>CM053028.1:537230396-537847896 GCA_028564925.1 Lithobates sylvaticus
ACTAGGTCCGGCGGACAAAGTCCGAACGTGTGTACGCGGCATTATTCCCTCATTATCCCATGTACACAGAGCAGATAAAAGGTCCAGAGTTCATTTCAAAAGGGCCAATCGTTATGAACCTGACTGTATACAGTATCTCACAAAAGTGAGTACACCCCTCGCATTTTTGTAAATATTTTATTCTATCTTTTCATGTGACAACACTGAAGAAATGGCACTTTGCTACAATCTAAAGTAGTGAGTGTACAGCTTGTATAACAGTGTATATTTGCTGTCCCCTCCAAATAACTCAACACACAGCCATTAATGTCTAAACCACTGGCAACAAAAGTGAGTACACCCCTAAGTGAAAATGTCCAAATTGGGCCCAATTAGCCATTTTCCCTCCCCGGTGTCATGTGACTCGTTAGTGTTACAAGGTCTCAGGTGTGAATGGGGAGCAGGTGTGTTAAATTTGGTGTTATCGCTCTCACTCTCTAATACTGGTCACTGGAAGTTAAACATGGGACCTCATGGCAAAGAACTCTCTGAGGATCTGAAAAAAAAAATAATTGTTGCTCTACATAAAGATGGCCTAGGCTATAAGAAGATTGCCAAGACCCTGAAACTGAGCTGCAGAACGGTGGCCAAGACCATACAACGGTTTAACAGGACAGGTTCCACTCAGAACAGGCCTCGCCATGGTTGACCAAAGAAGTTGAGTGCACGTGCTCAGCGTCATATCCAGAGGTTGTCTTTGGGAAATAGACATATGAGTGCTGCCAGCATTGCTGCAGAGGTTGAAGGGGTGGGGGTCAGCCTGTCAGTGCTCAGACCATACGCCGCACACTGCATCAAATTGGTCTGCATGGCTGTCGTCCCAGAAGGAAGCCTCTTCTAAAGATGATGCACAAGAAAGCCCGCAAACAGTTTGCTGAAGACAAACAGACTAAGGACACGGATTACTGGAACCATGTCCTGTGGTCTGATGAGACCAAGATCAACTTATTTGGTTCAGATGGTGTGAAGCGTGTGTGGCGGCAACCAGGTGAGGAGTACAAAGACAAGTGTGTCTTGTCTACAGTCAACCATGGTGGTGGGAGTGTCATGGTCTGGGGCTGCATGAGTGCTGCCCGCACTGGGGAGCTACAGTTCATTGAGGAAACCATGAATGCCAACATGTACTGTGACATACTGAAGCAGAGCATGATCCCCTCCCTTCAGAGACTGGGCTGCAGGGCAGTATTCCAACATGATAACGACTTCCAAGACGACCACTGCCTTGCTAAAGAAGCTGAGGGTAAAAGTGATGGACTGGCCAAGCATGTCTCCAGAACTAAACCCTATTGAGCATCTGTGGGACATCCTCAAATGGAAGGTGGAGGAGCGCAAGGTCTCCAACATCCACCAGCTCTGTGATGTCATCATGGAGGAGGGGAAGAGGACTCCAGTGGCAACCTGTGAAGCTCTGGTGAACTCCATGCCCAAGAGGGTTAAGGCAGTGCTGGAAAATAATGGGGGCCACACAAAATATTGACACTTTGGGCCCAATTTGGACATTTTCACTTAGGGGTGTACTCACTTTTGTTGCCAGCGGTTTAGACATTAATGGCTGTGTGTTGAGTTATTTTGAGGGGACAGCAAATTTACACTGTTATACAAGCTGTACACTCACTACTTTACATTGTAGACAAGTGTCATTTCTTCAGTGTTGTCACATGAAAGGATATAATAAAATATTTACAGAAATGTGAGGGGTGTACTCACTTTTGTGAGATACTCTACCTATAAAATTATATTAACATATTATTTTGTCAAGTCAGTGCTACTAAATAGCAGCAATAAAAAACAGGTCTCCTCCCCTGCGAGACAGAGCTGTGCTGTGTGGCAGAGCTGTGCAAGTCTCAGAACTGCATGGATAAAAATGCAAATCCTTCAGCAGATAAAACAGCTCCCATATACTGTATGTGTTTCATTTATGTATTTCGCTGTTTGCTGGGGCATCATTTTTCTGGTGCTTTGCTTTGGACTAAACAGCCAGCACGAGAGACGGAGAGGGCAGAGATGTGTAGAGAGAGGAGCTCAGCTGGGGAGCGAATTTAATTCCTGTGTACTGGAGCATTTAGAGCAGAGCGATCTGAGCAACGACTTCATAAAAACACTAAATAGAAGAGTCAAAAAACGATAAATAAACCGAGGATAAATAAGCAAAACACAGGTGAGGAGCAGTGCAGAGGAGAGTGTGTGTGGAGACTGATAATACTGAGCAAAACTATAATGATGCACCACGGGAAAGCAGCGACAAAGAGTCAAAGAGCCGCTCAAAGATACAACAAGAGAGAACCACATCCGCCTCTATGCTAGGATTTCTACACAGTATTGAATGCAGGAACAGGTGGTCCCCCCGCCTTTGTGACTTGGTTTAAAACGGACCAAAAAACAGTTTTAACCGCTTCCCGACTGCCTCCTGTAGATATACGTCCACAGATTGGCACGGCTAGGCAAAAGCACGTATATATACGTCCCCTTTAATTGCCTAGCCGTGGGGTCGCACGCACGCCGCCGCCGGCGCGCTCGCGACCCGGTCGGGAGCTCCTTGAGCATGGCCGCGGGACCAGCAGACCCGATCGCCGCTGGTGTCCCGCGATCGGGTCACAGAGCTGAAGAACGGGGAGAGGTCTGTGTAAACAAACCTCTCCCCGCGCTTCCTACACTGCCTGTCACTGATCCTTGTCATTGGGAAAGCCGATCAATGACGTCAGATGTCAGCCCCGCCCCCTAATGTAAAAGAAAACACACACGTCACACACCATAACCCCTCCCCGCCCCCTAGTGGTTAACTCTTTCACTGCCAGTGTCATTTATACAGGAATCAATGCATTTAAATAGCACTGATTGCTGTATAAATGACAATGGTCCCAAAAATGTGTCAAAAATGTCCGATGTGTCCGCCATAATGTGGCAGTCACAATAAAAATCGCTGATCGCCGCCATTACTAGTAAAAAAAAAAAATATTAATAAAAATGCTATAAAACTATCCCCTATTTTGTAAACGCTATAACTTTTGCGCAAACCAATCAATAATCGCTAATTGCGATTTTTTTTTACCAAAAATATGTAGAAGAATACGTATCGGCCTAAACTGAGGAAAAAAACGTTTTTTTATATATTTTTTGGGGATATTTATTATAGCAAAAAAGTAAAAAATATTGCATTTTTTTCAAAATTGTCGCTCTATTTTTGTCTATAGCGCAAAAAAAAAAACCGCAGGGGCGATCAAATACCACCAAAAGAAAGCTCTATTTGTGGGAAAAAAAGGACGCCAATTTTGTTTGGGAGCCACGTCGCACGACCGCGCAATTGTCAGTTAAAGCGACGCAGTGCCGAATCGCAAAAAGGGGCCTGGTCCTTTGGCTGCAAATTGGTCCGGGGCTGAAGTGGTTAAAAAAGAACTTCAGCTGAAAAACAAAAAAATAATTGGCCAGTAAAAGTAAAAATGTAAAAAAGCAGCTTTTGCTGCAATAATCACTTTTTTTTGTATAATCTCTGTTTATTGACAATTTTGCAAGTACATATCAATAAAAGAAAATGAGAAAAAGAAAAAAAAAAATCATAGAAAGGTACAAGAAAATGAGGTCTGGTTGGAGCAATAGGTCTAATGCCGCGTACACGCGACCGGACTTTCCGGCAGACTAGGTCCGAAGGACAATCCGATCAGGTGTTTTAGTTTTTTGGCAACAAAATCCGACGGACCTAGAAATAGAACATGTTTCAAATCTATCCGACGGACTCAATTCCGACAGACTAAAATCGGGAAAACCGTTCGTGCTGTCCGACGGACCAAATACGACGCAAGGGAAGCTATTGGCTATTGAACTTCCTTTTTTAGTCCCGTTTACGACATTACGTTCAAAATGAACAGACTTTCGAACGGATTTAGCCCCCATACACACGGTCGGAAATTCTGAATTTTGGCCGAAACTGGTGTTGCATACACACGGTCGGACAAAGTTGTTTGAAAATCCGATCATTCCGAACGTGGTGACGTAGTTGCGTACGACGGAACTACGTAGAGGCTAGTAGCCAATAGCTTTGGTCTCATAGTTTGATCTGAGCATGCGTGGCACTTTGTCTGTCGGAATTCTCTACACATGATTGGAAAAAGTCCGATCGGATTTTGTTGTCGGAAAAATTTGAGAGCAGGATCTCAAATTTGGAAAATGTCCGATGGAGCCCACACACGGGCGGATTTTCCGACAACATGGTCCGATCGGACATTTTCCATCGGAATTTCTGACCGTGTGTACGGGGCATTAGTCTGTTCGTGTGTGGCCAAGTCCGTTCGTTCGGAAAGTCCGTTGGAACTCCGCCGAAAGTCCTTCAGGAAGACCGTCGGATCTAATCTGCCGGAAAGTCCGGTCATGTGTACGCGGCATAAGAGATACTCAGAGACAACCGAAGTGTCAATGGAAGGAATTGTGCCCCATAATTGGTGTCAATGGAAGGAATTGTGCCCCATAATTGGTGTCAATGGAAGGAATTGTGCCCCATCGTTGGTATCAGGGGGAGGAATTGTGCCCCATTGTTGGTGTCAGTGGTAGTTATAGTGCCCCATCATTGGTGTCAGTGGGAGGAATATTTTCCGATCGTGTGTAGGCAATTCCGACACGCAAAATTCCGACGCATGCTCGGAAACAATTCCACGCATGCTCGGAAGCATTGAACTTCCCTTTTATAGTGCTGTCGAACGTGTTTTATGCCGCTGTGTTACAGACCATCGGAATTTGGTGTGACCGTGTGTAGGCAAGACAGTTTGAGCAAAATTCTGTCGGAATTCCGACGGGAAAACCATCAGAGCTTTTTCCGTCGAGAATTCCGACCGTGTGTACGTGGCATTAGTTTTCCGCCACACATAGCCTTTTGCTTTTATACCAAAATGTTCAATTCTGGTTTCATCTGACCAGAGCACCTTCTTCCACATGTTTGCTGTGTCCCCCACGTGGCTTCTCATAAACTGCAAACTGGACTCCTTTTGTCTTTGTTTGAACAATGACTTTCTTCTTGTCACTCTTCCATAAAGGTCAGATTTGTGGAGAGCACGACTAATAGTTGTCCTGTGGACAGATTCTCCCACCTGAGCTGTGGATCTCTGCAGCTCCTCCAGAGTTCCCATGGGCCTCTTGGCTGCTTCTCTGATTAATGTTCTCCTTGCCCAGCCTGTCAGTTTAGGTGGACGGCCATGTCTTGGTAGGTTTGCAGTTGTGCCATACTCTTTCCATTTTCGGATGATGGATTGAACAGTGCTCAGTGAGATGTTCAAAGCTTGGGATATTTTTTTATTACCTAACCCTGCTTTAAACTTCTCCACAACTTTATCCCTGACCTGTCTTGTCTGTTACTTGGCCTTCATGATGCTGTTTGTTCATTAAGGTTATCTAACAAACCTCTGAGGGCTTCACAGAACAGCTGTATTTATACTGAGATTAAATTACACACAGGGGGACTCTATTTACTAATTAGGTGACTTCTGAAGGCAATTGGTTCCACTAGATTTTAGTTAGCGGTATCAGAGTGAGTAGCATTATAGGGGTCTGATAATGTTGAGTTATATATATGTATGTATATAGAGACTGTCGCTTTAAGGATTTGTAATACACTTTCTTGCTTCTTCTTAGACAGAGTTTTTAGTTTATGGTGACCTTCACCGTCAGATAAGAAGCAACAGTTTACTCCCTTTTTTTGCCCCAAGAAATGGACAGTCTTATCTAGCTGGTCTGAACCAGTACCGAGATGGCCAAGCCCATGTTTTCTTTTGCTTTCTATCAGTCACATGATGTAACCACCCTTTTAACTGTTCCCTTGCTACTTGTACACAGGATCGGAAATTCCGCCAGCAAAAGTCTGATGAGAGCTTTTGGGCGGAAAATGAGATCGTGAGTAGGCTCCATCGGACTTTTGCTGGCGGAATATCGGCCAGCAAAAGATGGAGAGCATGTTCTCAATTTTTCGGTCGGAAAAAGTTCAGATCGGAAACTCTGAACGTCTGTACAAATTCCGACGCGCAAAATTCCTACGCATGCTCGGAAACAATTCAACGCATGCTCGGAAGCATTGAACTTCATTTTCTGGGCTTGTCGTAGCGTTGTACGTCACCGCGTTCTTGACGGTCGAAAGTTCCGAGAATTCCGTCGGAAAAACCATCCAAGTTTTTTCTGACGGAAAATCTGCTCGTGTGTACGGGGCATAAGAAGATATGAATGCTGATTGGACTAAACTATACGATCACACCTATAACACGCCTAGAACCTATGCATATTCATAAAGTATATATTGTTAAACTTGATGTTTTTAAGTCAGAGACACTTCCTTCTTCGTTCGGGCCTAGTAGTTCTGAATATCGGTGTGTGTTTCTCCACTGCAGTGTATATAATAAAGCACCTATTTATCTTATCTTAAGATCTGGACTCACTATCTCATCATCTAAATGTCTTGTTTGAAGACCCCTAAATCAGATTTAACAAGAATAAACGGGGCTGTATACAAATGCACACCACACTTTTCACATATTTATTTGTAAAAAAAAATGAAAACCATTTATCATTTTCCTGCCACTTTGTGTTGGTCTATCACATAAAATCCCAATAAAATAAATTTATGTTTTTGGTTGTAACATGACAAAACGTGGAAAATTTCAAGGCATATGAATACTTTTTTAAGGCACTGTAGATGTGTGATGGTTGGCTGTCCACAAATTTTCAGTCGATATGGTGTCAAGAATGCTGGCCTCAGACCTGTAATGTAAAAGGTAGCACATGTAGCGCTGACACTTTTCTAAAGTGTGCGCTATATGTGTAAATTTAGTTTTTTCCAGAACTGTAACTGAGTTCTGGGGGGTTTAATGGTTTAGGTCATTTACTTTGGTGTCAGTTTGACTGGGCTGTACTGGAGTTCTGCCTGGTCATAGATAAAGTGAGCACCTGTGACAGGCTGAGAACGCAGTCTGGTTGGACGTGTTAGGTACCAATCTTTCTCGGAGCCAATCAGCGGGCGCGTCTGGCCCCGCTGTGCATTCTGGGGAGGGGGACTTAAGAGGCTGAAGTCACGTGTTCAGGGTTCGGCTTGGTCTTTGAGTCCTGGTTCCAGTCTGGACCAACCCCGTGAGGGGTCCCAGACCCAGGAGTGTCTGCTGCCCCTGTAAGCCTGGTCACCCTGACCAGCCCCAGAGGCCCTCATGGCCTGGGGTGGGGATCCGTCCGTTCCCGAGCCTCGGAACTGGCTAGTTCGAGGCCCAGTAACTGAAGGAGGATTCTGAAGTGTCCCGGTGTGCTCTCGACATTGGAGAGGCACGGCAACTCGTACAAGCGACCAGGGGAGGACTCTTCGGAGGAGGGCCAAGAAGCTGGCTGAATAAAATAAAGTGATCTAGCGCATAAATAAAACACACTCTTACAAGTGTAACAATAGTGCCATCACTAGTGGTAGTGAATTCATAAAGCAATAAAGTGCATCTGATGTGTTAAATAAATTAATAAATAAATATATCAATCAACACAGAAGTCCAGATATTCCTAGATTAGTATGAATAATGGATAATACAGAAAAAAGTCTCTAATATACTATGATATAGAGCTAAATGAACGGTGAACAAGGTTGGTCGCTGCGCTGATAACCATGAAACAGGTGCATCAAGTATAAGTTCTATGTTGGATAGTCTCTTAATAGATGTCTCCAGGTAGGTAAAAAGCAACTATCAGAAAACGTAGTGTGTGAAAATCCAGCAATGGGCTATCTAGCCTCTCACCTCATAGGCTCTTTATTCAGCGTGTAATCAAACCAACTCCGATCCTCCTCTGCTCTTGAAATTCCTATCCCCGTGGGGGAGTCTTACCCCGGTATGCTGTATCGAACGCCGTCTCTGGAATCACTATCCTTCAGGCTACCAGGCTCCGGATGGGTAGATGTGGGCGCTCTCCAAGTGCATACACCGCCAAACCGATACAGGTGGGAAAAAGTAAAAGCAGAAAAGGAGTGCCTCCAATGGTGAAGTAGGTTTAAACAAGGCGACTTTATTAATCAAAAAAAGGATAAAATAAATAGCTAAAATGGACTCTTACAATCTTAAAAACAGATCAAGCAAAAAAACAAGCACAATGGCGTCTGAACGCCGATCTCACGTCACTTCCGGTTCAAAAGGTGACTGTTTCCGATCCCTCCCTAGGAGGGATCAAAAACAGTCACCCTTTGAACCGGAAGTGACGTGAGATCGGCCCTAGGAGGGATCGAAAACAGTCACCCTTTGAACCGGAAGTGACGTGAGATCGGCGTTCAGACGCCATTGTGCTTGTTTTTTTGCTTGATCTGTTTTTAAGATTGTAAGAGTCCATTTTAGCTATTTATTTTATCCTTTTTTTGATTAATAAAGTCGCCTTGTTTAAACCTACTTCACCATTGGAGGCACTCCTTTTCTGCTTTTACTTTTTCCCACCTGTATCGGTTTGGCGGTGTATGCACTTGGAGAGCGCCCACATCTACCCATCCGGAGCCTGGTAGCCTGAAGGATAGTGATTCCAGAGACGGCGTTCGATACAGCATACCGGGGTAAGACTCCCCCACGGGGATAGGAATTTCAAGAGCAGAGGAGGATCGGAGTTGGTTTGATTACACGCTGAATAAAGAGCCTATGAGGTGAGAGGCTAGATAGTCCATTGCTGGATTTTCACACACTACGTTTTCTGATAGTTGCTTTTTACCTACCTGGAGACATCTATTAAGAGACTATCCAACATAGAACTTATACTTGATGCACCTGTTTCATGGTTATCAGCGCAGCGACCAACCTTGTTCACCGTTCATTTAGCTCTATATCATAGTATATTAGAGACTTTTTTCTGTATTATCCATTATTCATACTAATCTAGGAATATCTGGACTTCTGTGTTGATTGATATATTTATTTATTAATTTATTTAACACATCAGATGCACTTTATTGCTTTATGAATTCACTACCACTAGTGATGGCACTATTGTTACACTTGTAAGAGTGTGTTTTATTTATGCGCTAGATCACTTTATTTTATTCATTTGCTTATGTGTTTGTGAACACTATTAGATTTGGCTGCTTTTTTATTCCAAGGAAGATTTTATCTCCATTGGATAACACACCATAGATTGTTTCTTGTTTTATTATATATGGGATATTTTTATACATGCACTTATTAATACTTATTTATTGCACACGTGTGGAACATTACATTCCACCATCCAATAATACAGCGCGGAGGTCACCTTTATTTATTTCCAAGAAGCTGGCTGCTCGGTAAGAGCCTGGGAGCTGAGATTGTATGGACACTGACTGAATCTGCATTTCCTACGGCATCGCCGAAGCGGCTAGAAGATCCAGGTACCATAGGAAAAGTTCCTAACCCATCCTTCGGTTACAACATAGTCTGTGGCAGAGACTTTACATTGTTCACCTGAAGTTACAACATAGTCTGTGGCAGAGACTTTGCAAATCTTTGAATCACTTGTTGGCTGCTAAATCTACAGACAGGGGTTTATCCAACAGTGAAGTGCCCAGTTGCGAGTGGCTACTCTCTGGGCTATCTAAAGAGACATTCATTTGATGTCAGCAGTTCTGAAGTGCCTGAGCTTTATCACCAATGCCCTCTATTCCCAACCAAGAGACTGTGTTATATTTGAACGTTACTTTTTGCAAATAAAAATCCTCAAAAGGACATTTGAGTGTCAGCTTCTGAAATTACTGGGTACTAACCCTGGGAACCCCTAGACAACGAACGACGAGCTACAAGGAGGAGGTAATTGGTAAGCCCAGAAAATACATAGCCGCCCCGCAGGGGTTATGGCACTATACACACATTGATTACGACTTGCTACAGAAGAAACCAACCTTTGCATTGAATTCCAGTTTGCTTATAATGGGTCAAGTTGTGTTTCCATAAATGATGGTAAATCCAGTAAATCCAGAATGACTAAATACAGCATCAGTTATATATTCTGGTGCAATCAGAGTGGGTATAAATAACCTGTCTTCTTCTGACAGATAACACGGGGCAGGTTTGTATCAGAACCTAAAACAGGCAGATTGATGACAAGGTAAACAGGCATGTCAGGCCCAGATATTGAATATCACAATTATAGGCTTGCAGCAATGGGAGGAAGAGCTGGGAGTAATGCATGCTCATTGATTTCTATCTCCCAGCACAGAAAGTAAACAGATTTCATCTCATCTTTACCGTATTGGACTGTCCTTGAGTTTTGTCCTCAGCCTCTGTGTACATAAAAGATCATTTAAGTGAGCTGACGACAGCGCAGGACTAACATAATGCAAGAAAGTTCCTGCAATAAGCCCCCCGTATAGATCTTTTATTTAAAAAAGGACGCACATGTTTTCATTAAAACAGAATAAAATGTTCATTAGAATGTATGTGGAAAGTAGAAATTCTATTATACGCCTAGGGAACCTTGGCATATGAACTTGACATAACAAAGTCTATAATGGCAGTCTGACAGGGGGGTTTAATACTCTGAAGAAAGACGGGAGATAGGGAAGGAGGGACAAGGGATCCGAGATAAGAAACGAGGAGGGGGCAGAATAAAGTTACCCTTACTCCCCATTTTCCAGGGATGGCACCGTTGTTAGGGGGAAATGGGCATCCCCATTATCGTTCTCAGGAGCCTAGCAGTGTAGAGTGAACCTTGCCAGTGGCGGGACAAGCTCCTACAGTGCCCAGGGAAGAGATGCCAAATTGCGCCCCCCTTCATTATGTGCAAGCTTATGAGGAGGAGGGGGAGAGAGAGAGCACAGCCCACACCTCCTCCCGGCTCTCTCCTCCTCTCCTTGCCTCTTCCAGTGCTGGGCTGACAGAAGTAGTGATGCCGCTGTCACTACTCCTGTCAGCCTGACAGTAGAAGGAACTTGCAGCCCCCCCCGTCCCTACAATACATGCTGCACCCGTCCCTACTGCTTTAAAGGGCAGTAGGGACGGGGCTAGCCAGAGCCTCAAATGGAGCTACTGAGTTAGCGGGTAACACCCAATGATCCCTGACTCCATGTGCCCTATGGTAAAAAAAATAAGGAAATCAATGCCCCCGTCCCTACTGCCCTTTAAAGCACATACTGTCCACAGCCAAAATCCAGTCGCTGTCACACACCTATTATTATACCGATGTGGGAACTTATTTCCTTTCAAGCTTACAGTGTACTTTGGGTTGGCGTCCACTCCCCTTCTTGACAGTTGTCTCTTCGTGCTCTTGATATGGAATCACTCCAATTGAGCTAAAAAATATAGGTGACTATACTCCACTCTCTACCTCTGACGAAGGTGTAAAAAAATGGAAACGAGTCGAGTATCAGGGTACATCCCCCACCGGAGAGTATTAGTGTCATTTTATATCAAATACTATCATTTTGTTTTTTGTGTTGTGTTATGTTTGTTGTATGTACATATTTTTTAGACGCTACACGTCTTTCTATACTTGATCACCTGTTTAATCTGTAACTATTGAATACAACCTTTTCTATAAAACAGTGTTGGTGGCCTTTCAAAGTTCCAATCAGGGGGTATTTTCCTATGTTCTACTATTGACTCCTGCACTCTTTTGGGGCGTACACACGAGCGGACTTTCCCGCGGGATTGTCGGCCGGACTGAAGTCCGCCAGACACTCCGCCCGTGTGTGGGCGCCGGCGGACTTTTTGGCGCCAAAAGTCCGGCGGACTAGGTTTTAAGTTTTGTTTTAAAATTGTCCGCTGGACTTGGCAGTCCGGCGGACAATCCCGCCGTTAGTATGCTAGTCCGCCGGACTTTTGGAAATGAACGGACTTGCCGATCATCGGAAAGTCCGTTCATTTAGAACCTGACTTCAGGTAGACGGGGCTAGCGAAGGCAGTGAATGCCGCCGCGCTAGCCCCGTCACCTGGTATGGATTTAAAGGGAATCCCCACGCCGACGCCCCCCCCCAAATCCATCTCAGACCCTTATCCGAGCACGCAGCCCGGCCGGCCAGGAAAGGGGTGGGGACGAGCAAGCACCCCCCCCCTCCTGAACCGTACCAGGCCGCGTGCCCTCAACATGGGGGGTGCCCTGGGGAAAGGGGGGCCGTGCGGCCCCCCCACCCCAAAGCACCTTGTCCCCATGTTGATTAGGACAAGGGCCTCTTCCCGACAACCCTGGCCGTTGGTTGTCGGGGTCTGCTGGCGGGGGGCTTATCGGAATCCGGGAGCCCCCTTTAATAAGAGCCCCCAGATCCCGGCCCCCCATCCTATGTGAATGAGTATGGGGTACGATGTACCCCTACCCATTCACCTAAGGTGTAAAGTGTAAATAAAAAAAAACACACAATTTTAAAAAAATATTTTATTGCACTGCTCCGGGTGTCTTCTTCCGTCTTGGGGGGTCTTCTCGCCGGACTCCTCCGCTATTTACCTAGCTCTTTTACCGAGCAGAGGAGCCCGGTTACCTTCTTCGTCGCCGCCGCCGTCGTCTGGGGGTATCGATCCGCCTTCGGGGGTCTTCCAGGGTCTTCCGGGGTCTCTTCTGTTCTTGCCGCTGTCGTCGCTTTCTGCGCCGCCGTCTTCTTCTTCTTCTTCCTATTCTTCTTCTTCTTCCGATGTTGACTCGTCGCTGTCTCTGGCCGAAATGGCAGAGCCGCGCTGTGCTGGGACTTATATAGGGACAAGGGGGCAGGGTCACATGCTCATGTCACATGGTGACCCCGCCCCCTATGATGTCACAGGCCCGGAGGATGCTGGGACTGTGACATCATAGGGGGCGGGGTCACCATGTGACATGAGCATGTGACCCTGCCCTCTTGTCCCTATATAAGTCCCAGCACAGCGCGGCTCTGCCATTCCGGCCAGAGACAGCAACAAGTCAACATCAGAAGAAGAAGAGGAAGAAGAAGAAGGAGAAGAAGGCGGCGGCGCAGAAAGCGACGACAGTGGCAAGAACAGAAGAGACCCCGGAAGACCCCCGAAGGCGGATCGAGACCCCAGACGACGGCGGCGACAACGAAGAAGGTAGCCAGCCTCCTCTGCTCGGTAAAAGAGCTAGGTAAATAGCAGAGGAGTCCGGCGAGAAGACCCCCCAAGACGGAAGAAGACACCCAGAGCAGTGCAATAAAATATTTTTAAAAAATTGTGTGTTTCTTTTATTTACACTTTACACCTTAGGTGAATGGGTAGGGGTACATCGTACCCCATACTCATTCACATAGGGTGGGGGGGCCGGGATCTGGGGGCCCCCTTATTAAAGGGGGCTCCCGGATTCCGATAAGCCCCCTGCCCGCAGACCCCGACAACCAACGGCCAGAGTTGTCGGGAAGAGGCCTTGTCCTCATCAACATGGGGACAAGGTGCTCTGAGGTGGGGGGGCCGCACGGCCCCCTTTCCCAAGGGCACCCCCCATGTTGAGGGCACGCGGCCTGGTATGGCTCAGGAGGGGGGGGGCGCTCGCTCGTCCCCACACCTTTCCTGGCCGGCTGGGCTGCGTGCTTGGATAAGGGTCTGAGATGGATTTGGGGGGGACCCCCACGCGGCGTGGGGATTCCCTTTAAATCCATACCAGGTGACGGGGCTAGGGCGGCGGCATTCACTGCCTTCGCTAGCCCATCTACCTGCAGTTACGTTCTAAATGAACGGACTTTGCTCCGTGTGTGGGCAAGTCCGTTCTAAATGAACGGACTTTGCTCCGTGTGTGGGCAAGTCCGTTCATTTTCAAAAGTCCCGCTGACTTTTTCCCACGGATTGTCCGCCGGAGAAGTCCGGGCGTGTGTGGGCAAGTCACACGCTCGGAAAGTCCGGCGAAGCCCCGCTGGAAAGTCCGGCGGTTTGTCTGCTGGACTAGGTCCGGCTGACAAAGTCCGATCGTGTGTACGAGGCATTAGTGTTACTTACTCCTGGCTCCTACTCTCTTCATTACTTACTCCTGACTCCAACTCTCTCTCTGTGTTACTTACTCCTGACTTCAACTCTCTCTGTGTTACTTACTCCTAACCCATACTGTCTCTGCATTACTGACTCCTGTTCTTTCTGTGCTAATTACTTCTAAACTCTTATCTCTTTGTGTTACTTACTCCTAACCCCTACTCTCTGTGTTAATTACTCCTGACCCATACTCTCTGTGTTAATTACTACTGACCCCTACTCTCTGTGTTAACCACTTAAAGACAGAGCCTCGTTTTGAGATTTGGTGTTTACTGGTTTTAAACAGTTTTTTTTGCTAGAAATAACTTTGAACCCCAAACATTATATATATATTTTTTTTATAACACCATAGAGAATAAAATGGCGGTTGTTGCAATACTTTCTGCCACATCGTATTTGCGCAGCAGTCTTACAAGCGCACTTTCTTTGGAAAAAAATACACTTTTGTGAATTAAAAAATAAGACAACAGTAAAGTTAGCCCAATTTTATTTTATATCGTGAAAGATGATGTTACACCGAGTAAATTGATACAAAACATGTCACGCTTCAAAATTGCGCCCGCTCGCAAACATTTACCCTTAAAAATGTAAAAAATTCTGCAGGTTGCATGTTTTGAGTTACAGAGGAGGTCTAGGGCTAGAATTATGGCTCTCGCTCTTAAGCCCCATACACACGCTCGGATTATCCGCGGACCAGGTCGGTCGGATCCTGTCCGTCGTACTTTGTCCGATGTTGGTGTTGCGTACACACGGTCGGACAACGTTGTCGGAATATCCGGTCTGCAAGAACGTTGTGACGTAAGTCGTCTTCCACGAGACTAGAAAAGGGAAGTTCAGCACCACGTCAGGCACCCGTTGGGCTCCTTCTGCTGATCCCGTGTTTATCGCGAGTTAGTCGAAGTTTGGTGACTTAAGATTCGCGCTTCTCAGTTTTGTGACTCAGATCGTTACTGCTCTTCAGTTTGTGCTTGTCGTGCGTATCTGTTTATTAGTGCGTGTAGTCAGTTCGCATTTGTTGGTCATTGCGGCCTATATCTTGATATAGGACGCTTTGATTTTCACTGCTTATTGTCTGCTCGTTTCTGGTATTCATTTCGTTCTTTCAGGCCTTGCTGTTTATCGGTGCTTTCTGTTTGTCCGTTCTGACCAGCCGACCTTTTGTGACCTTCTGAGCGATGTTTCCCGTGCGTACTCGTCGCCGAGTTCGTGCTGTACGCGGAATTGGTGTCGGGCTTTTAGCTTTGACCCAAGACCCGTCCATGAACAGAGTGATGAGGAGGATGTGGACCAAGAATTGGTTGCTTCAGCGTGATCAGTTCTCGCACATGCCTTTGCTTCGTGAGATCCGGGAGAATAATCCTGATGATTTCAGGAACTTTCTCCGGATGACGGACCCCGATTTTCACCGTCTTTTGGCTTAGCTGACCCCTTTTATCAGCCGGCAGGATACCTGCATGAGACAAGCCATTACTCCGGAGCAGAGGCTTGTTGCTACGTTGAGGTACTTGGCGACAGGGAGAAGTCTTCAGGATTTGAAGTTCTCTTCAGGTATCTCTCCCCAGGCCCTGGGAATCATTATTCCAGAGACCTGTTCTGCCATCATCGAGGTCCTACAGGAGGACTATATTAAGGTAACATTTATACTTTACTATTCCCTTCTATGTATGCTCTGTTTGCTAATGTCTTGTATTTTTGACCTCCTTCCCTAATTACCATGATTGCAATATGCTCTAATATGCTGTGTCCCTTTTCTCCTTCATGCATTTTCCCTTCACTTACCTCCCCAGCATGCTCTTCTGCCCCAATAGACACCTATGGCCTAGTCACTTAAGCAATGTATTTTGTCTGCTGCATAGTATTGTTTGCCCCCAAACACCCCCGAAAATATGCACAAATGTTTACTGTGTGGTTTACTTCATGTAGAGCCCCTTTTTTTTGTGGGGGGGGGGCAAACTCAACCCCCTCCCCCAACTGCTCTGTCAGATGGTACCAATCCGCTATCTGCTGGCTTTCCCAAGGTCAATACACACTATATACCTACCTCTTTATAGTGGGCATCTTTAGGGATGAATTCAGCAAAGCATGTAGTGCAAGGGGCTGCCTCCATACTTCCCATTTACTATTTTTTTGTGTTCTTTCCTCCTATTAGCTTGCTTGGTAATTTCATAATGTCACAATGTGCTTTCCTTTTTTTTTGGGGGGGGGGGGGGTGGTTGAAATGCTATTTTATCTTTCCTGTGGGCTGCCAATAGTGTTAAGTAAGGAGGGTCTGGCCAAACTAGCACACATTATTGAGCCATTTGGCAATCAATGAAGTGCAGAGGGTTACCTGTCCAACCCCCCCCCCCCCAAAAACCCTAGTTATTGCCCATCAGAAGTGGGGGGATTGATGGGGGTGATTAATCTGTGAAGGGGAGCCTCTACTTTTCTGTGCAAATACTTTCCAGCCTCCAATTTTAAACAATGCTCTTGTTCCAAGATGTTGATTGTCTAATCTGCTTGCAATGTTTATGTGCAAAGTGACTAATTTTTTTTTCTTGTTTCATTCCACAGTTCCCTTCCACGCCACAGGAATGGCAGACTGTGGCCTCCCACTTTGCCAGCCGTTGGGACTTTCCTAACTGCGGAGGGGCAATTGATGGGAAACACGTCCGCATCGTCCCACCGCCCAACTCGGGGTCCTACTATTATAATTATAAAGGGTTTAATAGTGTAGTGATGTTGGCGGTGGTGTCGGCGACATATGAATTTATGTATGTGGACGTGGGGATGAATGGCCGGATCTCGGATGGTGGTGCCATTGTGCACACGGAGTTCTACTGGCGTCTCCAAAGTGGCAGTCTGTGCTTGCCACCTCCAGAGGAGAATGCAGAAGGACTCCCCTTCGTCTTTGTCGCAGATGAAGCGTTTGCGTTGACTCCCCATCTGATGAGGCCGTTCCCGATGAGGACCCTCACCCCAGACCAGAGGGTCTTCAACTACAGGCTGTCCAGAGCCCGAAGAGTTGTTGAGAACACTTTTGGCATCCTGGCCAGCCGCTTCCGCCTGTTCTTGACGGCTATTAACTTGGCGGAATACAAACTGAACCACATAGTTCTTGCCTGTTGCATATTGCACAACTTCCTCAAAAGACATAACAGGAACTATGTGGTGCCCGTTGGCCCAGATGTGGAGGGCCCTCCAAATGCTGACCTCACAGCCCTTCAAGTGGCACGTCCAGGCTTGCCCCCTCTAAATGCCCGCGCGGTCCGCGAGCAATATATGGAGTACTTTGTGGGTAGGGGGGCCATTGCTCTGCCTGACGATGTGTGAGAGGCATTTTTTAATAAATCTTATTTTTCAACCAACCTATGATTTCTTGTCATTTCCGTATTCTTTTTAGCTTATTTTACCTTGAAATTTTTTCCCTTTGCCTTCGACAGTGGGAATGCACTTTCTGGGCAAAAGGAGGTAACAGTCTCTTCTTCCCAAAAAGATTCTTCTCATGTTGTGTGTTTTATACCTAATCTTTGGTCTAGAGAAGGTTTGTAGTGCATAACTGACACCCAAAATACTCCTTTTCATCACCATGACAGAAATGTGTGTATTCCCAAAAATGGTGTGCTACGTGTTTTCAAACAAATCACTGTGGGTGTCATTTACATAAGTCAAATCCACTATGCTCTACAAGTGCAGTGAAAAAGTGCCCTGGAAAAGAAACTTGCAGTGCAAACTGGACTTGCCTTTAGTAAATAACACCCATTGCCCCCATATCCTTTACATTTGACATACATAATGCATTGTGTTTTTTAAATAAGGAAGCCACACATTTAGAAAAGTAAAAAAGTTTACTTGCAAAACATTCAAAAGTGCGTTTACAATCTTCTTGCCCAAACTGACAACATCTTGGTTATTTACAACATTGTTTACAAACATTCCGCAATTGGTAAAACCAGGCATGGAGCAAAACAGAACCTAGGAACTAGGAAAGTTCAACTTTGTAAAGTGAAGACAAGATCAGACATGACTATATGTTCAAAGTGTGTTTGATCTTGCCTTCATCACATGGGGGGTCACCCCTGGAAAGTGGAAATTTAGAACATGCACACAATTTGGGTCTGAAAATGGTCATTAGATGGTAAAACACATGCCTAGAATCTTCAAAAGTGCCATTTTCCATCATGGGGATGAATGGACGTTTTTTGGGGGTGCAACCCCTTCACCACAACCACTTTCGTAGTTCGTAAAGTGGTTGCACCCCAAAAAAACGTTGTCATTCATCCACCATGATGGGAGCTAGCACATGTGGACACAATGTGTGCATGTTCCAAATTTCACACAGTTCTTAACTTGCAAATGTGTTCAGAAGCAGGCACAAATGTGTGTTAATTACTTTGTGCGTTTTCAGATTTTTCCTAAAACATCAATGATGTTCTTCAATTTTTGTTGAACATCATTGATGTTTTGCTTTATGTAATCTAGATCTCTATTGCAGACCATTATCTCCCCGATGAGTACGTGGGCACTCTCTGTGGTAAAGTGCGATTTTTCTTCCACAACATCCACGTCACCTAAAAACCACAAACAAACAAAAATCGGGTGTTGGAAATGAGGCAGCCATACATTGATTAGCTTACAGTAGCTGTGTTCTCCCACACTCACCTGTTGTGGTGACAAGTTCTCCAAGTTCGATGATCTCTCCTTCCTCCTCCTCCTCCTCTGCTTCTGCTCTTTCCCCTTTTTTGGGAGGTGTTGGTTTTGGGGTTTCCTCAGACGGCCCAAGTTTTCGCTCCCCTATGAGAATGTACAAAAGGAAGATTTAGCAACACAATCTATTGAGGGCAGAAATAGGAAATGACAAACATTGCTTGAAAGTGAGGGACAATATTTTTGGTTGGCCAGTTACAAATGCCAACAACATGAATGTAGTCACTTTGTAAAGGTGCTAAACTTATTAGCTTTTTGGTAGAAGTTTGTCTGATGGAGACACCCCTCTAGTATCCACTGGAGCACATGTGTGGAAAAGCATAATAAAAAGGGGGTTTGGGTGTCCCAGCACTAGTGCTCTAGAGTCCAGATGGGTAAACAGCTACTGAGTGACCTCTCCTTTACATTGAATAAATTTTGTTTACGTTCTTGATGACATCTCTAGTGAGAACAAACTTCCTTTCAATAAAAACTTCACCAAACCTCGTATTATAAGTGGCCGAACGATCGAGGTTGCGTACGATCGAATGGACACACACACGATCATGACAGTGGCAGAAAGATCGAGGCTGAGTACGATCGAATGCACAGACGAACCTGAAAGTGGCCATTTTGGAATGTACAACTTTGTAAAAATCAAACCACATGGAGCAGTATGCAAGCAAGAAATCAAACACAAAACACAACTACTTACTTTTTTGAAGAATTCGCTTGATCTTTCTGTACTGATCGGCCTCCCTCAGTTTCAGGTCTGACCAGTGTTTCCTCAGTTGCTCCTTGGATCGTTGTACCCCAAAATGATTGTACAGCCTCCTGACAAACTTTAGACATGATCTTGGCCTTGCGGACATTGGGGTTGAGGTAAGGCCCATACTTCCCATCATAGTCGCTCCTCTTTAATATGTCCACCATCTCCAACATTTCTCCAAATGACATATTGGAGGCCTTGAATTTCAGGCTCCGGGATCGGGACGTTTCTGCCTCCGGACTTTCCTCGTCCTCCTCCTCGTTGGTGGGATATTTGGGGCGCACCTGCTGTGTCCCCGCCATGTGCTCTCCCCACTGCGCCGTAAAGAGAAGGGGTGGGGAATAGACGAGAAAGATCGTCAGGGGCGGGCGGAGTTTGACGCATGCGCACTGGATATAAAACGTCACACGCCTGTGTCGTAGCCACGATCTGGGAGACGAGGGGAGAGAAAGCTCACGCACGAGACGATCGCTAGAAACGAAGGTACAATTTGACGTTGGTACATAACTAGCCTAGACTGATTCGAACTTGAGGCTTCTTTATGGAGAAGATTAGGAGAGTTTAGCCTGACATAAATTATAGTGTTTTGTGTGGTGTTGTGTCTTGCAGAGATTATGAAGGGATTCAACGACGTGAGTTTTCTCCCCCTCTTCATTGAGAAATACAGGGAATTTCCCATTTTATGGCAGGCTAAACACCCCCATTACGCCATCAAAGCAAAGAGGTACGCAGCCCTGGAGGAACTTGTGGAATTTGTCAAGCCAAGGTTCCCCACGGCAACTGTTGATGATATAAGAAAGAAAATTGGCAGCCTGAGGAGTGCGTATATCAGGGAGCGCAAGAAGGTCCTGAAGTCCATAGAATCTGGAGCTGCAGCAGATGAGGTCTATGCCCCCAAGCTCTGGTACTATGAGAGTCTCCATTTTCTCAAAGACCAGACTGATGTCACGGAGCCACTCTCGACTCCTCCTTCCACGCTTCCTTGCGCGCAGGCCACCCCTGATGAGGCTTCCGAGGAGCAACCTGGGCCTTCCAGTCTGGAAGAGGTGGAGGAGCCCAGCTTGTGGCAGGTATAGTAGTTTTGTTACCATTTATGTGAATAATGAATGATGTTCACTTAATTCAGGATCCCCAATTGGTTACTTCCTAACGTGATTGACATATCAACAGACAGTAGTGTTGGAGACATTTGGGGCCAGAATCTAAACTGCTGGGCTGAGAATTGTATGGTTTTCTATTTGTAACCATTTTGCAACAGTCACTAGATGAAAATTGTGTGTGTTTGATGAACAAATAACTGAAACTATGTCCTTTTTTCATACACAGGAAGACCTCAGCCAGGAGGTGGCTGTGGAAGGTGGCAGTCAGGAGGAGGAAGGGGTTAGTGGCAGCCACGAGGTGGGTAGTGGCAGCCAAGAGGGGGCTAGGCTGCGGAGCCTGACTGTCTCCCAAGTCCCTCCCCTCAGCCTTCCCTACAGAAGGGCGAGAAGGGGGGGTGAGGCGGGAGAGTCAGCGCTCCGGATGATCCGAGAGGCTTCAGCCTCCCTACATGCCACACCCACCGACGAGGAGGCCTTTGGCTCCGTGGTTGTCACGAAGATGATGGGTATGGAGGTGAGGCAACGCAACATGTGTGAGGGGCTCATCCTCCATGTCCTAAATAAGGGTATGGCTGGGGAGATGACTCCCCTCACAGATGTTTGCCATAGTTACCATGCTCCGCCTCCTCCTCCTCCTCCTTCTGCCACCCCACCAGCACGACAGCCACAGCGTGCAAGGAAGCGTGGAAGGAAGACCTGAGAGTGACGATCCTAGATTCAGTCTGGTCTGAGAGAAGATGGAGCCTCTCGTAGTACCAGAGCCTGGGGACCTAGATGGCATCTGCTGCAGTTCCGGATGTTTAGGACTTCAGGACCAGATTGCACTCCCCTTAATATACGTACTCCTCAGGCCCCCAATTTTCTAAGCTTGAAAATTGATGGTTGCCGTGGGGGTCCAAGGCTTTTCAAATTCCCCAAGTTTCACCATGGCTGCGTTCCTCTTTGTTTTGTTACTGAGACCTAAATAAAGGTATTTTGGATTTGAAATAATCCTTGCCTATTGTGTTTTACTTTTCTACAATGACAGTTTTTCTTTGAGTCGGCAGGTACATTTCACAAATCATAAAGTATAATTAACAAGGGGCACCAACAACAAACAAACTCCTAGTAAATTTAAGCCACAAATACAAATGTTAATAATGTGGTTTTGTTAAGTTGAGACACAACCCCCCTCCAAAAAAAAAAAAAATCTCCTTCAAATATGTATTCCCAAAAATTAAAAAAAAAAAAAAAGACAAATCATGCTAAAAATATAACAAAGATTCTTTTACGATCTGAGTAAAAATAAACATGTAGTGTATAAATCGTGAAAAGTAATAAAGAACTAAGTTTGTGAGAAGTGCGGGTGAATAGGAGCAGCTAAAACATGTCATTGTTCTTGCATTGTAAAGAAAAAGAGAATGCGCTGCATTAAAGACATTTTAACATTGCAGCGTGACGAATGTGCTGTGTCGATTAGGAAAGGTAGTTTTACCTGACCGAGCGCTTCCGTCACAGAATTTCTTCTGAGCATGCGTAGCACTTTGTCCGTCGGACAACTGTACACACGATCGGATTTGGTGTGATCGGACCGTGTTGTCGGAAAATCTATCCAGCAGGAGATAGGACTCTGTCCGTCGGACAATCCGACGTACACTGTCCGATGGTGCATACACACGGTCTGATTTTCCAACAACATTGTCCGATCGGACAGAATCCATGCGAAAATCCGACCGTGTGTATGGGGCTTTACAATCGCAGCAATACCTCACATGTGTGGTTTGAACACCATTTACATATGCGGGCGCTATTCACGCATGCATTCGCTTCTGTGCGCAAGCTTGTCGGGATGGGGCGCATTAAATTATTATTATCTTTTTCTTATTTACTTTACTTTTTTTTTCACACTGTTCTTATTAAAAAAATCTGTGTCACTTTTATTCCTATTACCAGGAATGTAAACATCACCTTGTAATTAGAAAAAAAAAAGCATGACAGGACTTAAATATGAGATCTGGGGTCAAAAAGACACTAAAATGCAATAAAAAACAAAAAAATTAAAAATGTAATTTGAACATTTTTTTTTAATGTCCCTTTAACCACCTCACTACAGTGCATTTTCACCCCCTTCCTGACCAAGCCATTTTTCAGCTTTCAGCGCTGACGCACTTTGAATGACAATTGCACAGTCATACAACACTGTACCCAAATTAAATTGTTATCATTTATTTCCCCACAAATAGAGCTTTCTTTTGGTGGTATTTGATCACCTCTGCGGTTTTTCTTTTTTGCGCAATAAACAAAAGAAAAGCGACAAATTAAAAAAAAAAAACAATATTTTTTGCTTTTTGCTATACTAAATATCCCCAAAAAATATATAAAAAAACATTTTTTTTCCTCAGTTTCGGCCGATACGTATTCTTCTACATATTTTTGGTAAAAAAAAATTGCAATTAGCGATCATTGATTAGTTTGCGCAAAAGTTATAGCGTTTACAAAATAGGGGATAGTTTTATAGCATTTTTATTAATATTTTTTTTTTACTAGTAATGGCGGTGATCAGCGATTTTTATTGTGACTGCGACATTATGGCGGACACATCGGACATTTTTGACACATTTTTGGCACTATTGTCATTTATACAGCAATCAATGCTATTTAAATGCATTGATTCATGTATTAATGACACTGGCAGTGAAGGGGTTAACCACTAGGGGCGGGGAGGGGTTAATTATGTTCCCTAAGTGTGTTTCTTACTGTGGGGGAAGGGGACTCACAAGGGGAGGAGACCGATCGGTGTTTCTCTGTACAGAGAACACACCATCGGCTCCTCTCCTCTGACAGGACCGTTGATCTGTGTGTTTACACACACAGATCAACGGTCCCGCTGTGTTACCGGGCAATCGCGGGTGCCCAGCGGACATCGCGGCCGCTGGGCACGCGCATCGGGTGCCCAGTGACACGGCGAGAGCGCGCGCGCGCTCCCGGCGGCGGCGCGCGCGCGCTCCCTGCAGTGCACAGAAGGGGAGGACGTCATATGACGCCCTCCCGGAACGAGAGCTGCGCCGCCTGGCCGTCATTTGACGGCCGGCGGTGGCGAAGCGGTTAAGAGCTATGGGCGGAAGGGACGTTTGACATCGCTTCTGCCCTGCAATGGTATGGAGCTGGGTGGGGGCCATCTTCCCCTCACTCAGCTCCATATCACAGAGGAGAGCGGCGGCTCCGGTAAGCGGAGGAGGGCACCGGAGCGTGACGGGAGGGCCCCTCTCCCACCACCGATAAAAGTGATCTTGCGGCGAATCCCCTGCAGAGACCACTTTTATCTGAAAGCCGACCGCCCGCTCTTGAAGAGGATACCGGGGTTATGGTAGCTAGCTGCTGCCATAACAACGATACTCCTCTTCAAAGTACCGACGTATAACGACGGCGGGCGGTCGGAGAGTGGTTAATTACTTTTGACCCCTACTCTCTCTCTACATTACCTGTTTCTGACCCCTTCTCTCTCTGCATTGCTTACTCCTGACCTCTTCTTTCGCTGCATTACTTTTTCCTGACCTTTACTCTTACATAGTTAGTCAGGTTGAAAAAAAGGCACTAGTCCATCTGGTTCATCTGGTTGTACTTTTGAACCCTGTACTTCGTGTATTACATACTGACCTCTGCACTTTGTACGTTTATGGCCCACAGCAGCATAACCTCAGGTTTTACTTTACCATAACCCTATAAGCCCCTCCCACTGTAAACACAATTTGGATACACCCAAAATTCACAGCAATGCACTTTGAATAAGCATCGTTCCGTACCCAAGGCACTTTGTCTTTAAACCTTGAATGTCTGCCTTATTCCATAGCCTGTGACCACTGGTTTTAGGGTTTGGTAAAACTTGGGGCCCTTTTTTTTTGCTGTTTAAAAGTGGGCCTGTTCAGTATAGTGTCCTGGAATTTCATTTTGAAAATCTGGTAACAGAGCAGAATCTGGAAATGGTCTTAGATGATCAAGACTTGGAATTCAAAAGAAGAGGGACACAATAGATTCAACTCTATCAGGGTTTTTGTTCATATTGTGTTGGTTTAAGACAGGAGGACATCTAATAGAGAACCATTGTCTTGAAGGCATTTGTTAAGTTGCCCAAAGGGCCAAAATAGCAAGTTGTGAGCCCATCCAGTTACAGTAGCTGTCAGATTTTCAATGTGCCTTATGGTTGGACCAAGAAGAAGGGAACAGCCTTAATACTTGACCTGAAAATGTAACTGTTAGTGCAAAAAAAAAGTATTGCAGACGGTACTCAGTGCTTTTGTTTTTGCTCTTGTCTACACTGGAGATTTTTCCCACCACTTTGAGGGAATGGGAGAGGTTAGGGGAGATGTTTATGCACCATATAGATTTCAGGCATGTATAAGGAGATGAGCTGCAGATCATTTATGGAACTATGGTGGGAAGGAAGAAAGAAAGGGTGGGAAGGAAGAAAAAAGGAAGGAAGAAAGCTGAACAAATAATAAATATATATTTTACTATTAGTCACATGACAATGTTACAGTAGATGCTTATATGCTAATGTGAGGTTCTTTATATAATAACAGGTTCGCTTGCTAGAATGACTTTGGAGGAAGACATCCCCGGAACAAATTGTTGTTCTCCTGTCCCCTTAAAAAAGTCTTGCTGTGCAATGTATCTTGTTCTACAATGACAGTCTGGGTCATGGTCAAGCTAATATGGTTTGACAAAATAACAGCAACTAATGTCTCCTGTAATTGTTGATGTGCTGCTTGTGCAAAAGCAGAACTTTAGGCTAATTGACTTAAAGGGGGGGGGTATTTTACTATAATTCCAGAGTGCAAAATCCGGTGATGCTCTGCATGGAATCCAATCAGATTCCAGCCTTTATTGTCAAAGCCTAATTAAACAAGCTGAAGTTTGAAGCTGATTGGCTACCATGCACAGCTAAAGCAGATTCTGTGTGCACCAGTTTTAGTAAGTCTCACACACTCTCTGTGCACCAATAATGCAATAATAATAGCTGGGTGTTTGAAGGGTAGAACGTTTTTTGTGTTTCCTTAAGACCTGGATGACATTTTCTGCTCTTGTAAGCGCCCATGCATCCATGCATGTGTAGCGGCCATAACCCTCGATGGGGCGGGCTTGGCTTGTTCCTCCAGATCTAGGGGTTCCCAGAGTTAGTACCCAACGGCTTTAGACGCTGACACCATAAAAGTCCTTTAGAAAGGTTTTTTATTTGGAGGGATAACATCCAACAAACACAGTCTCATGTGAGAACAGAGGGTAAGGGTGAAGAAACTCAGGCACCTTGAACTGCGGACTATTAGGAAGTCTATAATGCAAACCCAGAGAGTAGCCACTCTGGGAAAGCGCGGATTCTTCAGTGTCCTTGACAACCCAGCAACCAGGCACTTCTTGAGATGCCAGCTTGTTGGCCCTCCTCCGAAGAGTCCTCCCCCGGTCGCTTACACGAGCTGCGATGCCCCTCCAAGTTGAGAGCGCACCCGAACGCCTTGAACCAGCCGGTTCCGAGACTCGGGAACAGATGGATCCTTGCTCCAGACCAAGCGGGTCTGTGGGGCTAGACAAACCAACCATGTTACGGAGCGGCACACGCTCCCGTGACCGGGCCCCCTTTGCGGGGCTTCCCCGGTCCAGATCCAGGAACAGGCAGCTCTGGCCGAACGAACCCCAAACACGTGACTCCAACATCTTAGGTATCCCTCCCCAGACTCCTCAGCGGGGCCAAACGCATCCACTGATTGGCTCCGGGGAATGCCGGTACGCAAAACGTCCAACCAGGCCTGGTTCTGGGCCTGTCATGTGCATCTAACTGCACACATGATCAGGCAGAACCCCTACACAGCCCAGTCAAACTGATGCCAAAGTTAAACCTGCACAATTAACCCCCAGAACCCCTTTACTGTTCTGATAGAAAAATAACTAAATTTACACATAGCGGACACCTTGCAAAAGTGTCACCGCTACACATGGAATGGCCAGGGGGTGGAACTGCTATATCAGGGACCAACCTACCTGAACCTAGAAGAGGCAGCTGAAGAGGACCAATATGGTGGTGCAGGACACAGGCACAGAGAACCGAACAGTAGATTACTGCAGATGAATTATGTATTTTGAAAAGCACCCAGCTTAACTGGAAACAGAAAATAAGGGAGGAAAAAAGCAGGGGGAAAGTGAAGTTCCTCTTTACTATGCAAACTATTTATGTTTAGGTGATCCTACTTATCAACTGTCCAGGATTGGCACTTAAAAGCCTCCACTTTTGACCAAGAGGTCAGGTCCTTAGCTTGACACTTGCCTGGTCTGAGGATCTCCACAAGTGTTAATCTCTTTACTTTCTAATCCTCCCTTTTACTTTGTAACTCTCCTCTTCTGGAAAAAAAAGAGAGGCTGAATAAAAAAAAATATCCATTGTAATATTGTTAGGTAGAGAAAAAAGGAAGAAAAAAGAACGTAAGTTGATGACAAGGCCTCTTTGTCATTCTGTGTGGCTGGCTCTCCCCACCACTGTGCGCTCTGTACTGTACATTCGCTTCGTACTTCTCTCCTTTGTTCTGGTGTATAATTCATTTAACCTGCAACTCTCAGGTTACAGCTGTCTTTCAGAACAACGTAAATAATTCATCGCTGTTTTGTTAGAACCAAGCAAAGCCCTACAAAGCCGCTCACTATCAAAGAGCAAAATTCTGCTTAGGTAACATAAAAAAAAATCCAATATTCTAGAGACCCCCAAATACTGACTATTGGATCCCATCTGGTGTCCCAGTACACAGGTTGTCAACCTCTGCCTTAGGGTTCGCCAGACATAACCCCATAAAAGACAACAATGTTTAACTGGGTACTGCCTATGGCCATGAAGGCATAGCATAGGCAAAGCATACCTATCATAAAGGAGATCTGTACTGAGAGCTACCTCTCTGTAATGCTAGCTTCCTTGCTAGCATGCTGATGCAATTATTCAATATTTCCAGAGTATACGGTAGTTCAGAGGTAACCCATTCACTAAACCTGTTGCTTAGCCCCAACCCACCAACTTTCCCCCAAAAAAAGACGTATCAAATGTGAGTGGAGTTCAAATGGCCATAGCCCCCCTTTATAATAAATAACTACAACACTTTAAACAAAAACAGGACAGTGGAAAGAATTCTCATATGGTTTGAAGTCCTTGTTGCCATAGATGTTTGTGGTTAGCTATGTTGGGCCCCAGTTGCAATACACCAGGTACCATACTAGCTGAACAAAGACACATACTGATCCATAGCTACCTAGGTCCATACATGTTGACTGCAATGAATAGAGGACACCACGTCAAAGATGGGTCCCTTGAGGGTTTGAGGTCCTTAAAGGCACCATGAATATCTGTGGTTTGCTATGTTAGTCCCCAGTCGTAATACACTAGGTACCATACCAGCTGAACCCAGACACATACTGATTCATAGACACCTAGTCACTTACAAGTTGACTGCACCGAATAGAAGTCAACACAACAAAGATGGGTCCCTTGAAGGTTTCAGGATCTTGAAGGTGCCATAGGTGTCTGTGGTTAGCTATGTTAGGGCCCCAGTCACAATACACTGGGTACCATATCAGTTGAACACAGACAAATACTGATCCATAGATACCTGGTCACTACAAGTTGACTGCACCAAATAGAGGACACCACATTGAAGATGGACCCTTGAGGGTTTGAGGTCCTTGAAGGTGCAGAGATGGCTGTGGTTATCGCTGTTAGGGCCCAATTGCAATACACTGTGTACCATACCAGCTGAACACAGACACATACTGACCCCATAGTAGCAACCTAATCACTACAAATTGACTGTACCAAATAGAAGACAGCACAATGAAAATAGATCACTTGAGGGTTTGAGGTCCTTGAAGGTGCCATAGGTGTCTGCAGTTAGATATGTTAGGTGCCAGTCACAATACACCAGGTACCATATCAGCTAAACACAGACACATACTGATCCATAGTTACCTATATCAATACGCATTGACTGCAATGAATAGAGGACACCACATCGAAGATGGGTCCCTTGAGGGGTTGAGGTCCTCAAAGGCACCATGGATGTCTGTGGTTAGCTATGTTAGGCCTTAGTCGTAATACACCAGGTACCATACCAGCTAAACCCAGACACATACTGACCCATCGCTACCTAGTCACTTACAAGTTAACTGCACCAAATAGAAGACAGTACAATGAAGAGGAGTACCTTGAGAGTTTGAGGTCCTTGAAGGCACCATAGGTGTCTACAGTTAGCTATGTTAGGCCCTAGTCACACAGTGTACCATTTCAGCTGAACACAGACACATACTGGTCTATAGCTACCTAGTTACAACAAGTTGACTGCACCCAATCGAAGATGGCACAACGAAAGTGGGTCCCTTGAGGGTTTGAGATGCTTGAAGGCGCCATATGTGTCTATAGTTAGCTATGTTAGGCCCCAGTCGCAATACACCAGGTACCATACCAGCTGAACCCAGACACATACTGATCCATAGCTACCTAGTCACTACAAGTTTACTGCACTGAATAGAAGAGAGCACAATGAAGATGGGTCCCTTGAGGGTTTGAGGTCTTTGAAGGCACCATAGGTGTCTGTAGTTAGCTATGTTAGGCCCCAATCATAATACACTGGGTACCATATCACCTGAACACATACCGATCCATAGGTACCTGGTCACTACAAGTTGACTGCACTGATTAGAGGACATCAAAGATGGGTCCCTGACCATTTTCAATACCAGCAAATAATCTGCCTTCAATGACCCCAAATCGCTCGCCGATGACTATGACTTTCATCTATACTGCTCAATGGTAATAATGTACCATGGGTGGAAGGGAAGCTCTCTCAGTGTCTGCAGATCTTCAACTGAACTTTTCCTCACTCCTCCCTATGGATCATCCTTTATTTACCCTCCTCGCTAACTATTTGGACCTTTTGTTGACCGGCACCCCTTTTCACCCAGTTATGTAGGACAGTTGCTTAGTTCTTTTCCTCTGTTAGCTTCAGGCCTATCTGGATTGCAACAACAAGGTCATACGTTACAGGCACCCAATTCATGCAATGTTTGGAGGCGGATAGGCTGAAAGAGACGGTTTGGCCACTCTAGGCCTGCACACCAAGAACACCCCAAAATGGCAGGAGGAAAACTGTTGCTTTATTATGCTAGCAGGTTGGTTTCTAGGTATGCAAATCTAGAGATGGTGAACTGTAAGTACAATGTACACTATTCCACCAACAAAAATGGCATAAGTAAAAATTACATAATTTCGGCAAAAAAAAACATCCATCAAGTTCAACCGGAAGACAAATAAAATAAAAAAAATGCATCCTCAGAGTTCTAATCCTGCAGTTGATCCAGAACTATGCAAAAAAAAACTATATAGCTGCCTCTCAGCTTTTTTTCCCATTAACATGATATCATTTGCATTATTCATCTAGACTTAGCGCATTACCAATACAGTCATTTCCTCGCTCCTTCCCACACAGGAAAAAACATCCACTTTACATTAGTGGCAATGACAAACACAGACGTGGGAGGTGTTAATGAGCCATCTTCACGCTTAAAGGGTCAAATCAAGACTTTATTATTTTTTATTTAAACAAATAAGTTATAATTGCAAAACAATCGTTATATAACAGACAGTAACGAAGAGATAAAAAAAAACAACTCTCACTTTTTACTCATTGAGCTGCTTAGGTGAAATTTACTTGGAAAAAAAAAGTTCTACATTTTGTCTCTTATTTGGAGAGTGTGTTTTTCGGAGGTGTGAATCTGGGCTAGTCTTTTTTTTTTTTGCATGCTGTAGTTTTATATTTCTATTTTATTGTATTTTATTTTTCTCTTTGCTTTTTTTAGGTATTTATTTAGGGTAGTTTGGTTTATTTAATTTAGAAATATTTCCCCCCCCTTCTTTTGTGTATTTATGTACTTACTTACTGTAGCTTTGAGTGTTTTTTTTATTTTATTTATTTATTATTTTGTTTGTTAGTGCTTTCTTTTGAGTATATATCAAGGCAAACATTTTCTTGATTTCTTTTTACTTCAAAAAAATTAATTTTTTCTTTAAATACCCTGTCTTACCCTTACTGTAGCTTTTATTTTTTCTATTTATTCAATCATTTATGATTTCATTGATTTAGTTATTGTTAGTGTTTTCTTTCAAGACTATATCAAAACAAAAAAGAAAACATGTGCAATACACATTTTCAATGCACCCTTTGGCATCTTTTTTTTTTTTTTTTTTTTTACTTTAAAGCGGTGTTTCACCTAAAAAATTTTTTTAAAAGTCAGCAGCTAAAAAAAAAGTAGCTGCTGACTTTTAATAAGTACACTTACCCTCCCAGGGCGCACGCGATGTTGGTCGTGGAGGCCGAGATGTCCCTCGGCGATCCGGTTCCAGCGCCACCATCCTCAGTAAGGGATGCGTGAGCATGCGCAAGTCGGTGCGCGGCCCACTGTGCATGCGCGAGTCGGCGCGCGGCCTACTGCACATGCGCGAGTCGAAATTGTGAATGGGGAACGCGATGTGTTGTGGGACACAGTTCTCATAACACACCGCGCCCCATTCACTAGAAGACGGCGCTCGGAGCAGAGGAGAGAAGATCACCGCGGAGCTGGAAGAGGCAGATTAGGACGATCTGCCTAGCAACAGCCATTTCTGGTAAGTAAAGAAAAAAATTTTTTTTTTTTTTTCATTTTAACCACTTCAGCCCCGGACCATTTGGCAGCCAAAGGACCAGAGGTCTTTTTTCAATTTCGCACTGCACTGCTTTAACTGGTAATTGCGCGGTCATGCAATGTTGTAACCAAACGAAATTTGCGTCCTTTTCTTCCCACAAATAGAGCTTTCTTTTGATGGTATTTGATTGCCTCTGTGATTTTTATTTTTTGCGCTATAAACGGAAAAAAAAAAAAAGACCGCAAATTTTGAAAAAAAAAGATATTTTCTACTTTTTGTTATAAGAAAAATCCAATAAACTCAATTTTAGTCAAACATTTGGGCCAAAATGTATTCAGCCACATGTCATTAGTAAAAAAAATGCCAATAAGCGTATATTTATTGGTTTGCGCAAAAGTTATAGCGTCTACAAACTAGAGTACATTTTCTGGAATTTACACCGCTTTTAATTTATGACTGCCTATCTCATTTCTTGAGGTGCTAAAATGGCAGGGAAGTACAAAACCCCCCCAAATGACCCCATTTTGGAAAGTAGACACCCCAAGCTATTTTCTGAGAGGCATGTTGAGCCCATTGAATATTTTTTTTTTTAGTCCCAAGTGATTGAATAAAAACAAAAATAAAAAAGATTTTTTTTTTTTTCAAAAAGTTGTCACTAAATGATATATTGCTCACACATGCCATAGTTATATGTGGAATTGCACCCCAAAATACATTTTGCTGCTTCTCCTGAGTATGGGGATACCACATGTGTGGGACTTTTTGGGAGCCTAGCCGCGTACGGGGCCCCGAAACCCAAGCACCGCCTTCAGGATTTCTAAGGGTGCAAATTTTTGATTTCACTCCTCACTACCTATCACCGTTTCGAAGGCCATAAAATGCCAAAATAGCACAAAACCCCCCCAAATGACCCCATTTTGGAAAGTAGACACCCCAAGCTATTTGTTGAGAGGCATGGTGAGTATTTTACAGCTCTCATTTGTTTTTGAAAATTAAGAAAGTAAAGAAAAAAACATTTTTTTTTCTTTTTTTCAATGTTCAAAACTTTGTGACAAAAAGCGAGATCTGCAAAATACTCACCATACCTCTCAGCAAATAGCTTGGGGTGTCTACTTTCCAAAATGGGGTCATTTTGGGGGGTTTTTATGCCATCTGGGCATTCCATGGCCTCCGAAACTGTGATTGGCAGTGAGAAGTGAAATAAAAAAATTACACCCTTAGAAAGCCTGAAGGCGGTGATTGGTTTTTGGGGTTCCGTACGCAGCTAGGCTCCCAAAAAGTCCCACACATGTGGTATCCCCGTACTCAGGAGAAGCAACAGAATGTATTTTGGGGTGTATTTCCACATATGCCCATGACATGTTTGAGCAATATATCATTTAGTGACAATTTTTTGTAAAGAAAAAATATATATATATATTTTTTTTCATTATTCAATCTCTTGGGACAAAAAAAAAAAATATTTAATGGGCTCAACATTGCTCTCATCAAATAGCTTGGGGTGTCTACTTTCCAAAATGGGGTCATTTGGGGGGGGGGGGTTGAACTGTCCTGGCATTTTATGCACAACATTTAGAAGCCTATGTCACACGTCACCCACTCTTCTAACCACTTGAAGACAAAGCCCTTTCTGACACTTTTTGTTTACATGAAAACATATTTTTTTTTTGCAAGAAAATTACGTTGAACCCCCAAACACTATATATATTGTTAAAGCAAAGGCCCTACAGATTAAAATGGTGGGTGTTGCATTTTTTTTTCCACACAGTATTTGCGCAGCGATTTTTCAAACGCATTTTTTGTGGAAAAAATACACTTTTTTTATTTTAATGCACTAAAACACACTATATTGCTCAAATTTTTGATGAAATAAAAAATATGATCTTAGGCCGAGTACATGGATACCAAACACGACATGCTTTAAAATTGCGCACAAACACGCAGTGGCGACAAACTACATACATTTTTAAAAGCCTTTAAAAGCCTTTACATGATACCACATTAGATTCACGGAGGAGGTCTACTGCTAAAATTACTGCCCTCGATCTGACCTTCGCGGTGATACCTCACATGCATGGTGCAATTGCTGTTTACATATGACGCCAGACCAACGCTTGTGTACGCCTTTGCGCAAGAGAAGGGGGGGCAGGGGTGCTTTTTTTTTTTTTTTTTGTTTTTTTTTTATTTATTTAGCTTTTTTATTTAATTTTTAAACTGTTCCTTCCATTTTTTTTCTTTGTTATGATTTTTATTGTTATCTCAGGGAATGTAAATATCCCCTATGATAGCAATAGGCAGTGACAGGTACTCTTTTTTTGAAAAAATTGGGGTCTATTAGACCCTAGATCTTTCCTCTGCCCTCAAAGCATCTGACCACACCAAGATTGGTGTGATAAAATGCTTTCCCAATTTCCCAATGGCGCGGTTTATATCCGTGAGGGGGGACATTCCCTCCCACTGCTTGTAAAAGCAGTCTAGAGGCTAATTACCCGCTAGAATTGCTTTTACATGAAAGCCGATCACTGGCTGAAAAGAATGATACCAAGATGATACCTAAACCTGCAGGCATCATTCTGGTATAACCATTCAAAGTCCAGCAACATACTGGACATATATTGTAATCTTTTTTTTTTCATGCAGCCTCTTGGCTGAACGAAAAAAAGAGATTGATTGGTGGGTATGCCCACCATTAGAATACCTCCCTTCATCCACCCACTTCTAATGATGGGCATACATGCACCATTTATATATGCCGATGCATGGGGGCATCCTCCCGCAAAAGTTATGCCGTGTACACACGGTCGGAATTTCGACCGTATGTACGCAGCATTAGGAGCCAATCGCTCCTCCCCCGCCCCTGCTGCCCCCATGCTTCGGCATATATGCTCTTTTTTTTTAACTGTGGTGGTGAAATCACCTCCTACAGCGTTGGAGTCGCGGCTTTATGTATCGTGGGAGCAAACGCTGTTGCTGTCAAGATAAATAAATCCGCGTTGCAACTGAATGGCGCACCTGAAAACAAAAAAATGCTTAACACTAAAACACAGTAAACAAAATTACATACCTGAAAAGCAAGCATGATAAAACATAATAAAACATTGCAGAATAGAATGGAGTAAAAAAAGAGCAACAATAGAGAGAGAATAGAGTGAGAGAGAGAACAATAAAACGACAACTATTTTTTATTTTTTTATTTTTTTGAGATTCACAGGTAAAAAAGCTCCTGACTGAAGCGACTGAATCAAAACGCTACCACAAAAAAAATGTTAGCGATCGCAGGGATCAGGCCTGACTCTGCGAACGCTGCAGTTATGTGTGCTTAGTGTTTTGTAAGTGACAGTGATCGATCGATACTGCACTTGGGTGGGCTGGGCGGAGGGGGAAAACGCAGGTGCTAGCAGGTATCTGGGCTGATCCCGCTAACAATGCGTTTTTTTTTTTGGAACCCTAAACTGCTGGGACGCTAGTATAGATCTGATCAGATCAGATATTGATCTGTTCAGATACTGTGCCACTAAGGGAGGTGTATGCTTTGCGCGTGGGTGTTTGCGGTACTGGCACTAACCTGGGGCGACGCAGACCTTATTTGACCCTAAAACCTAATTGATATCACCCGCCGGGCGATCAGGGGGTTAAACCGTTATTGGGTAATAAATGGCGGGTGCCCTGACAGTATAAAAAACAAGCTAACTAACCAGCGTCACCCGTAACAGTAATACAAAAAAAAAAAACTGGTTACCTAGCGACACTAATGCAGCGATCAGAAAAACGATCGCTTAGTGACACTGGCAAAAGGGGGGTGAAAGGGTTAACTAGGGGCAATCAGGGGGTTAAAACCTTTATTAGGTAATATATGGGGGTACCTGACGCTATATAAAAACCTGACGGGGAACCTAAATAACGAAATAACTAACTGGCTAACCAGCGTCACCAGTGACATTTATACAGTGATCACTGGTGAAAGGGTTAACTCTAGGGGCAATCAGGGGGTTAAAACCTTTATTTAGGTTGTAATATGGGGGTACCTGACCTATAAACCTATTTATGAACCTATATAAACATGGCGGTTAAAAAAAAAAAAAAAAATGGTTACCTAGCGACACTAATGCAGCGATCAGAAAACCGATCGCTTAGTGACACTGGCAAAAGGGGGTGAAGGGGTTAACTAGGGGCAATCAGGGGGTTAAACCTTTATTAGGGGGGGGGTAGGGGGCTACCTTGGACCTAAAACTAACTGCCCTGACAGTTATTACAGTCACACTGACACTAAATGCAGTGATCAGTAAATAAATGATCACTGCAATTAGTGACACTGTGACTGGGGGGGCAGGGGGTGATCTGGGGGGTGATCAGGGGGTGACAGGGGGGTGGAATATGTGCCTATCTGTACTGGTGTCAGTGTACTGTTGTGCACTAACCTTTACACGTTCACAGCTCGGCGTCCCCGGTCACATAGACCGGCGCACCGAGCGTGACATCACTTCCGCCTTCCTGTCTATACAATAGACAGGAAGGGGAAGCTTTTCATTGGCCAGGAGCGATCGCGAGGGGGTGGCCAGAAACGACTGGCCGTCCCCTCGTCCCGCATCGCTTCTGAAGCCATCCCGACCGTCCCCGCCGGCGGAGGGGGGTCCGATTGGACCCCCCAACCGCCTGAAGAATGTCACGTACAGGTACGTGATTCTGCCTGTACGTGCCATTCTGTTGACGTATATATACATGGGGCGGTCGGGAAGTGGTTAAATTGTTATTAACATTTTTTAAAGTTTTTTTTTTCAGGGTGGCCCACCACTGTAAAGACCCTGCAAGTACCGAAAAATACCTACTGATCTGCCAGAAATGCAATCAGCAGTGGTGTCAGCCCTGCTCATTGTCTTTTTTCTCCGTCTGTGCTTTTTCTAGGTGTATGTTTAGAGTAGTTTAGTTTATTTAATTTAAGATATTTTTCCTCTTTTTTGTGTATTTAACAACCCCCCCCCCCCCCCCCCCCCAAAAAAAAACACAGACGGGAGAGGAGAGAGGGCTAGATCTGCACCTCTTCTTCCCACCCAACCCTTCTGTGTCTGAATCCACTCCACTCCCCGGCGCTGTGCCTCAGAAAAGGAAAGTTGGGGCTGGAAATTTGAAGTCCAGCAGCCGCAGATGGACCTGGATGAGAGGTGCTGACTGCCAAGGAGTGAGCTCACCATCCATCCCTGTCTGTGACTGAAGTCTCCCCCCTTCTTTCTTCTGCATCTGAGTAAGTACACTAAGGTAAATCAGGGTTCTCAGAGCACCCCTTACATCAGAGTTCCCATTTACACCAGAGGCCACAGTGTTCCCCCTTACATCAGGGTTCCCAGAGCATCCCTTATGTTAGAGGCCCAGAGTTCTCCCTTACATCAGAGTCTACAGTGAAAGGGAACTCTGTGAGTTCAGATGTAGAGCGGGACACTTGTTATTAACTTAATATGATAAGAAATGTTATTTAATAGCAAAATATATGTAAAGTTTATACTATAAAAAAAATTGAAGTGCGCCGCCAAAGTGTTCGGGTTTGACTCGAAGAAAAGGTGGCAACCCTAGTGGGGAGGCACGTGGTTCTAACACATATTCACTGTCTCTTATTTGGGGAAAATCCCTGATATTCCAAAACACCTAATGAAACTCATACACACTATTTGCATTGTGCTGCAATGGACAATTGCCCTTAATTTGAAGTCTAATACAGCACCATTCACGCAAGTAATCTCTTGAGTTGACCAGATAATGTTGACGGAAAAAATATTCCATACACTGCATGACTCAATTCCTACCTATGACGCTAAGTGGAACCCTTGGTTCATCTATCATCTTCAAGAATGACCTGAGTTAATGTTTTCTTTTCTATTTTGTTGTACATTGCTTTTTTCTGGTTGCAGTTTTGTACACCACATCTGAGATAAGATCATATCTTACCAAGATCTTTTAGCACAACGTCCAATGCATGACCATGTAAGTCAAATTTGTGCTTATATACAATAAGTTGGTTTATATCTCATATTTTTTTGTACTGTCAACCTTTTTACCTCAATAAAAACACTCAGTAATAAAAAAAAAGAAATAAAAAAAAAAACATCTATTCTTCTATGCACATTTGCACTCAATTTTTAAAGGAACTAGGCAGGTACCATATATACTTGAATATAAGCCGACCCGAATATAAGCCGAGGCACCTAATTTTACCACAAAAAAATGGGAAAACTTATTGACTCGAGTATAAGCCTAGGGTGAGAAATGAGCAGCTACTGTAATGTCGCGTACACACGGTCGGAATTTCCGATGGAAACAGTCCGATGGGAGCTTCTCATTGGATTTTCTGACCGTGTGTGTGCCCATCAGTCTTTTTCTGTCGGAATTTCCGGCGGACTTTGGATTGAGAACCTGTTCTTAATTTTTCAGACGGAAAACCTTTCTATCGGATTTTCCGACCGTGTGTATGCCCATCGGTCTTTTTCTGTCGGAATTTCCGACGGACTTTGGATTGAGAACCTGTTCTTAATTTTTCCGATGGAAAACCGTTCTATCGGATTTTCCGATCGCATGTGTGCAATTCCGACACGCAAAATTCCGACGCATGCTTGGAAACAATTCGACGCATGCTCAGAAGCATTAAACTTCCCTTTTATAGTGCAGTCAAACGTTTTTTTAAGGCGTGGTGTTATTGACCTTCGGAATTTGGTGTTACCGTGTGTAGGCAAGACTGTTTGAGCGAAATTCCGTAGGAGTTCCGACGAGAAAATCATCAGAGCTTTTTCCGACGAGAATTCCGACCTTGTGTACGCGGCATAAGTGGAAAAGAGGGTCAACAATGCCCATTTGCAGCCTCACTGTGCCCATTTGCAGCCATAGGTCCCCTGAACTTCAAACTTGGTAGTTAAGGGTTCCTAGATGCCCCCTAGCTGCAGCCAACATTTGGGGTCTCTGGACCCAAAGGGTCACAAAATGATATTGCTGCAGATGGACACAGTTGACCGACTTTGGGGCCCTGTATCTCGGGGGGCCACTTGGTGCTAGGAACCTGGAAAACTGGGTTTGCACACCAAATTTGGGGTTCCTAGCACCAAGTGACCCCGAGATACGGGGCCCCAAAGTCGGGTCGGAAAATGTCAAGCACTTTTCTGCAGCAAAAAATGACATTTTTCAACCTGACTTTGCAGCCCCGTATCTCGGGGCCACTTGGTCCTAACCCAGTGGAACCAACATTACAACATATCCAAATTTGGGGTTCCTAGCACCAAGTGGCCCAGAGATACGGGGCCGCAAAGTCGGGTCGGAAAATGTAATTTTTTGCTGCAGAAAAGTGCTTGACATTTTCCGACCGACTTTGGTGCCTCGTATCTCGGGGCCACTTGGTGCTAGGAACCCCAAATTTGGTGTGCGAACCCAGTTTTCCAGGTTCCTAGCACCAAGTGGCCCGAGATACAGGGCCCCAAAGTCGGTCATACTCTTGACTCGAGTATAAGCCGAGGGGGGCACTTTCAGCACAAACAAAATGTGCTGAAAAACTCGGCTTATATTCGAGTATATACGGTAGGTTGTTCCAAACATCTTGGAGAACTAACCACAGATCTTCTGTGGATGTAGGCTGCCTCAGATCCTTCTGTCTCTTTATGTAATCCCAGACAGACTCCATGATGGTGAGATCAGGGCTCTGTGGGAGCCAAACCATCATCTCCAGGTCTCTTTGTTCTTCTTTACACTGAAAATAATTCTCAATGACATTGGTTGTATGTTTGGGGTTGTTGTTATGCTGCAGAATAAATTTGGGGTCAATCACACGCCTCCCTGATGTTATGGCATGATGGGTAAGTATCTGCCTGTATTTCCCAGCATTGAGGACACCATTGAGCCTCACCAAATCTCCAACTCCATTTGCAGAAATGCAGCCCCAAACTGGCAAGGAACCTTCTCCATGCTTCACAGTTGCCTACAGACACTCATTATTATACCCCTCTCCAGGCGTTCATCAACAAACTGCCTCCTGCTACAGCCAAATATTTCACATTGTGACTCATCAGTCCAGAGCACCTGCTGCTATTCTTCCATGAAGACCACTTCTGGCCAGACTTCTCCGGACAGTAGATGGGTGTACCTGGGTCCCTCTGTTTTTCCACCAGTTCTGTACTGATGACACTGCTGGACATCTTTCAATGTTGAAGGGAATTAAGCATGATGTGTCTTTCATCTGCTGCATTAAGTTTCCTTGACCGACCACTGCCTCTACGGTCCTCAACGTTGCCTGTTTCTTTGTGCCTCTTCAAAAGAACTAGAACAGCACATCTTAAAGCCCTAGTCTCGCTTTGAAATCTTTGCCAGGGAGAGACCTTGCTGATGCAGTATAACTACCTTGTGTCTCTTTGCTGTGCTCGGTCTTGCCATGGAGTATGACCTGTGACATGAAACTTTCTTTCACAACCTAACCTTAGTAGCAGAGCTTGGCTGTTCCTCACCCAGTTTTAAGCCTCCTACACAGATGTTTCAGTTAACATGACTGTGTTTCAACCTACAATATTGCTTTTTCTTGAATGTAAATAAATGTCAAAGTGATAATTCTCTGCTAACTTAAAGGTAATCAGTCAAAAATGTCCGTTTATATAAAATTAAAAGCTTCTGTTTTAAGACACAACTTTTAAAAAAGAAAGTAAATTGGCTGCATTTTTTAGGAAAACATTCTCTATCGCCAGCATAATCCCCTGCAAAATCGCTGCTCTGAGATCCATTATTAGTCCTAAAATATTTATTAGAAAAAAAAATCTCTGTGGAGGTGTCTTCAATAGGTTGGGGTTAGGGAGGGTGGCGTAAACTAGGGAACTGGCTTTAAATTCTTATTGTGCAGCCTTACCTTCAATAAATCGTTGTTTGACACTTTTTGCTATGTCATGTTTTTGTAACCTCTATGGATCAGATCAAAATAGCGATTTTATCTTGGCAGTGAAAGCTGCAGAATCTTGCTCACCAGATAGGGGTTCCCAGCATCACTGTGCTAAGTTACCGGGTCTACACACCTGCTGTGCTTATTATGAGGGGTTGCCTCTATCCCTGTGCTGAGTTCCTGGGTCTCTCTACACCTGCTGTGCCCATTATGATGGGTTCCCACCATCCATGTGCTGAATTCCCAGGTCTGTACACCTTCTGTGCCCATTGTGAGGGGTTCCCACCATCCCTGTGCTGAGTTCCCAGGTCTCTACACCTGCTATGCCCATTATGAGGGGTTCCCAGCATCCCTGTGCTAAGTTCCCAGCTCTACACACCTGCTGTGCCAATTACGAGGGGTTCCCTCTATCCCCGTGCTGAGTTCCTGGGTGTGTACACCTGCTGTGTCCATTACAAGGGATTCCCAGTCCCTCCATCCCTGTGCTGAGTTTCCAGATCTGTGCACCTGCTGTGCCCATTCTGAGGTGTTCCCAGCATCCCTGTGCTGTGTTCCTGGGTTTACACACCTGCTGTGCCCATTATGAGGGGTTCCCTCTATCCCTGTGCTGAATTCCTGGGTCAGTACACCTGCTGTGCCCATTACGAGGGGTTCCCTCTATCCCTGTGCTGAATTCCTGGGTCAGTACACCTGCTGTGCCCATTATGAGGGGTTCCCACCATCCTTGCACTCATTTTTCATTATGAGGGATTTCCACCATCCCTTTGCTGAGTTCCTGGGTCAATACACCTGCTGTGCCCATTATGAGGGGTTCCCACCATCCTTTTGCTGAGTTCCTGGGTCTGTAAACCTGCAGTACCCATTATGAAGGGTTTCTACCATCCCTGTGCTGAGTTCCTGGCTCTGTACACCTGCTGTGCCCATTATGAGGGATTCCCACCATTCCTCTGCTGAGTTCCCAGGTCTATACACCTGCAGTTCCCATTATGAGGGGTTCCCAACATCCGTACTGGATTTATTTTGTTGGTAACGTAAGAGAAAACATGGCACATCCTTTGCAAAAAAAATTTAAAGTAATTTCCTCCGGATATTCTCTGCCTCTCATGGCACAGATAATGGTTAATCTCTTCTATTCCTCAATAAACGTCCCTGTGTCTGGTGCCAGCAGATTGAGATCTATAAAGGACCTGGGCTAACACAACCTTTTCCTGCTGAGCGGCCCTGACACTTGGCGGCACACAGACAGTTTAATAAGAAAGGGTGACAGAGCCGTCAGATCGAATCAAACCTAGGCAGCCTCGTCACCTGGGCCTCCCGTTCCATCTCATTGTGCCTCCTGTCGCTTGTGCTCAGGGATGAGATGCGCCTTGACAGGAGGTTTTCTGGTGTCTTCATGGAAGGGAAGATGAATCATCTGCAAGAGTCTTAAAGCAAAACTCCAGCAGACATTACCCAGAAGGAACTCAATGGACTCTCCCCTAGGCGACTCATGCACCTGGGCAGGGGCTAACGGCCCACATACAACCTCCATGTTCCTGTAGTAAACCAGGAGTCGAGCTAGGGTTGCCAGCTCATCCTTTTACCCTACTTTCAAACTTATGCATTTTTTTGTGCATTTTGCAGTTTGCAGAAACACACTACAGTCCATTTAACATGGTTTTCTTTGGTACTAGTTCACATCTATACGTTTTGCGTCTGGCGCGTTTTAGGAAAGGGTCGGGGACTTTTTTCCCTGTGATTTGCAGCTAATAGAGTTCAATGGAGCTGCACCAAAAACGCAAGTGCTGCATTTTGGATATGTTTTGCGTTTCTTATTTTACTACTGTATATAGCTGGTTGCTAAGCAGGGGGCCTGGGAAGCCGGCCGCCGTGTCCTTAGCAACCGATGAGTCATCAGCTGTGAGCAGGGTTACCTGCTGAAAGATGAATGTAAAAAAGAAAAATTTGCCGGCAAAAACAATTCACGAAAAAAACGTTGTGGGGTTCCCCCCCAGTTCAATACCAGGCCCTTTGGGTCTGGTATGGATTCGCCAAATCCACACCAAAATAAAAAAAAAAAAATGGTGTGGAGTCCCCCCAAAATCTATACCAGACCCTTATTCGAGCATGCTGCCCGGCCAGTCAGGTAAGGGAGGGGACGAGCGAGCGCCCCCTTCCCCCACTCCTGAACCATACCAGGATGGCTCTGCCCCCCCCACCCCAAAGCACCTTGCCCCCATGTTGAGGACAAGGGCCTCTTCCCGTCAACCCTTGCCCGGTGGTTGTGGGGGTCTGCGGGAGGGGGGCTTATCAGAATCTGGAAGCCCCCTTTAACAAGGGGACCCCCAGATCCCCCCCCCCCTACCATTTCACAAAAAAAGTGACAAAAGTGTTAAAAATGACAAGAGACAGTTTTTGACAATTCCTTTATTAAAGTCTTCTTCTTTCCATCTTCTTCCTTCTTCTTTCCTCTATCCTTCGGTTTCTTCCTCCATCTTCTTCTTCCTCCATCTTCTTCTTCCTCCGATCCTCTGCTTCTTGCTCCAGTGTTCTCGTCCGGCATCTTCCTCCACGGCGTCTCTTCTTCCTCGCTTTGTTCTCGGGCCGCTCCGCGCAATGGGAGGCTCCCGCGTGTGACGCTTTTCTTCTTCTGACACTAATATAACGGAACCGTGCGTCAGAGGGGTGCGGGGTCACCGGGTGGCCCCGTCCTCCATTATATAAGAAGTGTCAGAAGAAGAGAAGCGTCACACAGCGGGAGCCTCCCATTGATGCGTAGCGGCCCGAGAACGAAGCGAGGAAGAAGAGACGCCGTGAAGGAAGATGCCGGACGAGAACACCGGAGCAAGAAGCAGAGGATCGGAGAAGAAGAAGATGGAGGAAGAAGAAGATGGAGGAAGAAACCAAAGGATGAAGGAAAGAAGAAGGAAGAAGATGGAAAGAAGAAGACTTTAATAAAGGAATTGTCAAAAGCTGTCTCTTGTCATTTTTAACACTTTTGTCACTTTTTTTGGTGAAATGGTAGGCCCTTACCATTTCACACGGGGGGGGGGCGGGATCTGGGGGTCCCCTTGTTAAACAACCGGCCAGGGTTGTGGGGATGAGGCCCTTGTCCTCATCAACATGGGGATAAGGTGCTTTGGGGGGTACCACAAAGCACCCTCCCAATGTTGAGGGCATGTTGCCTGGTACGGTTCAGGAGGGGGGGGGCTCTCTCTGATAGGCTGCACTGGTGGGCACTGATAAGGTGGCACTGGTGGGCACAGATAAGATGGCACTGATGGGCATGGATGGGTGACACAGATGGGTGGCACGGATGGGTGGCACGGATGGGCATTGATATATGGCACTGATAGATGGTACTGATAGATGGCACTGATGGGCACTGATAGGTGGCACTGATGGGCACTGATAGGTGGCACTGATGGGCACTGGTAGGGGACACTGATGGGCACTGATAGGTGACACTGATGAGCACTGGTAGGTGACACTGATGTGCAGCACTGTAAAGGCACATTGTGGGCACTGGCACTGTCGGCACTGACAGATGGCACTGTGGGCACTGACAGGTGAAGCTGGTAGGGACTGACAGGTGAAGCTGGTGCGCACTGGTAGGCGGCACTTGTATAGGGCACAGGTGGGCACCATGGACCTGGGGCACATTGCAGTGATCGGGACTAATGTCCCTCTCACTGCCGCCGGTGATCGGCTTTTTTTCTTTTCCTCGCGCTGTCAAAAAAGCTGATTACCTGCTCTGTTGTTATCACATGATCAGCTGTCATTGGCTGACAGCTGATCACGTTGTAAGGGGTCGGGATCGACCCCTTACTCGGATCTGTGATCCAGCGAGTCTTACAGACTCGCTGATCACAGAGCACGCCGCACGCGCGCAGGCCGCTCATGAACGGGACGACGTCAATAGACGTCGTCCCGGCAAGTTAGATCCGCACTGTAGCCGTCATTCGGCTATAGCGCGGATCTCAGGTGGTTAAGTCACCCAGGTCAATTCTGACACTTCTCTCCTACATGTAAAAATCATAATTTTTTTGCTAGAAAATTACTCAGAACCCCCAAACATTATATATATTGTTTTAGCAGACACCCTAGGGAATAAAATGGTGTTCACTGAAACTTTTTATGTTACACGATATTTGCGTAGCAATTTTTTCAAACGCATTTTTTTTTTTAAAGAAACTGTTTCATGAATGAAAAAAAAATAGTCACTAAAGATAACCTAATTTTTTTGTATACTATGAAAGATGATGTTTCACGAGTAAATAGATACCTAACATGTCACGCTTTACAATTGCGCACACTCGTGGAATGGTGCCAAACTTCAGTACTTAAAAATCTCCATAGGCGACACTTTAAAAATGTTTACAGGTTACATGTTTAGAGCTACAGAGAAGGTCTAGTGCTAGAATTATTGCTCTCGCTCTAACGTTTGTGGCGTATGTAACCTGTGTGTATCTGGCTCTGATACTAGCGAGTGCCTCAGCAGCCACTGACCTCACTGCACGTCCCTGCTCCCGATGTAGTCTCTCCCGGTGTCCTCGCCTCCTTCCGCCACCGTTTTCTCCCCGTGCTCTCATCTCCCGGTGTAAATCTCCCGAATAAATAGAAACCCAACATGTCAGGCCTTAAAATCGCATGCGCCTGTGAAATGGTGACCCTATATTTTTCTTAGATGATTCTTTAGTCACTTGCCTACTGGGCACTTTCACCCCCTTCCTGACCAGCCCAATTTTCAGGCTTCAGAGCTGTCGCAATTGGAATGATAAATGCGCGGTCAAGCAACACTGTACCCATATGAAATTTGTATTATATTTTTCACACAAATACAGCTTTCTTTGGTGGTATTTAATCACCACTGGCCTTTTTAATTTTTGATAAAAAAAATGAAAAAAAGACCAAAAATGTGAAAAAAATTAAGTTTTTCAGTGTCTGTTATAACATTTTGCAAACAGGTAAGCTTTCTCCTTTACTGATATGCACTGATGATACGCCACTGATGAGATGGCACTGATGAAGCGGCACTGATGGGCACTAATGAGACGCCACTGATAGGCACTGATGAGGCGCCACTGATGGACACTGATGAGGCGCCACTGATGGACACTCATGAGGCGGCACTGATGGGCACTCATGAGGCGGCACTGATGGGCACTCATGAGGCGGCACTGATGGGCACTCATGAGGCGACACTGATGGGCACTGATGAGGCGACACTGATAAGGCTGCACTGATATGCTGCACTGATGGGAACGAATAGGCAGCACTTAAGGGCACTGATAGGCGGAACTGATAGGCGACACTGATAGGCGGCACTGATTAGTGCCCTGATTATCAGAGTAGATGTCACCTTTCACACAAGCCAGTTACCAGCTCTCCTCTCACTGCGACAGCATGAGGAAAGGAATGGTGATAACTGGCAAGTGTGTTTATATTGTAATCAGCTGTGATTGGACACAGCTGATTATGTTGTAAAGGGCCACTGTGATTGGCGTCTTACTCCAATCCAAAGGACACAGCGATCACAGATCGCTCCAGGTGCGCCCTCAATAGACGCCATCCCAGAACCGGACGACCACGCTGAAGCCTTCATTCAACTTCAGCGCGGTCGGCAAGTGGTTAAAAGCCCCCACAGGTCATCAGTTTAGGATTAACTGTGAATTATGGGCCTAGACATATTGCTCTCATTCCAACGCGCACAGCGGTATGTAACGTGTTTCGCAAGCAACGTTTTAGTATTATAGGTATTACTGAAAGATACATTTAATTCATATAAGGGCGTATGTGGGGGCGGGGTGGGTTAAGAACATTTTTGAAATGGGTTTTTAAGTGTTTGGGTGTAACTTTATTTTTTGACCCCTGATGTCTTGGCTGCCTTCCACTGAAGCGAATGGAAGCCAGATTGTGCTCCATTAGCTTCTTCCCTGACCGTAACGGCCAAGGAAAGTGACACTAGAAACTGGAGGTAGCATTTTACAGGTTGTTTTCAGGTTTAATCTAGCTACGTTTGATGGTCTCCCTACTCTACACCCAGCGATGCCCACCATGCAGGTGGGACAGCAAAACCCAGGAAGCATGGGGGGGGGGGGGGGGGGGTTGGTTGAACACTTAACACTTGTTACAGAAAACAATCAGGTGACCATAGAGCCGTGGAGGTGGCAATAAAAGGTTTAAAGAGACCCTGTCACCAGCTTAAATAACCGGAAAAAAGCCTGGAAAAATTAAGTATTTTAAAGCTTACTTTCAGCATTTTCCTGTTTTATAAATGATCGCAACGTGACTCGGAAAATATGACCACCCTTGGAGGAGTCAATTCCCAAGTACAGCCCCTTCCTTCCTTGCACATAATAGCCCCCCTTCTCTGGGAGTGTCTAATTAGTGTATTCGCTGGCCCAGCTCCTCTGCCCCTCCCCTATCTGCATAACCTTTTTATGTAACTGCTGGGAGAGGAGTGGAGGGGAATGCCAGTGGTTCTCAACCTTATTGAGACCAGGGTCCAGTAAATTCTTCCAAAACCATCCAAGTGGCCAGCAGTATAACAAACTTTATACTCCTACTTTGTGGGGACACTTGGGAGGCATGAGAGCACTGCAGGGGCTAGGAGACACTGTGGAAGGTCAGAAGACACTGTGGCACACTGTTGGAATTTGGGGTACCCGGGGGGCTGGAGGCTCCCTAGGAGACTGGGAGGACTTGTGGGAAGCTGGGGGCACTGTGGGGGGTTAGGGGCTCTCAGGGGGCCTAGAGGCAATGTGTGGGGCTATGAGGCCCTGCATAAAATTATGGGAATTTGGGAGCACTATGGGAAATGGAAGGCACTGTGGTGGATTAGGAGATCTGCAGCTGACTGGAGACCCAAGGAAGCCACAGTCTTGCAGTGGGCCATTGCCCAGTGGTTGAGAACCACTGCTATAGAGTGTCACTTGGGTGAAAGTTTTGACCCTGCTGTGGTTGCTGACATGTCACATCCAAGATGGCGGCACCCAGCAGTAGTCTGGACTCTGGAGGCTTTTGGATATCTACACGTGGGAGGCTTTTAGGCCTGGTTCACACCTGTGTGTGTGTGTTTTTTTTGTGCGTTTTGCATAAACAGTCCATTTAACATGGTTTCCTATGGGACACATTCACATATATGTGTGTATCAGCTACTGTGTTTTTGGAAAGGGACAGGGACTTTTTTTTTCAACGCAGCAGATTGTATTGTGATTGTAATAGATTTTAATGGACCCCTAGATTTTAATGGACCCCATACTCTTTCACAGGGGGATGGGTGGGATCTGGTGCCCCCTTGTTAAAGGAGGCTTTCAGATTCTGATAAGTCACACTCTGCACCCTCATAACCACCGGGCCATGGTTGTGGGGAAGAGGCCCTTGTCCTCATCAACATGGGGACAAGGTGCTTTGGGGGGGGGGGGCAACCTAAAGCATCCCCCTATGTTGAGGACAGGTGGCCTGGTATGGTTTGGGGGGGGGGGCACTTCCCCCCCCCCCCCTTCCAGGCCTGACAGGATCCATGGTTGTAGAAGTTTTTTTTTATTTTTGCATGGGGTTCTCCTCAAAATCCATACCAGACCTAAAGGCCTGGTATAGATTGGGGGAACCCCATGCAGTTTTTCTTTTTTACATTCAGCTGTCTGCAGGGAAACTTGCTGACAGCTGAGGAGTCATCTGCTGGTAAGGAGGTGGCCGCCGTGCGCTCCTTAACCACAGGTCGCATCCAATCCCATCAAAGTTGTGACAAAAAAAGCAAAATGCAATAAAACGCGCGTTCAAAAATGCTAAATTCACTGCAAAATGCACCAGAAGAAAGCATCAACCGCAACTTGTATAGATGTAAACCTAGTCTTAAAGCTTAATTCCAGGAATTCAGGCACTTTGTAAAAAGCGCAGGCACTCTATTGTCCCGTACACATGGTTGTATATTCCGATGGAAAAAGTCAGATCGGATTATGTTGTCGGAAAATCCGATCGTGTGTGGGCTCTAGTGGGCTTTCCGACGGAAAAAATTGGAGAGCAGGATCTAAAATTTTCTGACAACAAAATCCGATCTGACTTCTTCCGATCGTGTGTAGAGAATTCCGACGCACAAAGTGCCACACATGCTCAGAAGAAATTTGGAGACGAAAGCTATTGGCTACTGGCCTCTGCGTAGTCCCGTTGTACGTTTTATACGTCATCTCATTCAGACCGATCGGATTTTCCGACAACTTTGTCCGACCGTGTGCACCACAAGTTTCGGACAAAATCCATCGGAAAAAAAGGGATGGATTTTGTGGTCGGAATGTCCGACCGTGTGTACGGGGCATATGAGTTAAGTTCAACAAGGTGCATGCCGCCTCTATTATTTATATCTGACAGGTTGATTGAACTACCTGGAGGAGACATCGGGACTGTGAGATTAGAGAAGCATACACAGCTGCTATGCTTGCCAATCTCCTCTGCTGCCCATTTACAGGAGCCTTTGTATTTTGTGAATGAGTTCACATAATACAAAGGCTTCTGTGATTGGACAGGAGGAGGGGAGGGCTGAGCATAGAAGCTGCATTGACTACTGCTGAAGATGCTGAGACTAGAAGGTTGAGCATCAGGCTCCCGGAACTACAGTGACAGCTGTCTTCTGGGAGCTCCATAAACATGTCAGATGTAAATAATAGAGATAAGTCCAGGAGGTGTCATGAAACTTCTTGGATTTAACTCATAGTGTGCCTTCACTTTTTACAAAACAGTTGAATTCCTGAATTTAACTCATAGCGTGCCTTCACTTTTTACAAAAAAGTTAAATTCCTGGAGTTTGGCCTTAAAGGTAAATGACATGCCTATATGCTGTGATCTTATGGGAAGACTTTTGTATAAATAATTGGCCTGGTGACAGGGTCTCTTTAATTTAGACTTGCATTGTTAGAAGGAGCAGTAAAGTAAAGCCACTATATAAAGCTGTATAGCAGGGCCTACCTATGTAATGGGCAAAATATGGGACAGTTGGGAGCTATGCCTACCTATCTAATGAGCAAAATATGGCTGCCCACATCCACATATATAATGACAAAGTAATTCGATAAAATTAGAATGATCTCATTTGGGTATCTCTTGTACGCTTATATTTATTATTTTATCACACTTATGAATGGTGATGTAGTAGACGACTACTTTTGCAATGCCATTTATAAATAGTACTGCAGAAATCACACTTGGTTAGCCAGTGTGCCCGTTAAAGACTGTCAAGGGACAGCTGGGTTCACAGACACAGTGTACAGACCCTATCGAAGTGGCTCTGTACCATGTGATCATTGATGACCAATCACAGAGATCGCCAATGTAGACAGTGTAGTGTTTACATTGCAGATCCCAATCCTAACTCTTACTGCAGAGGAAGGAGGAACTATTGGATGAATGAATCATTTATATATTAGTTCCAGATTGATGACTCCAGAGGTTGTTGGATCATTTTTTAACCCTTTCAACCCCCCAGTCCCAAACCACCCCCCCCCACCCCCGCAGTATTGGGCTGCTTTATCCTGTCTTTGCAGTAACCTGTGTATTAACCCTTCACCTCCATTTTCCTGCACAACACAGTAATTGTCAATCAAACTATTACGGCGCTGAAAACTAAAAAAATGGCCTGTTAATAAAGGAGTCAGGACTGGTGAAGTGGTCAGACGACCATAGAAAAGGCTGTACGTACATAGGCATTTAGACGAGTTCTTCACTGCACTGAGATCTGCGGTAAAGGTCGGCCTGTGTTTGTTTATATGTAAGCACGTTATAGGGATATTAATCTTCCCAGGGTTCTTTACATTCTGCCAATGAATTTCAGTCCATGAGATCATTATCCCCTCCAAGTACTCAGCGGAAACTCACTAATCACATAATATGTGTCTAACTGCATCTATTTATATCTTACCTCCCCCCCTCCTGGGCTGCGAAAAACTGAGAAAGTGTTAAGAGTAAAAAGCAATATATCCCTCCATATATAAATATTCATTACTTATATTTATACGCCTGACAGCTTCAATGTCAAGTGAGCCAGCTGTAAACAGATCAATTTGTACTAAAAATATACAGTATATATATATATATACACCAACACAATGTACAAATATCTCTTTTTTTATTATTATAATTTTTTTACTAAGAATATATATACTTTTTTTTATTATTATTATTTTTAATTTATATATTCTATATACAGTATATATACCAATACACTATTATAATATATTGTTTTTATTACTATTATTTTTGAATATATATTCAAACATCAAAGTAATAAAAAAATATTATAATGTTGTATTGGTAAACTGTATATACTGTATATGGAATATATAAATTAAAAATAATAATAATAATAAAACAAAAAAAAAAAATATATATATATCTATATATATCTATATATATATATATATATATATATATATATATATATATATAATAATAATAATAAAAAAATATATATATATATATATAGATAGATATATCTATATATCTATATATATCTATATATCTATAGAAATCTATATACATATATATATATATATATATAGATATATACTGTATATATATATATAGTATATACTAGTAGTATATACCCATAGGGATCAATATTGAGTTGGCCCACCCTTTGCAGCTATAACAGCTTTAACTCTTCTAGGAAGGCTGTCCACAAGGTTTAGGAGTGTGTCTATGGGAATGTTTGATCGTTCTTCCAGAAGCGCATTTGTGAGGTCAGGCACTGATGTTGGACGAGGACGCCTGGCTCGCACTCTCCACTCTAATTCATCCTAAAGGTGTTCTATCGGGTTGAGGTCAGGACTCTGTGCAGGCCAGTCAAGTTCCTCCACCCAAACTCGCTCATCCATGTCATTATGGACCTTGATTTGTGCACTGGTCCAAATCATTTGGTGGAGGGGGGATTATGGCGTGGGGTTGTTTTTCAGGGGTTGGCCTTGGCCCCTTAGTTCCAGTGAAGGGAACGTTTAAGGCGTCAGCATACCAAGACATTTTGGACAATTTCATGCTCTCAACTTTGTGGCATCAGTTTGGGGATGGTCCCTTCCTGTTCCAACATGACTGCGCACCAGTGCACAAAGCAAGGTCCATAAAGATATGGATGAGCGAGTTTGGGGTGGAGGAACTTGACTGGCCTGCACAGAGTCCCGACCTCAACCCGATAGAACACCTTTTGGATAAATTAGTGCAGACTGCGAGCCAGACCAGAACTAACAATTGATATTTAACAGCTTGCCGACCAGCAGGTGTGACGATGTACATCAGCACAATGGCACGGCTGCGCAAATGGGCTTACCTGTACGTCCCCTTTCAATCACGGGGGTAGTGGGCGCGTGCCACTGGCCGTGCGCGCACGCGCGTGCCTCGTGCCACGTGAGTGTGCCCATGGTTCCGGCGGACTCAATGTCCGCCGTTGGCCCACGATCGTGACACAGAGAGGCAGAGCAGGGAGATGTCTATGTAAACAAGACATTTTCCTGTTCTGCCTAGCAACATGACAGGGATCTACTGCTCCCTGTCATCGGGAGCAGTGATCTCTGTCATGTTCTAGTGAGCCCACCCCCCTACAGTTAGAACACAGTGAGGGAACACAGTTAACCCCTTGATCGCCCCCTAGTATTTAACCCCTTCCCTGCCAGTGTCATTTACACAGTAATCAGTGCATTTTTATAGCACTGATCGCGATCGTGATACAGAGAGGCAGAGCAGGGAGATGTCTATGTAAACAAGACATTTTCCTGTTCTGCCTAGCAACATGACAGGGATCTACTGCTCCCTGTCATGTTCTAGTGAGCCCACCCCCCTACAGTTAGAACACAGTGAGGGAACACAGTTAACCCCTTGATCGCCCCCTAGTATTTAACCCCTTCCCTGCCAGTGTCATTTACACAGTAATCAGTGCATTTTTATAGCACTGATCGCTGTATAAATGACAATGTTCCCAAAATAGTGTCAAAATTGTCCGATGTGTCCGCTGCAATGTCGCAGTCACGATAAAAAACGGCGATCACCGCCATTACTAGTAAAAAAAAAAAATAATAATAATAATAATGTCATAAATCTATCCCCTATTTTGTTGACTCAATGATCAATGATCCAATAAATGTAAAAAACTAAACAAATGAAACAAAAACTAAACAAATTTTTAGGTAGTGCACATGTCTATTGGGATCCCCCCCTCATCGAGGGAGAACTGCCTAAAAAGGTCAGAAAATTAGATTACCTATCTTTGTACAATTAATAAGTCCAGCGCTTATATACAATACACTTATAATCTTTTTTTTTTCTGAACTGTAAACAGATAGCAAATTTCACCTATCTATCATGGGCAGCCTTGTGAATAAGAGCAGTTCTAGGCAACAACAAGTTTTACTTGTTAGAGTGCAGTACATGGGACGTTCACCAGCCATTTCATGTCTAAAGAGACAATAATCTTCTAAACCTTGTGCCCACTGTGAAGGCTGGTAACTTACTTAGGGAACATAAAGAAAAACGGAGGGGGGGGGGGGGGTCTATCTAAGGACTAAACCAGCTAGACCTAACATGCAGGTAAACTGGAATGTACCATTTTATAGACATTAAATTACAAGTTGTATTTACACTGAATTATGACTAGATGTCAGTGGGATCCTGAAATGGGACTTGAAGCCAAACTACTACCTAACTACTTCAATACCGGGCACTTACACCACTTTCAGCGCTCTCACATTTTGAATATATGAAATTTATGAGTATTGCCTCACATAGCCAGAAACTTATAACAATTAATAAAGTACCATCATCCAAAATAGCATAGAGAAACAGGGCAAGAAGGGTTTATCGGGACAGTAGCTGTGGCTGACCATGGATAATACCTAGGTAGGTTGTACTGGACTATCTCGGTACTGAAACACAAACAAATTTTTTCATATAAAAATTATTTTAATACATATAAAAAAAGCATATACAAAAAACAATAAATAAAATTCAATTCAAATTCTGCCACAAACAATTACTAACGAGATCAAGCGAAGGGTAAAGCCCCTTTCACAAGAACGGACCGTTCAGGTCCGCCTGTCAGTTTTGTCAGCAGACCTGAACGGGCACTCCATGTTAGTCTGTGGAGCGATGGATGTCAGCGGTGACATGTCCGCTGACATCTGACCCGGTCCGATCCGCTAAAAGCAGATGGATGGCCCTACGTTTGGATCCATCCCTATCGGATTGGGGGAGATCTGATGAAAACGGACATGCTGTCAAATTTCGTCCGATCTCTCCATAGCAACCAGCGGCACTCGACAAGCCCCTCCCCGCTCAGTGAGCAGAGAGGGACCTGTCATCCGCCGGCTCAACGGAGATCAACGGAGAGATCTCCAGCTGAGCTGGCGGACAGAGGCGGACTCTGTGGCAACGGATCTGCCTCGTGTGAATGAGGCCTAAATGTTGATGTGGGGTATAGACAATTTGATCCCCTACTAGTTTCGCGGATTGAAACCACTCCCTCAGGAGGAACTGTCTATAAAACAAAAAATACAATAACATATACAGTAATATATCATCAAAATACCTAATTTGAACAGCAAACATTGTAGTAGAAAGATCTGCTCACCCAGAAGGTCATACGTAACCAGGCGAAACTCCCCCCGCAGCGAACGTGGAGGATTGTACAAGGCCACGTCTAGCTAAGAATAGATATAATGATGGTAAGTAGAGTAACCAATAGAAGATTGGTTTGTAGGACCCATAGGGTGTGGAGGGACACCAGGACACCCTATTCCAATTGCACCACCTTACATACCAATCTTCTATTGGTTACTCTACTTACCATCATTATATCTATTCTTAACTAGAAGTGGCCTTGTATAGTCCCCCACGTACTCCGCGGGGGGGAGTTTCTCTAGCGGCCTGGTTATGTATCGGTGTATGACCTTCTGGGTGAGCAGATCTTTCTGCTACAATGTTTGCTGTTCAAATTATGTCTTTTGATGATATATTACTGTATATTACTGTATATTTTATTATATTCTTTGTTTTATAGACAGTTCCTCCTGAGGAAGCGGTTTCAATCCGCGAAACTAGTAGGGGATCAAATTGTCTATATCCCACATAAACAGTTACCCTTCGGGTGATCTCGTTAGTAATTGTTTGTGGCGGAATCTGAATTGAATTATATTCCTTGTTTTTTGTATATGTTTTTTTTATGTGTATTAAAATTATTTTTAGTTGAAAAAATTTGTTTGTGTATCAGTACCCAGATAGTCCAGTACAACCTACTTAATAGGTATTATCCATGGTCAGCCACAGCAACTGTCTGGATAAACCCTTCTTGCCCTGTTTCTCACATTTTGAATGACAATTGTGCGGTCATGCAACACTGTACCCATATGAAATTGTTATCATTTTTTTTTTAGATAGATAGAGCTTTCTTATGGTGGTATTTAGTCACCACTGGGGTTTTTATTTTCTGCTAAACAAACTAAAAAAGACCAAATTTTTTTTTTTAAAAAAAGTTTCTTTGTTTCTGTTAAATTTCTTTGCAAATAAGTAATTTCTCTCCTTCACTGATGTGTGCTGATGAGGCCGCACTGATGAGGAGGCACTAATGGGGCTGCACTGATATGCGGCACTGATAGGGGGCACTGATGGGCACTGACAGACCACACTGATGAGGAGGCACTAATTAGGCTGCACTGATAGGAGACACTGATAGACCGCAGTGATTGGCACTGATGAGGAGGCACTAATGAGGCTGCACTGATAGGTGGCACTGATGAAGCTGCACTAATAATGAAGGCACTGATGATTTTATGAAAATAGGTTATATTTGCCTGTGTAAAGTGGTAGAGAGAATCTCCAACTAGATACTACAGTAATTTCTCTCCTTCACTGATGTGTGCTGATAAGGCCGCACTGCTGGGCACTGATAAGGAGGCACTAATGGGGCTGCGCTGATATGCGGTACTAATAGGGGGCACTGATAGGCCGCACTGATGAGGAGGCACTAATTGGGTTGCACTGATATGCGGCACTGATAGGCCACACTGATGAGGAGGCACTAATTAGGCTGCACTGATAGGAGACACTGATAGACCGCACTGATGGGCACTGATGAGGAGGCACTAATGAGGCTGCACTGATAGGTGGCACTGATGAAGCTATGCTAATAATGAAGGCACTGATGATCAGTGCCTTGATTATCAGTGTAAATGTGCCCTGTCAGATTTGCTGGTTACCAGGTCTCCTTTCCTCATGCTATGACAGCACGTGAGGAAAGGATTGCCCAACGGCAAGTTTGTTTACAATGTGATCAGCTGTGATTGGGCATAGCTGATCACATGGTAAAGGGCCGCTGTGATTGGCACTTTACCGCAATCACAGAGTGTGCCGAATGTGCACCCCAGGGGGCACTCTGGGGGCGTGGTTCTGGGAAGATTTCCATGGACACCCTCCCAGAACTGGATAACTGCGATGTAGCCGTCTTTTGGCTTATAGCATGGTTGGGAAGTGGTTTAAGGAGAATCATTGGCAAAACTTTTTTTTTCTTTTTCATTTTGGATAGCGTAAGGTTAGATTATAACGTCGGCAATGGCCAAGATTTTGTAATGGGATGTTCAAGAAGCTCATATAGATGGTTGGGCGTCCACCAACTTTTGGGGCTTATAGAGTATAGCGCAAAAAGATAATCTAAGAAATAAATAAATATAAAATTTTTTGAGTCTATATGAGGTGTTCCTGAATTTACCTTGAGTGTCAGCAGGCATTCTAGGGTTATATTTTATTTTATTTTATTATTTATTGCATGACTGCGCTGAGTATTTCTCTCCTTTGCTTATAGAGTATAGGTATTAAAATAAGTTGCAGAATACCGTCTGTGTTACATTTTATGAAAACGGGTTATATTTGCCTGTGTAGAGCTGTAGAGAGAATCTCCACCTAGATATTATCTTGCAGCCTGCCCTCTACAATATCCCCAATGAGAAGATACTAGGGTCAAGGTTCTTATCTTAGAAGGTCGCACATGAGGCTGGTTGCTAAGATATATTCAGTGAGCAGGCTAATTGCTGCTCAGCCTTTATGATTTTATCTTTATTTAGTTGTTGCCATAGAAACTTATATTAATTAAATTACACACTCATTTCAAAGGTATCCAAACACGTACATGTTGTAAACAGCTCATTAGAAAATAGGGATATCAGGAACATCTCTGTGCCAACAAGATCAATAAATTGTGTATTAATCATTAAGTTGGCTCTAATATTCAGATGTTAGATTGATGTCAGATTAGATGATATAGATTGGTTTAACAGTTTAGATTCCCAAAAGGCTTTTGGAAAAGGGGGCCTAAGGTTGCTCCAAAGACTTTTTATGTCTTATACAGTATCTGCTTCTGCTGTCCACCCTTATTTTGTCTGTCTGGCTGTCTGTGCCACCAGGTCTCACCCCACCCTCATCCAGAACAATTTCTATACTGGACCAAAGGCCTGTCTTGTGTATTACACTTGGCCCTTTGGTTTTTACTATATGCTCGTGTTTATGATGCTGCATATGTGGTTTGTTTTTCTACTCACCGAGACAGGGGGTGCAGGTTTTTCAAGGCCTGCCATAATGTTGGGGAGAGGATCTGTGGCCTCCGGATCTTTCTCTTCTTCCCGTCAGGGGTCACTCTTGTGGACATCCCTCACCAAGTACTTAGAGGACCAACTTTGTCAGGTTCTTAAGGAGTGGGGTCCATCTGGCTTTGGTCTAGGAGAACCAGAGTTCCTTGCACCTGGAGGGTTCAGGTGTTCATGCCCTTCCTCTTCAGATGTCGGTCCATTACTGTACCCTCCAGGGGAGGGCTGGCAGCCTTAGGCCTGGGGGGCAAGTCCAGTCAAGTGGCCCATTGAACCACTGAATCAGCTCACCATCCATCTACACCACATTCCCTGGAGAGAGAGAGAGAGAGAGAGAGAGAGAGAGAGAGAGAGAGAGAGAGAGAGAGAGAGAGAGAGAGAGAGAGAGAGAGAGGAAACTGCTCCATATTGCCCCAGAGAGAGAGGCCACTTGGCACTGCCTGCACAGAGAAAGCGAGAGACCATTTAACACTGCCTGCACACAGAGAGAGAACGCTTGACACTGCCTGCACACAGAGAGAGAGGCCACTTGTCACTGCCTGCACAAAGAGAGAGGCCACTTGGCACTGCCTGAACAGAGAGAGAGGCCACTTGGCACTGCCTGCAGAGAGAGAGAGAGGCCACTTGGACTGCCTGCAGAGAAAGAGAGAGGCCACTTGGACTGCCTGCAGAGAAAGAGAGAGGCCACTTGGACTGCCTGCAGAGAAAGAGAGAGGCCACTTGGCCCAGCCTGCACAGAGAGAGAGAGGCCACTTGGCCCAGCCTGCACAGAGAGAGAGGCCACTTGTCACTGCCTGCAGAGAGAGAGAGAGAGAGGCCACTTGGCACTACCTGCACAGAGAGAGATGCCACTTGGCACTGCCTGCACAGAGAGAGATGCCACTTGGCACTGCCTGCACAGAGAGATGCCACTTGGCACTGCCTGCACAGAGAGAGAGATGCCACTTGGCACTGCCTGCAGAGAGAGAGAGAGGCCACTTGGCACTGCCTGAAGAGAAAGAGATAGGCCACTTGGCACAGCCTGCACAGAGAGAAGGGCCACTTGGCACTGCCTGCACAGAGAGAGAGGCCACTTGGCACTGCCTGAACAGAGAGAGAGGCCACTTGGCACTGCCTGCAGAGAGAGAGAGAGAGGCCACTTGGACTGCCTGCAGAGAAAGAGAGAGGCCACTTGGACTGCCTGCAGAGAAAGAGAGAGGCCACTTGGCACAGCCTGCACAGAGAGAGAGAGGCCACTTGGCCCAGCCTGCACAGAGAGAGAGGCCACTTGTCACTGCCTGCAGAGAGAGAGAGAGAGAGAGGCCACTTGGCACTACCTGCACAGAGAGAGATGCCACTTGGCACTGCCTGCACAGAGAGAGATGCCACTTGGCACTGCCTGCACAGAGAGATGCCACTTGGCACTGCCTGCACAGAGAGAGAGATGCCACTTGGCACTGCCTGCAGAGAGAGAGAGAGGCCACTTGGCACTGCCTGAAGAGAAAGAGATAGGCCACTTGGCACAGCCTGCACAGAGAGAAGGGCCACTTGGCACTGCCTGCACAGAGAGAGAGAGAGAGAGAGAGAGAGGCCACTTGGTCCTGCCTGCAGAGAAAGAGATAGGCCACTTGGCACAGCCTGCACAGAGAGAAAGGCCACTTGGCACAGCCTGCACAGAGAGAGAGGCCACTTGGCACTGTCTGCACAGAGAGAGGGGCCACTTGGCACTGCCTGCACAGAGAGAGAGGGGCCACTTGGCACTGCCTGCACAGAGAGAGAGAGGCCACTTGGCACTGCCTGCACAGAGAGAGAGAGGCCACTTGGCACTGCCTGCACAGAGAGAGAGAGGCCACTTGGCACTGCCTGCACAGAGAGAGAGAGGCCACTTGGCACTGCCTGCAGAGAGAGAGAGAGGCCACTTGGCACTGCCTGCAGAGAAAGAGAGAGGCCACTTGGCACTGCCTGCACAGAGAGAAAGGTCACTTGGCACAGCCTGCACAGAGAGAGAGGCCACTTGGCACTGCCTGCACAGAGAGAGAGATGCCACTTGGCACTGCCTGCAGAGAGAGAGAGAGAGAGAGAGAGAGAGAGAGAGAGAGAGAGAGAGAGAGAGAGGCCACTTGGCACTGCCTGCAGAGAAAGAGATAGGCTACTTGGCACAGCCTGCACAGAGAGAGGGGCCACTTGGCACAGCCTGCACAGAGAGAGGGGCCACTTCGCACTGCCTGCACAGAGAGAGGGACTGCTTAACACTGCCTGCACAGAGAGAGAGACCGCTGGACACTGGCATTTAGGGGGTTAAAACAGGCAGGGAGGAAATGTAATATCACCGTCTCTGTCTGTCACTTTTCAGTGGAGTTTCAGTGCCTGCTGTAAGTGAATACAAGCCTTCCAGGGGAGGGCTGGGAAGGGGGGCAGAGATGCAATTGCCCCCTGGGCTGCTCTCATATCCTCTACAAAGGCTGCTGTGTCGCCAGCTCAGAATGCACAGTTTTTGAGCAGGCCGAGTGCTGCATCTCCATCCAGTACTGTGAGCTAGGGATGTCTCAGGGCCGACAGTCTGTGTTACAGAGCACAGCACAGCCCCGCCCAGCCCCTCCCTCCTCCACACGAATGGCTGGCAGAGGCTGGACCTGCTCTCTATTTCCCCGCCCACACTCCGGGCAGCCTGTGTGCTGTCTGTGAAGAGGATGTGTGGGGAGGGAAAGTTAAATCTGAGCAGTCGGCTTGAATACAGTGAGGCTCCTGGGAGGCTGGGAAACACCAAGTAAGTGAACTTCTCCCTCCTCCCACCGCCCCCCCCCCCCCCCCCCCGCAGCTAAAGAGTTTTTTTTTTCCTAGCAGCCTGTGACACTGCCTTGCTTGCTCTCCTAGGTGTTGATGTGGGGCTCACACTGGCATGCTGCGATTTGTCTGCAGTGCTGGTGTACTGGCAGTCTTCCTGCATGTTTTACCCCTGGTCCCATAGAGGTTGCACATTTTTGCTGCATGTTCTGAAAGTGCACAAAACCTCCTGCATGCTGCATCTTTGGTGCACTTCCAGAAAATGCAGCAAAAATGTGCAACCTAAAAGAAGACTGAGGGACTATGGCTATGGAAGGCTTGTATTCACTTACAGCAGGCACTGAAACTCCACTGAAAAGTGACAGACAGAGACGGTGATATTACATTTCCTCCCTGCCTGTTTTAACCCCCTAAATGCCAGTGCCAAGTGGCCCTCTCTCTCTGTGCAGGCAGTGCCAAGTGGCCCTCTCTCTCTGTGCAGGCAGTGCCAAGTGGCCCTCTCTCTCTGTGCAGGCAGTGCCAAGTGGCTCTCTCTCTGTGCAGGCAGTGCCAAGTGGCTCTCTCTCTCTCTCTCTCTCTCTCTCTCTCTCTCTCTCTCTCTCTCAGTACTGGATGGAGATGCAGCACTCGGCCTGCTCAAAAACTGTGCATTCTGAGCTGGCGACACAGCAGCCTTTGTAGAGGATATGAGAGCAGCCCAGGGGGCAATTGCATCTCTGCCCCCCTTCCCAGCCCTCCCCTGGTACCCTCCCTCGTGCGCGTTTTCATGTCCTCTGATTTCACAGTTCACTTTTTTGTTCACATGAAATCGACAAGGATTGGCTCCCTAGAAAGAAAAAAAAAGTTGATTATGTTGTACGTAAATTTGACTACTTTGTAAGATTCTACATCAAATATATATTATTTTTTCTTTTTAGAGAACTGGCAGTTAAAGAAATTTTTCATGCATATTTTCAAAAAAAGAAAAAAGGAGTTCTGTTGATAGATACGCTGTGTATTTTCAGCATTGGCTGCATGTGTATAATTGCATTATGGAAATATTAATCTGATTAATTCTATTTATGGCCATCATTAAACAGATTTCACGTTGTTTTGAAAATAGCACATTTTAACACATCTTAAACATATGTGACTTTATATGAAACCTAAAAGATATTTTGCAATTAAAATGACATAACCCGCTTTCTATTCCTGATGCCCTATTTACATAATGATCTCATTTTAGCTCGGCTTTTATGTCTGCTTTTTGAAGCTGTTTATAAAAGAGAATGTGAATTAAAATTAGTTGCCTGCATGTCAATCAATGATTGGATCCGGAGATAGGGGGCAGTTCACACTAGTGGACACACAGGGGTTGATTTACTAAAGGTAAATAGACTGTGCACTATGCAAAGTGCAATTGCTCCAGAGCTTAGTAAATAAATAAAAGCCTTGCTGAATTCCATCCTCCAATTATGTGCAAGCAAAAATTATGTTTTTTTTTATTTTCCTTGCATGTGATTGGGTATTCTTTGCAATGTATAGCCTTAACTCATTTACTAAGCTCTGGAGCAACTGCAACTTTGCAAAGTGCGCAGTCTAGTTGCCTTTAGTAAATCAACCAACTTGTTTGTGCACTGGTCCAAATAAGCCTCCCTACTGGGCAGTAATGTCCCCTATCACAACAGAGTAGGCTCAGCATGGGAGGGACATGTCCAAGCTTTGTATTGTACACTCATTTGTGGTAAGCATTTCTCACACCCACGCATGGGTAATCAATACCCGATACGTGAGTACTTTAATTGCAATACTGATTTCTGTGTGTACATGCTGAAATGCCCCCGCACACTGTCATACATGGGCAAAACAGTAGGCCCGTTTAAAAAACACAGAAGCGATATTAGGGTAGCCCTGACCAGGTGAACAGGCTGATCCTAACAAGCCTGTAGCAATGCACTTTGTCACTACTAAACACCAGGTTCACGATTTACGTGGAATGGTGATTGAACAGGTCAAGCCACCCACCAGGGGGGCGATCGAGATCGGTTACTCCCCCACCTTGAGACATACTGGATATACACATTAGGCACAGTACAACCAGGTGGTCTCAACACTAATTTATCTCTCACATGTTTTATTGATGATAGGTGATGTCCTCTTCCCCATTTAGCCTTTTTTTCTACAGCCTACACTACCATGACTACTCTGAACATGGTTCATGCCGGACCTGGGCAATGACTTAACGGGTATGATTCATACCATGTGATATACTTATTTTTCCTCTTTCCCCTTTTTTTCTTTTCCGCTTTCTCTGTCCTTTCCCTACACTGTATGCTCGCCTGGGATATATACTGGGGTTGCCGGTTGCACATTTGTACTTTTTTTCGTTGTACGTATTATTAAGCATGATTTTAATTTAACATGTTCCTGAGTAGCTTAATGTGATAGCTTTGTCTCCATTTGCTTACATAATTATTTTGATTTAGTGTTATCGCCGATACCCAATTGATATGAGCATCCTGCGTTCTCACACAGGAGCCATGTGTCTGGATTTCGGTTTTTCCTCTTTTCTTTCTTTCTTTTCACATTAGTACCTACTTTATTTCTCCACATTCCTGTTTTTTTTCCCCCCTTTTCGTTCTTTTTCTCCCCCCAACTTTTCTGGATTTTCATTTTCTTTCTTCTTCTTCTTCTCCTTCTTTTTTCCCCCCTTTTTTTCACTTTTTCCTTTCTTTCCCTCCTTTTTTTCCCTCTTTTATTTTTTTCCTTTTTATTATTTTATTTATATTTACTTTTATTTTTATATTTATATTTTTTTTATATTTTTTCTTTATTTATTATTTTATTTTTTATTATGTTTTATGTTTTTTGTTTTTTTTTTTACATTTTTTTTTATTTATCTTGATTTCTTTTTTGTATTTCTTTTTATTAATTATTAGCATTATATTTATTTTTATTTTCATTTTTTAATTTTCCCCTTTTTTCTTTCCACTTTCGGTAGTTTTCTCCTTTTCTCTTTTTTTTTACTCCCCTTGGTTTTTTTTCTTTTCTTCCTTACTAATGGATCTTCCTGATCTTCTCTAATTCTCTGCTCTATCCTTGTCTCGCTTTTCTTTCTTTCCTGCTCGCTCTTTGCGGATGTGCTCCTGCACGCTTACACATACTTTCCACATTTTTTTCTTTTCACCGACACCTGATGCGGTGGCGGCCGTACGTCACTGGTTTCCGTGGCGACTGCGGCCCATCGGCTAGGCGTCCCCCATTCCCCGGTTGCCATGGCTACTGCACATGCGCTGCTACGTGGCCATGATTGGCGGCCAGAGCGGCTGACAGTGAGGAGGATTACTGGGTCCTAGCAGTCTGGTGTTCCGATCGGACACATTTTGCTAGTGTAGCAGGATTACGCTGACATAACACATGCGGTCTGCAGTTTGTGATTTTTATGAGTCAGCACCCCTGCCTACAGTAAGTCACTTTTATATACAGTAGTTTTTGAAGTTTTCTGGCGGGATTCTGACGTCATTTGACGTCACAGGGAGGGGGTGTAACCTATTTTTTTCATATTGCACATGTTTTAATTCTGGTTTTGACACTGTTGCACGGTTGGATTCCAGTTCTTTCAATCAAGGAGGCTCATCATCACCTAGGGAGGTCTGCATACAAAAGGAACCAGGGCCGGGACAAGGGGTGGGCAGGAGGGGTAGCTGCCCTGGGCAGAGCGGAAACAAGTGGGCAGAGAATAGACAGTAAACTCATTCTACATCATGCATTGCCAGTGGAGGAGGGGGGCGCATTTCCTCATCCTTACCCTGGGCGCTAGAAGAACTTGTCTCAGTACTGAATGGAACACCCACTTCAGACTGGCATCCACCCATCATTTTTTATACTTTTTTATATTTTCATAACTCCTCCCACTGCCTGAATCAGGGCTGAGGGCTCTTGAGAGAAGTACTGAGGCACAGGACCGTCTTTAATCACTTAAATTCCAGACCAGAGCACTTTTTGCGATTCGGCACTGCGTCATACTTTAACTGACAATTGCGCGGTCGTACGACGTTGCACCCAAACGAACGACAATTTTTTTTAAAACGCAATATTTTTTACTTTTTGCTATAATAAATATCCCCCAAAAATATATAAAAATATTTTTTTTCCCTCAGTTTAGGCCGATATGTATTTTTCTACATATTTTTGGTAAAACAAAATCGCAATAAGCGTATATCGATTGGTTTGCGCAAAAGTTATAGCGTCTACAAAATAGGGGATAGTTTTATGGCATTTTAATTATTAATTTTAGTTTTTTTTACTAGTAATGGCGGCGATCTGCGATATTTTTATCGGGACTGCAACATTATGGCGGACGCATCGGACAATTTTGACACATTTTTGGGACCATTGGCATTTATACAGCGATCAGTGCTATAAAAATGCGATGATTACTGTAAAAATGTCACTGGCAGGGAATGGGTTTAACACTAGCGGGCGATCAAGGGGTTAATTGTGTTCCCTAGTGTGTGTTCTAACTGAAGAGGGGAGGAGACTGTGTAGGGGAGATGACAGATCACTGTTCATACTCTGTATGAACAGATTATCTGTCTCTTCTCCCCTCAGAGAACCGGAAACTGTGTGTTTGCACACACAGATCCCGGTTCTCTGTGTGCCCCGAGCGATCGTGGGAGTCCGACGGGCACTCGCATCGGCTCTTTGGGCAAGCAGGGGGTGGCAGTAGCCAAAAAAGGAAGCGACGTAACATAACGGCGATTCGCACAGCCGAGGCCATGTTGTCGCAGTACAACTGCGGCGGCTGGTCGGCAATCGGTTAATATTGATTGGACCCTGGGCAAAATTTTTTTGGGCCCTCTCGAATCCACTTATGAACTATTTGCGGGCAGTGGAGGCTCAAGGAGAAGCTGCCTTGGGGCCCACAAGCATAGCTCCCAACTGTCCCTGATTTTGAGGGACTGTCTCTGATTTGGAGCAATGTCCCTCTGTCCCTCATTCCTTCTCATTTGTCCCTCATTTTGGTCTGATCTATACAGTTGTATATAAAATGCACTTTTTATCTATAGAAAAGTGTTTCCCAGCGCTAAACCTTTCATCTGATTTCTAAATTGCTGCATTTGTAACTTCCAAAAGCCAATATAAAGGAATAGTAGTGGTGAAAAAAAGCACTTGTGGGTTTATCCAATCTTTTTTTATTTTTTGTACAATTCTCCTTTTAAGGGGGCGTGGCATGGGGGTGTGTCCTATGCCTGCATACTTTTGCTGAAAGGTGTCCCTCATTCCCATCTCAAAAAGTTGGGAGGTATGCCCACAACAATGACTGGGCCCGGGGCAACTGACCCTTTTGCCCCTGCGTTTAACCGCTTCCCGACCGCCTCACGCAGATATACTGCGGCAGAATGGCACGGGCAGGCAAAATCACGTACGGGTACGTGGCCCTTTAATTGCCTGCCCGTGGGTCGCGCGCGCGCCGGGGAGCTCTGTGACCCCGGCCGCGGGACCAGCGGACCCGGTCGCCGCTGGTGTCCCGCGATCAGGTCACAGAGCTGAAGAACGGGGAGAGGTCTGTGTAAACAAACCTCTCCCCGCGCTTCCTACTCTGCCTGTCATTGATCGGCTGTTCCCGGTCATCGGGAATGCCGATCAATGACGTCAGATGTCAGCCCCGCCCCCTAATGTAAAAAAACACACACACGTCACAGCCCATAACCCCTCCCCCTAGTGGTTAACTCTTTCACTGCATGTGTCATTTATACAGGAATCAGTGCATTTAAATAGCATTGATTGCTGTATAAATGACAATGGTCCCAAAAATGTGTCAAAAATGTCTGATGTGTCCGCCATAATGTCGCAGTCACAATAAAAATCGCTGATCGCCGCCATTACTAGTAAAAAAATAAATATTAATAAAAATGCTATAAAACTATCCCCTATTTTGTAAACGCTATAACTTTTGCGCAAACCAATCAATAATCGCTAATTGCGATTTTTTTTTTACCAAAAATATGTAGAAGAATACGTATCGGCCTAAACTGAGAAAAAAATATGTTTTTTTATATATTTTTGGGGATATTTATTATAGCAAAAAGCAAAAAATATTGCATTGTTTTCAAAATTGTCGCTCTATTTTTGTTTATAGCGCAAAAAATAAAAACCGCAGGGGCGATCAAATACCACCAAAAGAAAGCTCTATTTGTGGGGAAAAAAGGACGCCAATTTTGTTTGGGAGCCACGTCGCACGACCGCGCAATTGTCAGTTAAAGCGACGCAGTGCCGAATCGCAAAAAGGGGCCTGGTCCTTTGGCTGCCAATTGGTCCGGGGCTGAAGTGGTTAAAGATGGCCCTGCTGAGGCAGGGGGCGCAGCACCTTGCCAGCCCCTACCCACCAACTATGACCTGCCTGCATTGTACAGAGAGGTACTGGCCCCCAGTGATTACGTCACTGGGTCTAATAAAGATGGAAAGGCATGTCGATGAGAAAGGAAAGGAGGAACCAGGGAAGGAGAAATATTTAGTTTTAGGTCCATGTGTTATAACATCCAAACCTGCATAGGAGACGTTCCTGATAGATTTCGACAATGTTTTTTTTTTTTTCTTATGGAGGGTTTCCGATGTGTCTGAGGCCCTGCAGACCCCTGCCGCTTCTCAGAATAGGTTTCTATAGACATGAAGCCCGGCATAGTCCCTTCTGTACAGGACAAAGAGCCTGCGATGAATAGCCCGGCATCCGCGCTCCACTTTATTTGTCACAGATTGAGCCCCAGTGGGCCCTTCAGCCATTCAGAGCAGTGTTTAGGCAAGAGGGACTGAAAAGCCTTTAGATGGTCATTGAAATAAATAAGACCTGAGGGGGCGGGGGAGGGGGGGTGAAGGAAAATGACCTGACTATTTTACCGCACTAACCCCTGGAATTTGCCATCCGCTGGTATCCTTCTGGGAAACGGATTACTTCCTTTCCTCTCTTGTTACTGATGTAGATTTTATTTTCCTATAGCCCAATGTTCACCCTAACAGTGAATTTCCCATATTCGCTCCGTTAAATATCCCATTGGAAGCATTTTCTTATATCTGTGCTGTTGATCTTGCCAGGAGCGGTGATTACTTCTTGTGATTTCCGCCTAGCAGTTACAACGCCTTGAAAAAGTATTCATACCCCTTGACATTTTCCATATTTTGTCATGTTACAACCAAAAATTTTAAATGTATTTTATTGGGATTTTATGTGATAGACCAACACAAAGTGGCACATAATTGTGAAGTGGACAAATAAATACTGTATTTATCGGCGTATAACACGCACCTTTTTTCCCCTTAAAATCAGGGGAAAATCAGGGGTGCGTGTTATACGCCGATCCCCCACCGATCCCCCGCCGTTGTGAGGTTCCGGGCGGCTTTCAGCCGCCTTCGGCCCTACTCAGTGGCTTTCGGCCCTCTTCGGCCTTTCTCGGCAGCTTTCTGACTGATGAAGTCACGTGACGTGACGTAATGCATTCCCTATGCATTACGTCCCGTCACGTGACTTCATATCTCTTCCCTAGTGACCGGAATACGAGACAACCAGAAGTGACACAAAGAGGCGCCTGTAACGCCGTTTTTACAGATCTGCTGTTTTTATTTATACATGTTGTAAGTAGCCATCTCTTATTTTTTTAACAAGAAAAGCCATCTCTTATTTTAACAATAAACCACTCTTAATTTACTGCACTATGGGATATTTCTGTTTATTCCTCACCTATATATGCTATGAATAAACGGCCGAATGCACCAATTGGAAGCCAGGATAGGAGTACAGCACTCTGAGGGATACCATCTGCTGTCACGATACCCAGGAAGGCCCTGCAATACACAGATCTCAGTGGCGTTTTTGAGGTAAGAGCATAGTGAGCACTGAGTGGGGCACACGAAAATTGGGAGCATGAAATTGTCCAAAATGTCTTGGTATGCTGAGGCCTTAAGAGTTCTTTCTGAAAATATGGGGTTAAGCCCAACCCTTGAAAAACAACACCACACCTTAATTCCCCCTCCACCAAATGGTTTGGACCAGTGCACAAAGCAAGGTCCATAAAGACATGGATGAGCGAGTTTGGGGTGGAGGAACTTGACTGACTCGCTCATCCATGTCTTTATGGACCTTGTTTATGCACTGGTCCAAATCATTTGGTGGAGGGGGGATTATGGTGTGGGGTTTGTTTTTCAGGGGTTGGACTCGGCCTCTTAGTTCCAGTGAAGGGAACTCTTAAGAGGTCAGAATACCAAGACATTTTGGACAATTTCATGTTCCCAACTTTGTGGGAACAGTTTGGGGATGGCCCCTTCCTGTTCCAACATGACTGCACACCAGTGCACAAAGCAAAGTCCATAAAGACATGGATGAGCGAGTTTGGGGTGGAGGAACTTGACGGGCCTGCACAGAGTCCTGACCTCAACCAAATAGAACACCTTTGGGATGAATTCGAGTGTAGACTGTGAGCCAGGCCTTCTCGTTCAACATCAGTGCCTGACCTCACAAATGCGCTTCTGGAAGAATGGTTAGACATTCCCATAGACACACTCCTAAACCTTGTGGACGGCCTTCCCAGAAGGGTTGAAGCTGTTATAGCTGCAAAGGGTGGGCCAACTCAATATTGAACCCTACAGACTAAAGCCTTGTACGCACGATCAGATTTTCCGACGGGAATTGTTGGCGGAAACTCTGCCCATTTGCACACTCCATCGCACAATTTTTGGATGGCAGGACATCCAACAACAGGACAAACGTTGGATGGCAGGCTTTAAAATTTTCCGCAGATAACAGTCTGTTGACGGATTTTCCGATCGTGTGTACACAAGTCCCTCGGACAAAAATCCAAAGTACAAACACGCATGCTCGGAAGCAAGGACGAGCTGGAAGCGATCGGTCTTGTAAACTAGCGTTCGTAATGGAGAATTAACATTCGTGACGTGGCAAATTATGAAATCTGGAAATGCAGCGCATATTCTCTTATTCTTTAATGGGATAATAATTAAGCTGCTTTGCTGGTGATACTGATGGAGTTATTGCAAACAAATTTTCAAAGGCTTTTTTTTTCTAGTGATATCAAGAATAATATTATTATGCTTTTTTTTTTTATTTGGGCAAGTTACCACAACACCATTATCCCGTAGTTTTTAAGATCAAAGATACAACTATGTTGGTGTCCCTTGTTCATTTTACATTGTATTTTTTAAAATGTAACTGCCTACTCCCAAACTGTCATTTGAAGTAAAACACAAAGCCAAGTATTATTCAACACAATATTTTATTGTGCATTAAAAAAAAGAAAACAAATAAAATTAGACATGATATCTGCCAATAGAACTTAACCAAAAAGTGCATTCTGTGCATCCAAAAATATAGAAAATATAACTAATAAAATCATTATTATTCAACCAAAAAATAAAATAAAAGCCTCATGCATGTGTCCTGCTTCTTAATATAGGGGGGTCAACAATGGCAAGAGTTGGTGAAAGCAGGGGTCCGTCATCCAGAGATAATTCCGAAAATCATCCGGGTTATTCTCCTGGAGCTCCCGCAGCAAAGGCATATGACATAATTGGTCACGATTAATAAAGCAACCAATTTTTGGTCCAAGAAATCCTCCTGTTCCTGGACTGGACTTGGGTCAAAGCAATAACTCCAAGGCCAATAATAAATAAAACGTTATCTCCTCCGATTCCGCAACATGGCTGGTTGACGAACGGCCGTTTAGAAATGAACTGAAAAGCGCGAACAGTAAAGTACGAAATGAAATGCGCGAACTGAAAAGCGTGAAATGAAAAGCGCAAAATTAAAAGCACGAAATGATAAGCGTAAAATGAAAAGCGCAAACTGAAAAGCGCAAACTGAAAAGCGCAAACTGAAAAGGGCAAAATGAAAAGCGTAAAATGAAAAGCGCGAACTGAAAAGTGTGAAATGAAATGCGCAAAATGAAAAGCGCAAAATGAAAAGTGCAAACTGAAAAGTATGAAATGAAATGCGCAAACTGGAAAGCGCAAAATGAAAGGCACAAACTGAAAAGCGCAAACTGAAAAGCGCAAAATGAAAGCTGGGAAAATGAAAAGCGCAAAATTAAAAGCACGAAATGAAATGCGCAAACTAAAAAGCGTAAAATGAAAAGCGCTAACTGAAAAGTGTGAAATGAAAAGCGCAAACTGAAAAGTATGAAATTAAATGCGCAAACTGGAAAGCGCAAATTGAAAGGCGCAAACTGAAAAGCGCAAAATGAAAAGCGCAAAATGATAGCTGGGAAAATGAAAAGCGCGAACTGAAAAGCGCAAACTGAAAAGCGCAAAATGAAAATCGCAAAATGAAAAGCACGAAATGAAATGCGTGAACTGAAAAGTGCGAAATGAAAAGCGCAAACTGAAAAGTATAAAAAAATTAAATGCGCAAACTGGAAAGCGCAAACTGAAAGGCGCAAACTGAAAAGCGCAAAATAAAAAGCGCAAAATGAAAGCTGGGAAAAGGAAAAGCGCAAAATGAAAAGCGCAAAATGAAAAGCGCAAAATTAAAAGCACGAAATGAAATGCGCAAACTAAAAAGCGTAAAATGAAAATTGCGAACTGAAAAGTGCAAAATGAAAAGCGCAAACTGAAAAGCGCAAAATTAAAGGCGCAAAATGAAAAGCACGAAATGAAATGCGCGAACTGAAAAGTGCGAAAAATGAAAAGTGCAAAATGAAAAGCGTAAAATGGAAAGCGCGAACAAAAAAAGTGCGAAATGAAATGCGTGAATTGAAAAGCACAAACTGAAAAGCGCATACTGAGAAGCGCAAAATGAAAATCGCAAAATGAAAAGCACGAAATGAAATGCGTGAACTGAAAAGTGAGAAAAATGAAAAGCGTAAAATGAAAAGTGCAAAATGAAAAGTGCGAACTGAAAAGCGCAAACTGAAAAGCGCAAAATGAAAGGCGCAAACTGAAAAGCGCAAAATGAAAAGCGCAAAATGAAAAGCATGAAATGAGTGAACTGAAAAGCGCGAACTGAAAAGTGCGAAATGTAAAGCGCAAAATGTAAAGTGTGAAATGCGCAAAATTAAAAGCGGGAAATTAAAACAGCGAATCAACACTAACCAAACTTCTACTAACAAGAGATTAGCAGAAGGAACCCAAAGGGTGGCTTTTCAGAAAAGATTTTATTAGTTGTACACTTTTTTTTATAAATGTTGTATTTTTATTTATTTTTGTGTTTTATAATTGCTGTATATTTAATATTGGGCAGGCGTGGCTTTAACATCAAAGACACAATGGGGGTTATTTACTAAAGGAAAATCCACTTTGCACTGCAAGTGCACTTGGAAGTAAAGTCGCTGTAGATCCGAGGGGGACATGCAAGGAAAATAAAAAACAGCATTTTAGCTTGCACATGATTGGATGATAAAATCAGCAGAGCTTCCCCTCCTTTCAGATCTACCCCTCAGATTTAGAGCGACTGCACTTCCAACTGCACTTTCAGTGCAAAGTGGATTTGCCTTTCGTAAATAACCCCCATAGCCTTAGATCTGCCTAGATTTAAAATGTAACCCTTATATAGCCAAACTGTCATTATCAGTGCTTGAATTCTGATTATACTCAAATTTATTGATGATTTATTCTTGTAATATTATTGATCGTATTGGATTTTACTGGACCATTTATAGCCCTAACCATGCAGTTCACACCACTCAAACCATTTCCAGAGCTCTTCTCCAGAAAGTTTCAGGGCTGTTCCCGAGCCTCGGAAAATCGCTCCATCAGTCGGAGCAGTGATCCTGCACGCTGATGCTAAATGTCCCCTCTCACGCCTCGTTTAGCTTCAAGTTCTGCAAGGCACAAACTGGCAGACGCAGCGCGCCACTCTTTGCTGCATCATGCCCGGATGGTCCTTGTAAAAGGGTATAAAGAGAAAAAGAGTAAAACAGATCAACAGGGACACTGCAGTGGAGATACAACTAAAACCTAGGCAAAGACTTCTTTCCTTGACTCAGGGACAAGGTGTGGGCAGAAGGGGGCACTGTGGTATCATGTGAGGTGGGGGTGCTGCAAGGAGATTGAGGGGGGGGATTTGTGCTTGAAGGGGAAAATTGGGGAGTGGCAGGACATAAGAATTGACTTAGGAGGGGAAATTTGGGGGGTGGGGTGCTAGGAATGGTGATTTAGAGGGATTTGCATTGGGAGGGGGCATGGGGAAGATGATTTGTGCTAGGAGGGGGGGATTTGGGCTAGGAGAGGTGATATGGCAGAGTAGGGAGGGGATGTGTGCTAAAGGGGGATTTTGTTTGGGTGGGGGGGGGGTGACTGGGGGGGGATTCGTGCTGGAAAAGAATTTGGGAGGGGGATTTGTGCTAGGAGGTGGAATGGGGGGGGGGGGGGTTGTGCTAGGGGGGTTTGGGGGAGGGAAAAGATTTGTATTGGGAGGAGGGATTTCTGCGGGAGGGGGGTGGATTTGTACTGGGAGGGTGGGGAATTTATGTATAGTGGATACGATTGGTGCTTCATTTTTTTTTTTAGGTGATATGGTAGAGGGGGGGATTTGTGCTAAGGGGGATTTTTTTGTGGGGGGGTAAATTTGTGCTAGTAGGGATGATTGGGGGGGTGATTTGGGAGAGGGGTTTGTGTTAGGAGGGGGAATGGAGCAGGGGGTTGTGCTGGGGGTATTTGGGGGATGGGAGGGCAAAGATTTGTACTGGGAGGGATTATTTCTGCGTGAGGGGGGTGGATTTGTACTGGGAAGAGGGGGAATTTATGTATAGTGGGTACGATTGGTGCTTAATTTTTTTTTAGGTGATATGGTAGAGGGGGAAGGGGATTTATGCTAAAAGGTATTTTTTTTTGGGGGGGGGGTGAATTTGTGCTAGTAGAGATGATTGGGGGGTGATTTGGGAGAGGGGTTTGTGTTAGGAGGGGGAATGGAGCAGGGGGGTTGTGCTGGGGGGAGAGGTTGGGGGATGGGAGGGCAAAGATTTGTACTGGGAGGGGGGATTTCAATGGGGTGGGGTTGATTTGTACAGGGGGAGGGGGAATTATGCTTAGGGGGTAAGATTGGTGCTCAATTTTTTTTAAGGGATTTTTGCTGACACATAATGCAAATACATCTTGGGGGGGGGGGGCACAATTTGGCATGTTTGCCCCGGGCTCTAGATGACTTTGTCCCAGCACTGATTTGTGCTTCTCTATGCAATGGAGGCAGATTATGGCTGGTGGGATGGCCAGAAAACGAGGCGGTCTTTACTTGACTTGTTGCTTTGAATGCATATTGTGAAAAGCTCACGGTGTGCAGTGATTTCAGAGATTTCAGTGCAAGAGAGGAGCCTGTACAACTGTGCAAGACTGAAGAGAAGGTTCCACTTTTGGGCCATTTAAAAGAAAACATTGCAAAGTAATGAACCCAGTGAAAGTGCAAGTACCTTCGTTCAGTGAGAACGGGGCAAAAAAAATCATAAATAAATGTTATTAGGCTATTTCTTATGCTGGTCTAATGTTTTTCATTGATTTAAAATGAAAAAAAAATACCACACTTGGCCACTAGATGTCACTAAGCATAATAGGAATATCCCATGATACTTAGCACCACCTAGTGACCAAATGGGGCATTTTCTTTTTTTTTAATCAATTAAAAACATTCAACCAGTGCAGGAAACCTGAGCCTGATAACATTCTTAAAAATATGAACAATAGTCTGTTCAATGCCTTTGGCAAAAAACTTGTCAAATATAATTTTATTACCACGTTGTTCCAAAAATCTGTGATATAATCAAACAAGTACTAGTGTAGCGCTACCCCCAGTTAAGAGAGCCGCTGGTTTGTTTTGGGTCCCTGAGTACAGCTCCACCAACCCCCGGCAATTTGGCTCTACCCGCTCTGGCACAGTTAGTAAAGGGGTACGTCCCTATGCACATAAAACTTAGCTTATACTCTAAGTGTGATTGGTATGAACTCACAAGCAGACTGCTGAGATAAGAATAACTGGCTTTACTTTTGTCAGTAAGGAAAAAGAATAGCAACATGCATTTAAACATATATCTTACAATACTTTAGCAGGTCCCTGCAATATGCACTTTAACATGTACACAGGTATATCAATCTAACAATGGGGAAACGGAGCGCCAAGTGTGGCGACCGTCTGCTATACACCCCTGAGGTGCAATAAATCTATCTGCGCCTACCTAATGGACCAGGCCTGATCCCTAGCAATAGAGCTCAGTCCTTGTGCTAGTACAGTGTTCTTCACCGGCAATAAATCTGTAGAGGTGGTGCACATGTAGCTTTAAATGGTGTCATTTGTAATCCACAAAAGTAACATTGCTGCTCTGAGGTAAATTGCGCCTAGGCAGTTCAGTAGGCATAAAACGTGTGTGTCAATGCAGGATGAGCCTCTCGGCTCTCTCACCAATCCTGGGGTACCGTCCTCCGATCCGGTCCCTCTAATGGCGGCTCTGGTCTCTTCAATGGCGGCGTCCGGTCTCCTCAGTCACAGCCCTGAACTCCGGTCATCAGCTCCGTCCGACCGACAGTAAGGGGAAGTCTCCGCTCCGCTGCTGTGGACTCTGAGGGGTGAGAGTCTCACTCCATCGGCTGCAAGGCCCAGGCTTCAGGCCTTCAGCTCCGGTCCGCACAGGTGTCTCTGCTGGCTGCAGTCTCCGCGTCACACGCTCTGTCAGCAGAGGCAGGCCAGTCCTGTCAGGCCTCAGAAGAGGAAGTGTCCCAAGAGGAAGAGGCGGTCTCCGCTCTTCCTTTTTATAACCTCCCCCAGCAGCCTCCCGGGCGGAAGCAAGCAGCCTGGGAGCCTGGGGAATTATGGGAAATGTAGTCTCTTCCCCTAAAAGGGGTACGACCCCGCTACACACTCCCCCCACTTTGAATCTTTGGTCCCCAAAGACAGTGTTCAAACTACAAACTTTCTCGGGAACAACATTTTCACATAATTTGGACAGAGGAGCTTCCCACCAATTGGCATGAGATGGGGAGCTGTCCTGTCTACAGGTCACTTCAGTGTGGGCGACCTGTTTAACTGTGCCAGAGAGTGAGCTAGGGTTGCCCTCCACTAAATGAACAGCGGAAGGGTCAGGGCTTTCAGCACTTCTCCTTGCTGTAGTAACAGAGTCCTCTGAACTTTCTCCCATCTTGGGGTAAGTTAACTTCTTGGGAGGCTTCACAACTCTGCGAGCTCTCTGTTCTCCTGGAACTTCTTCAGGAACACATTCTGGCAACATCTCTGGTTCTGGAACATCTTCCCAGCACTCAGGCACATCACTGAATGGCACAAACTCTGTGGCTTCTGGGTTCAATGTGTTATCTTCCACATCTTCAGTAGGTGGAAGATCTATGGCAGAATTTCCTGGGGTTGAGGAAGGCCATAGCCATTCAAGTTCTCCTCTTTCTTCCTCAGGTTGGGGGTCCTGTCCACCCCTAGCTTGGGATGTCTGAGACCTAGTGTTAGGCCTGGGGGTATCCAGAATGGAAACAGATTCAGGTAAGTCTCTTACTGGAGGCATTCTGACTGCTTCAGTGAGTGGGAGCAAATGATTCCTATGCCAGGTCTTCAAAGGCCCCACTCTTCCTTCTGGCTTCAACTTGTAGACAGGCAATCCTGGAAGTTTCCTACAGATGATATATGGCTCTGATCTCCATCTATCAGCAATCTTGTGTTTCCCAGGGATCCCTAGGTTTCGTAGCAGTACACGGTCCCCAGGCTGTAGGTCCTGTACTCTAACTTTCAGGTCAAAGTTCCTCTTATTTCGGGCCCCCCTCTGGTTAGAGGCCGCTTGAGCTTTCTCATAAGCTATCTTCAGACTGTGCCTCAGTCTGTCCACATATCCTTTGTGGGAGGCAGCAGAGGCATGGTCCAAAGAAATGCCGAAGGCCAAATCCACTGGCAATCTTGCTTCTCTCCCAAACATAAGTCGGTAAGGGGAAAAACCTGTCACATCACTTGTGGTGCAGTTGTAGGCATGCACCAGAGCTGATATGTGTTGACTCCAATGTTGCTTCTTCTCTGTTTCCAAAGTTCCCAACATGTTCAATAGGGTCCTGTTGAACCTTTCAGGCTGGGCATCACCTTGAGGGTGATATGGTGTAGTTCTAGTCTTCTCTACTCCCAGAGAATCTAGTAGCTTCCTGATCAGGCGACTCTCAAAGTCCCTTCCTTGGTCTGAGTGGATTCTCTGTGGCAGTCCATAGTGAACAAAGTACTTCTCCAAAAGTACCTTGGCTACTGTAGAGGCCTTCTGGTCCTTGGTTGGGAAAGCCTGGGCATAACGAGTGAAATGGTCGGTTACCACCAGAACATTTCCCAATCCGCTCAAATCGGGTTCAAGGCAGAGAAAATCAATGCATACCAGATCCATTGGGCCTTCACTCTGTAGGTGGCCCATTGGGGCAGCTTGATGGGGTAATGTCTTCCTCTGAATGCATCTTGCACAGGAATGGCAATACTCCTCCACTTCGGTCCTCATGCAGGGCCAATAAAACCGGTCTCTGACAAGTTGGAAGGTTCTCTCTGCTCCCAAGTGACCATGCTGGTCATGTAAGGCAATCAGCACAGTCTCTCGATGCTTCTCTGGGAGAAACAACTGCCACTTGTCTTCTGGTCCATCAGAGGGGCCCCTTCTGTAGACTACCCCCTGATGCACCTGCAACTTGTCCAACTCTCTCCTCAGTAGGCGAGCTTCTTTAGAAGGGTGAAGGCGAAGTCCCTCTGGACTCTTGTCTTCCAGGGCTTCCAGGACCAATCTCCCCATGGGATCTTCCAATTGGTCACACCTCAGCTCCTTCTTGGACAGCTTCGGCAGACACTCTTCTGCCAGCTGAGTTACCCCACAGTAACACTTTGGGACTCCCACTGTGGTAACTCCTATTTCTTCAGCTCTGGATCCTCCTCTGGCTTGGAGTTCAGCCCCTTGACAAAGGGCTCGCACTCCATCTGGTGCCACTTGGGTCCAGTCTTCCCAGTCATCGACCATGACATGGGATCTTCGGGACAGGGCATCTGCATCCCTATTTCCAGCCCCTGGTCTGTACTTGAGACTGAAATTGAATCCAGACAACGCCGCCAACCATCTGTGTCCAGTTGCATCCAGCTTGGCGGTGGTGAATAGATAAGTCAAGGGGTTGTTATCTGTCTTTACAGTAAACTCGGCCCCATACAAGTAGTCTCTCAACTTGTCAACAACTGCCCATTTGAGGGCTAAGAACTCCAACTTGTGGGTGGGATAGTTCTTCTCGGAGGGGGTCAGGCTCCGGCTCACATAAGCCACTGGTCGTAGCTGGTCTTCATACTCCTGGTAGAGTACTCCACCTAGGCCCTCATGGCTGGCATCAACATGTAGCTCATATGGTCTAGTGGGATCAGCGTAGGCCAAAACTGGGGCTGTGGTGAGACTTCTCTTCAAGGTCCTGAAAGCCCCTTCACACCTTGAATTCCACTGGTCTTGGACCGACTCACTGGACCTCCTAGGCCCCATTCCATCTTCCTCTCCTTCTGTCTTCAGCAGCTCGTTGAGGGGTTTGGCAATGCGGGCAAATCCATCCACAAACCTGCGGTAGTAGGAGCAGAACCCCAAGAAAGACCGAAGTTCTGTAACTGTTGTGGGCCTTGGCCACGAAGTAACTGCCTCCAGCTTCTCAGGGTCTGTAGACACTCCTTTTTCAGACACTATGTGTCCCAGATAGTTCACAGAAGACTGATAGAACCGACACTTTTCTGGAGAAAGTTTAAGTCCCTCTTCACTGAGCCTCTTCAGTACTTTCTCCAATCTGGCTTCATGTTCTTCCAAAGTCTTTCCAAAGACAATGACATCGTCCAGGTACACAAGGACTTCTATGAGGTTCATGTCTCCAACAGTCCTTTCCATTAGGCGTTGAAACGTAGCAGGAGCTCCAGATAGGCCCTGGGGCATCCTGTTGAACTCAAAGAATCCTACTGGGGTTATGAAGGCAGTCTTTTCTCTATCTTCTGGATGCATGGGGATTTGGTAATACCCACTCTTGAGGTCCATCACACTGAACCACTTAGCTCCAGATAAACTCTGCAAGGCATCTTCTATCCTTGGCGTGGTGTACTGGTCAGGAATGGTCCTCCTGTTGAGAGTTCTGTAGTCAATGCAGAGTCTCAATGACCCATTCTTCTTCCTGACTACCACAATTGGGGAGGCGTAGGGGCTTCTGGACTCCCTAATCACTCCCGTCTTCTTCAATTCCGCAAGCTGCTCCCTCAGATCCTCCAGATCTGCTAGCGGGACTCGCCTCACTCTCTCTCTGAATGGCTTGTCCTCTTGCATGCGGATACGATGGGTGGCACTCTTCGCACACCCCACATCAAACTCATCTTTGGAGAAAATCTTCTCCCATCTGGTCAGCTGGGCCTTGGCTCTCTCCTTCCAAGCTCCAGGTAGGTTAGGGTTTTCCATGGAGAGTTTCTTCCAGACATCTTCTCCTTCACCCGTCCCCTTCACTTCTGACCAGCCAACTGGGACAGCAGGACTCACCTGTCCCAGAAGCATCCTGGCAGGGATCTCCACAGGCTGCTCCGTGGGGTTCCTCACACTGACAGGGACTCTTCCTCTAGCCTTCTTCAGGTCCTTCAGTGAAATTACTTCTGGTATCACTTCCAGACCTGAGTGACCCTCCATTGGGTCGGGCTCCAGCATTACAAAGGGGCCAGGCTGCTCCCAAGTAAGTTTCACCGTGGCTCTCATGCAGGTCACCTCTCCAGGCTGTAACACTGCTCCTTCTTTTCCAAGCCTCCATACCCTTCCTATCCCCTCACTTGGGGTCTTCTGCTCTAGGACCAACCGCTGATAGGCTGCCTTCAGCATGGGATGGATCTTGGGAGTTGAAAGATTCTCTCTCTTCACCAGGGGGGTCAGAAGCCTTCTGACTAGGTCCGTGTTCGTCCCTATAATCAGGGACGTCTTGCTGGTTCCTGGTGGGCGGGGACACACCACTGCTAAGGTGTCGAACACTTCAGACTTCCCAGCTACGGATGGGTCAAACGTCAATCTGATGGGTAAGTATCCATCATAGGGGAAACTCTGGGTTCCCAATCCCCTTATCTCCAGCTCTTCTATCTTCTGTATAGGCAGATGACTCAGGTATCTGTCATAGAAGTCCCTGTACAACAGGGTCACTTGTGCTCCAGTGTCTAGAAGGGCCTTCGTGTACACTCCTTCCACTTGGATGGGTACAGTAGGAGATGGACCAACTAGCTCCTCTGGGTAGGGCCTAGTTGATGCTGTCCTCTTCTTTGGACTCTTCGCTTTACCAGCACTTGATTTGCACTTGCTCCTTTCTTGAGCCTGGTATGCATTGATTTTCTCCCTCTTAGTGGGAGTGTGAACCCGTTGAGGGACATTGTTATCTCTCACTTTGAAGAGTTCACGCTTGGGGGTGCTGTGTCTCTCCGGAGGGGTCTTGCCCCCTTTCTCTGGAGTGCACCTTGGTTGAGGATCCCTGGGCCCCTTCTGAGGGGTTTGGTCTCCTCGCTTTCTCTTCCTGTTGTGCTTCTTGGAGCTCACTGAAGGTGATGGGCACCCGGTTGACTCCTTCACCGGGGCCCTTTGGCGTTTCCCGCCGGCTGGCGGCTATCTGTCTTCTTCTTCTTGGGGCTGGCACATACAGCTGCAATATGACCAATTCCTCCACAATTAAAGCAAATCATCTCACCGTAGTCAGGTGGGGATGCTGGTGCTGGGACAGCTGGAAACAATTCCCTCTTGCTTGTTTCCTTCTTGGGACTGGGCGTCTCTTTCGCCACTAGAGACGTCAGTATCTCCATCATCTGGGACATCTGCAACTTCAGGGCATCTACCTCTGTGTCTCTTTCAGGGGTTAAGGCCGACCTGACCGTGGCCACTGGAGGCTTTGTAGACCCCATCACCTGCTTTTCCCGTTTCTCTTCCAACATGGCCTCTTCTTCTCTGACCATTCGGATGAGGTCAGGGTAGTCCAGACTCTTCCCATCCTGCCGGGTGCGTAGAATTAGTGCGACAGGGTCCAAGGGTTGGGCTCCCCTCATCACCTGCTGGGCACGGGCTTCATCTACCTTCCCTGGATCTATCCCCTTCTTCAGGATAATCCTATGCAGGATCTTGTCTATGCGTCCCATGTACTCTGACAGCTTCTCCCCTGTCTTCTGGTAACAGTGTTCCAGTTGATAGGTAAGTTCTGTGACTTTTTCTGTCCCTCCAAACACACCCTCCAGGATGTCTATGTAGTCCTGGGCAGTGCAATCCTTTTTGCTTGTCTTCAGATTGCGTATGGCCTCTAAGGCAGGCCCTTTTAGGCTTTCAACAATCCTTTGCTTCTTTCTGCCTTCTGAGACCTCCCATTCTTCTAGGGCCTGCGTGGCACCATCTAACCACTCTTCAAATCCCTCTTCTCCCGAGGGTACAGGTGTCCTCCCTGAAAACATCCGGAGTTTCCTGTATCCCGACATTGGGTAATCCCCGGGGTCTCTTCTGCACTGAGTCACAATTTCCCCTAGGACAGCACACAGCTCTGCACTAAGAGTAGTCTGTGCGGGTGCCTGACTTTCCGCGCCCTTCTGCTCCTCCTTCTTTGGGGATAGAATGGCTTTCATAGGAGAGTAGTCTCCCTTCCGCGGCAGCGCATGCAGCACTTGGTAGGCCTGGCCATTCGGTGCCTGTATGCTGTGGCTCCTGAACTGCTCTGGAGTCTCTTCCTTCCATTCTATTAAGGCGTATGTGTACCCAGCATCATTTCTCATGTCCATTATCCATGACTTCTGGCATGGGGATAATGACATTATGAGCTGCTTCACTGCCTCTCTCTGCCATATCCCTGGCAGTTCAATGACTGCTGCTGCGGCTGGGTCAGCGGCCCATGTTGCGGACCACCGTCCCACTTCTATCGGGTCCATGCCGGTACCTTCTGGCGGCTTTTCCCGCTGACTCAGGATCCCGGATTACGAGCCCCCACGTGGAGCGCTACCCCCAGTTAAGAGAGCCGCTGGTTTGTTTTGGGTCCCTGAGTACAGCTCCACCAACCCCCGGCAATTTGGCTCTACCCGCTCTGGCACAGTTAGTAAAGGGGTACGTCCCTATGCACATAAAACTTAGCTTATACTCTAAGTGTGATTGGTATGAACTCACAAGCAGACTGCTGAGATAAGAATAACTGGCTTTACTTTTGTCAGTAAGGAAAAAGAATAGCAACATGCATTTGAACATATATCTTACAATACTTTAGCAGGTCCCTGCAATATGCACTTTAACATGTACACAGGTATATCAATCTAACAATGGGGAAACGGAGCGCCAAGTGTGGCGACCGTCTGCTATACACCCCTGAGGTGCAATAAATCTATCTGCGCCTACCTAATGGACCAGGCCTGATCCCTAGCAATAGAGCTCAGTCCTTGTACTAGTACAGTGTTCTTCACCGGCAATAAATCTGTAGAGGTGGTGCACATGTAGCTTTAAATGGTGTCATTTGTAATCCACAAAAGTAACATTGCTGCTCTGAGGTAAATTGCGCCTAGGCAGTTCAGTAGGCATAAAACGTGTGTGTCAATGCAGGATGAGCCTTCCGGCTCTCTCACCAATCCTTGGGGTACCGTCCTCCGATCCGGTCCCTCTAATGGCGGCTCTGGTCTCTTCAATGGCGGCGTCCGGTCTCCTCAGTCACAGCCCTGAACTCCGGTCATCAGCTCCGTCCGACCGACAGTAAGGGGAAGTCTCCGCTCCGCTGCTGTGGACTCTGAGGGGTGAGAGTCTCACTCCATCGGCTGCAAGGCCCAGGCTTCAGGCCTTCAGCTCCGGTCCGCACAGGTGTCTCTGCTGGCTGCAGTCTCCGCGTCACACGCTCTGTCAGCAGAGGCAGGCCAGTCCTGTCAGGCCTCAGAAGAGGAAGTGTCCCAAGAGGAAGAGGCGGTCTCCGCTCTTCCTTTTTATAACCTCCCCCAGCAGCCTCCCGGGCGGAAGCAAGCAGCCTGGGGGCCTGGGGAATTATGGGAAATGTAGTCTCTTCCCCTAAAAGGGGTACGACCCCGCTACACTAGCAATCGATTATAGGCTCACGGCAAGTACAAAATGAATATGCCCAGCCTTCGCCCCCCTCGGTCCAGTAAACCTCCTAATCCTTGTTGAGCGATTGTAAAATGAAAAAAATTTATCAAATACTTCATGTAATTTTCCTTTCCTGGTGCCAATCTATGGGAGGATACATACAGGTAGTTTAAGCTCTACCACAAGTATGCTGCCACATTGGCACCAGAAAAGTAAGACAAAAAAAAGACACCTGGGGCCACATAAAAACAGAAAATAGAGCAAAGGAGAGGGGCATCTGCCAAACCCACCCAATGCTGACCATACCAATGGGCTTACCCAGGTAGATACAAACCCCCTTGTAAGCAATAACTTAGTATTACTTTATACATTTAACCCGAGTAATGAATTTAACCAGTTGTGGGCCTTTGGAGGGTTACACATGAGCCCCAAAAAGCTCAAAGTACTGTATGTAGTCTGTCCTGACATTCTGCCCCTCTGACACTCTATCCATCGGACTTGCTGGCAATTCCTGACTGCCAAATGTGTCAGCTGGGAGTTGCTGTATAAATAGAGAAGCTGTTGATAAACAAATGTTTGACGCAGTGCTTATAAACATTGATCAGAGGGAGATGGAGAGATACAATGTAACATTGTTTATAAACATTGATCAGACGGGAGATAGATACAAAGTAACATTGTTTATAAACCCTGATCAGACGGGAAATAGAGAGATACAAAGTAACATTGTTTGTAAGCATTGATCAGACAAGAGATAGAGAGATACAATGTAACATTGATCAGACGGGAAATAGAGGGATACAAAGTAACATTGTTTATAAACATTGATCAGACAAGAGAGAGATACAAAGTAACATTGTTTATAAACATTGATCAGACAGGAAATAGAGGGATACAAAGTAACATTGTTTATAAACATTGACCAGACAAGAGAGAGATACAAAGTTACTTTGTTTATAAACATTGATCAGACAAGAGAGAAATACAAAGTAAGATTGTTTATAAACATTGATCAGACAAGAGAGAGATACAAAGTAACATTGTTTGTAAACATTGATCAGATGGGTTATATAGTAAACTAGATGAAGTAGTTGAACAGACAGTGATACCAAAATCCCAATGACTCTGTAAAAATATATATAAGGGGGAATGAAAGAGGCCACATGCCTCTGGGATTTTTTGTTAATGGTATCTGGGTTAGAATTAGGTACACAGTAATTATGAAGATGTATATATAAAACAATTTTTATTTTCCAAAAAGGATAGAAATATAGAAAAGGACACAGATATTACATCCATACATTACAGACATATGTGTTATATCAGACGAAAAGTTACGTAGAGCTTCGCCATACTCGACATGTTTCACTCAATGGAGTTTCTTCAGGAGATTGATAGGTTTAGCTCAAAGGTATGTTGAAATAACAGAGTTTCATGAACATGCATCCTTTTAAACAATTTTACACAATCAAAGTGTGCATGTTTATACATCATATATATATGAGTTGGCTCTAGTATATACATCTGGGGGTATGAGCAATTTCTACAAACTTGAAGGTTACACAACATTACAAAAAGTATAGGACATAGAAAGCAGGTAAGGGCATGAGAACATGAAGTAGGGCAGGACTTACCACATATGCTTGGAGAGTTTTAAAGGAGAGAATGCATGTATAGAGGTCGATTTCTTGTTTAAAAACAAATTTCGAAGTGAGAGATGATTCACTCCCAGGGTGCCAGCACGGGCTATATGTCACTTGCAGAGAGACAACACTAAATAGATTTAAATGGATAGCGCCATTAGAGGAATTGTTAAAGGGTAGGGTTCAAAAATACAAAATTGATTATCGTACAGATAAAGTGTTAATGAGGGACTGTACCTCTTAGGAGTCATGTGGTACGCTAAAGATAACGAAGTTCGGGTTTGAACCAGTGCAAAGTAAGGTGCAGATATATGCTGCACCAGGGTCCAAAGGTTGATGTTTGGGGCATTTCAGTTGTTATCTGAAATGTACAGGGTAGATATATTAGTATCCGACAAAAAATAGGGATATCCGTGTCTGTCCAGAGAGGACTGTACATGTAAAGAGGCAGTATAAAGATAAAGAATGATGAAGTCTTACCCCATTAGTGTAGTGAATAGATGGTAGCGGATTGGGCTCACAGGGGAAGGCGAATTAGATGCCTCACTTCTCGGTGTGCTCGGGCTCCTGACAGGGATTAAACTGGCAGAGGGGGCTGCCTTAAATAGTGTGCTCTCCGACCCGGCGGCGTCTGACATCACCGCCGGGTCGCGGGCGCTTAAACGGCACTGCTGGGCGCCAGAGGTACTGTGGTGCGTGGTACGCATGCGTCGGCGGCGAACCATGCCGCCGACGCATGACGTCAGACGTCGCGCCGCTTTGCGGCGGCACGACGGCGGCCATCTTGGGAAATCCTATTTGCCCTCACCTCGTTGTATCAGAGAGTGGGACAGAGGATCCCCAAATGGGGAGGAGGAACACAGCAGCAGGCATACACCGCCGCTATGACCTACCAGCCCAACGGGGAGGAAAAAAGACCCGATCAATGGGCCGAGAACATAAGGCGCCATAACAGGCCAAAGAAAAGGGGTGGCTGAGGGGGAGCAACGAAAGGGATCTATTACGCTGCAACCCGCCAGGGACCCCGGGGCGCCCGTACAAGTGACTGCAAATGCCGACTGGGCAACCTGTAGGGAGCATCTCATTTCTGTTATAGATATAGAGCATTACAGTGCTTGAGAATAAATAACAGTGCATGTTATACCAAGTTCATTTATGTGGCAATTCGGCCCATCCAGTCACGTCCTGAACTGCTTTAAGACACAAAAAGTTTATTATAAATATCATACATAAATATATATCATATAAAATGACATTTGTTGTAGTCCATTATTAAATAATTAGGCAAGGAGATAGACAGAAAGTGGGAGAAAAGGGGGAGAGAGTATTTGTATTGCTGTCGTGATCTAGAACTGCATTTAATCAGAGAAAGGACTTAAAGCTGAGGGCATCATTTAGGCCGGGGGAGGTGGTGGCTTTTAGATCAAATATCCAACGAGCCTCACGTTGGAGTAAAATACGATCATAGTTGCCACCCCTTTCCCCTGGAGGTACATGCTCAAGTGCGAAAAAGTGCATTTTTTTGTCATCATGGGCATGAAAAAGTCCCATGTGACGGCTGATCGGGGTCTCCATCTTCTTTCCTCGTACAAGGGTTACATGATCCCTTATGCGATGGAAAAATGGTCGTTTGGTTTTACCAATATAGAAGGCTGTGCATTCACATAGCATAATGTAGACTATACCAACTGATTGGCAATTGGCCAGAAATTTAGGTTTATAGATTCTTTTGTTTGGTAATGTGATTTGTTTAGATGCATATATGTAGCGACAGAAATTGCATTTGTGACAAGGCTTACTTCCAACATTTTTTTTCGGGTTGGAACAACCCTCTTGAGTTGGAACGTAGTGACTACGTACAAGGGTGTCTCTAAGGGACTGAGATCTCCTGTAAGTGATTTCTGGGTAATCACCCACATGTTTAGATATCAAGGGGTCTATTTCTATCTATTTCACAGAGATGATATACAGACATTTCTGGATCAGATCCCAATCTGGAGAAGATACATCGATGATGTGTTTTTCATCTGGACAGGTACAGAATCCGACCTACTGCTTTTCTATGAAAAGCTCAAGATTAACACGTTTAATCTGAGCTTTACAATAGAAAAAAGTCAATCACAACTAACCTTTCTTGACATCACTATCTACGTTGATGGAGAGGGTAATGTTGGCACTACCCTTTACCGCAAATCGTCTGCCGCTAATACATTGCTACATGCAACGAGTTCTCATCCCAGTCCTTTGGTAGCTAGTGTACCATATGGGCAATACCTCTGTGTCAAGCGAAACTGCAGCCAAGACTCCCACTTCAAAGTGGAAGCCAAAAAACTGCAGCAGCGTTTACAACACCGTGGTTATAGCTCAACATGTCTAAAAAAGTCATATTTAAAAGCCAAGCAACAAAATCGTTCTAATCTCATTCATGGAACTAAAGCATCCACCACTGACCCGGGCATCAGAATCATCACCCGCTTTTCTGGACATCACGCTCAGGTGCGGAGAATTTTTGACAAATATTGGTACTTGCTCAAGGCTGACCCCTTGATATCTAAACATGTGGGTGATTACCCAGAAATCACTTACAGGAGATCTCAGTCCCTTAGAGACACCCTTGTACGTAGTCACTACGTTCCAACTCAAGAGGGTTGTTCCAACCCGAAAAAAAATGTTGGAAGTAAGCCTTGTCACAAATGCAATTTCTGTCGCTACATATATGCATCTAAACAAATCACATTACCAAACAAAAGAATCTATAAACCTAAATTTATGGCCAATTGCCAATCAGTTGGTATAGTCTACATTATGCTATGTGAATGCACAGCCTTCTATATTGGTAAAACCAAACGACCATTTTTCCATCGCATAAGGGATCATGTAACCCTTGTACGAGGAAAGAAGATGGAGACCCCGATCAGCCGTCACATGGGACTTTTTCTTGCCCATGATGACAAAAAAATTCACTTTTTCGCACTTGAGCATGTACCTCCAGGGGAAAGGGGTGGCAACTATGATCGTATTTTACTCCAACGTGAGGCTCGTTGGATATTTGATCTAAAAGCCACCACCTCCCCCGGCCTAAATGATGCCCTCAGCTTTAAGTCCTTTCTCTGATTAAATGCAGTTCTAGATCACGACAGCAATACAAATACTCTCTCCCCCTTTTCTCCCACTTTCTGTCTATCTCCTTGCCTAATTATTTAATAATGGACTACAACAAATGTAATTTTATATGATATATATTTATGTATGATATTTATAATAAACTTTTTGTGTCTTAAAGCAGTTCAGGACGTGACTGGATGGGCCGACTTGCCACATAAATGAACTTGGTATAACATGCACTGTTATTTATTCTCAAGCACTGTAATGCTCTATATCTATAACAGAAATGAGATGCTCCCTACAGGTTGCCCAGTCGGCATTTGCAGTCACTTCTACGGGCGCCCCGGGGTCCCTGGCGGGTTGCAGCGTAATAGATCCCTTTCGTTGCTCCCCCTCAGCCACCCCTTTTCTTTGGCCTGTTATGGCGCCTTATGTTCTCGGCCCATTGATCGGGTCTTTTTTCCTCCCCGTTGGGCTGGTAGGTCATAGCGGCGGTGTATGCCTGCTGCTGTGTTCCTCCTCCCCATTTGGGGATCCTCTGTCCCACTCTCTGATACAACGAGGTGAGGACAAATAGGATTTCCCAAGATGGCCGCCGTCGTGCCGCCGCAAAGCGGCGCGACGTCTGACGTCATGCGTCGGCGGCATGGTTCGCCACCGACGCATGCGTACCACGCACCACAGTACCTCTGGCGCCCAGCAGTGCCGTTTAAGCGCCCGCGACCCGGCGGTGATGTCAGACGCCGCCGGGTCGGAGAGCACACTATTTAAGGCAGCCCCCTCTGCCAGTTTAATCCCTGTCAGGAGCCCGAGCACACCGAGAAGTGAGGCGTCTAATTCGCCTTCCCCTGTGAGCCCAATCCGCTACCATCTATTCACTACACTAATGGGGTAAGACTTCATCATTCTTTATCTTTATACTGCCTCTTTACATGTACAGTCCTCTCTGGACAGACACGGATATCCCTATTTTTTGTCGGATACTAATATATCTACCCTGTACATTTCAGATAACACCTGAAATGCCCCAAACATCAACCTTTGGACCCTGGTGCAGCATATATCTGCACCTTACTTTGCACTGGTTCAAACCCGAACTTCGTTATCTTTAGCGTACCACATGACTCCTAAGAGGTACAGTCCCTCATTAACACTTTATCTGTACGATAATCAATTTTGTATTTTTGAACCCTACCCTTTAACAATTCCTCTAATGGCGCTATCCATTTAAATCTATTTAGTGTTGTCTCTCTGCAAGTGACATATAGCCCGTGCTGGCACCCTGGGAGTGAATCATCTCTCACTTCGAAATTTGTTTTTAAACAAGAAATCGACCTCTATACATGCATTCTCTCCTTTAAAACTCTCCAAGCATATGTGGTAAGTCCTGCCCTACTTCATGTTCTCATGCCCTTACCTGCTTTCTATGTCCTATACTTTTTGTAATGTTGTGTAACCTTCAAGTTTGTAGAAATTGCTCATACCCCCAGATGTATATACTAGAGCCAACTCATATATATATATGATGTATAAACATGCACACTTTGTGTAAAATTGTTTAAAAGGATGCATGTTCATGAAACTCTGTTATTTCAACATACCTTTGAGCTAAACCTATCAATCTCCTGAAGAAACTCCATTGAGTGAAACATGTCGAGTATGGCGAAGCTCTACGTAACTTTTCGTCTGATATAACACATATGTCTGTAATGTATGGATGTAATATCTGTGTCCTTTTCTATATTTCTATCCTTTTTGGAAAATAAAAATTGTTTTATATATACATCTTCATAATTACTGTGTACCTAATTCTAACCCAGATACCATTAACAAAAAATCCCAGAGGCATGTGGCCTCTTTCATTCCCCCTTATATATATTTTTATTGATCAGATGGGAAATAGAGGGATACAAAGTAACATTGTTTATAAACATCCATCAGACAAGAGAGAGATACAAAGTAACATTGTTTGTAAACATTGATCAGACGGGAGATAGAGGGATTCAATGGTGAGACCATGGCGAGGCCTGTTTTAAGTGAAACCTGTCCTGTATGGTCTTGGCCACCATGCTGCAGCTCAGTTTCAGGGTCTTGGCAATCTTCTTATATCCTAGGCCATGTTTTATGTAGAGCAACAATTCTTTTTTTCAGATCCTCAGAGAGTTCCTTGCCATGAGGTCCCATGTTGAACCTCCAGTGACCAGTATGAGAGAGTGAGAGCGATAACACCAAATTGAACACACCTGCTCCCCAACAACACCTGAGACCTTGTAACATTAACGAGTCACATGACACTGGAGAGGGAAAATTGCTAATTTGGCCCAATTTGGACATTTTCACTTAGGGGTGTACTCACTTTTGTTGCCAGCGGTTTAGACATTAATAGCTGTGTGTTGAGTTATTTTGAGGGGACAGCAAATTTACACTGTTATACAAGCTGTACACTCACTACTTTACATTGTAGCAAAGTGTCATTTCTTCAGTGTTGTCACATGAAAACATCTCTCTCTCTCTATCTCCTGTCTGATCAATGTTTATAAACAATGTTACTTTGTATCTATTTTTCTCCCGTCTGATCAATGTTTATAAACAATGTTACATTGTATCTCTCTATCTCCTGTCTGATCAATGTTTATAAACAATGTTACTTTGTATCTCTTTTTCTCCCATCAGATCAATGTTTATAAACAATGTTACATTGTATCTCTCTATCTCCCATCAGATCAATGTTTATAAACAATGTTACTTTGTATCTCTTTTTCTCCCATCAGATCAATGTTTATAAACAATGTTACTTTGTATCTCTCTATCTCCTGTCTGATCAATGTTTATAAACAGTGTTACTTTGTATCTCTCTATCTCCCGTCTGATCAATGTTTATAAATATGTGAGGGGGGGACTCACTTGTGAGAGATAATGTATGTCTTATCTTGTTATCTTAAACGTTAAACATCATTTTTTTCCATTTTATTTGTTTTGCTTGTTTATTTTTTTAGTGTTGCATTAAAAAGAACACAAAATGTAAAACATTTACCTTTTTTTTTTTTACATACTGTCACCAGTGCAATACAATGTTGTCATATGACTGATGACAGCATGTTAAAAAAATAATAATAATAATTAAAAAAAAAATTCTTTGTTCAACTTTTTTTGTTCTTTTTTTAAAAAAAACATTACTTTGCTCCCGTTTATTCACCAGGAATGAGAGCTGAGTTGGTTAAAGTCCCTTAACGTGACACTTTTTTGTTGTATTTAAGCCCAATTGAAGCTTCAGATTGTATCACTGTAATTAGGCATTAAGTAATAAATATGGGTGTCTTTATTATTTTTTTTTTTTTTTTCCTACTCTCTATTAGGGTTGAGTGGCAGCCCAACTCTCCAATGTAGGGCATTTTAATGCTAACGGCACTAAACAGTAAGTAAAAAAAAAATAAAAAAATAAAAAAAAAGAGGCCCACATCTATCGCAATAAAAAGTTCTGGCTTGACACACACACTTTAATTTCAGCTTTATATATAAAACATAAAAAGACCGTTTTCCCTCAGAGTAAGTAGATCTGCACATTTGAATTTTTTATTTAAAAAAAAAAAAAAAATGCATACTTTAATAAAGAATAAAAACTTCACATAAGGAATAATGAAGAATTTAAGGTATATATATTGGACAATTTAGCACCTCCGGGGTCTTGGATCAGTAAAGTTGATAATTAGATGACTACTGGATGTATTAAAGATCAGTATTAGCACATATATTTTAGATGTGACCTTCTCTAGATCAGAAGCCTGCGCTCTCTCCCATCATAAGAAATGAAAAGAAGCAAATTGACCAGAAGATGCAGCTATATGAAGATATAAAGGGATCCTGCTGGAGGAACAGCCCTTAGTTCTGGTTAAAGAAAAAAAAAAAAAAAAGAAAAAAACTGAACAGACTAAATCTAAAGTTTTGAGTTGCCACCAGAACAGGAACAGAGGTGAACTCTTTTGATTGGTGACAACTGTCTAAGATGGAATTTCCCTCACATTGAAGAGATTTCCTCCAATTTTCTGTTGGATCTCCAGAACAGGAAGTGGCAGGAAATCAATGCTGAACATTACCAGGGTGGACCTTCCAGCACGGGCAGCTAATGTAGCAATTAAAATTAGACATGTGCAATTCGTTTCTTTTTTTTAGTTTTTAGTTTTTTTTTCGTTTTTTTCGTTTGTTCGTTTTCGTACGAATGAACGAATCGTTCGAATCGAACGAATCCGAATAACGAATCGTTTGAATCGTACAAATCCGATTAACGAATCGTTCGAATCGAACGAATCCGAAAAACAACGAAAATCCGAAAAAAACTAATTAGAAACAACGAATGTACTAATGAAGAAAATCCGAAAAACGAAAACGAACGAAAAAATTCGTACATACGTAACTTTTTTTTTTGTTGAATTGGTAATTTTCCGTGTCCCTTACAATGGCCCTGCTTAACGTGCTTCGAATAGATTGAACGAAAAAATTCGTACATTCGTAACTTTTTTTTTCGATTCGTAACTTTTTTTTTTCGATTCGTAACTTTTTTTTTTCGATTCGTAACTTTTTTATTTTTTGTTGAATTGGTAATTTTCCGTGTCCCTTACAATGGCGCTGCTTAACGTGCTTCGAATAGATTGAACGAAAAAATTTGTACATTCGTAACTTTTTTTTTTTGATTCGTAACTTTTTTTTTTTCGATTCGTAACTTTTTTTTTTTGTTGAATTGGTAATTTTCCATGTACCTTAAGCCCCATACACACGCGCGGATTATCCGAGGACCAGGTCCGTCGGACCATGTCCGTCATACTTTGTCTGATGTTGGTTTTGCGTACACACGGTCAGACAAAGTTGTTGGAAAATCCGATCATTCTGAACGTGGTGACGTTTGTTGCCTACGACGGGACTACGTAGAGGCTAGTAGCCAATAGCTTTGGTCTTGTAATGTGATCTGAGCATGCGTAGCACTTTGTTCGTCGGACTACCATACACACGATCGGATTTGGTGTGATCGGACCTTGTTGTCGGCAAATCTATCCAGCAGGAGATAGGACTTTGTCCGTCAGACAATCCGACGTACACTGTCCGATGGTGCCTACACACGGTCTGATTTTTCAACAACATTGTCCGATCGGACAGAATCCATGCAAAAATCCGACCGTGTGTATGGGGCTTTACAATGGTGCTGCTTAACGTGCTTCGAATGGATTGAACGAAAAAATTCGTACATTCGTAACTTTTTTTTTCGATTCGTAACTTTTTTTTTCGATTCGTAAATTATTAAAATGTAATAATAGCATACACATTACATAAAATTATGAATTATGCTCAGATTACGAATCTACGAATGTTACGAATGTACGAATAAATACGAATGCGTCCGAATTTCGAATAAGCGAATAAACGAAAATTAAACTAACGAAAGAACGAATCACGAAAAAATAACTCTTACGAATGTACGAATCGTTACGAATACGAACACCGACGACTTACGAATGTACGAATCGTTACGAATCAACGGAAACCAAAACGAAAATAAACAAATTTTTTTCGGAAACGAAAAAAACAAAACGAAAATAAACAAATTTTTTTGTTGTGCACATGTCTAATTAAAATGGAGAACACCAATCCTACAGTTGGAATAACATTTGGTAAAAGGCACAGGAGACTTTGTTCCCTAAAACGACTGTAGGAATATTGTCATTGTCACATTCACCTCTCCTGGGATCCAGTACTGGGATTCCTCTCCGATGCATGACCGCCGGCACTACAAGGTTTCACCCGGAGTGCCAACGCAGTGACCAATCAGGAGACAGGCTGTACCCCCAGTCTGCACAGTGATTTTAACGACACCCCCGGTCCCCATGTTATCTAATGACTCCAAGTGCACCTCATGTCCAGGGCCGTCTTTAATATTGATTGGACCCTGGGCAAAACATTTCTTGGGCCCCCCCCCATGCAGTTTTACTCTCCACATGCTTTGAGGCATACAATAAATAGCAGCTAGACTCAAAATCCGTTTACTGAATCAGATCAGGCAGTGATTGGGATTGGTTGCCAGAGGTTACAGTGTATCGTTACCGCTCACTGATTAGCTGCTAGAGGTTACAACACATGCCTTGTGCTTGTTGATTGGTTGCTAGAGGTTACTGCACATCATTACTGCTTACTGATTGGTTGCTAGAGGTTACTGCACATCATTAATGCTTACTGATTGGTTGCTAGAGGTTACTGCACATCATTACTGCTTACTGATTGGTTGCTAGAGGTTACTGCACATCATTACTGCTTACTGATTGGTTGCTAGAGGTTACAGCACATCATCTCCTCACTACCTGCGCACCATGGACTGAGGAGGTGGGGGGACCCATTAATAGACAGAAAACTCCTTTGGATCCTAGGACTCTTGGCATCAGTGGCAGTGCTGGGGGGAGGGGTGGGCGTGATCAATTTTTCAGCATGCCCCTTTATCTCCTCAGTGGGCAGCATTCTGTATAGGTGATGGTGAGAATGACCTCAGGGGGGCATGATATACCTATCAATACTGCCTCTATTTACATATGAATGCTGCCGCTATTTACATATCAATGCTGGTAGTTACATGTAAACACAGGGTCTGCAGGTGTACACAACAATAGGGCGGAGCTGGGCAGCATTAGTAACAGAACTTCACACTGAAATATCAGGACACAGCACTGGACTAAAACCTCAAGGGACGAGGGAATTTAAACTGGGATAGTTGGAAAGTATGGGGCAGCTGCTTTGGGCCCCACAATAAAGACGGCCCTGCTCATGTCTCTGAGTGCATGTGCCACTCTGTCATCCAGTGACTCCAAGTGTGCCCCATGTGCACCCCCCATGTCTCCAAGTGTGCCCGAGTGCACCCCCGTGTTATCCAGTGATTCCACTCTGCAGCCCAGTGTCTCCAAGTGAGCTCTAGTGTACCTCATGTCATGCAGTGATTCCAAGTGGGCCCCTGGGCACCCCTGTGTCTTCAAGTGCTCACCACTATATCCTATGTCAATCAGTGACTCCAAGTGCACCCCTTTGCACCTTCATGCCTCTAAGTGCATGTCAGTGTGCCCTGTGTCATCCAGTGACTCTGGATGTTCCTCTATGCGCACCCATATCTCCAAGTGAGTCTCTGTGTGTCCTAGGTCATCCATTGACTTCAAGGGTGTCCCTGTGCACCCCATGTCTTCAAGTGTGTCCTGTGTAATTCAGTGACTTTAAGTATGCCCCTATGTCTCCAAGTGAGGCCCAGTGTTCCCCATGTGATCCAGTGATTTTAGGGGGCCCCTCTGCACCGCTGTGTCTTTGAATGTGAACCCCTCATAATGGGCACAGCAGATGTACAGACCTGGGAACTCAGCACAGGGATGGTGGGAACCCTTCATAATGGGCACAGTAGGTGTACAGACCTGGGAACTCATCACAGGGATGTTGGGAACACCTCATAATAGGCACAACAGATGTGCAGATCTGGGAACTCAGCACATGAATGGTGGTAACTCCTCATAATGGGTATAGAAGGTGTGCAGACCTGGAAACAGCACAGGAATGGGGAGAACTACTCATAATGGGTACAGCAGGTGTGCAGACCCAGGACCTCTGCTTATTGATGGTGGGAACCCTTCATTATGGGCACAGCAGATGTGCAGATCTGGGAACTTAGCACAGGGATGTTGGGAACACCTCATAATGGGCACAGCAGGTGTACAGACCTGGGAACTCAGCACTGGGATGGTGGGAACCCTTCATAATGGGGACAGTAGGTGTACAGACCTGGGAACCCAGCTCAGGGATAGTGGGAACCCCTCATAATGGGCACTGTAGGTGTGAAAACTCAGCACCAGACACAGAAATATCAGTTATGGGTAGACTGACACTTTAAGAATAATACTGCCACCCAGTAAGCAGGTGAATAGTAAGTATTTGTGAAGCGTGCTTTATTTTAATGTTACGTTATTTATACCCGGTGGTTTAGAATTTCCTTTTCATCTGAAATAATACGATGTGATCTTTATTAATCCTAAAAGTACCCTGCCTGAAATGCAGCAATTTCAGCAGCCGCCAAAATACACGGCGTCCAATATTCGCTGTCACACCGCCGGTGCATGGTCTGACGGCGGGGTCACAGAAAAAGAGGGGGGGGGGGCTTTTTTAGCGGCGGGCCTCATGTTGACAGGCTGTGATTGCGGTTTAATGCGCCACTGTTTTTTTTTGCGAGAGCCACAAGTAGGTTGGCATGGTAATGAACCATAAATATCTAGGACAGAGAAGCCCATTCCGTGTGACATTTACATTGTAATTCCAAACGCCGCCCCGGTCGCCGCAGAGTGAAATTTGCACTTGGGGATTAAAAAAAAAAAAACAAGTGACTTTGCATGTAATCAGCCAATTAACGCTTCACGGGGACGCCTGATACGAGTGGTAATGCGATACCATTTAAATGTCAAGCGGAAACTTGTTTAAAGGGAATTATAGCCTTTTCTATTTTTTTTTCTGTTGTTGTTCATCCATTGTGAATGAGATCAGCTCAGTATTAATTCTCTTTTTGTATACCAGTTTTAGAAATCTTTCTTTCCATGTATAGTTTGCGAGCACAGGTATGCATATAGCATATAGCCATGGTGTTTATTACATCCTGCGCAGTGCTACATAGTGGTTGTGCTTTACTGCTCCTTCTCACAATACAAGTCTATAGGGTCTGATTAAAAAAATCAAAAAAATCACATAAATATTCATCCAGTACATTCTGTGCAAATTTGGCAAAAATGAAAGTTCTTTAAGCTATTGTCTCTTCTGAACGAATATTATTTTTTTGATAGGCAGTAGTACAGTACCACATTATGGCCACTAGATGGAGCTGAGGATCATAGGAAATACATGTGTTTTTGTAACAAGAGATACAATGTAACAAATCTAGCCACTTCGAGACTGCAATTCGTATATATATGTATATGTGTGTATATATATATATATATATATATATATATATATATATATATATATATATATATATATATATATATATATATATATATATTGGAAGGCCGGGTACCGGCCTGAAGTTATGGGAGGAGCCCGGAGGGTATTTAAGCAGCCCAAAGTCCGCCGGTCTTTGTCGGTTTCCTGTGCGAGATACCCACCCACCCTCCCCTTCAAAAAGCCTCTTCCAAGTATTCTTACCCCAGACTGAATACTCACTTCACATTATTCCATAAACTACTTCTTATCATTCCTCATCTAGGGTATGCCCCCTTATTTTGGTGTACCATACGGTAGACCAAGGCACACTTTCAGGTCTATTTCATGTTGGTAAGTTTTGTATTGTTTCTATGTGTCATTGTTACTCATGTCGTCCGTAGGGCTCTAGACCATAAATATATATATATATATATATGTTGCAGTTTTGAAGTGGTGTACCGGGGTTAAACCACTTCAAGAACGCAGACCAGATTGTCTCTACTCACCTTTATGATGTAGGACAGTGGTCTCCAAACTGTGACCCTTTGCTTGCCTTTATCCGGCCCTCGGGGCATTATTTCTCCTACTGATACCAACTATGGGGGCATAATTCTTGCCACTGACACCAACAATGGGGCAGCACCCTTCCACCCACTGACACCAATAATGGACCACTATTTTCCCCCAGTGACACCAGCGATGGGCACTATTCCTCCCACTGACACCAACAATGGGGCACTATTACTCCCACTGACACCAACAATGGGGCACTATTCCTTTCACTGACATCAATGATGGGGCACTTTTCCTTCCACTGATACCAATGATGGGGCACTAATCCTTCCACTGACATCAATGATGGAGTACTATGCCTACCAATGATAGGGCACTATTCCTTCCAGTGATACCTATGATGGGGCACTATTTCTTCCACTGACACCAATGATGGGGCACTATTCCTTCCACTGATACCAATGATGGGGCACTATTCCTCCCACTGATATATATGATGAGGCACCATTCTTTCCACTGGCAACAGTGATCGGGAACTATTCCTCCCACTGATACCAATGATGGGGCACTATTCCTCCCACTGATACCAATGATGGGGCACTATTCCTCCCACTGATACCATTGATGGACACTGATACCAATGATGGACACTATTCCTCCCACTGATACCAATGATGGGGCACTATTCCCCCAACGGATACCAATGATGGGGCACTATTCCTCCCACTGATACCAATGATGAGGGCACTATTCCTCCCACTGATACCAATGATGGGGCACTATTCCTCCCACTGATACCAATGATGGACACTATTCCTTCAACTGACACCAATGATGGGGTGTTCATTTTCTACTCCCACTGGTAACAGTCCGGCCCCCTTAAAGTATAAGGCTACTTTCACACTGGAGCGGTGGGGGTGCTGGCGGTAAAGCGGAGCTATATTTAGCGCCGCTTTACCGGCGTTTTAGTGGCGCATTGCGGCCGCTCGCGGGGTGTTTTTACCCCCCGCGAGCGGCCGAAAAAGGGTCAATACCACCCGCAAACCGCCGCTGCAGCGGCGTTTTGCGGGCGGGTTCGGCGCGCTCCCCCATTGTTTTCAATGGGACCGGGCGCTATAGGAGCGGTAAATATACTGCTCCTATAGCGAGCCAAAGATGCGGCTTGCAGGACATTTTTGAGCGTCCTGCAAGCGCACCGCTTCAGTGTGAAAGCTGTTTCGGGTCGGTTTGCAGGCGCTTGCAAACCGCCCCAGTGTGAAAGGGGCCTTAAGGACAGTAAACTGGCCCCTTGTTTAGAAAGTTTGGCGACCCCTTATCTAGGAGGACCAGAGCAACACCATGACGAACTTGCAGTCTAGGGCGGATGTCAACATTTTTTTTTTAATGTTTTTGAAAGCATGAGATCAATGTTTATTTATTATTATTTTTTGATCTGAAGCTTTCAAAGGTAGAGGAGAGATTTGGGGTGTTATAGACCCCATATGTCTCCATAAAGAGGACCTGTCATCCCTCATTTCTACCACAAGGGATGTTTACATTTCTTGTGATAGGAATAAAAGAAAATTTAAGGGACAGGGTAAAAATAAATAAATAAATAATAAAAAAAAATGTAAAGTGCTCCCATGTGTTCACTTGCAGAAGTGAATGCATACGTAGGTCATGCACGCATATGTAAACGGTGTTCGCATCACACATGTGAGGTATCACCACAAACGTTATAGCGAAAGAAATAATTCTAGCGCTAGACCTCCTCTGTAACTCTAAACTGGTAACCTTTAAAAATGATTAAAGCGTCACCTATGGAGATTTTTATGTATCGTAGTTTGTTGCCATTCCATGAGAGTGCACAATTTTAAAACATGACATGTTAGGTATCTACACTGCCTTGAAAAAGTATTCATACCCCTTAAAATTTTACACATTTTGTCATGTTACAACCAAAAACATAAATGGATTTTATTGGGATTTTATGTGATAGACCAACACAAAGTGGCACATAATTGTGAAGTGGAAGGAAAATGATAAATGGTTTTTACATTTTTTTTTTTTACAAATAAATATGTGAAAAGTGTGGTGTACATTTGTATTCAGCCCCCTTTACTCCGATACCCCTAACTAAAATCTAGTGGAACCAATTGCCTTCAGAAGTCACCTAATTAGTAAATAGAGTCCACCTGTGTGCAATTTTTATTTTATTTTATTTGGAACTTCTCTTTATTGAAGAGTTTTTGAGTGTAGTACAAAACATAGCCTTGGGACATACTCAGGCTAAACAAGTACACAAACACTTAAAAATAACATTGTAAAACCTGACTAACATAACAACTAACAATTGTTGCTCAGGGTCCAATAGTAAAGGAACAAACCACAGGACAATCGACAATAGCATTATTAATTCCCCAGCCACTCTCATACCTACTAATGCAAGTAATAGTGGTCAACAAATGTCAACTATAAACCAGGGGTCAGTTTATGATCACCGTAAATTGGGGGGGTTCAACCATCAGTAGTTTGATCATCACTAGTATATTCAGAATTTGTCCATAAGACTCAAACCTTCTGGAATTTTTTTGGGGCTGCCCCGGAAAAAGTAGGTTGCCTTATAGAGGGAAACAACTGAGTTAACTAGATAAGGTAGGGGGCCTGTCTGACTTCCATTTGAGCACAATAGCCTTTCTGGCATAACTTAACAGTATACCCAATAGGGTGCGGGTGGCCCTGGCAAAAGCCAGAGAGTAAACTAACCCTAATAGATATGCGCCGACTTTTAGTGGGACAGGTATTGTTGTCAAAGTGGTTACAATATGGGTCACCTCTTGCCAGTAGGATTGAATCTGCGGGCATTCCCAGAACACATGGAGAAAGCCTGCGTGGTCATTGGGGCATCTCCAACAGCAAGAGGGGGTAGTAGGCAGTGGCATCGCTAGGGGGTGGCTTTTGGGGCTATAGCCCCGAATCTGGGACCCATAGCCCCGAGTTTCTGCAGCGGTCCCCAAGGAGAGGGTAGGCTCTCTGGGGACCCTCATGTAAGTGGGGTGCTCTCTGGGACCCTGATTTAAGGGGGGGGCTCTCTGGGGACCCTGATTTAAGGGGGTGGCTCTCTGGGACCCTGATTTAAGGGGGTGGCTCTCTGGGGACCCTGATTTAAGGGGGAGGCTCTCTGGGGACCCTGATTTAAGGGGAGGCTCTCTGTGGACCCTGATTTAAGGGGGGGGCTCTCTGGGGACCCTGATTTAAGGGGGGGCTCTCTGGGGACCCTGATTTAAGGGGGGGGGCTCTCTGGGGACCCTGATTTAAGGGGGAGGCTCTCTGGGGAACCTAATGTAAGGGGGCCCTCTGGGGACCCTGATGCAATGGGGAGCCTCTCTGGGGATATATATACACACACACATATATATTATATACATGTGTATGCCCGCCCAAGCGTATGACTTTCTTTACTATGCTGCTATGGGCTCTAGCCCCAGATCTTTTGTAGACCTAGCAACGCCCCTGGTAGTAGGGTAAATGCGATGCAACCTGTGTGCTGTAAAATAACTTCTATGAAGTATTTCGAATTTAATTAATCTGTCTCTGGATGCTTTGAGATATTGAGATTGGAACTCCCATATATCCTCCCAATCTTCGGTATCTAGTTCCTGATCCTCTGCTCGCCATAGGGTGTGCAGGGTTTTAAGGCCTGCATGAATAGAGGGTCGGAACGCTTTGTAAATTGCGGATAACTGTTTAAGAAGAGTGTCTTCTCTAAGAAGGGATTCTAGTAGATCATCTTCTTTCAAAGGGAATGTAGGAGATTGAAACTGTGACCTATAGGCATGAGAGGGCTGCCAGAACTAAAAGAAAAAGAGGTTTGGCAATTCAAACTTATACTTCAGCCTATCAAACATGAGCAGTGCATCCCCATCACTAACATCCACCAGATGCCTCTTGCAACACACGAGCAAGAATCAGTTAATGCTTGAAATTCTGTTAAATTTGTGTTAAACCAAAGTGATGTATGAGGGGACCAGCGACCAATTTTGAGATTGGGTTTATGTATCACCTGTGTGTAATTTAATCTCAGTATAAATACAGCTGTTCTGTGAAGCCCTCAGAGGTTTGTTAGAGAACCTTGGTGAACAAACAGCATTATGAAAGCCAAGAAACACCAGACAGGTCAGGGATAAAGTTGTGGAGAAGTCTAAAGTAGGGTCAGGTTATAATATCTGAAAAAATATCCCAAGCTTTGAAGATCTCACGGAGCTCTGTTCAATCCATCATCCGAAAATTGAAAGAGTATGACACAACTGCAAACCTACCAAGACATGGCCGTCCACCTAAACTGACAGGCCGGGCAAGGAGAGCATTAATCAGAGAAGCAGCCAAGAGGCCCATGGTAACTCTGGAGGAGCTGCAGAGATCCACAGCTCAGGTGGGAGAATCTGTCCACAGGACAACTATTAGTCGTGCTTTCCACAAATCTGACCTTTATGGAAGAGTGGCAAGAAGAAAGCCATTGTTGAAAAAAAAAGCCATTAGAATTCCCGTTTTTCAGTTTGCGAGAAGCGCGGGGGACACAGCAAACATGTGGAAGAAGGTGCTCTGGTCAGATGAGACCAAAATTAAACTTTTTGGCCTAAAAAAGTAAAATGCTATGTGTGGTGGAAAACTAACACTGCACATCACCCTGAACACACCATCCCCACTGTGAAACATGGTGGTGGCAGAATCATGCTGTGGGTATTCTTTTCTTCAGCAGGGACAGGGAAGCTGGTCAGAGTTGATGGGAAGATGGATGGAGCCAAATACAGGACAATCTTAGAAGAAAACCTGTTATGCCGCGTACACGCGGTCGGAATTTCCGATGGAAACAGTCAGATGGGAGCTTTTCATCAGATTTTCTGACCGTGTGTATGCCCATCTGTCTTTTTCTGTAGGCATTTTCGACGGACTTTGGATTGAGAGCCTGTTCTTAATTTTTCAGTTGGAAAACCTTTCTATTGGATTTTTCGATCATGTGTATGCAATTCCGACACGCAAAATTCCGAAACAATTCGGCGCATGCTCGGAAGCATTAAACTTCCCTTTTATAGTGACGTTGAACGTGTTGTATGTCGTGGTGTTATTGACCGTCGGAATTTGTGACCGTGTGTAGGCAAGACAGTTTGAGCAAAATTTCGTTGGAATTCCGACGGGAAAACCATCAGAGCTTTTTCCGACGAGAATTCCGACTGTGTGTACGTGGCATTAGTCTGCATAAGACTTGAGACTGGGGCGGAGGTTCACCTTCTAGCAGGACAACGACAATAAACATACAGCCAGAGCTACAATGGAATGGTTTAGATCAAAGCATATTCATGTGTTTAGAATGGCCCAGTCAAAGTCCAGACCTAAATCCAATTGAGAATCTGTGGCAACACTTGAAAATTGCTGTCCAATCTGACAGACCTTGAGCTATTATGCAAAGAAGAATGGGCAAAAATATCACTCTAGATGTGCAAAGCTGGTAGAGACATCCCCAAAAAGACTTGCAGCTGTAATTGCAGTGAAAGGAGGTTCTACAAAGTATTGACACAGGGGGGCGCCATACAAATGTACCCCACACTTTTCACATATTAATTTGTATAAAATTTTGATAAACCATTTATCATTTTCCTTCCACTTCACAATTATGCGCCACTTTGTGTTGGTCTATCACATAAAATCCCAATAAAATACATTTATGTTTTTTTTGTTGTAACATGACAAAATGTGGAAAATTTCAAGGGGGTGTGAATACTTTTTCAGGGCACTGTATTTACTGAGTGTAACAGCATTTTTTATATTTTACCAAAAATTGGGTTATATACTGACTTTTACGTAAACAAAACGTGTCAGAAAGGCCTGGTCCTTAAGTGTCTGGAAAGCATTAGAGCACATAGATGTAACCAATTGTTTCATTTATTACAAGGTAACAGATACTATGTAACACGTCTATACAACATTAGGATGTAAATAATGATTACATTTATTGTCTAATTTTCTTTTTTTTTTTTTATTCTTTTTATTGAATATGTTTTTTTGTGAAGGTACAAAACAGGGCCCTTGGGGCATACCCCGGCCAATTGGTGCACAGTTACGTGCATAACAACGTACATAACAACGTACATCTAAACATAACTAACTATAGTTAACATTACTAACAACATAACTGGTAACAAGTACCCAGTTTCAGTATGGTAGGATAGTGACAGGATATACCTAATCCTGATTGTCTAATTTTCTATAGATTTTTTATGTTGAATCTCTTCTTATAAAGACATGTGTGTTTCCTAAGCTCCTCAGCTCCATCTAGTGGCCATAATGTTGTATTTACTGCTGCCTACAGTAAAAGAACATTTATTAAGAAGAGAAATTAGCCCTAAAGTGGAACTAAACTGTACCCGATCACAAAAATATGCAAAAGCTATTTCATTCATTTTTGGTATTCAAAGTTAACTCACCTATTCATGTCTCCATGCTTTATTTTGTTGAGAGAGGGTAATTTTTATACCTTACTTGATCTACGCTGTACCCATCTCTAGCAGCTCTCTCTTCTCCCTGCATTCACAGGACCGAGAGGCAACAGCAGGAGCCATTGTCTCATGCTGATGCCAATCAAATCCAGTGAGCAGAGAGTGGGGGGCGGGGCCAAGCCATGCTGTGTGTATCTGTGGACACACACAGCCCAGCTTTGGAGCGCCTCGTGGCAACTGGCCATCGGCGGCTCTAGGCTTTGTGAGGCCTTAGGCAAAATTTAAACATGAGGCCCCACTCACGCCCCTTTGCAGGGGTTAAGGAAGAACCCCGAAACGGAGCATGTTATTGTTGCTGCTGCTTGTATGGGTGGGATGTGTACTGTGCCAATCACATGGGATGAATAGGAGAGGAGGGTCAGCAGGGACGATGCTCTTTCTCCCTGGTTCCTCGTCGTGTGGTCTGTCATTAGACACGTCAGAGCCAAGGAGGTGCCTGAGAAAAGCACCCTCGGCTCTGTTACTCTGGGCTGGCAGGCAACAACTGGCATGGCACTGGAAATGCTGTGGCTGCCAGCAACTTGCAAGTAAAGTGTCTGGATGGATGCCTGGCACTAGCGATGTCAGACCCCCTCCCCGCCTCCAGTACATTACACCAGCTGCATTCGAGTTCAGTGTGACCGCCCGGAGAGTTGTGCTGTCAAGCCGGTCTTCTGTATTCAGAAGTGACAGCGATGATCAGAAAGCATAGGGAAGCACCGGAAATAGTGGAACGCCACCCTGGTGATTGACCACAGGTAAATTAGGTGGCCGTGAGGCCCCTGTGAGTGCGAGGCCTTAGGCGACCGCATAATTTGCCTAATTAAAGAGCCACCTCTGCAACTGGCTTTCCATGGTGGTGCATGAGGAAGAGCTGGAGCCAAGAGAGCAGGTAGGGGACCCCAGAAGAGGAGGTTTGGGGCCACTCTGTGAAATACCATTGCACAGAGCAGGTAAGTATAACATATTTGTTTGCTTGTTTTTTTTGTTTTGTTTTTTATCTTAACCTTAATAATGACTTTAATTTATTCTGGCCACTGGAATTGTTTAACTGGCTATTTAGATGCATTTTGACTTGTGGGCCTCACCGTGCACAAAAACGCAGAAGGAAAATTGGTATTTTGAGAACGTGCAGCGCAGGGATGGGCACAGGCAATATTTTTAGTATGGGGAAGCCGGGCGCAAGCGATTCAGTGCATTAAATCACTACAGTGTAAATGAGCCGGCAATGTGACAGCAATTGAGGGTCCGCGGGCCCGGCAGTGAAAGGGTTAAAGACATCGGTAGACCATCACCACTTCGACCATGGCTATGGCTGAATCTCGAGCTCTAAAACTGATTGATTTAAAGATAGGATATGCCGAGAAGTCGCCATTCCAGACATTCAAATTATTCCGCACGGTCCTGGCAGGTGGCAGTGAGGGGGCTTAATAAACAATTTTTTTTTATAACAGCAAGCCAAGTTCTTCCAGAGCCCCCACGGGCGATCGTTCTGCCACCATTAACAAAGAGCGATCGGCGAAGCTCCTGGCGGTTCGTAACGAACAATCAAACCTCGAGTGTTTCTCGGCGAGGGCCCGGCGATAAGCGGCGCGTCTAGTTAGTAAAGGGGCCAGATGCTGAATATGCAGATTTCTCCTATGATTCTGGAACCTTAATTACGCATCCAATTTTCGGCGTGGAATCTGTTATCCCCCCACTGGGAGCAGCAGCCTGTGTCATCACAGTCACCATTTAATTACTGGTTACATCTGTCATCATATCAGTCTCTTGGAGAACGCGTACATTAATGTGCAGCCGAGAGACTGCGCCAAATCCTAAGTATAGGTTTACTTTACAAACGCTGATTTCCTACTTCACAAATAAAGTTGGGTAAATCAAGCAGGTTTGCAAATATAACTTTTTTTTCCTTACACTTGTTGTTGTTATTGTACTGAGATCATCGAGGGCCTTGTTCCAGGGATGTGCAGTCAGGGGAGGCAGGTGAGGCAGAGCCATTAACATAAAAAAATAAAATTATTGACTTTGAGGGTCGTAACTCGGCGACCAGGGGTCGCAAAGACCTACCTCGCCACTGGTCAAAATGTGGGGCTCCTATAATCTATGGTTCCAGAGATACGAGGCTTCCTGCACAGCCTGTCAGAAGCTGCATACAGAGCGGCCAGTTAAAAATACAAGCTGGCACACTCTGTTTGCAGCAGACTGAGAGGATGAGCTCACAGTGCCTCCCTATCAGGGCTTGGCTCAGCCCTTCCTTCTCTGAGCTGGCCGGCTAATTGCCAGCTCCTATCTCTCCACAGTTACTCAGCTGTTGATGATATCCTGCTCTTCAGTCCTGCCTACTTAAGCCGTCCGGTCCAGAGGAGCTCTGCCTTCGCCTTGGTCAACATCACAGAGACTATCTCCTGTGATCCTGTTCAAGACTTGCTTTGCTGACATCCCTTCTGGCTCCAGATCCTACTTGCTCTTCCACTACATTGATCCCTGACTTTTGGCTTGGCTGACTATCCGTTCCGGTTACTGAACTCTGGCTATGTTTTGACTATCAGGGCCAGTGCTACCACTAGGCAAACTAGGCAGCCGCCTAGGGCGCCCTGCTGCCAGGGGGCGCCTGGCCACTGGTGTTCCTACTCTCTTCTCTCTGCAGCAAGCAATTAAGTCTCAGCATCAGCAGGCAGCCGCCGCTCCATTTGCAGATTGTGCCAGAGGCGCAGCGGCGATGGAGGACTGTGTCTGTATCCCGTCTCCTGAATGAATTGAAGCAAGCAAACATTCATTGATGGGCACTGGTAGGCTGCATTGATGGTAGCTTGTGAGGCTGCATTAATTGACGCTGGTAGGTTGCATTTGATGGGTGCTGGTGAGGCTGCATTAATGGGCGCTGGTGAGGCTGCATTGATGGGCACTGGTGAGGCTGCATTAATGGGCGCTGGTGAGGCTGCATTGATGGGCACTGTGAGGCTGCATTGATGGGTGCTGGTGAGGCTGCATTAATGGGCGCTGGTGAGGCTGCATTAATGGGCGCTGGTAAGCTGCATTAATGGGCACTGGGGAGGCTGTATTGATGGGCACTGGGGAGGCTGTATTGATGGGCACTGGTAGGCTGCATTAATGGGTGCTGGTGAGGCTGAATTGATGGAAGCTGGTAGGCTGCATTTGATAGGCACTTCATTAAAAAGGTGGGGTATACAAGAGCATGGCAAAGGGGGTGGGGTCAGGGGTGGAGCCAGGGGGGGGGCGGCAAAATGAGGTTTTGCCTAGGGTGTCAAAAATCCTTGCACCAGCCCTGTTGACTATGTTTGTTATTTTTACTTTTATTATTAAACAAGTGTGATTTAACTGTACTTCTGTCTCGGCCTGATTTCATGGTTTCTGACACCCCCCTCACTTCTTGTCAGAGGCACTGAGCTCAATGGACAGCTTGGAGTCTTTGACCAATGGTAAAGTACCATTGGCCCAAGCTGTCCATTAAAAATGCTGCAGTGCAGTGTCATAGAAGAGGGATGTGTCTAAAAGACAAATGCTCCCTTCCAGCCCAGCCCTCCTAATTACAAGGAAATACATGGGTTTATGGGTATAAGATTTACCCACAATCCTGTGTTTTTCTCACACAGTTAAGAGGGAGAATGAGAATCTTCTACTGCTGAAAAGGTAATGTTATAATCAAGCTAAATCATATATTATTATGCTATATGTTATATCACACGGATCTCCAACCCCTGGGCCATAGCCTGTTTACAGCCAGGCCGCGAAGTCTGCACTCAATCTGAGGTGTGGCGGCAAACAGAGAGCTCACTGCACTTCCGCCCACACAGCCCGCCGCTACACTGTTGGGGGTGAAGCAGGCGAGCAGAGAGATTACATCATCTCTCACAGCTCGTCCCGCATCACCACTGTTCTCTCTGACGCAAAACCCACCACTCCACTGCACTGCCTCTGTCCTTAGTGACAATTTGCATTTAAGAGGCTGCATCTGGTGGCATGTGCCATCTGCATCTGGTGGCATGTGACTGTGGCAATCTGTATCTGGTGGCATGTTACTGTGGCAATCTGCATCTGGTGGCATGTGACTGTGGTATGTGGCAATCTGCATCTGGTGGCATGTGGCAATCTGCATCTGGTGGCATGTGACTGTGGCATGTGGCAATCTGCATCTGGTGGCATGTGGCAATCTGCATCTGGTGGCATGCAATGTGGCAAGTGGAAATCTGCATCTGGTAGCAGGCAATGTGGCAAGTGGAAATCTGCATCTGGTGGCAGGCGATGTGGCAAGTGGAAATCTGCATCTGGTGGCAGGCGATGTGGCAAGTGGAAATTTGCATCTGGTGGCAGGCGATGTGGCAAGTGGCAATCTGGTGATAGGCAACGTGGCAAGCTGCATCTGGTGGCAAGTGACAAGCTGCATCTTGTGGCAGATTCTGCATTATGGTGAGTTGAACTATTTCATTTTATCTTACAATATAATAATAAAAATAATGCACTTCAATCATCCTGACACTATATTAACCATGGTGTTATGATGATTGAAGTGCTAAGACCAGCCATTTCCTGACAAATTGGCCACAAAAAAGCTGCATTGGGATGAGATGGTCAGAGACTGCAGACATGATACAGGAGAGGGTCAGAGACTGCAGACATGATACAGGAGAGGGTCAGAGACTGCAGACATGATACAGGAGAGGGTCAGAGACTGCAGACATGATACAGGAGAGGGTCAGAGACTGCAGACATGATACAGGAGAGGGTCAGAGACTGCAGACATGATACAGGAGATGTTTAGAGACTGCAGACATAATACAGGAGATGGTCAGAGACTGCAGACATGATACAAGAGATGGTCAAAGACTGCAGACATGATACAGGAGATGGTCAGAGACTGCAGACATGATACAGGAGATGGTCAGAGACTGCAGACATGATACAGGAGATGTTCAGAGACTGCAGACATGATACAGGAGATGTTCAGAGACTGCAGACATAATACAAGAGATGGTCAGAGACTGCAGACATGATACAAGAGATGGTCAAAGACTGCAGATATACTGGGGAAATATTACAATGGCTAGCAGAGATTACTGCTATTCGCGCATTCAAATATCAATTCACCCACTGCAGACTGCTGGGTAGAAATGTATGGATGGATCTGCCTGGGTTCAATTCAAGTCTGTTTCTTTCAAAATACTGTACAATGAGAAGACGGTCTTTTCTTGTGGCGTCGAAAGGGCAGCATTGAAAATACCAGGCCGGGACAAGGGGTGGGCAAAAGGGGAAGCTGCCCCGGACACAGCGAAATAGTACACCTATTCTACAGCATGTATTAACAGTGGGGGAGCAATTCTGGATCCTTGTCCTGGGCACTGGATGACCCTGTACTGGAAAATATACAAATCTTTGACAGAACATGCTTGGGGGATACCTTAAATATGTATGTGGTATTACACAAAAGTACAATTTGCAAAGACAGTCTCAGTAAGAGCGTACACTGGCAGTACTTACTGTAATTGGCTGTGGAAGAACTGGCAATCAGAAATAGTACAATTTTCAGCCAGACCCTAATCAATCCCTTTTTAGTTTGTCAGCTTTCCCTGCAACAGCTCCCAATTCCCCTATATTATGAGGGCTATTTGTTCATTAATCATTTGTTGAATGAATGTCAAAAGCATTCATGCAAGTTGAACGAAATATCCCAAACTTTTTATAAGAAATGAATGCCTGTATTGTCAGCTCCATCTAGTGGCCAAAATGTTATATTGTTTTTTTCCTTGAGGTATTTCAGAAAACGATACCACTAGATGGTGATGACATTACTGGCATTCATCTATTTGAAAAAATACAGAATATTTTGTTCAACTTGCACAGATTCTTCCGAAATGTGTGCAATTCATATTTTATAAATAGTCCCCAATGGCTGCTCTGTGCCGCTTTTTATAGGGAGGCTGCTGGCTTATGATAAAGCCCCCTTACTTACCCTTCAAAGTCTGATGATCATTGTCCAAAGGTCATTCAATGCATTATCTTTTTTTTTTTAACCACCTGAGATCCGCGCTATAGCCGAATGACGGCTACAGCGCGGATCTAACTTGCCGGGACGACGTCTATTGACGTTGTCCCGTTCACGAGCGGCCTGCACGCCCCCTGAAGGGCACGTACGGCGCACTCTGTGATCAGCAAGTCTGTGAGACTCGCTGGATCACAGAACCGAGTAAGGGGTCGATCCTGACCCCTTACCACGTGATCAGCTGTCAGCCAATGACAGCTGATCATCTAATAACAGAGCCGGTAATCAGCTTTTTTTCCTCCTCGCGAGGAGAATAAAAAAAAGCCGTTCACCGGCAGCTGTTAGAGGGACATTAGTCCCGATCACTGCAATGTGCCCAGGTCCATGGTGCCCACCTGTGCCCTATACAAGTGCTGCCTACCAGTGCCCACCAGCTTCACCTGTCAGTGGCCACCAGCTTCACCTGTCAGTGCCCACAGTACCATCTGTCAGTGCCCACAGTGCCAGTGCCCACAATGTACCTTTACAGTGCTGCACATCAGTGTCCCCTACCAATGCTCATCAGTGTCACCTACCAGTGCCCATCAGTGCCACCTATCAGTGCCACCTACCAGTGCCATCTATCAGTGCCCATCAGTGCCATATATCAGTGCCCATCCGTGCCACCCATCCATGCCATCTTATCTGTGCCCATCAGTACTGACTTATCTGTCCCCATCAGTGCCACCTTATATGTGCCCACCAGTGCAGCCTATCAGTGCCCACCAGTGCCGCCTCATCTGCGCATATCAATGAAGCAAAAAAAATTACCTGTTTGCAAAATTTTATAACAAACTATTAAACACTATATTTTTTTTACCTACAGGTAAGCTTTATTATGGCTTACTTGTAGGTAAAAGTTTAAATTGTGACTGTACAACCGCTTTAAGAGGAGGCACCAAGCTCCTCCCGAATAGTTTTGTCACAACACACGTGACTTGAAGTCGTTGTGACGCAACTAGTCGGGAGGAGCTTGGTGACATCACTTCCGGTTACGGCCGTGACCGGAAATCTTTCCATTTCTTTGAGTCGTTTGTTTGCTGCCTGGCCTGCTGTTGCCATTTTTATTGTTAAAGGAGTTTTTAGATTTTTTTTAATAAATTACTTTTGAACTTTTAAACCTACTACACTATGGAGAGCCTTCTTTTTTTATCTTCTATCTTGCGGATTGGGAGAAACTTTTTTCTAGGAAAGGACCGTGGAGACTGGAGAAAAAGTTACAGCGATCCCTTGGAACTGGTGAGAAAAGCTTCAGCAACAGGCTGGTCGTTTACTGTTGCCCCACCTATAGGATTGGGAGAAAACTTTCTTCTAGGAAAAGACCATGGAGATCGGACAAAGGTTGCAGTGATCCCTTGAAAGCTGTGAGGAAAGCTTCAACAACAGGCTGGTCGTTCACTGTTGCCCCATTAGACCCGTAAGGTGAGAGGCTAGCACTACTGGGAGAGGATTGCAGAAAGACATGTTTACCATCTTACATCTTTAATTTGGACTCTTTCACCTGTCCTTATCCCCCTCGTCTCTTCGGTTGTCTACTCTGATTTATATTTTTCATTTTGGAACTGAGTCACCTGATTTTTTTGGATGCTGATTACTCCTTGGAAACAATTCACTTCTAGTTTAGTTTTATGTAATAAACTCTTTACTGGATTTCATTGCATTATTGCTGAGATATATATTATGGGATGCACTTTTTAGGACTTTGAACACTTTTATATGAGTATATATTTACCATGAGCATCTGAGATATTCCTTTTTGATGTTTTATATTAGCGCTACTTAACTACACAACATGGGCGTCCGCAGGTATGGGCAAGGGGGGTCAAGTGCCCCCCCCCTGGAATCAGGGATCCGATCTTAAATTCAGTTGCGTCGCTATCGGGGTGTGGGCAGCTTGCACCCGGCTGTCATCTGCCAGTGGGGTGACACCATCAAGGTGCTGTCAACCCCCCCCCAATCAGTGTAGTGTGACTTCGGGCTCTTTTCCCTGCTCAGTCCAGCAGTGAACTCGGTGGCGCTGTGACAGGAGAAAGGCGAGCTGCGGGCTATCAGAGGTTTCCTCTGCTCCCCCCCCCCTCCCTTTTCTCCTGTCAGGGAGAAGACACGGTGGCTCTCACCAGGTTCCTCACCCAGCTTCCTGCCCGCTCTGTTCCTTCCCTATTGGCCATAACTGAGGGCCAGTCAAAGTTGACTAGGAGAGGAGAGCATCATGGGACATGTAGTCCCAAAGATTGGCGGCCCAATTTTCCACAGGGAGGAGGCTACAGCTTGATCAAGAGAGATTGAGAGACTGCAGCCTGGAAAAAAGGTGAGGCTGAGCGATACAGGACAAAGAACGAGGAGTGTGCTGGGTGAAAGCCAGAGAGAGAGCCACGCTGCCCAGCGCCACCAGAGAGAGAGCCACGCTGCCCAGCACCACCAGAGAAAGAGCCACACTGCCCAGCGCCACCAGAGAGAGAGCCACGCTGCCCAGCACCACCAGACAGAGAGCCACACTGCCCAGTGTCACCAGAGAAAGAAAGACTGAGCCACTACCAGGGTACAGACATGCTACACTACTGACCAGAGTCACCCCCGGGAACCCAGAATGAGCGATCGTCCAGCTGGAGGGATCACTCCTGTAGTTTCGCTGGGTCTGATAAAAGGACCTGTTGGCCATTATCCATTACTTATCCTAGGGACTGTACTATGTCTGCAGTCTCTGACCATGATAATGTGATCATGACGTTGTCGAAAAGGGGCGGTGCATGGGTGACCCGAAAATGATGCCCCCCCTGAAAAAAGTTCTGCGGACGCCCATGCTGCACAATATACATTTTTGTGTTTTGATGTTGCTTTTCTGACCATGTACCAAAGAGTCTCAAATGATCCTCTGGTTAAACACCAGGGATGCGAAAGGAATAAAAGGTGTATGTTTGTGCAATCATGAGAGGAGATGAAAATGAAAAGAGAAGAGAAAAAAAAAAAAGAAGAAAAGGGAAAGGGAAGAAGAAGAAGAAGAAGAAGGAGAATGTTTGATGCTGCCTCTTTGACCATGCACAAAAGGGCCTCATGTGATCCTCAGGTTGAGCACCAGGAATCTGGATGGAAAAACAAGTGCAAGTTTGAGCAATCATGAGAGGAGGAAATGAAAATGTAGCGGCCATAACCCAGATGGGCGGCCGTGACTTTCTGGGCTTACCAATTACCTCCTCGTAGCTTGTCGGTTGTTGTCTAGGGGTTCCCAGGGTTAGTACCCAGTGACTTCAGATGCCGACACATAAGTCCTTTTTTAAGGTTTTATTTTGCAGGGGATAACATCCAACAATAACATAGTCTCTGATGGGAATAGAGGGTACGGGTGATAAACTCAGGCACTTTGAACTGCTGACATCCACTGAATGTCTCTAATCAACCCAGCGAGTAGCCACTCGCAGCTGGGCGCTTCACTGCTGGATAAACCTCTAGCCATAGATTTAGCAGCCAGCATGTGATCCGGAAACTTAGCAAAGTCTCTGCCACAGACTTAGAATGTAACTGAAGATAAGTAGGAACCTTTCTCACAGTACCTGGATCTCTCAGCCTTCTTGGCGTTACTGTGTGAAGTGTGGATTCTTTAGTGTCCATACAACTCAGCTCCCAGGCTCTTAGGCCCCTTTCACACCGGGGCGCTTTTCATGCGGTACAGCGCTAAAAATAGCGCCTGTTCACCGCATAAAAAAAACCGGCCCCTTTAACTCCAGTGTGAAAGCCGGCGGGCTTTCACACTGGAGCGGTGCGCTAGCAGGATGACAAAAAAAGTCCTGCTAGCAGCATCTTTGGAGCGGTATAGGAGCGGTGTATTCACTGCTCCTATACCGCTCCTTCCCATTGATTAGAATGGGACACCGCGGTGAAACCGCGGCAATACCGCCGCAAAGCGCCGCTACGGCGGCGCTCTGCGGGGGCGTTTAACCCTTTTTCGGCCGCTCGCGGGGGGTAAAACCGCACTGCGAGCGGCCGAAAACCGCGGTTAAAACGACGGTAAAGCAGCGCTAAATATAGCGCTGCTTTACCATCACCGCGGCTCCCCGCCCCAGTGTGAAAGGGGCCTTACTGAGCAGCCAGCTTCTTGGCCCTCCTCCGAAGTGTCCTCCACTGGTCACTTGTACGAGTTGCCGTGTCCCTCCAATACCGAGAGCACACCGGGACACCTCCGAATCCTCCTTCAGTTACTGGGCCTCGGACTAGCCAGTTCCGAGACTTGGGAACAGACGGATCCCCACCCCAGACCATGATGGCCTCTGGGGCTAGTCGGATTGACCATGCTTGCGGGGACGGCAGACACTCCTGGGCCAGGGACCCCTCACGGGGCTACCCCGGACCGGAACCAGGAATCAAAGCAGCAGCCGACAAACCCCGAACACGTGGCTTCAGCACCTTAAATACCCCTTCCCAGACTACGCAGCTGGGCCAGACGTGCCCGCTGATTGACTCTGGGAAAGATTGGTACCTTACACGTCCAACCAGGCCTGGTTCTCGGCCTGTCACGGGTGCCTCAGTGCACCTATGACCAGGCGGAACCTTAGTACTGCCCAGCCAGACTGATGCCAAAGTAAATCCTGTAAAATTAACCCCCAGAACTCCATTACAGCTCTGAGAAAAACTACATTTGTACTGATAGCGCACACTTAGTAATGTGTGACCGCTACAAAAATAATATGAATTCAAATTGAAGAAAAGGGAAAGGAGGAAGACTTTGTGTTTTGATGTTGCTTTTCTGACCAAGTATCTGAATGGTACGTTCGAGAAATCATCAGAGGAGGAGATGAAAATAAAATAAAAGGGAAAGCAAAGGAAAGAAGGAGAAGAAAGGGTTGTTTTTTGGCATTGTCTCTCTGACCATGTACAAAAGGGCCTCATGTTATCCTCAGGTTGAGCACCAGGAATCTGGATGGAAAAAACAAGTGCAAGTTTGAGCAATCATGAAAGGAAGAGAAGAGAAAATGTAATTAAATTAAATAAAAAATAAACTAGAAAGTAAAAAAAGAAAGAGAACAGCGTTCTATTTCAATGTCAACTCTCTGACCATACGGCTCTGGACACTACTCCAAAAATGTGGGCTCCCTGATAAATCCTTCTGGCATTCATCTTTAGAAATAAAAATGTGAAACAAAAATGGCTGAAAGATTACGTTTTTCCTGCGGAATAATTATGGTACAAAACAGGAAGAAATCAAATAATAAAAGAAAAAGCTAATAATAAGTGTGTTCTGTCAATTAAATGCAAACATTAGCAAAATCTGGGAAAATAGCAAACGTAGCAGAGCGGATCACGGGAGGGGAACAGTGGGAGGTTTTGTAATCCTCCAGTTTATAAAAAAAGTAATTTAAAAGAGTAATTTTAAGAAATTGATGTTCTAAAGAAACGGCTAAGAACTCTGTGTAATTTCTGGTATTAAATACATTTGTAATAAGTAGGGGCTAAAAAAAAGTAAAAGTGTCACGAGCACTGAGGAATGAGGGGAAGGAGCTCAGAATGCGTTTATTTTCTATCAGCGCTGCTACATATATGTTACATTATTTACAGACACAATGGGATTCTTTTTATTAGCAGAATAGACATAAGCGAATGAGATGAAACCCACAAATAAATCAATATCTGCAAAATAGTTGCCAATTCTGATCAATCTCCTTCCCCCACCCATGGAATTGAAAAGTGATATCTTAGTAGACTTAAAGTGATGTTTCCACCAAAATGAAAACATTATGCCTAATTTACATTAAATATGACAATAAAAAATAATTGGATAAAAAAAAAAAATTTCCCTTACCTATTTCTCCCTGTTGCTAGGTGGTCCCATGAAATCTGCCTCTTCCTCAGCCCGGGCTAGAAACGTCACTTCCTCTCGGCAGTCAGTCATCTGGGACACGTGACAGGTCCCAGATGACTGTGCGACGTATCACGATGTGGGGCGCCGCTCGCGCATGCGCAGTGGGTGCCCGGCTGTGAAGCCACAGCCGGGTGCCCACAGTAAGGATGCCGGCGCCGCGAGCGGAGCGGGGAACGAGGGGGTGCTTCATTCCCCCGCATCGCTGGACCCTGGGACAGGTAAGTGTCCGATTCTTAAAAGTCAGCAGCTGCAGTATTTGTAGCTGCTGACTTTTAAAAAAAAATGTTTTAATGGCCCTCCTCTTTAAGCCTCATACACACGGTACGATTGTTGGCAAGGGGTTGTCTGTTGACAGACTGTTGTCCTAAAATCGTACGCTCCTTTTCACAATTGTTGTCCAACTTTCGGCCAACAAATGTTGAATGACAGGCTAGTAAATTTTCGGTGGACAACGGTTTGACGTCATATTTTCGCATGGTCAGTACACAAATCCGTTGCACAAAAGTCGAAAGTACAAACACGCATACTCGGAATCAATGCTCACCAAACACGAAATTAGCAGAAGGGGCCCAAAGTGGGGCACTCAAGAGCTGAAATTCCTCGTAGTACGTCACTAAGTTCGTGTTTGTTGCGCGACAATTGTGTACCGTTAGTATGCAAGACAAGATCTCGGCACACGCCCTTTTGACAAAAATCAGAAGCTCGGTTGGCCAGCAATCGTAGCATGTGTACGAGGCTTAACCGCTTGCCGACCACTGCACACAAATGTACGTCGGTAGAATGGCACATGCAGGCATATGGGCGTACAGGTACGTCCCTTTAAATTTGCCACCTTTCGGGCACGCACGCGCCGACTGCACGAGCGTGCCCGCAGGTCCCGGGAACTCGATGTTCGCCGGCGGCCCACAATTGCGGCGTGGAAAGGTAGAATGGGGAGATGCCTATGTAAACAAGGCATTTCCCCGTTCTGCCTTGTGACATGACAGAGATCAGTGCTCTCTGTCATCAAGAGCAGTGATCACTGTCATGTCCTAGGTAGCCCCTCCCCCCCCACAGTTAGAATCCCTCCCTAGCACACACTTAACCCCTCCATCTCCCCTAGTGGTTAACCCCTTCCCTGTCAGTGTCATTTACACAGTAATTAGTGCATTTTTATAGCACTGATCGCTATATTAATGCGAATGGTCCCAAAATAGTAAAATAGAGAAAAACTAAAGCGCTGGTAAAAATATAAAAAACCTTAAAACCTCAATATAATCAATAAGATGGCCAAATGATATGCTGCTACCAACAAAAAGTCTTCCCACACTTAAAATGATATGTTTTAGGAATACAAATAATGTATAGATGGTGCGCAAATCAACCTAATTGTTGCAATAGCTCTTAGTTGTGTGTGTACTATTCCCAGTACATCCAATAAATGCGTATAACTGATACTAACACATACAAAAGGTTAGTATAATGGTGAATCAATAATTATTTATAATCTATGAGATTGTGATAAATAAATTGATAATAATAAAAATGGGTGCATTTTCATTATTTAAAACAGTTCAAACGTGCAGATGAAAACCTCCAAAAAGCACTGTTCCTTCAAGTGCCAGATATACAGTGAAAATAAAATGGGTAAATAAGATATATTACGTGCTAATATCATAAAGTGCTCAAGTGTTGATAGAAAGGATAAAAATTGTCTGGTATGCCAGTATGTAAGGTGATCAATCTATTTGTATCACATTTATCAGACAATTAGTGTTTAATTGTGTTTTGTGCTCCTCAAACAATAATAACAGCTGGTGTGTCTGTGCTTCCTGAACAATCAGCTAATTGTTTAAAAACAACCAGTCATCTGTACCCACTATTAGGCTACTTTCACACTGGGGCGTTGGGGGCGCTGGCGGTAAAGCGGCGCTATATTTAGCGCCGCTTTACCGTCGTTTTAGCGGCACATTTCGGCTGCTAGCGGGGTGGTTTTACCCCCCGCGAGCGTCCGAAAAAGGGTTAATACCGCCCGCAAACCGCTGCTGCAGCTGCGTTTTGCGGCCGGGTTCGGAGCGCTGCCCCATTGTTTTCAATGGGAACGGGCGCTATAGAAGCAGTAAATATACCGCTCCTACAGCAAGCCAAAGATGCGGCTTGCAGGACATTTTCCAGCGTCCTGCAAGCGCACCGCTTCAGTGTGAAAGCCCTCGGGCTTTCACACTGAAGACACAGCAACAGCTGTTTCGGGTCGGTTTGCAGGCGCTATTTTTAGCGCAATAACGCCTGCAAACCGCCCCAGTGTGAAAGGGGCCTTAACCACAAATGAAGTATGTATCAGCATACACATGTAGTGGGGGATGATATGCAGCCGCTGAAAGAATTAATATATTATGATGGTATAGAAATATAACTTCCCTTAATACCGCTGTATTAATATAATATAATGGTATAGAAAAGTACTTCCCTTAGTATCACTAGATTAATATAATATGATGGTATAGAAACGTAACTTCCCTTAGTATCACTGGTTAGATCTTCTGCAAAGAATTTTGCCGGTATCTTTATTTCCTGGTTACTGTATGAAAGAAAAAATACAAAGAACCATTGCGCAGCTTCCCTGAAATAAACTTAACATGAAGTGCCTGTTTAAATGTTGCACTCACGTGTACCCAATGTTTAAATCGCGGATGTAGCTGTATTGCTGGTCAGGCTCCTCTGTTTGGGCTTTCCGCCCTTCTCCTCCTTGCTGAGCTCCGTGTACTCACACGGTGTCACTTAGGCTCCTCCTCCCGACGTGATGCATCACGGTCACGTGACTTTCTCAAAATAGTGTCAAGTGTCCGATGTGTCTGCCATAATGTCGCAGTCACAATAAAAATCGCAGATCGCCGACGTTACTAATAAAAAAAAATAATAATAAAAATGCCATAAAACTATCCCCTATTATTATTTTTTTTTTACCTAAAATATGTAGAAGAATACATATCGGCCTAAACTGGGTGATATTTATTATAGCAAAAAGTAAAAAATATTGCTTTTTTTTCAGAATTGCCACTCTTTTTTTGTTTATAGTGCAAAAAATAAAAACCGCAGAGGTGATCAAATACCACCAAAATAAAGCTATATTTGTGTGGAAAAAAAAGGACGTAAATTTTTTTTGGGTACAACGTCGCACGACCGCGCAATTGTCAGTTAAAGAGACGCAGTGCCGAATCGCAAAAAGTGCTCTGGTCAGGAAGGCGGTAAGATCTTCTGGGGCTGAAGTGGTTAAGAGAGGGAGAGGCCATACTTGGGGGCCAATCAGGTGTGCTGTATGCACATGTGCCAACAAGGAATATGACAGATGGAGAGAGGAGGGTGATTACTTCATCCAGTCTCTTGCTGCTCTTTCATGATGTCCAATCACATGCTGGTGGGCGGAGATGTGACCAAGCTGTATTGCCTAACTGCGGAAGAGGATTAAGAAGTCAGCAACCTTGCTGAGCTGTCTGGCAGGGCTGGCTGGATAATATTATAAATTGTTTTGCAGGTAATACAGCTTCAGCTCATCTATATATTATACCTGCTGTACATATTTAGCAGTTTGCCTGGAGTACGGCTTTAACTGCTTGCCGACCGCCTCACTTACAAGTACGGTAAAGCAGCCTTTCTGTGCTGGATCAAGTATCTGATACGTAATCCAGCACTTTAGGGTAGGGGGCGCGCCACGCGCGCGCACCCGCTGCCCCAGCTGTGCTGTGATTAGTTACAGCACAAGCTGATCAGCATGTGCTGGCCAATGATTGAACGGCGGCACCTGCTGATCGGCTCCATAATTCAGGGAAGGGAGCTCCGTGTTGTAAAAAACACAGAGCTCTGAATACTGACAGGCTATCTTGTTGTTTTTGTATTCAGTGCAAAGCAGAGGAAAAAAACAGCGATATAACTTAGTAAAAGCACCACATAACACACATTATACTGGACATAGTTAAAGGGGTTGTAAAGGTTTGTTTTTTATTTTCTAAATAGGTTCCTTTAAGCTAGTGCATTGTTGGTTCACTTACCTTTTCCTTCGAGTTCCCTTCTAAATGTTTTTATTCTGTGTCTGAATTTCTCACTTCCTGTTTCTCCTCAGTAAACTTCACACCACCATCACAGCTTACTGAGGACTCAGGAACAGGAAGTGAGAAATTCAGACAAAGAAAACAAAAAAAATAATTTCCCTTCTAAATGTTTTTTTTTCTTTGTTTTCTTTGTCTGAATTTCTCACTTCCTGTTCCTGAGTCCTCAGTAAGCTGTGATGATGGTGTGAAGTTTACTGAGGAGAAACAGGAAGTGAGAAATTCAGACACAGAATAAAAACATTTAGAAGGGAACTCGAAGGAAAAGGTAAGTGAACCAACAATGCACTAGCTTAAAGGAACCTATTTAGAAAATAAAAAACAAACCTTTACAACGCCTTTAAGCACATATTTAACCCCTTGATCGCCCCTCGATGTTATCCCCTTCTCAGCCAGTGTCATTAGTAGATCAAAAGGTCCCTTTCACACTGGGGCGTTTTTCAGGCGGTACAGCGCTAAAAATAGCGCCTGTTCACCGCCTGAAAAAATCCGGCCCCTTTAACTCCAGTGTGAAAGCCGGCGGGCTTTCACACTTGAGCGGTGCGCTAGCAGGACGGCAAAAAAAGTCCTGCTAGCAGCATCTTTGGAGCGGTATAGCACCGCTCCTATACCGCTCCTTCCCATTGATTTGAATGGGAAACCGTGGTAAAACCGCGGCAATACCGCCGTAAAGCGCCGCTACGGCGGCGATCTGCGGGGGTGTTTAACCCTTTTTCGGTCGCTCGCGGGGGGTAAAACCACACCACGAGCGGCCGAATACCACGGTTAAAACGACGGTAAAGCAGCACTAAATATAGCGCTGCTTTACCGTCACCGCGGCTCCCCGCTCCAGTGTGAAAGGAGCCAAAGTGTATTAGCACTGATCACTGTATTAGTGTCACTGGTGACATCAGCGTCAGTTAATGTACCCCCCAGCCAGCATTAGCTAGTGTCAGATTGCCCGCCATACTATCGCAGTACCACTATAATGCCGCGTACACACGAGCGGATTTTCCGTCTGAAAAATCTTGGATGTTTTTTCCGACGGAATTCCGCTCAAGCTTGGCTTGCAGACACACGGTCACACAAAAGTTTGCAGAACTTTTGGCCGTCGAGAAAGCGGAGACGTACAACACTATGACGAGCCGAGAAAATGAAGTTCAATGCTTCCGAGCATGCGTCGAATTGTTTCTGAGCATGCGTAGGAATTTTGCGCGTCGGAATTGATACAGACGATCGGAATTTCCGATCGAAACTTTTTCCGACCGAAAAACTGAGAACATGCTCTCAATCTTTTGCTGGCGGGAATTCCGCCAGCAAAAGTCCGATGGAGCATACACACAGTCGCATTTTCCGACCAAAAGCTCTCATTTGACTTTTGCTGGCTGAATTTCCGTTCGCCTGTACGTGGCATAAGTCGCTCCGTTCGTTCCAGTCGCTAATCACCGTCATTACCAGTATTAAAAAATAAATAAAAACAGTATCTATACCAGATGCTATAACTTCATGCAAACCGAATAATTTAAATTTATTGAGATTTTGTTTTTACCAAAGGCATGTAGCAGAATACACCTTGACCCAAATTCATGAAGAAATTCGATTTTGTAAAAAAAAAAATTATTGGATATGTTTTATAGCAGGAAAAAAAAATTTTTTTTTTTTTCAAAATGTTCCATCCCCCACAAAAAAAAAAAAAAAAACCAGTAGTGATCAAGTACCACCAAAAGAGAGCTTTATTTGGGTGAAAAAAATGATATACAGTTTGTTTGGGTACTACTTTGCAATGATTGCGCAATTTCCAGATAAAATAGCGCAGTGCGGAATAGCAAAAAATGCCCTGGATCAAGAAGGGGATAAAACCTTCCAGGGGGTCTAGTGGTTAACTCCCTGTGTATGCCTATGGGCATGCAAGTATGTCCTGAAAAACGTTGACAAAGGGCACCTCCTCCTCAGGGATTGGCTGGGTTCAGAGAAATATTTGTAAATTAGCGGTTGTTTCTCTTCTTCTATTTTCTGGAAACTTCCTCCACAAGCAGACAGGAGCAATCCACCACTGACCGCAGGGGAACCTGATCAGACCAAAAAACAAACAAAGAAATCACGGCTCCACTGAGTACAGGGAAGCAAAAAAATAAATTTAGCCTAGTCAGGGCAGGGAGCTACATGGGGTAAATAGGATGTCAATGTCAAGTATAATTTTAACCACTTGCTTACCAGGCACTTAAACCCCCTTCCTGCCCAGACCAATTTTCAGCTTTCAGCGCTGACGCACTTTGAATGAATATTGCGCGGTCATACAACACTGTACCCAAATTCAATTTTTATAATTTTTTTCACACAAATAGAGCTTTCTTTTGGTGGTGTTTTATCACAGCTGGGGTTTTTATTTTTTGCTAAACAAACAACAAAAGATGGAAAATTTTGAAAAAAGAAAAATCATATTTCATAGTTTGTTATAAAATTTTGCAAACAGGTAATTTTTTTCCTTCATTGATATGCGCCGATGAGGTGGCACTGATGGGCTGCACTGATAGGCTGCACTGGTGGGCACTGATAGGCTGCACTGGTGGGCACTGATAGGCTGCACTGATTAGGCGGTACTGATGGGCACAGATAGGGCGGCACTGATAAGATAGCACTGATGAGCCCTGATGGGTGGCACTGATAGGTCATATAAAACCACTGATAGGTACCACTGATAGATGGCACTGATGGGCACTGGTAGGTGGCACTGATGGGCACTGGTAGGTGACACTGATGGGCACTGGAAGGTGACACTGATGGGCAGCACTGTTGATGAGGCACTGATTGGTGACACTGATAGGTGGCGCTTTGGGCACTGATAGGTTGCACTGGTAGATGGCGCTAGTGGGCACTGGTAAGCGGCACTGTTGTGCACTGCTAGGTGGTACTGTCAGGTGGCACAAGTGGGCACAGGTGGGGACTGATGTCCCTCTGAGAGCCGCTGGTAATCAGCTTTTTTTTTTCTCCTCACACTATAAGCGCGAGGCGAAAAAATATCCGAATACAGGCTCTGTTTACATCACATGATCAGCTGTCATTGGCTGACAGCTGATCATGCGCTGAGGGGTCAGGATCGACCCCTTACACCGATCTGTGATCACCCGGGTCTCATAGTGTCCTACAGGGGGCGCGCAGGCCACTCAGGCACGGGAGGACGTCTATTGACGTACTCCCGGCAAAGTAGGTCCGCGGTGTAGCCGTCATTTGGCTATAGCGCGGATCTGAAGAAGTTAAATTGGGCTTTAATATTCACCCAAACAAATGTAAATGTTGGGACAGTCCCACCACGCCTATAGGAATGTGCCAAGGTGGCCTCCATCCCTCCAACAGGGGTCTATGACTGAGGGAGAGATCCATAAGAAAAACAAAATGGAAGGCGCGCACACCCAATGCATTACCAATGATAATTTAATAATAAAAAATTGTAAAAAAGTGGGTGCTCACAAACTGCAACTGCCAAAAAGCCATAAAAATACAAAGTGTATGGACAGGAACACAACACAGAGTACCACTGACGCATTTCGGGGGCGCACCCCCTTCCTCAGAGCTAGCCTCAGAGCCCCGAAACGAGTCAGTGTACCCCGTGTTGCGTTCCTGTGCATGTCCATACACTTTGTATTTTTATGGCTCATTGGTAGTTGCATTTTGTGAGTACTCACTTTTATACATTTTTTTATTATTAAATTATCATTGGTAATGCACTAGGTGGGCACACCTCCCATTTTGTTTTTCTTGTAGTTTCCTTCGGATTACCCTATCTGAGGAAGGAAGCATCCACCCAGTCTTGGGATACCATTTTACCACTACTATACCTGTTATCCTCTACTTCAGCAGACCTTTTAGCGCTGGAAGTGACTGTGTTTTTTTTGTATCTCTACTGAGGGAGAGATCCATGCTAAAGCTGTGGGCACCCAATACTGCCAAGTTAACAACTTATAGTTATTTTCTTGCGTTTGAGATTCTAGAGAACTAGAACGAGTCATTTGGTAGAGATGTTGCAACTGCACCTCCGAGAACTCACACTGAAAATCAGTTTTGAGTGGGAAGTATCAGTAGTCAGCATGGCAGGTGTAATTGGCCTCCGTGCATAGGTGGCGCTGTTCTGCAGCCGCCATGCAGAGAGCAGAGGGCAAGGAGGACACATGTTCTTCTGAGGCCTCCATAGATGTCATTAGGAGAGCAGCTGCCCAATGGACGCTTCTATCCTGGTAGACCTCTGTGGCCATCTTTATTGTGGGCAGTGCTAATAAATAGCACTGCCCCCCTACAGTTGGTGCGGATTTGCAAAGTGGCTAGGTCAGGGACCTCACTAGTCAGGGACAGAGTGCCTAGCATAGGCAGAGGTTCCAGTAGAGGAGGGACAGGCTAAGGTCTGTCGCTGTATCTCAGGTAGAGTTGCTACCTCATCCCTTTAAACCCAAAACACCTTTGAATTACACAGGTTCTGAGGCTAATTAAATGCAGATAAGGCACCAAATGAGTTTAATTACCACCTTAATCAGCCACAGAACCTGTGCAATTAATATGTGTTTGGGTTTTAAAGGGATGAGGTGGCAACCATAATCTCAGGCAGGAGCCCTTCCTCATCCAGGTGCCTCATTGCCGGTCTGAGAGATGAGGTCCTTCAAACTGTGAAGTTGTTCAAACTGTGTCAAAGACAATAGATTGAAAATAGTGTGTTGAAAAACTTTACTAAATCATTACTACAATTGTCAGCTCCATCTACAGGTCATAATGGGGTACTTGCCCGATTTACCCTGGTTGATGATTAACATTCGATTTGGAGAGAAAATATTCTAATAACATTTGTTATTGTCCCCATTGGCACAGAACAAATGTACATGCAGTTTAACAGAAAAAATATCTCTGCAATTTTTATTTCATAAATGTAGCACTTCGTCTTCTCAGATATAAAAGGTGAACCAAGTTCAGGAAAGGGATACGAGTTTTCCTCCAGATAGTTCTTATATTCTAAGCAACCTGCTGAATTAATCAGTAAATCAAAGCTGGGCGATCAATATTTCCTCATGTTACTGAATCCCCAGCAAGAAAATCATTTGATGGGCGGACTGGGTAATTGAATCTTCCAGCCTCGTAGACGATTCGGCTTGAACAAGCAGCGGTGGGGGGACCTTGAAGGTCTACCGCCAAGTGAAACGGCACGTCAGGTCATTCATCTACAAACAATGTGTTCTTTTTTTATCCGCTCTGTGACATGTTGATACGCTTAATTTGAGGCATCTGCTTTCTGGGCTGAGAAAATGGTTACAGGTATGCGAACGTCACATTTTACAATGCAAGGGTCGGTCCACACATAGCGGGAATCTTATGGAGCTCGGTGGGCTGCGTCACCCTTTGGCTTCTTTATACAATGCTCCTAAAAAATGTTCACCTCCTTGGATGATGTCATATTTCGGTTACATTAAATCATTTATATATATATTTTTTTCTTTTTACTCTGATCAACAAAAATATATTAAATGTCAAAGTAAAAATCTCTGCAAAGTGATTTACTTGTAAGGATGGTAGAGCTATGTATCGCTCGGAACACAGTTTGCCTGGAGGAGCCGTTGGATCATACCTTTCCTTCTTATGCCGCGTACACACGATCGGAATTCTCGTCGGAAAAGCCTTGGATGGTTTTTCCGACGGAATTCCGCTCAAGCTTGTGTTGCCTACACACAGTCAGACCAAATTCCGACAGTCAAGAACGCGGTGACGTACAACACTATGACGAGCCATGAAAATTAAGTTCAATGGTTCAGAGTATGCGTCGAATTGTTTCCAAACATGCGTACGGAATTTTGCGCGTCGGAATTGCCACAGACGATCGTAATTTGCGATAGAAACTTTAAATTAAGAACAGGCTCTCAATCTAAAGTCCGTCGGAAATGCTGACAGAAAAAGACTGATGGGCATACACATGGTCGGAAAATCCGATAAAAAGCTCCCATTGGACTTTTTCCATCGGAAATTCCAGCCGTGTGTACGCGGCGTTTCAAGGAATGAACACAGAATATTTTCTGTGAGCACATATTTTAACTTATAATTGTGTTTCTTACCTTAAACCCTTTCCACCCAGACCCAGTGTCCCTTTAACGGGCCTTTAAGCCAGTGACAACTGTGATTGGCTATCACAGTTGACACATGATCAGGATTCTTTCCTGTCCACTCCCAATCAATACTAGAGATACAAAACTGTATTTAGCAACTTGGCCACTGTGCTGGAAGGGCAGGATGAGGCATATGGCTGCTGTGATGCACATATGCACCCAAGGATGTGTATGGACGGCATTAAAGTCCACCCTCTTTGCACAAGATTTTGGAGGGTGTTTGGGGAATTCAACCAAAATTTTTTTTGTGAGGTCAGGTACTGAAAGTGGACGAGAAGACCTGGTTCACAATTGGCATTCCATTTCATCTCAAAGGTGTTCAGTGGGGTTGAGGTTAGGTTCTGATGTTGGATGGGAGTACCTGGCTCACAACTGGCATCCCAATTGATCCCAAAGATGTTCAGTAGATTGGGTTCAGGTACTGATGGTGGATGAGAACACCGGGCTCACAATAGGCGTTCCAATTTATCCCAAAGGTTAATAGTAGGGTTGAGGTCAGGTACTGATGTTGTATGAGAAGACTGTCAGAAGCCATGAAATCGGGCCGAGACAGAAGTACAGTTAAATCCCACTTGTTTAATAATAAAAGGTAAAAAGAACAAACGTAGTCAAAACATAACCAAAGTTCAGTAACCGGAAAGGATAGCCAGCCAAGCCAGTAGTCGGGGATCAATGTAGTGGAACAGCAAGCAGGATCTGGAGCCAGAAGGGATGTCAGAAAAGCAAGTCTTGAACAGGATCGCAGGAGATTGAAGTTTCTGTGATGTTTGGCCAAGGTGAAGGCAGAGCTCCTCTGGACTGGATGGCTTAAGTAGGCAGGACTGACAAGCAGGATATCATCAACAGCTGAGTAACTGTGGAGAGATAGGAGCTGGCAATTAGCCGACAGCTGAGCGGCCAGCTCAGAGAAGTAAGGACTGAGCCCTGCCCTGACAAGTACCTGTCTCACAATTGGCATTCCAATTCATCCCAAAGGTGTTCAGTAGGGTTAAGGTCAGGTTCTGATGTTGGATGGGAAGACCTGACTCACAACTGGCATTCTAATTCATCCCAAAGGTGTTCAGTAGGGTTTAGATCAAGTAGAGATGCTGAACGAGAACACCAAGCTCACATCTGATGTTCCAATTCATGCTTAAGGTGGTCAATAGGGTTGTGGTACTGATGCTAGATGATAAGACCTGGCTCACAATCGGCCTTTCAATTATTTTCAAAGGTGTTCAGTAGGGTTGAGGTCAGGGCTCCAAAAGAACATTTCTGAGGTCAGGTATTGATGATGGGAATATCATCTGGCTCACAATCTGCATTCTAATCAATTAAGTGTTCAGTAGGGTTGAGGTCAGAGCTGTATTAAGGCCACTTGAGTTCCTCCACACCAAACTGGTCATACCATGTCTTTATGGAGCTGGCTTTCTTGTACAGATGGATAGTCATGCTGGAACAGATAAGGGTCTTCCTCAAACAGTTATCACAAGGTTGGAAGAGCACAATTGTTTAAAATGTCTTTGTATGTTGTAGTATTAATAGTACCCTTCGCTGGAAACATCTGAAATTAGTCATATAAAAGGTGATCCAGAGACTTTTGGATATATATACGGGTTGATTTACTAGAACAAATACAAGTGTATTTCAGAAAGTTCCACAGCATTCTGCTTCTTTGTTCTATTTAATCACCTTGGTCTGATATTTACTTTCTTAGCTCTGGCCCTTTCCTGACACTCTGTTTTACTTCATCTATATTCACGAGTTGAGGTGTGACACCACAATAGATTCTCAAGCCTCTACGTTGCAACCAAGCTGTATAAATGAATAATTTAATCTTACTGGATCAATAAAATGAGGTTACAGCCCATTCTCTTCTCCAGATATTTTCAGCAAATTTATGGTTTGTTCCATATAGCATCGTGGAAAAAAAGGAGAAAGTTATAAACACCAAATAGCGATCTTACTAAGAGGCAGACAGATGGAACTGTTATATCATTAAAGGGTGTCTGTCGCAACAATAAACTACTTTATTAAGTGTATCTAAGACATGACGTGACCGGTTTACAGGAAACCTGTATAAAGAAGACTTATGCCCCGTACACACGGTCGGAAATTCCGACCACAAAATCCGTCGGATTTTTTTCCGACGGATTTTGTCCGACACTGGTGTTGCATACACACGGTCGGACAAAGTTGTCGGAAAATCCGATCATCCTGAACGTGGTGACGTTCGTTGCGTACGACGGGACAACGTAGAGGCTAGTAGCCAATAGCTTTGGTCTTGTAATGTGATCTGAGCATGCGTGGCACTTTGTCCGTCGGAATTCGCTACACACGATCGGAAAAAGTCCGATAGAACTTTGTTGTCGGAAAATTTGAGAGCAGGATCTCAAACTTTTGTATAGGCTGCCATTATTGTATTGAAGATTTCAAGGGTTTGAGATCGATGAAGAAGTGACTTATGCCGCGTACACACGGTCAGAATTTCCGATGGAAACAGTCCGATGGGAGCTTTTCATCGGATTTTCCGACCGTGTGTATGCCCATCGGTCTTTTTCTGTCGGCATTTCCGACGGACTTTGGATTGAGCGCCTGTTCTTAATTTTTCCGACGGAAAACCTTTCTATCGGATTTTCCGATCGTGTGTATGCAATTCCGACACGCAAAATTCCGACGCATGCTCGGAAACAATTCGACGCATTCTCGGAAGCATTAAACTTCCCTTTTATAGTGCTGTCGAACGTGTTGTATAACGTTGTGTTATCGACCATTGGAATTTGGTGTGACCCTGTGTAGGCGAGACAGTTATAGTGAAATTCCGTTGGAAATCCGACGGGAAAACCATCAGAGCTTTTTCCGACAAGAATTCCGACCATGTGTACGCGGCATTATAGTGAAGGAGAGATGATTGTGGGAAGTCCTTGATGCAATGTTTAGGACATTAGTTTGAGTAAAGGTTGGCAGAAGATCGTGGCCTGAGCACGGGTTGAGTTTTTGGTGATATCTGGAGATCAGTGAGGAAATGTATTGAGGGGCCAGATTGGTGAAAGTCTTGTAGGTTAAAGTTAGAAATCTGAAATTCATTTTTGAAATGTTCAACAGCCAGTGGAGCAACCTATAGTGTAGAGACTTAAAAAAAATTACCATTTGAAGAGAGGTGAGGGTCATGGTGGACAAGTTCAGGATGTATTGGAGTGCTGTCAAGCTATTTGTTGGAAGCCCACAGTGAAGAGTGTTTCAATCGATAAAACCAAGACACAAGAAGAATATGCAGTATCATTTTAGCATATAATGTTGACAACGTGTGCTACATCTGCTCTGCTGGGCCTTCTCGTAGTCAGACATTCCTTTTCTTTGGGGTACACCTATCGGATGCCAACTAGAAACCAGAATTATAAACACTTGAATCCAAACAGCCCCAACCACTTCCAGGCTGCCACGCACCTCATCTTGTCCTAAAGAGTTTACCTAGCAACCCTGAAAAGAAATCTGATTCCTGTTTCTTGGACCCACAGCCTGGAGGTGTCAGAAGCTGGAAGCTCATTAACTCTAGCTTATGACAACGCCGGTCTTTTAAAAAAAAAAGTATTATTATTGTAAATGCGTACAAAACAGTCAAGCTCCCTTTTCAGCAATATTTCAGACCATGTCTAGCCATGCGGTGGCAGTTTGCTTGTAAGCAGGTGCAGTCCACTTTCTCTACTGCAGGTGGCGCTCTTCTTCAGCGACACTGCCGTTGGAAAAGAAGTCAAGAAAAACATGCTTACTCTATGGTTTCTTGGGTCACTGGGGAAGCGATCCAATTGAATGATGCTGCCCCATGTGACTCTAGCAGCCATCTTGGGTCGGGCAGAGCTTATTTAAGGCCCTGGCTCCCAGGCCTGGTGCCCCCTTTTTGGGAATGGGTAGAGGTAGGGACAGGTACTATACCTAGTAGGGACAGAACTACTGTAAGGGAAAGGTTCCTGACGAGGAGGGAAAGCTTAGGGCTCGCAACTTCTCTGGACTTCCTCCCGCTTGGGCAGAGGATGGCCAGGCCATATTCTGCCCCTCCGAACAGCCACTGTCAGTTCAGCTGAAACCTGCTCTCTACACACTGTTGGACCTGTGAGTGTTCCTGGTTGAGTGGCAGTGAATAAAGCCCCTTTCACACGGACTGTCTGATCAGGTCCACCTGTCAGTTTTTCAGGCAGAGCTCATCGGAAGCTCCATGTTAGTCTATAGGTAGGCAGGTGTAAATGTGGCAAAAGTTCATCCAGGTTTAGAAATTTTTTTTAAAAAGTCTGTGTTTTTGTTTAGTTTTTTGGACTTAAACATGATGGTTTGAAGGTAGCCTGATATAAATGGACACAAATCTAATTACATCTGGCCGCCTATATATATCTAATATGTGTAGCGGTGACACCTTTTCGAGATGTCCGATAAGTGTAAATTTAGTTATTTTTGTCTCTCAGAACAGTAAAGGGGTTCTGAGAACTAATTGGATAGGGAAGCTTTGGCATCAGTTTGGCTGCGCTGTGTTGGGGTTCTGCCTGATCATGTGTGCGGTCATGTACACATGACAGGCTCAGAACCAGGCCTGGTTGGATGTTTGGGTACCGGCATTCCCCGGAGCAAATCAGTGGGTGCGTTTGGCCCCGCTGAGGAGTCTGGGGAAGGGTCCTTAAGATGCTGGAGTCACGTGATTGGGGTTCATTAGGCCAGAGCTGCCTGTTCCTGGATCTAGGCAGGGGTATCCCCGCAAGGGGTCCCAGTCAGGGGAGTGTGGGCCGCCCCGCAACATGTTTGGTTTGACAAGCCCCACAGACCCGCTTGGTCTGGGGCAAGGATCCGTCTGTTTCCGAGTCTCGGAACCGGCTGGTCCGAGGCGCAGTAACTGAGGGAGGATTCAAGGTGTCCGGGTGCGCCCTCAACTTGGAGGGGCACTGCAGCTCGTGTAAGCGACCGGGGGAGGACTCTTCGGAGGAGGGCCAACAAGCTGGCATCCTGAGAAGTGCCTGGATGCTGGGTTGTCAAGGACACTAGAGAATCCACACTTTCCGAATACTGTCAAGGAGACGGATAACGTTCCAGGTACTGAGGAAAGGTTCCTGTTTTGTTCGGAGTGCCACTTTTACTCAAGGTTAGAGACTGTACCAATTTCATAATTCAAGTGCTGACTGCCATAATCTCTGGCTAGAGATTTGTTCAGCTTGGAAGCGCCCAGCTGCGAGTGGCTACTCTTTGGGTTGGCGAATAGAGACTTTCGTATACTTAGCAGTTCAAGGTGCCTGAGTTTCTTCACCATTACCCTCTGTTCCCACATGAGACTGTGTCTGTTGGATGTTACCCCTGCAAATAAAAACCTTTTCAAAAGGACTTTTATGGTGTCAGCGTGCAAAGTCGTTGGGTACTAACTCTGGGAACCCCTAGACCTGGAGGAACAAGCCAAGCGGAGGTAATCGGTAAGCACAAAAGTCAAGGCCGCCCCACCGAGGGTTATGGCCGCTACATATGGGTCCAGAAATCTCTTGCAGAAAAAAAAAAACGGAATGGACATGGATATCACATATCCGATTTAGCAGGGGATCTGTTCATGGAATGAGGGATGGCCCACGTGAAAGGCATCTAAGGTGAAGTACAAGTTCTTTATCTTATTACATAATACAATAGGATAGTGCAGCGCAAAATAAATGATAAAAATGGATAAAAAACAGAAATAAAATAAAATCAGTCCAAAAAGGAATCCAAATATATCTCAATATAAAGTGCTAGTGCAAAATAGCAGCTTCTAGTGGAAAATGGTGACACAATCCAGAGAAATATCTGTGGTGGTGATCCCTTCACAAAGAGTAAGGATGGCCTCTCACCTCCCTGCTTCAACCTACAATAGGTCACAAAGCAGTATGCAGCTAAGTAAAACTCTGGTCTCCGACCGTCAGGAATCGATCTCAAACGCAAACAACCAGGTCCACAATGGTATCCAGCATACATAGGATGAAAAAAGGGGACAACCTAGTGCTCTCTGTATTGAATATACGTTTATTGCACAAGCAGAAATAAGAAAAACACACTCACATTAGCCTGCACTCAGTCCCGAGTGCCGGCGTTGTAGGTATTGTAATCCAAAATGGCCGCGGGTGACGTCACTCGTGCTACCCTGTCCCTCGTACGCGTTACGTCCAGGTGGGACTTCCTCAGCGTGGGGCAGGGTAGCTACGAGTGGTCCCGCTATGGCTATATGCTGTGTTAATGGAACGGAGACCGTTCGTGGACCAATCGGGTCCTGCGGTCCGTTCATCCAATCACAGCACTAAGAAGATGTCACATGGCTTGGTTGTTTTTGTCATGTGAACCGCCGACGGACCAATCGGCAGCGTCATAAGCACATCACCTGACAATCCTGTGTGTGCTGAGTGACGCTGCAAAGCAGTAACTATGGAAAAGTGGGCGGTGAGCTTTCATTGACAATGTAGAGCGGTTGCCATAGCAAAGTAGGCGGCAGGCTTATATTAACACAGGCTGCATAGTACATTTAAACAAGGCAGCCTGACAATTAAAGTGGAAGTAAACCCCCCTATCGTTTTCAGCCAAGGAAGCTGCCATCTTTGCCTCTGTTTAATCTTCAACTGCCACAGTGCTGCACATGTGATCCGTTATGACACCAGCCATTGGATGGTTTGACTGTTTGGTTGAGAGCACAGCCAATGTGCAGTTAGCATTCCCGGCATGCCTTTTTTTTTTAAACTGTTAAATCAATGGGTTTACTTCCGCTTTAAGAAACATTGCTGAATTGCTCATTTTAATTAGAACAGCTGCAAATAATAAGCTCAAAAAAAGGGGAAATGTCAGTTGATACCAGTTATAGCTGACATCCTTTGAAGCATTGAAATTAAAAGCAATAGTAATTAAAGGAGCGCTCCACCTTAACCATAGTAATGCATATATAAAAATAGCCATCACCCCTAGAATAAAGGGTTAATAAATACCTTATAATTTATAAAATAAAGTATAAAAAAGAGTGACGTCATTCGACAGCCATTTTGGAAATAATAAACCATATTAATAAATACATAATATTGTAACTAAAAAATATGATCTAAAAGATTTATAATAAAATCAGAAATGATTAAAATGCAGCAACCAGATGAATGTAATATGTAAGTAAAAAATGACGCTAATATCAATAAAAAATATATATATTAAAAAAATAATACATATATAAAAGGCATAATAAAATTAAAAATTAATATATAATATATAGGAGATAAAATATATCAAAAATTAATTAATTTATCATCTATTGGAAATAAAACAATTGAGGTCAAAATCTACGTTTAACCCTGCAGGCGTCATAACTTTCATTTCATAAATCCAGAAAGATTCTCTGCGACTGAGTTGTCTAATATAATGACCTCCTCTCCAATGTTTGGGGACTTTTTCAATTCCCCAAAATTTTAAACATTTGGGATCCCGCTGATGACAATTTCTAAAATGCCTTGACACACTGTGTGTTTTGATGCCTCGCTTAATGTTACTAATGTGTTCCCCAACACGCACATGCAGAGCTCTAGAAGTGCGACCTACATATTGCAAGCCGCAATCACACTCTAACATGTACACAACACCTGTTGTGGTACATGTAATCAGTTCTTTAATACTGTATTGTTGCTCGGTGGTGTTAGAGATAAAATCTTTGCGTTTTTGATGTTATTTCTGGCATGTTTGCAGGTTGCACACCTTCCACACGCATAAAAACCAGATAAAAAATGAAAAAGCTTGTTAACGCTAGTTTTGGGAGGGTCTATGACCCCAGGGGCCAAACTATCCCGCAATGTAGGAGCCTTGCGGTAAATAAACTGAGGACGGTCTGGGAGGGCTGGTCCTAGAATTTTGTCATATTTTAAAATGGGCCAATGTCTAGCGACAATGCGTTCAACTTTTTTGTGTTGAATATTAAAATCCATGATTATTTTGAATCCCTGTGTACCATCTATCAAATCTGGATTTTTTATTTTATCTGCCACAATAGAACTCCTGTCAGTGATCTCTATTGTGGCAGATAAAATAAAAAATCCAGATTTGATAGATGGTACACAGGGATTCAAAATAATCATGGATTTTAGTATTCAACACAAAAAAGTTGAACGCATTGTCGCTAGACATTGGTCCATTTTAAAATATGACACAATCATATTTATTTTTTGCGCTATAAACAAAAATAGAGCGACAATTTTGAAAAAAATGCAATATTTTTTACTTTTTGCTATAATAAATATCCCCAAAAAATATATAAACAAACATTTTTTTTTCCTCAGTTTAGGCCGATACGTATTCTTCTACATATTTTTGGTAAAAAAATCGCAATAAGCGATTATTGATTAGTTTGCGCAAAAGTTATAGCGTTTACAAAATAGGGGATAGTTTTATAGCATTTTTATTAATATTTTTTTTTTTTATTAGTAATGGCGGCGATCAGCGATTTTTATTGTGACTGCGACATTATGACGGACACATCGGACATTTTTGACACATTTTTGGGACATTTGTCATTTATACAGCAATCACTGCTTTTTTAATAGCACACATTCCTATGTAAATGACAGTTGTAGTGAAGGGGTTAACCACTAGGGGGCGGGGAGGAGTCAGTGTGACGTGTTGTGTTTTTTTTTACAGTAGGGGGGCGTGGCTGTACGTCTGATGTCATTGATCGGCGTTCCCGATGACAGGGAACCGCCGATCACTGACAGTCAGTGTAGGAAGCGCGGGGAGAGGTTTGTTTACATAGACCTCTCCCCGTTCTTCAGCTCCGTAACCCGATCGCGGGATACCAGCGGCGATCGGGTCCGCTGGTCCCGCGGCCGTGGTCACGAAGCTCCCGACCGGGTCGGCGCGCTCCCGACCCACGGGCAGGCAAATGCACGATCACGTACAGGTACGTGATTTTGCCTGCCCGTGCCATTCTGCTGACGTATATATGCAGCGGCCGGTCGGGAAGTGGTTAAATGTACTATGCAGCCTGTGTTAATATAAGCCTGCCGCCTACTTTCCTATGGCAACCGCTCTACATTGTCAATGAAAGCTCACCGCCCACTTTTCCATAGTTACTGCTTTGCAGCGTCACTCAGCACACACAGGATTGTCAGGTGATGTGCTTATGACGCTGCTATTGGTCTGGTGAATCGCGGGACCCGATTGGTCCGTCGGCGGTTCACATGACAAAAACAACCAAGCCATGTGACATCTTCTTAGTGCTGTGATTGGATGAACGGACCGCGGGACCCGATTGGTCCACGAACGGTCTCCGTTCCATTAACACAGCATATAGCCATAGCGGGACCACACGTAGCTACCCTGCCCCACGCTGAGGAAGTCCCACCTGGACGTAACGCGTACGAGGGACAGGGTAGCACGAGTGACGTCACCCGTGGCCATTTTGGATTACAATACCTACAACGCCGGCACTCGGGACTGAGTGCAGGCTAATGTGAGTGTGTTTTTCTTATTTCTGCTTGTGCAATAAACGTATATTCAATACAGAGAGCACTAGGTTGTCCCCTTTTTTCATCCTATGTATGCTGGATACCATTGTGGACCTGGTTGTTTGCGTTTGAGATCGATTCCTGACGGTCGGAGACCAGAGTTTTACTTAGCTGCATACTGCTTTGTGACCTATTGTAGGTTGAAGCAGGGAGGTGAGAGGCCATCCTTACTCTTTGTGAAGGGATCACCACCACAGATATTTCTCTGGATTGTGTCACCATTTTCCACTAGAAGCTGCTATTTTGCACTAGCACTTTATATTGAGATATATTTGGATTCCTTTTTGGACTGATTTTATTTTATTTCTGTTTTTTATCCATTTTTATCATTTATTTTGCGCTGCACTATCCTATTGTATTATGCTTATGAGGTATTTTTTGAATTAACCTAAGTTGCAGCAGGCATTTCCTATTTGTGTATTATTACCTTTTATTCTGACAGCGCTGAGTACTCTCTTTTTATTTTTCTTTATCTTATTACATCAGATATGGACCAATGGATGGATGGACCAATAAATGGTGACCCCATCCACTCAGCCACTCACCATAATTATGATCCAGAGTTCAGACCATGCACCCAAAATGCATCCCACTACAGTGGAACCTTGGTTAACGAGTAACGTGGTTAATGGGCGTTTTGAAAGACAAGCAACTTTTTTAAATTCTGACTCGGTTTGCGAGTGTTGTCTCGCAAAACTAGCAGAATTCAAGCTAATGTGTGCAGTACTGCATTTGGCTAGAGGTGCGGGGGTGCCAGTGACAATCATAACAGTTCGGAGCCATTCGGCAATACTCGGAATCACTCGGAAATACTCAGAAACACTCAGAAATACTCTATTTCCGAGCCTTTCCAAGGGTTTCCGAGTTCAGCTGAGCTGTCCCCAAGTATTTCCGAGCCACATGCGGTATTGCATGCAATAGAAGTCAATGAAAAATAAATTATCTTTGTTTCCATTGACTTCTATGGGGAAACTCACTTTGATATGCGAGTGCTTTAGATTACAAGCATTCTCCTGTAACGGATTATGCTCGTAATCCAAGGTTCCCCTGTATTTCTCAAATAAGGTCATGACCTAAAAGCTTGCATTGGCAAGCAACAGACATAAAGCTATTATATGGTAATCATAAAATATATATCAAAGACATGCTGTTTGCAAGGTAATGCTCAGAAGAGCAGCCAAAAGTGCAGCAAAGGTGCCAACCTATTAATAATAACCCAAGTATTGCATAGTCTCTGAAACCACACACACGTTAGCCAAATATGGATTTATTGGAGCTATAAAGGAAAATTCTCCATGGAAAGGCTACGTGGTATTCAGATTTACTGGACTCATATTTTTTCTGCTGCGAGTTAAGAAGCAGCAGTAAAAAGTTTGTGTGTGGCAGGACCGGAGGGTCAGGCCCATAACTAAGATGGACATCACTGCAGTGTCAGGAGACAAACCGCATCCCGCCAGTTTGCTGCAAGGACAATCGCAGTTCAATCAGCGCATTCCACAATTCCAGAATCCCTAAAAGATATGGCACATGTGACTCGGAGGAAGAGGAGATAGAGGCCTTGGGCTTCCCATAGACATGAACTGATGTCTTGGGAAATGAACAAGTTGTGCATCAGTCGAAAAAAAAAAACATAGTGAAGCCCGGAAGAAGCTTTAGGACACAGGTAGGCAAGCAACTGTATTTAAGGAACATCATGTCAAAATTTATGTCAGCTGTAAGGCTCATGTGCTTGAGCAGAAATGTGCACATCTTTTCGGGCATGGAAGCCTAACGAAACGTGCAATAATGGGCATTGCTTGTGAGCACAGGAACCCATGCATGTGAATGCATGGGTACGTCCACCTCAGATACTGCCACCTAATGGGCTGTTTAAAGCTAGGCCCTGTGTGACATCACTGCTGAACGATCTTTTAGCATCAGTTCCTGCTATCCTTGATCCTAAACCTGCTTGACCCTGTTATTGACCAGGCTTTTGCCTGACCTTCTTCTGGATAATCCTTGCTTGTCAAAGTTTGCTGGCCATCAACCTTGGCCTAGACCAGTGATGGCGAACCTTGGCACCCCAGATGTTTTGGAACTACATTTCCCGTGATGCTCAACTACACTGCAGAGTGCATGAGCATCATGGGAAATGTAGTTCCAAAACATCTCAGGTGCCAAGATTCGCCATCACTGGCCTAGACTCTTGTCCAAGACTTTGCCTATTGATTCGGTACCTTGATGCTCGTCCCTGACATTGATCCTTCTCACAATTTTGTGCCACCCTGCTCCACTCCACTTTCCAAACTTGGCTTGGGACCCTTCTCTGATCTCCACTGAACTTGGTGTATTTTGGGTAGACATGTGGGTTTCATTTAATTTTGAATAATTTTTCAGAAGAAAATTGCATTTTCAGAGATTCGGATGTATATGACTCTCCAAATGGACATAGTAACTAATGTCAACGAATCCGAAAAAAATGTATATAGAAATTAACAAATGCATTTGTTTCATTCGTATGACGTCACATTTGTGACGTAGTTCAGGCCCATGGGGAAATTAATTTAATTTTCGAATGAGTTTGATATTTCGGAATCGGATAACGAAAGGATCCGAATTTCATTCCATTCGTTAATTCAGCTGCACATGACGCCAGTCGATATTGTCCAATCAGCTCATGTAATTTCTCTTGGTGGGTTTGACTAGCTTCCGAAAATATCGAATCCTTCCAATTCTAATCGGTTTGACTCGATAATATATCGAATATATTGCAATCTTCCTGAAAAACTGCAACATTTTTTGAATCCGCCCGGACCAACGAATATACAAAACTAATTCCGAAAATTAATCGGGTCAACATAATGACTATGATGAAATTCTTCAATGAACGGATGCATCCGAAACTAAATAATAATTTCCAGCGTGCATGTGTTTAATTCTGGGCACTATCGCCGTTGTGCTTCTGCTAACTTGACACCAGTGCTTCTAAAGCCCCATACACACGGTCGGACAATCCGCGGACCAGGTCCGTCGGACCATGTCCGTCATACTTTGTCCGATGTTGGTTTTGCGTACACACGGTCGGACAAAGTTGTCGGAAAATCCGATCATTCTGAACGTGGTGACGTTTGTTGCCTACGACGGGACTACGTAGAGGCTAGTAGCCAATAGCTTTGGTCTTGTAATGTGATCTGAGCATGCGTAGCACTTTGTCCGGTCGGACAACCGTACACACGATCGGATTTGGTGTGATCGGACCGGGTTGACGGCAAATCTTTCCAGCAGGAGATAAGACTTTGTCCGACGGACAAACCGACGAACACTGTCCGATGGTGCATACACACGGTCTGATTTTTCAACAACCTTGTCCGATCGGACCAAATTGATGAAAAAGTCAGACCGTGTGTATGGGGCTTTAGCAGTGGTGTATTTAGGTTTTGTGCTGTCCTAAGCAAGCCTGACTAAACTCGTACCCCCCTAATTTAAATATGACCCACCCCTTCCTGTCAATGTCACACCCCTTCCTGTTTAATGCCCACCCTGTCATCTGTAAACCACACCCCTTCCTCTTGATGCTCCACCTTTTGCTCTTAGAGCTCCACCTCAACTGCAGTGAACTCCTGCAATTGGATTTTCAGGTGCTTGAAGACAGTTGAAGCTACTCAGGCTGTTCAAGGCAATGAAAGGCTGACAGCAGCTGCAGCCATCCTCAATGTTTACATGTAATCACTTTATGGAATGATTATCTACCCTGTTTCCCCGAAAATAAGACCTAGCGTGATTGTCGGTGATGGCTGCAATATAAGCCCTACCCCCAAATAAACCCTACCCTGTTTCCCCCTGAAAATAAGCCCTACCCTGAAAATAAGACCTTTAACTAGGGCTTATTTGGGGGGTAGGGCTTATATTGCAGCCATCACCGACAATCACGCTAGGTCTTATTTTAGGGGAAACAGGGTACGGTGAGGGACAGATGACTGTCCTTGGCCTAGGCCTTGTTGGCCTAGGCCAAGATACAGCGCTGCTCCCAAGTTCAAGTCTTCACTTCTACCTGCACTCTTCCATTGCCCTTGCAGCCCCTGTCTCAACTTCCGGATGGGAATTGTGTGAGAGCCACCCACATTATCTCAAGCTCCTCATACAGGTACATGACATTATGAAACTAGCCCCATGAGACATTGCAAGACTGACAGCCATAGGCATGACTCCTAGAGGCAAAGGCATGATGAGATTTGTAGTTTGAACACATCTATAGTGCCAAGGTTGCCTATACCTGCTCTGAGGGGCATAATAAGCCCCTGAAGTCCCGTTGTGAGTGCTTCAGGCTCTTCAAGAATGGGATCAGCATAGCACTGACATTATAGCCCTGCCCCCCCCCCCCCTCTACTCCTTATGACTAAAATCTGAAATCATCTAAAGCCCTATTGAACTTTCAGTTTAAATCAGTTTTAGCTCTGACGCAGGGGACGTGTCAAAGCAATTCGATCTGCCAGCAGCCCTTCCTCTGTTTTGGTGGAGTTGACCTTTAATTCAGAATGGCAGGCAATCAAAACTAGAGCAATCTTCTGCCCACGGGAATTAATGGGGAGGGATACATTGTTATAAATGAACCATTTTTTGTTCAACCAGCATATTGTCGCATCTTACAAAAGGCAGCCGCTGCCATTCCTATGGTCATAACACTCAACGCTCGGTACCGTAGAGGCTCCGTTTTACCATTGAGCAATCTGGAGGAGGACAGATGCTAACAAAGCATTACGCATAAGAATCTGATTAAAAAGGTAATTAATCAGATTGCTTAATTGATGATGAGCAACATATGTACTGACATTGATCCTTATGTTTAATTAAGCACAGACGTTATTTCATTACTGCTCTATATTCAAGGGAAAATTCTGCTTCTACCACATTGTATGCAGAGCACTTGGGGGCCCCTTTCTTCATTTAGTGGATGAAAACGAAACAGAAGTGAGGAAAGTGTAAAGATAGCGTTGGACCCATAAGGTTACCTTATTGGTATTGCTGCCTTAAAGTCTTGATGTTGATGTAGGTGATCTGGTTCCCATCAACAACGAAAATGTTTGTGTAAGAGAAGTCCGGCTAACAGATGCGTGCCTGCGCATAAGCACGGGTGCACCAGTGTAAAGAAGGACTTGTATTGGCGCGTGCGTGCACAGGTGCGCGCTATTGTGCGCGCACACACGCGCACGTATGAGCGCCAAGTAGTTTATCTAAACTGAGCACTGACACATGAACTTTGCTGAGTGGTCTTTCAGCTAGTGCTTGTTAACCCGATCTGTTCCAGTTTCCAGTATCTTGACCCGGCTTCACCTGAACCTTCTCCTTGACCTCCGCCTGCCTACCTAATCCAGGCTTGTGTTTGACTGTGGTACTGCCTGATGCTCTTGTACCTTGCTGCCCGTCTGTGTACCAAACCCGGCCTGTGTCCTGTCTCTGCCTTTCATCTCGGTACCTGCTCTGTCCGGCTGTTGGTGACCTCCAGGCTTACGTCCCGGCTACGCCTCCATCTGCTGACCCAGCGATATGGAGCTCCGATCCTTAGAGCCTGCCCAGCGCTCTACAGCCATCTGGTTCCTGTCAAGGTTCGGCCAGCACCGTCCACTACATCAGCCCTCGTGCCACTCTGTGTCCTTCACTCCCTATGGTTCGCTTCCTTCTTAGGAAATCGGTCGCAGACAGTGAAACTAGGAGTCTTCACTTCTGAAACCCGGGCAACTTCTTATGGAGTCCCTCAAGGATCACCCTTGTCACCAGTACTCTTCAACATTTACATCCGTCCACTCTTCAAAATCATCAGCAAATCGGATCTATGCTTCCACCCATACGCTGACGACACTCAACTTTACTTCCGCATCACCGGACAAAAAGACCAATACCAGAAATTGGAAAAATGCCTCACATTGATAGATGACTGGATGACCATTAGCTCCCTCAAACTCAATGGATCGAAAACAGAGCTTCTGCTCCTCAACGCAAACCGAAATAAAAAAACAAAGACCCTATGGACACCACCCACCATCCTTGGACAGACCATCCTCCCAAGCACCAAAGCCAAAAGCCTCGGAGTCATCTTTGACTCAGAGATGACTATGGATGCACAAATAGGATCAGTAGTCAGTGGATCCCACCATCTTCTCCGCCTGCTACGCAGACTCATCCCCTTCATTCCAGAAAAGGAGAAAGCAGTAGTAGTTGGAACAATCATCAATTCGCGACTCGACTACGCAAATTCCCTCTACATAGGACTTCCAAATTACCAGATTGCGCGCCTACAAGTCGTCCAAAACACAGCAGCAAGACTGGTCACGGGAAAGAAACCCTGGGAATCCATCTCTCCATCCCTAAGGACCCTCCATTGGCTAACGGTAAAGGATAGGATCACATTCAAGACCCTCGGCCTCACCCACAAATGTACACAAGGAAACGCTCCTCAATACCTATGTGAGAAAATAAAACAATACATACCCAATCGCAGCCTTTGATCAACAAACCAAAACCGCCTTCTCATCCCTAAAGCCCGCTACAAATCTAAGGGAGAACGAAGATTCGCAGTCCAAGGACCTCGGCTATGGAACGCTCTACCCACCAACATCCGCATGAAAGAAAACCATCGGGCCTTCAGGAAAAAACTCAAGACCCACCTCTTCTAATAAGCAGGACATAGGACAGACCAAGCGCCTTAAGGCGATTCAGTTCGCATTTGCAGCGCTATACAAATCATTCATTCATTCACTCCCTGTCACCACTATCAGGGGTGTCGGACAGGAGGTGCAAGAGAAGCCCTCTCTCCAGCTCGATCTCCACCAGGTACGTGACAGTTTGCCAGAACACCATGGATCAACAAGGAAGCGTCCAAGCAAATTGTTTAATGTATGATCACATCACAAGAGTAGTGCAACGTTTCGGAGTCATGTAGGACCCATTCGTCAGGCATGTGCCGAAACGTTGCGATGTGATCATGCATTAAACAATTCACTTAGACCAGGGGCATTGCTAGGTCTACAAAAGATCTGGGGCTAGAGCCCATAGTGTAGTAAAAAAAGTCATACTCTTGGGTGGGCATACAAGTGTATATAATATACGTGTGTGTGTGTGTGTGTGTGTGTGTATATATCCCCAGAGAGCTTCCCCCTTAAATCAGGGTGCCCAGGGAGCCTACCCTCCCCTTGGCAACCCCTGCAGAGACTCGGCGCTATGGGCCCCAGATTCGGGGCTATAGCCCCAAAAGCCACCCCCTAGCGACGCCACTGACTTGGACGCTTCCCTGTTGATCCATGGTGTTCTGGCAAACATTTTCCTTGTGACTTCTGAACCAGTTCCCAGCTGGTTGTTGCTGTTAGACTTGTGCAATTCGTTTCGTTTTTTTTTTTTCGTTTTTCGTTAAAATTTGTTATATTCGTTCATTCGTTATCGTACGAATGAACGAATGGTTTGCAAACATTTTTAACGAATGTTCGAATCTAACGAATCCGAAAAACAACGAAAATCCGAAATAACCAAATTAGAATCAACGAAACTACGAAAGAAGAAAATCCGAAAAACAAAAACAGGAACAACGAAAATCAAAATGAACGAAAAAATTTGTACATTCGTAACTTTTTTTTTTTTCGATTCGTAATTTTCCGTGTCTCTTACAATGGCGCTGCTTAACGTGCTTCGAATGGATTGAACGAAAAAATTCGTACATTCATAACTTTTTTTTTCGAATTCGTAATTTTACGTGTCTCTTACAATGGCGCTGCTTAACGTGCTTCGAATGGATTGAACGAAAAAATTTGTACATTCGTAACTTTTTTTTTTTTTTTCGATTCATAATTTTCCGTGTCTCTTACAATGGCGCTGCTTAACGTGCTTCGAATGGATTGAACGAAAAAATTCGTACATTCGTAACTTTTTTTTTCGATTCGTAATTTTCCGTGTCTCTTAAAATGTAATAATAGCATACACATTACATAAAATTATGAATTATGCTCCGATTACGAATCTAAGAAAACAATGTTACGACAGTACGAATAAATCAATCTAACGAAAGTACAAATGTAACTAAATCTCCGAAAATACGAATGCGCCCGAATTTCGAATAAACGAAAACAACGAAAAACAACATTTCGAATCAACGAAAAAATAACTTACGAAAATACGAATCGTTACGAATACGAACACCGACGACTTACGAATTTACAAATCGTTACGAATCAACGGAAACTAAAGAAACAAAACGAAAATAAACAAATTTTTCTATTGTGCACATGTCTAGTTGCTGCAACACCCAATCCCTTGAGAGCTTTTCCAGGATTGTGTGCGATGGGAATATGGAGTACTACTGGTTCCCAGAAAAGCGGCTTCTACACCCCAGAGGACCTCCGCGGTCTCCTTAGCTCCAGATGCAACCTTATTCCAATAAAAATCAGGAAGACAATCCAAAGATTATCCAATGCCTTTTTGGGGTCCAAAAACACCCCTTTCTTCGGGGCTAGAAAAAACATAGGTGTTTCTCCATATCAATACAATATTACAACAATATCCCCTTCTTAGGGTCATCGTTCAAACCAAATACCCAATAGAATTATTGAATGTAACATTGTTACCTCCATTTTTGCAGAGCTTCCATAGAGCAGTGGTGGGGGGGGGGGGGGTGGCCAAAATAAGATGCGCATTCCTTTACATTATTTTCTGGCTGCTAGAGCTGCTCTCTATGTACAGCAGGTGTCTCAGCTAGACATGCGCGGTTTGTTTATTTCCGAATTGAAATTCTGCCAAATTTTTTCTATTCGTAAATTTTGGATGTATCCGAATTTCCGAATTACAATAGTAACAAATTTAAACAAATCTAAATTTTGGATGAAATTCTAATTTGATTAGTTTTTGAATCAAATTTTTGAATAGTTTTCCAGCGAATTTGAATATTTTTCATTTCAAATTTCCGAAGAGAATAAAATCTAACAGAAAATAAAGGAATAGAATAGAAAAGAATAGAATAGAAAATAAAATAATAGAATATAATAGAGTAAAAACAGAACAGAATAGAAAATAAAAGAATAGAAAAAAAATTGAATAAAAAAAAAGGGACAGAATAGAAAATAAAAGAATAGAATAATACAGAACAAAACAGAATAGAAAATAAAAGAACATAATAAAATAAAACAGAATAGAAAATAAAGGAATAGAATAGAATAAAATGGAAAGAATATAACAATTTTCTAAAATTCGAATTTCGAATAGAATAAATTTGAATAGAATGGAAAAGAATAAAATAGAAAATAAAATAATAAAGTACAATAGAATAAATAGAAAAGAATAGAATATAATAAAATAAAGGAATAGAATAGAATAAAATAGAAAATAACCATCTTCTGAAATTCGAATTTCGAATAGAATAAACTTGAATTTGAATAGAATACAAAAGAAAAGAATAGAAGAGAAAATAAAATAATAGAATAGAACAAACAATAGAATATAATGGAATATAATGGAAAAGAACAGAATAGAAAATAAAATAAATTAGAAAAAACAATAAAATGGAAAGAATATAACCATCTTCCAAGATTCGAATAGAATAAATTTGATTTAGAATGGAATTCGATTTGAATGCAATTCGATTGGAGTTTGAATGGAATTTGATTTGAAATCTATTAAATGAAACAAATTTTGAAAACGAATTAAACACATTTAACTAAACTAATTCATTTAAATACTGAATTGAAACTAAGCAAAAATAAAGGAATAGAAAGGAATATAATAGAATATAATAGAAAATAAAAGAATAGAATATAATAGAGTAAAACTGAACAAAATACAAAACAAAATAAAAAAATAGAATACAAAAAAAGGGACAGAATAGAAAATAAAAGAATAGAGTAAAACAGAACAAAACAAAATAGAAAATAAAAACAGAATAAAATAGAATAGAAAATAAAGGAATATAATAAAATTGAAAGAATATAAAAATTTTCTGAAATTTGAATTTCCAATTTAATAAATTTGAATAAAATGGAGAATAAAAGAATAGAATAGAATAGAATAGGAAATACAATAGTAGAATAGAATAAACAATAGAAAATAATAGAATAGAAAAGAAAAGAACAAAATTTAAAATAAAAAATAGGATAGAAAAAACAATAGAATAGAATGGAATAGAAAGAATGTAACCATCTTCCAAGATTTGATAAATTTGATTTCAAATGTAATTCGATTTGAATGCAATTCGATTGGAATTCAAATGGAATTTGATTTGAAATCTATTAAATGAAACAAATTTTGAAAACAAACTAAACTAATTTAACTAAACTAATTAATGTACATACCGAATCGAAACGAAACAAAAATAAAGGAATAGAATAGAAAGGAATATAATATAATATAATAGAAAATAAAAGACTAGAATATAATGGAGTAGAACAGAACAGAATACAAAAAAATAAATAAAAAATAGAATAGAAAAAAAAGGGACAGATAGAAAATAAAAGAATAGAGTAAAACAGAACAAAATAGAATAAAAAATAAAAGAACATAATAAAACAGAATATAAAAGAAAGGAATAGAATAAAGTGGAAAAGAATAAAAAATAAATTAACATAATAAAACAGAATATTAAAGAAAGGAATAGAATAAAGTGGAAAAGAATAAAAAATAAATTAACATAATAAAACAATATAAAAGAAAGGAATAGAATAAAGTGGAAAGAATATAACAATCTTCTGAAATTCGAATTTCGAATAGAATAGAAAAGAATAGAATAGGAAATAAAAAATAGAAAAGAATAGAATAAACAAAAGAAATTAATAGAATATAATAGAAAAGAACAAAATAGAAAATAAAAAAATAGAATAGAATGGCAGAGTAAAACAAAACAGAATACAAAACAAAATCAAAATCAAAAACAGAAAAGAAAAAAAAGGGACAGAATTGAAAATAAAAGAATAGAGCAAAACAGAACAAAATAGAATAGAAAATAAAGGAATAGAATATAACAATTTTCTGAAATTCGATTTTCAAATAGAAGAGAAAAGAATAGAATAGGAAATAAAATAATAGAATGGAAAAAATAATAGAATAAGAACAGAATAGAAATAATTTACAGTAACCCTCCTCCAAAACTCAAATAGAATAAATTTGACACTTGAATGGAATTAGATTTGAATGCGATTCTAACGGAATTCGAATGGAATTTGATTTGAAATTGAATAAATGAAACAAATTGCGAAAAAAAAATTAAACAAACTAATTTATGTAAATAACGAATCGAAACAGAACAAAACAACTTCTTTTCGTTCTGCTCATGTAGATGAACGTTTTCCCGGAGTTGTCCTTTAATTTGTATCTTCTCTGCACATAATAAAACTTCTTCTTAGTTATAACCTCACACAGAGAAGGAAGATCCTGGAATCCATTAACACATCCTGATTGGACGATTTATTAACAGTCCGCGGCAGGGGTTCCGTCTGTTTGCGCTCTCTGCAGGAACTGCTGACTCGCAACGTCCTCCCGGTGATATTTCATCGGCGTGCTCCCCGGCAATTACTCTCCTTCTCAGACCCATGTGCTGACTTTAATATTTAATGATCATCTGGGGATGGTGTGCCGTGCCAAGCGTGCGGAATCAGGAGGGGATTGTTAGGAGGGTACGACGATCAATCAGAGGCCGTGGTACCAGCAGAGTCATCTGTCAGTGTGTGTGGACTGTCATTGCTCCATGACTGAGGAGGGAGTCGAGGAATTCTCCAAGATGTCCGAATGTTCGTATGGCTCATAGAACACCCCAAGATCGCTTTCAGAAAATGTATAGAACCCACAACAGTAAAACCAGTCTGTACTCACTGTGGCACCTAAGGGGTTAATCCTCTGCATTGTGTAAATAGGCTGTCTTCTCAGATCCTCCCCTTTTTCCACTGTTCCCAATCCATCTCCTGATTGGACAGAGCCTTTGGAGGCACTCTACACACGCCAGAGAGTTGTTTTTTTTTTTTTCTTGGGAGGGTGCATGAGATCAGCACAGGGCCAATCAGCACTGTCTAGACAGAGGGTCAGGGGTTCTGCAGCCTCATGCAGTCAGAATAGAATGAAAACTCCTCCCACAAGCTTTAACCAGACACTGATAGAAGACTGCTATATACTGCTGATGAGAAAAGGTATTTAGCAGTTTATATTTACTAAAATAATTGCATTTCCATGTTCTGTGTACTGTGGGAGATCAGATATAGTGAATGCAGAGTCCTGGGGAGACCATATATAGTGAATGCAGAGTCCTGGGGAGACCAGATATAGTGGATGCAGGGTCCTGGGGAGACCAGATATAGTGAATGAAGAGCCCTGGGGAGACCAGATATAGTGAATGCAGAGTCCTGGGGAGACCAGATATAGTGAATGCAGAGTCCTGGGGAGACCAGATATAGTGAATGCAGAGCCCTGGGAGACCAGATATAGTGAATGCAGAGTCCTGGGGAGACCAGATATAGTGAATGCAGAGCCCTGGGAGACCAGATATAGTGAATGCAGAGTCCTGGGGAGACCAGACATAGTGAATGCAGAGTCCTAGGGAGACCAGATATAGTGAATGCAGAGCCCTGGGGAGACCAGATATAGTGAATGTAGGGTCCTGGGGAGACCAGATATAGTGAATGCAGAGTACTGGGGAGACCAGATATAGTGAATGCAGGCTCCTGGGGAGACCAGATATAGTGAATGCAGAGTCCTGGGGAGACCAGATATAGTGAATGCAGAGTCCTGGGGAGACCAGATATAGTGAATGCAGAGTCCTGGGGAGACCAGATATAGTGAATGCAGAGTCCTGGGGAGACCAGATATAGTGAATGCAGAGTCCTGGGGAGACCAGATATAGTGAATGCAGGTCCTGGGGAGACCAGATATAGTGAATGCAGAGCCCTGGGGAGACCAGATATAGTGAATGCAGAGTCCTGGGGAGACCAGATATAGTGAATGCAGAGCCCTGGGGAGACCAGATATAGTGAATGCAGAGTCCTGGGGAGACCAGATATAGTGAATGCAGAGTCCTGGGGAGACCAGATATAGTGAATGCAGAGTCCTGGGGAGACCAGATATAGTGAATGAAGAGTCCTGGGGAGACCAGATATAGTGAATGCAGGGTCCTGGGGAGACCAGATATAGTGAATGCAGAGCCCTGGGGAGACCAGATATAGTGAATGAAGAGTCCTGGGGAGACCAGATATAGTGAATGCAGAGTCCTGGGGAGACCAGATATAGTGAATGCAGAGTCCTGGGGAGACCAGATATAGTGAATGCAGGTCCTGGGGAGACCAGATATAGTGAATGCAGGGTCCTGGGGAGACCAGATATAGTGAATGCAGAGCCCTGGGGAGACCAGATATAGTGAATGCAGGTCCTGGGGAGACCAGATATAGTGAATGCAGGGTCCTGGGGAGACCAGATATAGTGAATTCCTGGGACCTGGGAGACCAGATATAGTGAATTCAGAGTCCTGGGGAGACCAGATATAGTGAATGCAGAGCCCTGGGGAGACCAGATATAGTGAATGCAGAGTCCTGGGGAGACCAGATATAGTGAATGCAGGGTCCTGGGGAGACCAGATATAGTGAATGCCGAGTCCTGGGAAGACCAGATATAGTGAATGCAGGGTCCTGGGGAGACCAGATATAGTGAATGCAGGGTCCTGGGGAGACCGGATATAGTGAATGCAGGGTCCTGGGGAGACCAGATATAGTGAATGCAGAGTCCTGGGGAGACCAGATATAGTGAATGCAGGGTCCTGGGGAGACCAGATATAGTGAATGCAGGGTCCTGGGAGACCAGATATAGTGAATTCAGGGTCCTGGGGAGACCAGATATAGTGAATGCAGGGTCCTGGGGAGACCAGATATAGTGAATGCAGAGCCCTGGGGAGACCAGATATAGTGAATGCAGGGTCCTGGGGAGACCAGATATAGTGAATGCAGGGTCCTGGGGAGACCAGATATAGTGAATTCAGAGTCCTGGGGAGACCAGATATAGTGAATGCAGAGTCCTGGGGAGACCAGATATAGTGAATGCAGAGTCCTGGGGAGACCAGATATAGTGAATGCAGAGCCCTGGGGAGACCAGATATAGTGAATGCAGAGTCCTGGGAAGACCAGATATAGTGAATGCAGGGTCCTGGGGAGACCAGATATAGTGAATGCAGAGTCCTGGGGAGACCGGATATAGTGAATGCAGGGTCCTGGGGAGACCAGATATAGTGAATGCAGGGTCCTGGGGAGACCAGATATAGTGAATGCAGGGTCCTGGGGAGACCGGATATAGTGAATGCAGGGTCCTGGGGAGACCAGATATAGTGAATGCAGAGTCCTGGGGAGACCAGATATAGTGAATGCAGGGTCCTGGGGAGACCGGATATAGTGAATGCAGGGTCCTGGGGAGACCAGATATAGTGAATTCAGGGTCCTGGGGAGACCAGATATAGTGAATGCAGGGTCCTGGGGAGACCAGATATAGGGAATGCAGAGCCCTGGGGAGACCAGATATAGTGAATGCAGGGTCCTGGGGAGACCAGATATAGTGAATGCAGGGTCCTGGGGAGACCAGATATAGTGAATTCAGAGTCCTGGGGAGACCAGATATAGTGAATGCAGAGTCCTGGGGGAGACCAGATATAGTGAATGCAGAGTCCTGGGGAGACCAGATATAGTGAATGCAGAGCCCTGGGGAGACCAGATATAGTGAATGCAGAGTCCTGGGGAGACCAGATATAGTGAATGCAGGTCCTGGGGAGACCAGATATAGTGAATGCAGGTCCTGGGGAGACCAGATATAGTGAATGCAGGTCCTGGGGAGACCAGATATAGTGAATGCAGAGTCCTGGGGAGACCAGATATAGTGAATGCAGGTCCTGGGGAGACCAGATATAGTGAATGCAGGGTCCTGGGGAGACCGGATATAGTGAATGCAGGGTCCTGGGGAGACCAGATATAGTGAATGCAGAGTCCTGGGGAGACCAGATATAGTGAATGCAGGGTCCTGGGGAGACCGGATATAGTGAATGCAGAGTCCTGGGGAGACCAGATATAGTGAATGCAGGGTCCTGGGGAGACCAGATATAGCGAATGCAGGCTACTGGGTTTAGTAACAATTTAACTACTTCCCGCCCGGCTTATATTATTATTATTATTATTATACCAGATTTATATAGCGCCAGCAGTTTGCGCAGCGCTTTACAACATCAGGGGAGACAGTACAATTAAAAAACAATTCAATACAGGAGGGATCAGAGGGCCCTGCTCGTTAAAGCTTACGATCTAGAAATATAGCAGAATGGCGGCCGAGAAGTGGTTCTGTTATCCTGACTGGGCATCATATGACGTCCAGCAGGGTAACAGGGGGGGGTCTGTGCTGATAATCAGTACATTGATTATCAGCACAGCCCCATCAGATGTGCCACCACAGCTGCCAAAAAGGTGCCCATCAGCTGCCAGTCAGTGCCCCCTCAGGATCGCCTGTCAGTGCCCAATAAAGTGCCAATTAGTGCCCACCACAGTGCCAGTCAGTGCCCATCACATTGCCAATCAGTGTCCTACAGTAGCACCTTACAAAAACATATTTGGGAAGCACTCACCAATGCGTTTACATTCAAGATGGTACTGCCATAAGACCAACAAACAATAGCGAACACTTGGTGAGTGCTTCCCAAATATGTTTTTGTATGTTGCAATAAACCCCAACCAGGTTTTTTTGGGTTATAGCACCCCTCCCCCTTTTCATTAACTCTTATTTAGTGGCCACCAGTGTATAGGAGGAATCCCTTCAGTTCTCCCACATAGAGGAGTTTGGCTCCCATGGTTGAGACGCGGGACCTTTCATTCTATTACTAGGGTAGGACCCACTAATTCGGGGTACTTTGTCGCAGTAAGTGGGCTTGGCACTATATGACCATATAGTGTGACCAAACCCCCATATTTTTTGAATATGTTCAGGTGTTTTTAACTAGCCCTGCAGGAAATGTCGTTATTGAATGTGTGCGCTGTAATATGTTCGCTACTACAGTAGCACCTGTCAGAACCTCATCAGTGCTGCCCATCAGTGCCAATCAGTGCCCATCACAGTTGCCTGTCAGTGCCCATCACCGCCACTTGTCAGTGCCCATCAGCGCCTGTCAGTGCCCATCAGTGCCACCTATCAGTGCCCATCAGTGCTGCATATCAGTGCCTCCTCATCAGTCCCCATCAGTGCCACCTTATCAGTGCCAACCCATCAGGTCCGCCTCAGTGCTGCATATCAGTGCCACCTATTGGTGCCCATCAGTGCTGCATATCAGTACCACCTGTCAGTGCCCCAATTCTACATATCAGTGCCTCCTCATCAATGCCCATCAGTGCCACCTTATCAGTGCCAACTCATCAGTGCCCATCAGTGCTGCCTCATCAGTGCCCATCAGTGCTGCCTCATCAGTGCCCATCAATTCTACATATCAGTGCCTCCTCATCAGTGCCCATCAGTGCCACCTTATCAGTGCCAACTCATCAGTGCCCATCAGTGCTGCCTCATCAGTGTCACCTCATCAGTGCCCGTCAGTGAAGGAGAAAACAATTTTTTTTTAACCGGAACAAAGAAAAAAGTATTTTTTTTTTTAAATGTCGGTCTTTTTTAGTTGTTTAGCAAAAAATAAAAACCCCAGAGGTGATCAAATACCACCAAAAGAAAGCTCTATTTGTGGGAAGAAATGATGAATGTTTGGGTACAGTGTTTGTATGACTGCGCAATTGTTATTCAAAGTGCAACAGCTCTGAAAGCTGAAAATTATCCTGTGCAGGAAGGAGCGTGAAATGCCCGGTATTGGAGTGGTTAAGGTCACTTCCAGCAATAACTGCCCAGGCACCAGTGCTTACATGACTGTGTCATCTCTGATACTATGTTACCTGTTTGCACATCAGAGGACTCCAGAAGGGTTACGCCACAAGATAAATGACTATACATACAAATCAGAATACAGTAAATTTGATCACAGCGCCCGACAACCGCACTCCCCTACCAGCTGCCAACCAGTCAGGCAATCATTGCAAACATTGCAGACTGTTACAATAGCACCATCTAGTGTCAGTTTTGCAGACTGCAGCTTTAGTTTTACAGCTGAACTCGATCAAGGTGCTATCTTCCCCATCTTTAGGCCGGGTTCACACTAGCAAAGGCTCGCAGCAAAGGTCCGGTACACCCCTGTTCTAGGTTTCAGGTGCGAATCAGGTCTGAATTTTTGCCTGAATTCAGCCCTGAAAATGGAGCCAAAGACACACAGGATCCTGATCCATTGAGAGCCGGTCACAGTCTCCTGTCATGTAAAAAATGCATTCAATTCGCATAAGTGTGAATAGGCCTCAAAAGAGCTCACACATGACCATGATTTTCCTCTCCCAGCAAATCGGTGATCAAATAATATTTGCAGACTCATCAGTGCCAGTTTGCAGGGCTATAGCGGGAATAGCAGAAGAGGTGGAGGGAGAAGAAGGAGCAATAGTGTCAGTTCAGAACACTGGCTGCTCTGCGCCTGGGAGGAGGGAGGAGAGGAAGGCTTTGTCAGTCACTTAGTTAACCCCTGGTTGTAAAGCCAGTGGCGTATCCAGGGTATGGCACATACATGCCAAGGGCGCCATATGAAGGGGGCGCCCATTAGTGGCTCTTCTTCCCAGGGCCGAATTATAGATTCTACACACAATTACCAGCCGGCCGGCTGCCCGCCGCTACATTGCCTTGCAGTCTCGCCAGACATTTGAATTGCAGGCCCAAGACAGACCCCCGCGGCGGCAGGCGCTACATACATTGCCTTGCAGAGAACACTGCACTGCATAGCCTCTGGACTAGTGCACTGAGGCTGAGCGCGCACCTCCCCTTGATTAGTGCAGCTCATCGGTGCCACATGTAAGTGCCAGTGTCACCTATCAGTGCCACTTATCAGTGCCAGTGTCACCTATCAGTGCCACCTATTAGTGCAGCTCATAAATGCCACCTATCAGTGTCAGTGTCACCTATCAGTGCAACCTATCAGTGCAGCTCATCAGTGCCACATGTAAGTGCCAGCGTCACCTATCAGTGCCACTTATCAGTGCCAGTGTCACCTATCAGTGCCACCTGACAGTGCCACCTATCAGTGTCAGTGTCACCTATCAGTGCAACCTATCAGTGCTCATCAGTGCCACCTGTCAGTGCCAGTGTCACCTATCAGTGCAGCTCATCAGTGCCACCTGACAGTGCCAGTGTCACCTATCAGTGCAGCTCATTAGTGCCACCTGTCAGTTCCAGTGTCACCTATCAGTGCCACCTATCAGTGCCAGTGTCACCTATCAGTGCAACTCATCAGTGCCACCTATCAGTGCAGCTCATCAGTGCCACCTGTCAGTGCCAGTGTCACCTATCAGTGCAGTGTCACCTATCAGTGCCACCTATAAGTGCAGCTCATCAGTGCTACATGTCAGTGCCAGTAACACCTATCAGTTCAGCCCATCAATGACGCCTATCAGTGTTAGTTCTGCCTCATCAGTGCCCATAAATGCTGCAAATCAGTGCAGCCTATCAGTGCCCATTAGTGCAGCTCATCAGTGCCAATCCATAATTTGTTAACTGAAAGATTAAAGAGATTGACTTGTAGTTTTGTTAGCTGTTTTTCTTTGTTAAGGTTATGTAGCACTAACCCCTGAAGGAGCTGCTGGTTTTGATTCGGGCTTACCGTTACCTCACCTTCTCGCGTCTCCGTCTTAGGGGTCCCGTGGAAAGTGGCCCAAAGAATGTGATTTCCGACACTTAGCCCTTTTTCGCTTATTTATTAGAAATAAAGGCAAAGTATTTCAATGAAGGGTCAGAGGGTTAAGGGGTGAGTTCAGGCACCTGATAATTGCGGGTTAGAGGTATTCTTCAGATCCAGAGGAGAAAAGCTCCACTGACTGGGTCCAGGAACCCCCGGATAGGCCCCTCTCACTTGACCTAGCAGCCAGTGGGGTGCTCGACAAAGTCTCTGCCACCGACTTATTAATTAAATTGAAGCATTACTGAGAGTTCTTGAGAGATTAAAAGAACTGCCATACAGTACCAGTTTCTTGCAGCCGAACCGGCGATACTGTATGGGTGTTGATCCGGGTTGCGTCCTTCAACTGGGTTTCCAGGCTCCTCCAGAGACACCAGCCTTGCGCTCGGTCCTCTCCTAGAAAAGTCCTCCCCTGGATCCTCCAGTTTCTTGGCCTCTCTCCGCAAGCGAGACAGCACAGGACCACCCCTGGATCAGTAGGCCCCGAGACTGTTTCGGGCCTACTCTCTCAGTTGCATAGCCTCGGGCCAGCCGGCCCCCGAGGCACAGGATACATACTATTCGCACCCCAGGCCAGGAGGGCCATGAGGTCGGGGTAAAGGAGAACCCAAAAAAAACAACCCCCAAATACCAAATACCATCTCCCAGAGTGCACAGCAGGAAAAACACTCCCACTGGGCTATTTCAGAGAAAAGGGTGGCATTCAATACATCCAGCTTGATGCGTTTCCACACCTACCGATGGTGACAGCGACACCTACGGTCAAGTGGAGACCAGTGCAACCCAGCTGAACTGGCACCGAAGCCAGAACTTTTTAGAATAATTAGCCTGAGCTCAACTGCAGCTTCAGGCAACTAAATTTGAAAAACAATAGCGTCTGCTCATTAGGAGCAGGGCGCTACTGTTATCTGAAAGATGGGTTTCAAATGTTTTGACAGGGGCGCAGTTTCAGTGCTTGCCATAGGCGCCATTTTCACAAGATACGCCTCTGTGTAAAGCATGACCACTCTGAGATAGAAAAGGCAGACATGCTCTGCCTCTAGATGGTGCGGTCCGGCCACCACTTTTCCTGTAGAACATGTTCGCCCCCTACTACTTCTGCATGCAGAACCTGCTCTCCCTCTATTACTTCTGCATGCAGAACCTGCTCTCCCCCTATTACTTCTGCATGCAGAACCTGCTCTCCTCCTATTACTTCTGCATGCAGAACCTGCTCTCCTCCTATTACTTCTGCATGCAGAACCTGCTCTCCTCCTATTACTTCTGCATGCAGAACCTGCTCTCCCCCTACTACTTCTGCATGCAGAACCTGCTCTCCCCCTACTACTTCTGCATGCATAACCTGCTCTCCCCCTATTACTTCTGCATGCAGAACCTGCTCTCCCCCTACTACTTCTGTGTGCAGAACCTGCTCACCTCCTATTACTTCTGCATGGAGAACCTTCTCGCCCCCTGCTACTTCCACATGCAGAACCAGCTCGCTTCCTACTACTTCTGCATGAAGAACCTGCTCTCCAATTACTACTTCTGAATGCAGAACCTACTTGCCACCTGCTACTTCTGTATGCAGAACTTGCTCTCCACCTATTACTTCTGCATGCAGAACCTGCTCTCCCCTATTACTTCTGCATGCAGAACCTGCTCTCCCCCTACTACTTCTGCATGCAGAACCTGCTCTCCCCTATTACTTCTGCATGCAGAACCTGCTCTCCCCCTACTACTTCTGCATGCAGAACCTGCTCTCCCCCTATTACTTCTGCATGCAGAACCTGCTCTCCCCCTACTACTTCTGCATGCAGAACCTGCTCTCCCCCTATTACTTCTGCATGCAGAACCTGCTCTCCCCCTATTACTTCTGCATGCAGAACCTGCTCTCCCCCTATTACTTCTGTGTGCAGAACCTGCTCACCTCCTATTACTTCTGCATGAAGAACCTGCTCTCAAATTACTACTTCTGAATGCAGAACCTACTTGCCACCTGCTACTTCTGTATGCAGAACTTTCTCTCCACCTACTACTTCTGCATGCAGAACCTACTCGCTCCCTACTACTTCTGCATGCACAACCTGCTTGCCCCCTACTACTTCTGTGTGCAGAACTTGTGCCGCAGTCATGAGGGCAGAAAGGCTGTTCACATGACCTGTCAAAGTCACATGACTGACCTCTCTACCTATTACAGAGTCATCTCTGCCTAGTATCAACATTTAAGAAAGTAACTCTCCAGCGCTCAGGTGTAATGCTCAAGGGAAAGAAGTATGTCTAGTCCTTGCGGCACTCTCAGGACCATGGGTATCCAAATATACAGAAATTGTATGAAAACAAGAGAAGGGCGCACCAACCTAGTGCAATTCCATTATAAAAGTGGCACACATAATACTCACAAACGCATGCTGTATACACGCATATCAAAGCCAAATTAAGACAAATCGCCTCCAGGACCGCTGGAAAGCCTCCAATAGTGCAAGGAGATCAGGCGGCGGCCGTAATGGCTTGGCTGACGCGTTTCAAGGGAGAACCCTATTCCTCAGAGCCGCAGCACAAGGATCAGGATCAGCTTAAGCACTAACAAGGGGCATGCAAATAGGAGGAGAGAGCAGAGAGAAGCACTCGTCAGCCTGCTGCTTTTTCTTCACTATCTACTCCCAGGCTGGGGGAGGCATAATGTAAATGTTGCTTAAAGCTGAAGTTAAAGCGGTTGTATTCCCCTTAAATTCAACTTGCACCTACAGGTAAGCCTAGATTAAGGCTTACCTGTAGGTACAAGAAATATCTCCTAAACCTGCACCGTTTAGGAGATATTTGCAAAGAACCTTTTACAACGTTGTCTATGGCGCGTTTACAGGGTTAATCCCCATTCACAACTGCGGCTCACCGCAGTTGAAGTGTCCTGCGCGCATGCGCGGAGCGACGTCCTCACCGCTCTGGCCAATCACAGCGCCGCAGCGGTGCTGTGATTGGCCGGAGCGGCGATACCCGGAAGGGTATCTGTGGAGAGATGGATGCGGCCGGAGGGGGAGAAGAGGACGGCGTCGGGGGCCCCGATCTAAGGTAAGTGATGCATAATGAGCTAGTATGCTAGTCATATTAGCTCATTATGACTTTGTCTTGCAGGTAGTTTGAAAAAAAAACCTGACTAAAAACGGGTATACAACCGCTTTAAGCTAAAAAAAAATAATAATATTTTAAAGCTTTAGTTATGTTACTCACCTGTAAAGAGGCATGTTCCATGATGTGCAGGCTGCTAGATTCTGTAGAAATCTTCACTGTAGGGTTGCCCTGCCCTCTATTGTACTGATAGTGGGAGGGGCTTAATTAAAACGTGCGCCCACCTTGTTCTTGTTCAAGAGTGTAGGTCCAAGTGGCCGCCATCACAAGCAAGGGCAAGGTGGTAAACAGAACAGGAGGGGGGGCAGAAGGGGCATGTACCCCCAGTGATGTGTTTGGAGGGGGGGGTCTGCAAATTTGGCGCTCATCTTGCTCCTCACTAACAGGAGTGACTGCAGCATCACTCCTGTCAGAAGGAGCAGCAGCCGACAGCTGCTGGAGGGTGGATTCGGCTTTCTTCTCCCTCCAGCCTACAGAGGGCAGAAGAGAGCTGGAGACGACAAAAATGAAATGAAGGGGAGCCATGTTGCAACGGCCTGCAATGCACAGCTGCAGCACTGTGGGTCAGTGGGTTAAAACAGGCAGCCAGGAGGCAACATATGGTCTCCTCACAGCTTGTCAAATGCCCTCTGAAAAGTGAGCAACTAAATGCGTGTAGAAGACTTTGTAAAATGATGAGGACTAGTACAGTGAAAGAAATTTAGACTGGTTCTTGGGAGGAGTACTGAGGCAGGGTACTGTAATGTTTTCAGGAAGCCATGTACAGCCCACCCCACCAACCATGACTGCCTACATCACCAAGTCTAAAATAAGGAATGTAATAAAAATGGAAAGAATTTATTTTATATTGTAATCAGCAAGTTGATTGGAGGGGAGGATATGAGCATGTGACCCACCCCTTGTCCCTATATAAGTCACATCACAGCGTGTCTCTGCCATTACGGCCAGAGAGAGCGTCGTGTCAACATCGGATGAAGAAAGAAGAACAACAAGCAGAAGCAGAAGGCGACGGCGGCAACAGCGACGACGCCACAGAAGCCCCCGTCAAGAACAGAAGAGACCTTTTCTTGTTAAAAAAAAAGAACAGAAGAGACCACCGAAGACCCCCGAAATCGGAACAAGACCCCCAGATGACGGCGGCGACGAAGAAGAAAGCCGGGCTCCTCCGCTAGTGAAAGAGCTAGTAAAAGAGCAGAAGAGAGCGGAGGAGTCCGGTGAAAAGACCCCCCAAGACAGAAGAAGACCCCCGGAGCTGTGCAACAAAATATTTTAAAAAATTGTGTTTTTCTTTATTTACACTTTTTTCCTTAGGTGAATGGGTAGGGGTACATCGTACCCCATACTCATTCACATAGGGGGGGGGGGGGGCCGGTATCTGGGGGCCCCCTTATTAAAGGGGGCTCCCGGATTCCGATAAGCCTCCCACCCGCAGACCCCGACAACCAATGGCCAGGGTTGTCAGGAAGAGGCCCTTGTCCTCATCAACATGGGGACAAGGTGCTTTGGGGTGGGGGGGGGCCGCAGGGCCCCCCTTTCCCCAGGGCACCCCCCATTTGAGGGCACGCGGCCTGGTACGGCTCAGGAGGGGGGCGCTCGCTCATCCCCACCCCCTTTCCTGACCGGCCAGGCTGCGTGCTCGGATAAGGGTCTGAGATGGATTTGGGGGGATCGTTTTCTCGGCGTAGGGATTCTCCTTTAAATCCATACCAGGTGACGGGGCTAGCGCGGCAGCATTCACTGTCTTTGCTAGTCCCGTCTACCTGGAGTCACGTTCTAAATGAATGGACTTTCCTCCGTGTGTGAGGCAAGTTCGTTCATTTCAAAAGTCCAGCGGACTAGCACACAGACGGGGGGATTGTCCGCTGGACTGCCGAGTCCAGCGGACAATTTTAAGTCTAAACTTAAAACTTAGTCCGCCGGACTTTTGGGGGGAAAAAGTCGTGAAAGTCCGCTCGTGTGTACGCGGCCTTAGAGAGACTCTAGGGCCGCATACACACGGTCGGAATTTGCGATGGAAACAGTCCAATGGGAGCTTTTCATCGGATTTTCCGACCGTGTGTATGCCCATCTGTCTTTTTCTGTCAGAATTTCCGAAGGACTTTGGATTAAGAACCTGTTCTTAATTTTTCCGACGGAAAACCTTTCTATCGGATATTCCGATCGTGTGTATGCAATTCCAACACCCAAAATTCTGACGCATGCTCGGAAACAATTTGACGCATGCTCGGAAGCATTAAACTTCCCTTTTACAGTGCAGTCGAACGTGTTGTGTTATTGATCGTCGGAATTTGGTGTGACCGTGTGTAGGCAAGACAGTTTGAGCGAAATTCTGTCGGAATTCCGACGGGAAAACCATCAGAGCTTTTTTCGACGAGAATTCCGACCGTGTGTACGCGCCATTAGTCTGAACACATGAGGAGAGTTTTTAAAGAACCATCTGAGGAGTATATCGTTAACCCTATATTGGAATTTAGAGGCTTCTACTTGTCACCCCAATACAAAGAGGGTAAAAAATGTTTTCAGCCAAACACGACAGTGTAAGGCTGATACAGCTGGTGAGTTTGTGAACATAAGGGGAGTGGAGTCACAGACACAGCGGTGTGGTGGAGGAGTGTTCCTGAAAAAATACCTGGGTGAAATAACACTTTGAATTCACTGGTCACCATTTATAGGTTCATTATCATGAACTGTAGTTGAAGTGGACTTTTTTGGATCATCTGAATTGGACACTTTATTTTATTTTTCATACATACATATTTATATGTTTATTTATTATTCTGTATTTTTATTTTTATGTTTTTTAATCACTTATGTCACAGGGTGTTTTTTGTTTTCAGTTTTAGTTGGAGTAAGTCTGATGGTGGTATCAATTTATTAGTTTATTTTGATACATTCAGTTTTAATTTCACTGTAAAGTTGAAATATACACATTTAGCACTCAGCGCCGATCATTCCACATTTTAGAATAGGAATAATGTACACAGTGTTATTATAATGTCTGTAGTATTACAATATTATTATAATGTCTGTAGTATTACAATATTATTATAATGTCTGTAGTATTACAGTATTATTATAATGTCTGTAGTATTACAATATTATTATAATGTCTGTAGTATTACAGTGTTATTATAATGTCTGTAGAACTGCAGAATTATTATACTGTTGTTAGTACTTTATTCTAACATCTGGTATGCTGTCAGTCTCTCACAGGGGGCAGACGAGCCTATTACGGTGGTATTGCCCCCATGACCTGTCTTTGTACCTGGCTCTTAATTGAGTCAGTTTCCTAGGTGTGGTCTCTGGAATTTGGAACACTCAATAATAAACAAAGGGGCGAGGGCCCCCGGGCCCCAGTCTGCTGGAGGTGGGACCTGAGTACTTGTCACTCAGCACACTGTAAATAGACCTGGAATGATGGGACCCACAACATCCTCAGGGCTCATATACCTGATGAATGTGACAGGTCACCATAGTCCAGGGGGGCTCAGTCTGAAGGAATTGTTCTGCACAGTGTGGTGCATTTCCGGGGTACTTGGGAAGCCATCCAATCAAATGAATAGAACCGCAACACACTAACGTAGGTGTGATGTGATACAGATAACCTGCATTACTGCAATGACTCCAGAACAGTGATCCTGAGCCTCTGACATGGAACAATTATGTAGGATGAGATTTTAGACTTGTTCAGACTTCACTGGCTGCACGCTTGTTCTGGTAGCTTCCTAGATGACTTTTATTGCCTTGACTAATCTCTCAGAGACTTTATTGGTGGGAACCCTGCATTGAGCTCCCAGGTCTTCCCACCTGCTGCACCTATTATGAGGGGTTCCCACCATCCTTGTACTGAGTTCCCCGGTCTGTACACCTGTTGTGCCCATTATAAGGAGTTCCCACCATCCCTGTGCTGAGTTCCCCGGTCTGTACACCTACTGTGCCCATTATGAGGGGTTCCCACCATCCCTGTGCTAAGTTACTGGGTCTGTACACCTACTGTGCCCACTATGAGGGGTTCTCACCATCCCTGTGCTGAGTTCTCAGGTCTGTACACCTACTATGCACGTTATGAGGCATTATCCCTGTGCTGAGTTCTCAGGACTGTAACCTACTGTGCCCATTATGAGTGGTTCCCACCATCCCTGTGCTGAATTTCCAGGTCTGTACACCTGCTGTGCCCATTATGAAGGGTTCCCCCCATCCCTTCTCTAAGTTGTCAAGTCTGTACACCTGTTGTGCAGATAATGAGGGGTTCCCACCATCCATGAGCTGAGTTCTCAGGTCTGTACGTCTGCTTTGCCTATAATGAAAGGTTCCCACCATCCCTGTGCTCAGCTCCTGGGTTTTTACACCTGTTATGCCCATTATGAGGGGTTCCCACCATCCCTGTGCTAAGTCCCTGGGTCTGTACACCTACTGTGCCCATTATGAAGGGTTTCCACATCCCTGTGCGGTGTTCCCAGGTCAGTACACCTGTTGTGCCCATTATGAGGGGTTCCCACATCCCTGCTCTAAGTTGTCAAGTCAGGACACCTGCTTTGCCCATGATAAGGGGTTCCCACCATCCATGTGCTGAGTTCTTAGGTCAGTACACCTGTTGTGCCCATAATAAGGGGTTCCCACCATCCCTGTGCTAAGCTCCTGGGTCTGTACACCTGCTGTGCCCATTATGAGGGGTTCCCACCTTCCGCGCTGGATTTGTTATGGCGGAAAGATCTCATTGTTGAAGTAATAAAGATATATAACAAGTTGACCTAGTAGAGCTAAGGTGGTAATGCAAGCAGAAGCAGAATGTTTTGTGGGTCAGCAATGACACTTTCAACAAGAAATAGAATTAGAATTTCCCAGCACAAGACCAACTCTCATCCAAATCCTGCTTTTTGTGGGTACTGGACTGCCATCTTGTGGTCATATGTGGCACTGCAAAGTGTATATAAAGCCAGATTTTTTTCTTTTTCATTTGTGTTGTATAAATCTGTTTTATTTTTGTTTGTCAGGTTTTTTTTCCCCCTTGGTGAGGTTTACCCCCTCTATTTGTACTTTCATTTCCTAATTATTTGATGTTTTATACCAGGGGGTCTCCAAACCAAGGCTCGGGAGCCACATGCAGCCCACTACAAGATTATATCCAGCTTGCAGGTGATGTGCACAGTGTAAGCTCTGATGGGGATGCCCAGTGTACAGGGAACTCTGATGTTAGTAGGGATTCTTATGTGGACTGTGATGTAAGGGGGACTCCGATGAGGACTCTGACGCAGACCCAGATTTAAAGGGGACTCTGATGAGAAAGGTGCAGACCCCCCAGGAGCCGCTGATTGGAATGGGTCCTCCAGTTCATGGCCTTGAACTCCTTGGATGTCCCATGACTCTGACTCACCTGGTTGGGTCGGGACCTGTATTAGTATCACAAAACCCGCTGGGGCAGTGCCCGACACCCAGCAAGGATATTTTATCAGAGAGACCAACACCATATTGGGAAACAAAAGATAACTTAATGTATTGTGAATTTTGTCAATGGATAACTGGGTAAATACAAAATAGATCGCACATAATGGTAACATTGACTGACATACAGGATATCAATAGCAGAAGATAAGGGGCATTTGGATTTGACCTCCAGATCAGCATAAACCGTAACAATGCCACTAGTTGTACAGCAGTGAGCAGAGGATTGGAAATACATGATATTCAATTAAAATAAACTGAATATAAACAGACTAGGAAATAAAATAAATAAATACCTAAGGGGATCAAAACAACAAAAAAAATATATAATATAAAGCATAAAAAAAAATATATAATAATAAAAGTAAAAAAAGGGGCAGTCAGGGCAATGATGCTAATAATCTTTACCATTCGTCTGACACAGTATGAGGAAGCAACTGCATGAGTCACAAAGATGCTGTACTAGTATATAACTCTATGTATAGAAATAAAATAAAATAAAATTTATCTTCTAAAAACCATAATAAAATAGTAGTGACAGTCCATCAATGTCCATAATACAATGCAGCAAATGACAGCAAGGGGAGGGTAAACAGATGTGAAGAGGGATCCACCACAGGAACAGGAACAACCACAGCCGATTAAATCCTACACCAGCACCGATTGCACCCTGTGCTCACCCCAAAGGATGAATGCTTACCAGAGCCAAAATAAAATATAGCCTTTAGATTGGGTCTCACTGCATACACCTCATCGCTTTACCACCCCTCCAATCACAGAAATAGGCGTGCAGTCACAAGCCCCTCTATAGATCGCACTTACATTAAAATCAAAGATACAAGCATGTCAGCAACGGATACTTCAAACAGAGCTGCTAGGGCTCTACCTCACCAACGTCTGGCGTCGTACCGGTGCAGACAGGAAGGCAGGGCTGGTGCAAGGATTTTTGACACCCTAGACGAAACCTAATTTTGCCACCCCCTTGACTCCACCCCTGCCCTGCCTTTTCCCTGCCCATGTAAACCCCACTTTAACGAAGCACCAATAAAATGCAGCCCCCCAGCGCCCATCAATGCAACCTACCAGCACCCATCAAATGCAGTCTACCAGCGCACATCAAAGCAGCCTCACCAGCGCCCATCACATTTAGCCTCACCAGCACCCATCAAATGCAGCATACTAGTGCCCATCAATGAATGTTTGCTTGCTTCCATTCATTCAGGAGTCGGGACACAGACACAGTCCTTCACCGCCGCTGCGCCTCTGACACTATCTGTGAACAGAGGGGTGGCTGCCTGCTGATGCTGAGACTTAGTTGCTTGCTGCAGAGAGAAGAGAGTAGGAAAACCAGTGGCCGGGCGCCCCCCTAGGCAGCATGGCGCCCTAGGCGGCTGCCTAGTTTGCCTAGTGGTAGCACTGGCCCTGCAGGAAGGTGAGACCCGGGACGAGCCTGCTGATCTGTGAAGATTGTTGTTTAAAATTATTTTAATTTTATTTTTATTATTATTGTTTTTTACCTGTGTTCAGAAATAACTAATATTATTTTTGATTGTGTGTATAGTGAGCAGAGGATAAACTACTAATGAATGGGCTATACTGCTTACATGCACTGATGGCGGCAATGCAAGGCCTAAACTGACTGGATTGGACCAGACCATATAGAAATGACTGAATACGGGAAGAATAAAATGGGGTATAGCTATATTAACTGGAGGGGCAGTCTGTAATTAGGGTTTTCAGCCGGCTACCACGGGGGCCCTCTAATACCCCATACACACGGTCGGATTTTCCGACGACAAATGTCCTATCGGACCATGTTGTCGGAAATTCCGACCATGTGTAGGCTTCATCTGACTTTTTCCGTCGGAATTTCCGACGGAAAAAGTTTGAGATCCTGCTCTCAAATTTTCCGACAACAAAGTCCTATCAGACTTTTTCCGATCGTGTGTAGTGAATTCCGACAGACAAAGTGCCACGCATGCTCAGATCACATTACAAGACCAAAGCTATTGGCTGCTAGCCTCTACATAGTCCCGTCGTACGCAACGAACGTCACCACGTTCAGGATGATCGGATTTTCCGACAACTTTGTCCGACCGTGTGTATGCAACACCAGTGTCGGACAAAATCCGTCGGAATTTCCGACCGTGTGTACGGGGCATTAGAGTGTTGGTGCACTTGGTGAAAGTCTCTTTTAAGAAACCGCAGGCATTGAATAGGCAGTGAGTACCATCTCCTTTCAGTAAATGTCTTGGTAACTACAGTCAGTTATGGGTTCAATTCAATATTCCTTGGGCTCAGACTAGGGTTGCCACCTGTCCGGGATTAACCCGGACAGTTCGGGTTTGGAATCATGAGTCCAGGTTTCAGACAGCCTGAAACCAGACACATTATTTAGAGTGGACTATGGCCTCCCAGCAGTGTTGCTGGCTGCAGTTGCGTAAGCTGAGAGTGTCTGTTACACTCTTTTTCATACTGCCCAAAGCCGGCACTAACAATCTCCCCCCAAACACACACACAGAAGGGAGAGGAGAGAGGGCTTGATTATCACCTCTTCCTCCTGCCCCTCCCCCTCTGTGTCTGCCCACACTCCAATCCCGAGGGATGGGCCTCAGAAAAAGAAAGTCCAGCAGCTCCAGATACATCTGGATGAGAGGTGATGACTGCCAAGGGGTGAGTGAGCTCACCATCCATCCCTGTCTGTGACTGAAGTCTCCTCCTTCTCTCGCCTGCCTCTGAGTGAGTACACTAAGGTAAATCAGGGTTCTCAGAGCACCCCTTACATCAGAGCACCCCTTACATCAGAGGCCAAAGTGTTCCCCCTTACATCAGAGTCCTCTCTGTAGTGTTCTCCCTTAAATCAGGGTTCCCAGAGCATCCCTTATGTCAGAGTCTGCAGAGTCCCCCCTACAGTGTAAGATAAATCTGCGAGTTCAGATGTAAAAGGGGAACTCTGTGGAGTCTGATGTAAAGGGGGACTCTTGTTATTAACTTCATATGATTAGAAATGTTATTTAATAGAAAAATATATATAGAGAGTTTATAAAAAAAATTGCTGTGCGCTGCTAAAGTGTTCGGGTTTGACTTGATGAAAAGGTGGCAACCCTAGCTCAGACTCTTTGGGAGGGATACAGTGTGATGTTGAAAATGTCCTCCTCCTCCTCCATTCATAAAGTGCTTTTCACTGGTGGACATTTAAGACCCTCTGCCTCACTCACAAATGTACACAAGGAAAAGCCCCGCAATACCTCTGCGACAAAATAAAACACTACACGCCCTCTCCGGTCAACTAACCAGAACCTCCTCCACATCCCCAAGACCCGTTATAAAATAAAAGGCGAACGAAGGTTCGCAGTCCGAGGACCACAGCTATGGAACGCTCTACCCGCGGACATCCGCTCGGAAGAAAACCATCTGGCCTTCAGGAAGAAGCTCAAGACCCACCTCTTCTGAAGACCCAGATGGACGCTGGCGGCAAAAGCGCCCTGAGGCGATTTAGTTCGCATATGTAGCGCTATACAAGTTATTCATTCATTCACTGGTGGAAGCTATAGTACAGCTTCTATGAATGGAGGAGGGAAGGAAAGGGTGGGCATAGTCAGTGCCTGTGACAGGTCCAGCAACTGTATTAACCCTGCACCAGATAATTATGGGATATTGAGAAGGTGCAGAGGACTTCGGATTTCAAGAAAATTGGCACCAAAACATAGGACACATCCAAAAAAAAAAAAAAAAAAATCACTAGATTTTGAGGCTTTAATGTGAACCTCCCTGAGGCTTCCTATTTCAGTGTACAGGGGGTCCCCGAGTTACGAACTCGTTAGGGACTGCCCGCCTGTACGGAAGTCGGAAATGTTCGTAAGTCGGCCGCACATGCGCAGACCGACAAATACAGAGATTTCCGGACATTTCCGATGTTCCGTCTAATGCCGTTCTGCGCATGCGCGGCAAATTACGGACATTTCCAGCATTTTCCGAGGCTCCGTATGGCCGCGCATGCGCAGAACGGCCGAAAGACGGCGAAAACGAGCGCAGTGCCCGGTTCGTAAGTAGGGGTTGTTCGTAGGTCGGGCGTTCGTAAGTCGGGGACCCCCTGTACAAAAGTCTAATGCCGCGTACACACGGTCGGAATTTCCGATGGAAACAGTCTGATGGGAGCTTTTCATCTGATTTTCCGCCCATCGGTCTTTTTCTGTCGGCATTTCCGACGGACTTTGGATTGAGAACCTGTTCTTAATTTTTCTGACGGAAAACCTTTCCGGATTTTCCGATCGTGTGTATGCAATTCCGACACATACAAAATTCCGACGCATGCTTGGAAACAATTTGACGCATGCTCGGAAGCATTAAACTTCCCTTTTATAGTGCCGTCGAACGTGTTGTATGCCGCGGTGTTATTGACCGTTGGAATTTGGTGTGACTGTGTGTAGGTCAGACAGTTTGAGCGAATTTCCGTCGGAATTCCGACGGGAAAACCATCAGAGCTTTTTCCCAGGAGAATTCCGACCGTGTGTACGCGGCATAAGAGAGCTCCTGCAGAGGCCACCCTGGCAGATGGCGGTGCTGAGACAATAGACGGAGAACCGGTCTTTTTACACCGGATTATATGTACAAAAAGGATAATGTTACACCTGATATATGAACCCGCACCAGACTGAGATCTCTGGATTAACCTCTTCCCTGCTAAGGGAAACTGGAGCTTCTCTTAGCCGTGTTGGCTCAAGAGGACAGGCAACTAGCATTTTAAAGCATTAGAGGTCAGAAATGGCAGCCTACATATTCTCTCTGTTGCCCTAGAGAACATCTATAGGGTTTGTTTTCATATATAGTTTGTTTATTAAACATGCAAATTACATTCTTATGTATTGTTTGTTTTCCTTTTTTGGGGGGGTAAATATGAAAATTTGCATATATGTGTTTTATACTTCCACTTGCAGCCAGTGGGTGGAGCTCTAGGCTCTCTAAAATAAATAGCTGCAGTTATTGTGCAACAAATTAAAGCGGGGGTTCACACAAAAATGGAACCTCCGCATTTCGGAAACCCAGTGTCCAGTGTCACCTTTGGCACCTTTCAGGGGGAGGGGGGTGCAGATACCTGTTTAAGACAGGTATTTGCACCCACTTCCGGGCATAGACTCCCACGGGAGTCTATGCCAGTTCCTGTCCCCCTGCGCTGTCTGCTGGGAAACACACGGGTCCCAGGAGACAGCAGGGACCATTCGGATTGAGCAGCGCGACTCGCGCATGCACAGTAGGGAGCTGGGAAGTGAAGCCGCAAGGCTTCATTTCCTGATTCCCTTACTGAAGATGGTGACGGCAGCACCTGAGAACCGAGGGACAACCGAGGGACAGTTCGACAGTTCTCTATTCAATGTCCCCTCCTCTCCTCTTCCACTCCTCTCCTCGCCTACTCTTCTTCCTCTCCTCCAACATCTCATTTTCTCCTTCTCCACTCCTCCACCACCTCCTCTCTAGCCTTCTCTCCTATTTTACTCCGTTCCTCCTCCACTTCAACTTCTTTCCTCCTTCACGGTCACCTCCACCTCCTACACTTCCTTCCCACCTCCCCTTCTCCTCCTCCATATTCTCCTCCACATCTGCCTCTGGCCCTACCCTACTTACTCCTCTCCTCCAATACTTCTCCCCAATGCCTCTTCATCTACTTACTGTATGTACCTCCTTTTCCATTCCATCCCTACCTCCTTCTAGCCTCCTCTACCTAACTCTTACTTCTTCTCCTCTCCAGCTTTTCTCCTACTCCACTCCTCTCCCACATTCTCTTCTTCTTTTCCTCTGTTTCTTTCCCACCTCCTCCTGCTTTCCTGCTGTACTTCCTCTTCCATTCCTCTCTTGCTTTTCGCTCCATTCTTTAATTTTTCACCCACCTCCTCCTCTCCTCCTTCACTTCTCCCCCACTTTATTCACTTTTCCTACACCTCCACCTCCCCCACCATTCCACTACCACCTCTTCCCCTCCTTCTGTACCTTGTCTTCCATTCCTGCCCACCTCCTTCTCTCCTTCACTCGTCCCTAACTCCTCCTCCTCTCTTCCATTCCTCACCCACCTTTTCTTCTCCTTCGCCACTCCTCGTCACTTCCTCCACCCTTCCTCTACCACCGCTTCCTTTCCTTATGTACCTTTTCCTCCATTCCTCCTCCGCCTCCTTCTCTCCTCCAATCTTTCCTACCTCCTCCTCCTCCTCTCCTCCACCTCCTCCCACTCCTCCCTCTCCCATTCCTCTCTCTCCTTCCTCTTCTCCTCCTCCACGCTTTACCCACCACCTCCACCCCCCCGCCTCCTTCTCTCCTTCACTCATCCCTAACTCCTCCTCCTCTCTTCCATTCCTCATCCACCATTATCTTCTCCTTTTCCACTCCTCGGCCACTTCCTCCACCCTTCCTCTACCACCTCTTCCTCCCCTCATCCTCCTCCACCTCCTTCCTTCTCTCCTCCACTTTTCCCTACCATCTTCTCCTCTCTTCCATTCCTCACCCACCTTCTCTTTTCCTTCTTCCCTTCTCCACTCTTCACCCACCATCTCCACCCTTCCCCTCACCTCTTCTCTTTTTACCCACCTCCTCCAACCTTCCTTCACCACCTCTTCCTCTCCTCCTGTACCTTTTCCTAGATTCCCCCTCCACTCTCCTCCTATCTCCTCCTCCTCCACACTCCCATTCTTTTCCCACCTCCTCGTCTCCACTTTCATTTCTCTTTCCACCCACCTCCTCCTTCTCCCACCTCCACTCTCCTCCCCCTCCCACCTCCCTCTCTCTCCTCCACTCTTCCCTACCTCCTCCTCTCCTCCACCCTCCCATTACTTTCCCACCTTCTCATATCCACCTTCACTCCTCTGCAGGGGCGGACTGACAACTCATGGGGCCCTCGAGCAATAGGAGATTATGGGGCCCCCGGGCAATAGGAGATTATGGGGCCACACAGTATACACACACTCAATATACAATCACACAGTATACACAGACATGTTTCTATTGGCTGAGAAGGTACTGGAGATGGTGGGGCAGCTATAATTTCGGGATTTTGAGACCAAAAGGATGTCGGTAAGGGACATTTCAGAAACAGATGTAAAAAAAAACACAGATTTTTACATACTGTCCCTGGTTTTACTTAGGCTGGCAACCCTGATGAGGCTACCTTGTGGCCCGGGGCCCTCGGGCAGTGTCCGAGTGGTCGAATGGTCAGTCCGCCCCTGCTCCTCTGTCCACCTCTTCCTCTGCTCCTCCCTCACCTCCTCCTCCACTTTACCTCCAGATGTCAAGAAAAAAAATGGCAGGGGTTATAACCATTTCACAATTGATCCAAAATGAAAAAAAGTTATGAACTTAGATATATAATTTTAGCAGGGATATGAATTAATTTCCTTCCCCCCCCCCAAAAAAAAAAAAGAGTTCACCACTAGAGGGAGCATTTACAGATTTGTACATCAAACAAAAAATAACAAAAAGAAAGAATACAAAAACAGAAAGTTTTGAAAATTATTTTCACATAAACATTACAATATTGGCTCACAGTGTGCACTCCCTGAAAAGATGGATGGGGGATGCCAGGCATTATCTAGCCCTTTCCTCCCCGGGCCTGACTGTCCCTATGCCATCCCTCTAAATCAGGGGTCTCCAAACTGTCTAAACAAAGGGCCAGTTTACTGTCCTTGAGGCTTTAGATGGGCCACATTGTGGCCAGTGGGATTAGAAAATGCCATGGTGTCAGTGAGCGCAAACAGTGCCCCATCACAGGTTTTAGTGGAAGGAATGGTGCCCTACTGTTGGTATCAGTGCAAGGGATGCTGCCTCATTGTTGGTATTCAAGGTAGGAATGGTGCCCCATCATTGGTATCTGTTGGGGGAATGGTACCCCATCACTGGTGTCCATGGGAGGAATGGTGCCCCATCTTTGGCATCTGTAGAAGGAATGGTGCCCCATCATTGGTATCTGTGGGAGGAATGGTACCCCATCATAAGTATATGTGGGAGCAATGGCACCCCATCATTGATATCTGGGGAGGAATGGTGCCCCATCATTGGTATCTGTGGGAGGAATGGTGCCCCATCATTGATATCTGGGGAGGATTGGTGCCCCATCATTGGTATCAGTGGAAGGAAAGGTGCCCCGTCATTGGTGTCAGTGGATGGCATGGTGCGCCAAGGGCCAGATAAAGGCAAGCAGAGGGCCACATCCGGCCCACAGGCCACAGTTTGGAGACCACTTTTCAAAATCATTGGATTTTAGTTCTTTTAATCTTGGAGGCTCCGCATCACATGTGGGCATTACCTCTGGTGGTCTGCATATAAATCCTTAAAATAATTCCTGGTGGTCTTGCCATGAATGACTTTGCTCAGACAGTTCCTGTAATTATGTGAGAACGAATCTCCCAATTGTACTCCTGCGTTGTCACATGCCCGCCTCGGGGGAAAATACAAGCAGCTGTGCCCACACACATTGCTCTGGCATGGTCCACTGTTGTCACTTTTAGGAAGCCGGTCCAGAGCAATGATGGCTGAAGGAAGTTGCAGGAGATCAGCAGCACTGAGACAGGAAAAAAAAAAAAACATGGTAGCTGTTTACGATGCACACAGCAAATTAAATGTTATCTAGTTAGGTTTCAATTCTACTTTAATGTAGACCTAGCATCGATATACATGTTATTGTCAAAAGTATTGGGACACCTGCCTTTACCCGCACATGAACTTTACTGGCATCCCAGTCTTAGTCTGTAGGGTTCAATATAGGGTCAATATAACTCCAATATTGAGTTGGCCCACCCTTTGCAGCTATAACTACTTCAACTCTTCTGGGAAGGCTGTCCACAAGGTTTAGGAGTGTGTCTATGGGGAGGTTTGACCCTTCTTCCAGAAGCGCATTTGTGTGGTCAGGCACTGATGTTGGACGAGAAGGCCTGGCTCGCAGTCTCTGCTCTAATTCATCCCAAAGGTGTTCTATCGGGTGGAGGTCAGGACTTTGTGCAGGCCAGTCAAGTTCCTCTACCCCAAACTCGCTCATCCATGTCTTCATGGACCTTGCTTTGTGCACTGGTGGGCAGTCATGTTGGAACAGGAAGGGGCCATCCCCAAACTGTTTCCACAAATTTGGGAGCATGAAAATGTCCAAAATGTCTTGGTATGCTGACCAGTGGCGACCCGTAGTGCAGGGCGCCGGGGTGCCGCCCCCTTATTTATGCGTCCGGCCCGCTAATCTACATACAGGGCACCGGACCCATGGATTCCAATGTTTTTTCTTTTTTTTGAAGCACGTGAATCGAGGCCGAGGCTCTAATAGGCTTTAAAAAAAGGGTGGGCTCAGGGCGCAGAGCACTGCGCCCCAAGCCCACCCAGTTGTGTGACAAAAGCGAGTTAATATTCGCTATTGTCTTCATGATTCTCCTCCCGGCCAATCAGGAAGTGGGTCCTGAGACTTGCCACAGGATGTCTGAGAGGAGAAGCGATCCTATTTGTCGCTGAGAAGGAGGGAGGAGACACAGGGGAAGCCACCGTAAAAGCACCAGGAGGAGGAGTTGTCACCTGGAGGAAGTGCTGGCTGCCCGCGACCCAGATGGGGTAAGTGCAGGGCTTGGGGCTGACTGGGGGGCCCCCCAAGATATATACCACCAGCCACCACTGATGCTGACTCCTTAAGAGTTCCCTTCACTGGAACTAAGGGGCAAAGCCCAACCCCTGAAGAACAGCCCCACACTATAATCCCCCCTCCACCAAATGATTTGGACCAGTGCACAAAGTAAGGTCCAAATCATTTGGTGGAGGGAGGATTATGGTGTGGGTTTGTTTTTCAGGGGTTGGGCTTGGTCCTTTAGTTCCAGTGAAGGGAACTCTTAAGGTGTCAGCACGCCAAGACATTTTGGACAATTTCATGTTCCCAACTTTGCTGGATCAGTTTGGGGATGGCCCCTTCATGTTCCAACATGACTGCGCACCAGTGCACAAAGCAAGGTCCATAAACACATGGATGAGCGAGTTTGGGATGGAGGAACTTGACTGCCTTGCACAGAGTCCTGACCTCAACCCGATAGAACAGCTTTGGGATGAATAAGAGCGGAGACTGAGAGCAAGGCCTTCTCGTCCAACATCAGTGCCTGACCACACAAATGCACTTCTGGAAGAATGGTCAAACATTCCCATAGACACACTCCTAAACCTTGTGGACGGCCTTCTCAGAAGAGTTGAAGCTGTTATAGCTGTAAAGGTTGGGCCAACTCAATATTGAACCCTACGGACTAAGACTGGGGTGCCATTAAAGTTCATGTGCATGTAAAGGCAGGTGTCCCAATACTTTTGGTAGCAGTGTATATTATAGTACTCCCCCTGACAATGCCCTCACTTGCTTTCCCATCCAGAAGACCAGCACCATCTTTGTTCAGGCATCCTCCAGGGTCACCATCTACTTCCTGGATTGAGATGCCAGCTCCGAGAGGATGCAAGTTCACAAACGTCTAACACAGATCAGCCCCTGACGTTGCGATTTGCTCAAAAGTTCCAATGTTGCACTTTGGTCACTTGTAAGGTAGAGTGGACCAGTTTTGATGGGTTTTGTGGATCCAGAACCAGTTGCATCCTTTGCACCCATCTCTCCAAGTGTGTGTGTGGGTCTCACCTTTACCATCCTGGGCCCCCTTTTTCTTTTTGCCCCCCCCCCTCGCGCAGTGTGCACAGACAGTAAGCCTTGCGCCTTGTGGCACTGCTGAGGTTAACTGAGCTGTCTGCGAAGGATCGGGGCGTGCCCGGCTCAGTTCACGGTTGGCACATCTCTGGCTGAGGCCTCCAGTCCTCCCAGTGGATGTAAGCCCTGCCATTGTGATGGGGGATCCAGAGACATTCCTGATGTGTGACTACACAATGGGCTCACCTGAGAATGTTAGAGCAGGGATTGGGTTTCACAGCAGTGCCGAAATATTAATCTCCCCGACTTACCTCACTTCACCCGCAGATGTTCAACGCCTTCCAGATCTGATCTTCTCTAAGAGGACTGCAGCGCCTCAGTGTCCGACCGGCCCATCGAAGAAGGGATCGATTGTTGTGTTCAATTGCATGCATGGGCACAGCACGGGTTCACTTTACACCTTCACTGTATTCCTGGTATTCATGTAGTGCTGACATATTAGCCAATCGAAGGAGCCCGCAGTCCTTACTACAGCCATAGGTGAATGTGGGCCAGTGTTCCTGTACGTGTCATTATATTCTGGGATTGTGGGAGGAAACCGGAGTACCCGGAGAAAACTTACACTGTTCTGTTTCAAAATGAAACTTTATGCACTGACATACCTCCTTAGACCCAGTCCCAGTATGGTCACCTGCTGACTTGGTACCATCCACAGGCAGCTTCACTCTTCAATAGACACGTGTGGTACCTTTCGATCTGGATAAAAATTTGGACAACATTTTTTTGTTTTTCGGATGTACTAGAATTTCCGAATTACAATAGAAAGTAATTGAAACAAATCCGAAATAGCGAAACAAAATTTTGGACAGAATTTTAATCAAAATTGAAAATTTTCGATTCGAATTTCCGAATAGAATATAATAGAATAGAAAATAAAGGAATATTGGAAAAAAAAAAAAGAAAATAAAGGAATAGAATAGAAAATAATATAATAGAATACAAAGAAAAGAAAAGAATATAACAATTTTCTGAAATTCGAATTTCAAATAGAATAAATTCGAATTTCAAATAGAATAAATTCGAATTTCAAATAGAATAAATTCGAATTTGAATAGAATAGAAAGGAATAGAATGGGAAATAAAATAATAGAATAGAATAGGAAATAATAGAATAGAATATAATAGAAAAGAACAAAATTGAAAATAAAAAGCAGAATAGAAAAAAACTATAGAATAGATTGAAATAGAAAGAATATAACCAACTTCCAAGATTCGCATAGAATAAATTTGATTTCGAATGGAATTCGATTTGAATGCAATTCGATTGGAATTCGAATGGAATTTGATTTGAAATCTATTAAATTAAACACATTTTGAAAATGAATTAAACAAATTTAACTAAACGAATTAATGTAAAAACCGAATCGAAATGAAATAAAAATAAAGGAATAGAATAGAAAGGAATATAATAGAATATAATAGAAAATAAAAGAGTAGAATATAATAGAGTAAAACAGAACAAAATAGAATAGAAAATAAAAGAACAGAATAAATAAAAAAATAGAAAATAAAGGAATAGAAAAGAACAGAATAGAATAGAATAAAATAGAATATAACCATCTTCTGAAACTCGAATTGCAAATAGAATGAATTCAAATTTAAAATTAAAGATTTGAACAAAATAGAAAATAAAAGAACAAAATAGAATAGAATAAAATAGAAGGAATAGAATAAAACAGAAAGAATATAACCATCTTCTGAAATTCGAATTTCAAATAGAATACATTAGAATTTGAATAGAAAATAAAATAATAGAATAGAATAGAAAAGAATATAATAAAATAGAATATAACTATCTTCTGAAACTCGAATTTCAAATAGAAAAAAATTAGAATTTGAAAAGAATAGAAAAGAAAATAATATTAGAATAAAAAAGAATAGAATAGAATAAAATAGAAAGAGCATAACCATCTTCTCAAATTCCAATTTCAAATATAATAAATTAGAATTTGAATAAAAAAGAATAGATTTGAATAGAATAGAAAATAAAAGAATACAATACAATATAAAAAAATAGAATAGAATAAAATAGAAACAATATAACCATCTTCTGAAATTCAAATTTCAAATAGAATAAATTATAATTTGAATAGAAAAGACTGATTATAAACTGCGGACAGTGTCTTTTACCAGTAGCTGAGGCGGTATAATCCGCAAAGATATACAGAACAGATGTACCCCGGAATGAAATCCCCATGGAACAGAAAATAATAGATTTAAATAGAATAGAAAATAAAAGAATAGAATAGAATGAAAAAAAGAGTAGCATAGAATTCAATAAAATAGAATAAAATAGAATATATCCATCTTCCAAAATTCGACTTTTGAATAGAATAAATATTGAATTCTAATTGAATAGAAAAGAATAGAATACAAAATAAAATAATAGATTAGAATAAAAAGGAGTAGACTAGAATAGAAAAAAACAATAGAATAGAATAAAATAAAATAGAGAAAATATAAGCATCTTCCGAAATTCGAGTTTCGAATAGAATAAATTTGAATTTCGAATAGAATAAATTTGAATTCAAATAGAATAGAAAAAAATAGAATGAATATAACCATCTTCAGAAATTCGAATTTTAAATAGAGTCAATTCAAAAATAGAATATAAAAGAATAGAATATAAAAGAACAGAACAGAAAAGAATAACATAGAATAGAAAAAAAGAAGCAATAGAATAGTATGGAATAGAAAGAATATGACCATCTTTCAAAATTCGAATTTCGAATAGAATAAATTCAAATTCAAATAACGAATAGAATAGAATGAATATAACCATCTTCCGAAATTCAAAATATAAATAGAATAAATTCCAAAAATAGAATAGAAAATAATAGAATATAATAGAAAAGAAAAAAAAAGAATAAAATAGAAAAACAAAAAAACAATAGAATAGAATGAAATAGAAAGAATATAACCATCTTTCAAGATTAGAATTTTGAATCGAATAAATTTGAATTCGATGTAGCATGAGGACCGGTGTGGGGCAGAGACTGAAGCCCTTGGTTGATTCTAGCCAATCGCAAAGCTCCACTTACTGGTGGCTCCACATTTACCACAGGGCATAGGTACTCTTATTGGTTCCAATGGGAATTAGCATCGGTATTTTCATTGGCAAAAGACAACAGCCTTTATCAGGAGAAGGAGCGGATTAATGCTTGGTGAGATCAATTCCATCAATACTCAGATTGCCTTCTCTGCTGATACATGGCTGAACTTTTCTATGTAATTAGCAGTAATAATACTCCACAAATTCACAATAACCTATGGGCCAGGTGAAAGGAGATAGGAAAGGAACAACTCCCTATGAATGACTTGACAAATCTCCATGCCGTGACTGGAAATACTGGCTTTCAGAGACAGACCTATTCAATTCCACCAGTAACAACAGAACTAATCTCACCTCGTACTATCAGCACCAACAATACACTGCTGACAAGGTGACCATAGTTGCCCCAGTCACCCAATTTTAATAAGGGATTGTCAAACACGAGAGGTTCCCGGATGAGACAAGAATCTGAGATTTCCACTATCATGCATGCACTGCCCAATGTTTTTCTTGTCCTTTTTTGAAAGGCTTGACAGGTGAGTGAGGGGTGTTTTGGGCAGTTTCCTTCTTGAAATGACAGGTGGGTGAGGGGTGTTTTGGTCCGTTTCCTTCTTGGATTGACAGGTGAGTGAGGGGTGTTTTGGGCAGTTTCCTTCTTGGGTTGACAGGTGAGTGAGGGGTGTTTTGGGCAGTTTCCTTCTTGGGTTGACAGGTGAGTGAGGGGTGTTTTGGGCAGTTTTCTTCTTGGGTTGACAGGTGAGTGAGGGGTATTTTGGGTAGTTTCCTTCTTGGTTTGACAGGTGAGTGAGGGGTGTTTTGGGCAGTTTCCTTCTTGGGTTGACAGGTGAGTGAGGGGTGTTTTGGGTAGTTTCCTTCTTGGTTTGACAGGTGAGTGATGGGTGTTTGGGGCAGTTTCCTTCTTGGGTTGACAGGTGAGTGAGGGGTGTTTTGGGCAGTTTCCTTCTTGGGTTGACAGGTGAGTGAGGGGTGTTTTGGGTAGTTTCCTTCTTGGTTTGACAGGTGAGTGATGGGTGTTTGGGGCAGTTTCCTTCTTGGGTTGACAGGTGAGTGAGGGGTATTTTGGGCAGTTTCCTTCTTGGGTTGACAGGTGAGTGAGGGGTGTTTTGGGCAGTTTCCTTCTTGGGTTGACAGGTGAGTGAGGGGTGTTTTGGGCAGTTTCCTTCTTGGGTTGACAGGTGAGTGAGGGGTCTTTTGGGCAGTTTCCTTCTTGGTTTGACAGGTGAGTGATGGGTGTTTTGGGCAGTTTCCTTCTTGGGTTGACAGGTGAGTGATGGGTGTTTTGGGCAGTTTCCTTCTTGGGTTGACAGGTGAGTGAGGGGTATTTTGGGCAGTTTCCTTCTTGGGTTGACCGGGCTGAGGCCTTTGGCACATACACTCACAGGCCTCAAGGTACCCCTTGCTAGTACCGTGTTGGACCTCCCCTTTGCCTTCAGAACTTCCTTCATTCTACGTGGCATCCAACAAGGTTTTGGAAACATTCCTCAGATTTTGCTCCATAGTGACATGATAGCACCACGCAGTTGCTCCAGATTTGTTGGCAGAACATCCATGATGCTAAATCTCCGGTTCCACCACATCTCAAAGGTGCTCTATTGGATTGAGATCTGGTGAGTGTGGAGGCCATTGGTGTACAGTGACCTCATTGTCATGTTCAAGAAACCAGCGGTGAGATGATTTGAGCTTTGTGAGATGGTGTATTATCCTGCTGGAGGAAAGAATGATGTGGTCCAAGACACCATAAGCAATTGGCCTCCATCCCAAATTTTTTATACATCTCTCATTCAAAGTCCCTAAAAATGTCCCCCTTTTTGTTGGAACCCATAAAAGTAATACTGTGTTTTATATCCCACATGCTTACTCTATACAGTGATTGGCCTCATTTAACCACTTCCCGACCGCCCCCTGTATATATACGTCGGCAGAATGGCACGTACAGGCAGAATCACGTACCTGTACGTGACATTCTTCCGGCGGTTGGGGGGTCCGATCGGACCCCCCTCCGCCGGCGGGGACGGTCGGGATCGCTTCAGGAGCGATCCGGGACGAGGGGACGGCCAGTGGTTTCTGGCCACCCCCTCGCGATCGCTCCTGGCCAATGAAAAGCTTCCCCTTCCTGTCTATTGTATAGACAGGAAGGCGGAAGTGATGTCACGCTCGGTGCGCCGGTCTATGTGACCGGAGACGCCGAGCGGCGAACATGTAAAGGTTAGTGCACAACACTACACTGACACCAGTACAGTTAGGCACATATTCCACCCCCTGTCACCCCCTGATCACCCCCCAGATCACCCCCTCCCCCCCCAGTCACAGTGTCACTAATTGCAGTGATCATTTTTTTACTGATCACTGCATTTAGTGTCAGTGTGACTGTAATAACTGTCAGGGCAGTTAGTTTTAGGTCCAAGGTAGCCCCCTACCCCCCCCCTAATAAAGGTTTAACCCCTTGATTGCCCCCCAGGTAACCCTTTCACCCCCTTTTGCCAGTGTCACTAAGCGATCGTTTTTCTGATCGCTGTATTAGTGTCACTGCTGTCGCTAGGTAACCATTTTTTTTTTTTAGGTAACCGCCATGTTTATATAGGTTCATAAATAGTTTTATAGGTCAGGTACCCCCATATTACAACCTAAATAAAGGTTTTAACCCCTTGATTGCCCCTAGAGTTAACCCTTTCACCAGTGATCACTGTATAACTGTCACTGGTGACGCTGGTTAGCCAGTTAGTTATTTCGTTATTTAGGTTCCCCGTCAGGTTTTTATATAGCGTCAGGTACCCCCATATATTACCTAATAAAGGTTTTAACCCCCTGATTGCCCCTAGTTAACCCTTTCACCCCCTTTTGCCAGTGTCACTAAGCGATCGTTTTTCTGATCGCTGCATTAGTGTCGCTAGGTAACCATTTTTTTTTTTTTTAGGTAACCGCCATGTTTATATAGGTTCATAAATAGGTTTATAGGTCAGGTACCCCCATATTACAACCTAAATAAAGGTTTTAACCCCCTGATTGCCCCTAGAGTTAACCCTTTCACCAGTGATCACTGTATAACTGTCACTGGTGACGCTGGTTAGCCAGTTAGTTATTTCGTTATTTAGGTTCCCCGTCAGGTTTTTATATAGCGTCAGGTACCCCCATATATTACCTAATAAAGGTTTAACCCCCTGATTGCCCCTAGTTAACCCTTTCACCCCCTTTTGCCAGTGTCACTAAGCGATCGTTTTTCTGATCGCTGCATTAGTGTCGCTAGGTAACCAGTTTTTTTTTGTATTACTGTTACGGGTGACGCTGGTTAGTTAGCTTGTTTTTTATACTGTCAGGGCACCCGCCATTTATTACCCAATAACGGTTTAACCCCCTGATCGCCCGGCGGGTGATATCAATTAGGTTTTAGGGTCAAATAAGGTCTGCGTCGCCCCAGGTTAGTGCCAGTACCGCAAACACCCACGCACAAAGCATACACCTCCCTTAGTGGCACAGTATCTGAACAGATCAATATCTGATCTGATCAGATCTATACTAGCGTCCCAGCAGTTTAGGGTTCCAAAAAAAACCGCATTGTTAGCGGGATCAGCCCAGATACCTGCTAGCACCTGCGTTTTCCCCCTCCGCCCAGCCCAGCCCACCCAAGTGCAGTATCGATCGATCACTGTCACTTACAAAACACTAAGCACACATAACTGCAGCGTTCGCAGAGTCAGGCCCGATCCCTGCGATCGCTAACAGTTTTTTTGTGGTAGCGTTTTGATTCAGTCGCTTCAGTCAGGAGCTTTTTTACCTGTGAATCTCAAAAAAATAAAAAAAATAAAATAGTTGTCGTTTTATTGTTCTCTCTCTCACTCTATTCTCTCTCTATTGTTGCTCTTTTTTTACTCCATTCTATTCTGCAATGTTTTATTATGTTTTATCATGCTTGCTTTTCAGGTATGTAATTTTGTTTACTGTGTTTTAGTGTTAAGCATTTTTTTGTTTTCAGGTGCGCCATTCAGTTGCAACGCGGATTTATTTATCTTGACAGCAACAGCGTTTGCTCCCACGATACATAAAGACGCGACTCCAACACTGTAGGAGGTGATTTCACCACCACAGTTAAAAAAAAGAGCATATATGCCGAAGCATGGGGGCAGCAGGGGGGGGGGGGGGCGATTGGCTCCTAATGCCACGTACATACGGTCGAAATTCCGACCGTGTGTACACGGCATAACTTTTGCGGGAGGATGCCCCCATGCATCGGCATATATAAATGGTGCATGTATGCCCATCATTAGAAGTGGGTGGATGAAGGGAGGTATTCTAATGGTGGGCATACCCACCAATCAATCTCTTTTTTTCGTTCAGCCAAGAGGCTGCATGAAAAAAAAAAGATTACAATATATGTCCAGTATGTTGCTGGACTTTGAATGGTTATACCAGAATGATGCCTGCAGGTTTAGGTATCATCTTGGTATCATTCTTTTCAGCCAGTGATCGGCTTTCATGTAAAAGCAATTCTAGCGGGTAATTAGCCTCTAGACTGCTTTTACAAGCAGTGGGAGGGAATGTCCCCCCTCCCGGATATAAACCGCGCCATTGGGAAATTGGGAAAGCATTTTATCACACCAATCTTGGTGTGGTCAGATGCTTTGAGGGCAGAGGAAAGATCTAGGGTCTAATAGACCCCAATTTTTTCAAAAAAAAAGAGTACCTGTCACTGCCTATTGCTATCATAGGGGATATTTACATTCCCTGAGATAACAATAAAAATCATAACAAAGAAAAAAAATGGAAGGAACAGTTTAAAAATAAAATAAAAAAGCTAAATAAATAAAAAAAAAACCAAAAAAAAAAAAAAAAAGCACCCCTGCCCCCCCTTCTCTTGCGCAAAGGCGTACACAAGCGTTGGTCTGGCGTCATATGTAAACAGCAATTGCACCATGCATGTGAGGTATCACTGCGAAGGTCAGATCGAGGGCAGTAATTTTAGCAGTAGACCTCCTCCGTGAATCTAATGTGGTATCATGTAAAGGCTTTTAAAGGCTTTTAAAAATGTATGTAGTTTGTCGCCACTGCGTGTTTGTGCGCAATTTTAAAGCATGTCGTGTTTGGTATCCATGTACTCGGCCTAAGATCATATTTTTTATTTCATCAAAAATTTGAGCAATATAGTGTGTTTTAGTGCATTAAAATAAAAAAAAAGTGTATTTTTTCCACAAAAAATGCGTTTGAAAAATCGCTGCGCAAATACTGTGTGGAAAAAAAAAATGCAACACCCACCATTTTAATCTGTAGGGCCTTTGCTTTAACATTATATATAGTGTTTGGGGGTTCAACGTAATTTTCTTGCAAAAAAAAAATATGTTTTCCTGGTGCCTCCATGGCAGCATACATGTGATAGAGCTCCGCCTCTACTCCGCCTTCAGGACTAGTGAATAGCATAAATTAAAGGGCATAGCCCCTCCCCCAACATTCTCCTTTTTTTCCTCATTCCTCTTGACTGGTGAAGAGAAGCAGTATGTCCATACCTCTGCAGTCGGCAGCGTCCGCCGGGTTAAGCCTCTCCCGTGCGCAGTCCCTGTTCTTGAATGAATGAATGAATGAATGAATAACTTATATAGCGCTACAATGCGAACTGAATCGCCTCAAGGCGCTGTATTGGCGATTGGTTATCAAGCTTCTAGAAGAGGTAGGTCTTGAGTTTCTTCCTGAAGGCCAGATGGTTTTCTTCCATGCGGATGTCGGTTGGTAGAGCGTTCCATAGCCGTGGTCCCTGGACAGCGAATCTCCGTTCCCCCTTTGATTTGTAGCGGGATTTAGGAATGAGGAGCAGATTTTGATTAGCCGATCGAAGACTGCGATTCGGTGTGTAGTGTTTTATTTTCTCGCAAAGGTATTGCGGAGCGTTTCCATGTGTGCATTTGTGGGTGAGGCAGAGGGTCTTGAATGCGACCCGATTCTTTACGGTTAGCCAATGTAGGTTCCTCAGGGATGGGGAGATGGATTCCCAGGGTTTTTTCCCTGTTATCAGTCTTGCCGCCGTGTTTTGGATAAGTTGTAAGCGCGCAAGTTGATATTGGGGTAATCCTATGTAAAGGGAGTTAGCGTAATCCAGTCGAGAATTGATGACTGTTCCAACTACCACTGCTTTGTCCTCCTTTGGAATGAAGGGGAGGAGTCTGCGTAGCAGGCGGAGCAGATAGTGTGATCCACTGACTACTGCTCCTATTTGGGCATCCATTGACATTTCTGAGTCAAAAATTACTCCGAGACTCTTGGCCTTGGTCCTAGTGGTGATGGTCCGTCCAAAGATGGTAGGAGGTGTCCAAGGGATCTTGGTTCGGGGGTTATGCTTTGCATGTAGAATAAGAAGTTCTGTTTTTGATTCGTTTAGTTTGAGGGAGCTAGTAGTCATCCAGTCGTCTATCATCGTGAGGCATTTTCCTAATTGCTGATGATGGTCTTTTTGTCCGGTGATACGAAAATATAATTGAGTGTCGTCGGCGTACGAGTGGAAGCAGAGGTCTGATCTTCTGATGATGTTGAGGAGTGGGCGAATGTAGATGTTGAAGAGCACCGGCGACAGGGGTGATCCTTGAGGGACTCCACAGGAGATTGCCCGGGTTTCAGATGTGAAGGGTCCTAGTTTCACCGTCTGAGAGCGATTTCCTAAGAAGGATCCGAACCATTGTAGATCTGAGCCGGTGACTCCTGCTACTTCTGTAAGGCGGATGAGTAGCGTATTGTGGTCCACAGTATCAAAGGCTGCACTGAGGTCCAACAGTATCAGGAGACACGATTCTCCGTCATCCGCTGCTTCGAGGGCATCATCCCAAATTTTCAGGAGTGCGGTTTCTGTCCCATGGCCTGGGCGGAATCCTGATTGTAACGGATCCAGGAGTGTGTGTGTGTCCAGGTGGCGTTGTATCTGTTGTACTACCGCTTTCTCCAAAATCTTGGAAATGTTGTTCAAGCTTGTTATCGGTCTGCGATGGTTGGGGTCCCGGGGGTCGAGGTTGTTTTTTTTTAGCAGGGGTTTGATGATGCCTTGTTTGAGGGCGCCTGGAACAATCCCTTCTTTGAACGATTGATTTATGAGGTGCGTTATGGTGGGAGCCAGGATGTCGGAGCATTCTTTCAGGAGTTTTGTGGGGATGATGTCAATAGACGATGTGCTGTCTCTGAGATTTTTGATGATGTTTTTAGTGGTATCCGTGGTGATTGGGATCAGAGAAAACTTTGGTGGTTGTGAGATGTTTGTGTCGATATCGACTTTTTGCTCTGGTTGCCTGCCGTCCGATGTCTTTTTCTGATCAATTGTTTTCCTAATGTTGACGATTTTATTGATGAAAAAGTCTGATAATTCATTGCAGAAATCTTGGGTTTCATTAGCGGGGGGCTCTAAGCATGCCGGGTTCATCGACTGAGCAACTATTTTGAAAAGTTCCCGGGGGCGGTTTAAGGCCGCTGAGATGGTATTTGAGAAATAATCTTTTTTTGCTTTGAAGATTGCCTTCTGATAATTCTGTGTGAGTCCTTTGTATTTTGTGTGATTTTCCTTGGTGGGATTTATTCTCCATGCTCTTTCGGCTCTTCTGCGTTCTTGCTTGAGTAGCGTGAGCGAGCTGTGGAACCATCCTGCGTTTTTCCTCTTGATGAGTGTTCTGCGTTTTGGAGCCACTGAGTCTGCTGATTGTCGTAATACATTGTTTAGGGAGCTGAGAGTTTGCTCCGATGAGAGGGTTAAATTCAGAGTTGCTACTTTGTTTGATAAGGTGGTTTTGAAGGAATCGGAGTGCAGTTTTTTCTGCGATCTGGTCCAATGCGTCGTTGTTGCAGGTTTCTGGTTTTGGTGGGTGATGTTGGTGGAGATTTTGAATTTGATGGCGTGGTGGTCCGTCCATGGTAGTGGTATGTTGTCTACTGTGTTGATGTCCAGATTTTGTTTGAAGATGAGGTCCAGAGTGTGTCCTGATCCGTGTGTGGGGGTCTTTATCAGTTGCTGGAGACCCAGTTCTTCCAGTTGGCTGATGCAGGCGGTCGCGATAGGGTCTTGGGTAGAGTTTGCCCAGAGGTTGAAGTCTCCAAGTACCAGGAGGTTTTTGGATTTCAGTGTGTGTATTGAGATAAACTCCGTGAGGGGTGTAAGCAGATTGGTCTTAGGTCCTGGTGGTCTGTAGCAAAGTAGAATGTGGGTGGTGTCATGGGGTGTTGATTGAAGATGTAGGGTCAATGTTTCCATAAAAGGCACTGGGTTCTGTGAGATTGGTTTGGTGAGCACCAGGTGCGATTTAAAAATCACTGCTAGGCCTCCTCCTTTTTTTCCTATCCGATGTTCGGTTAGGATCCTGTAGTTCTCCGGTACCAATTCGGTAAGGATGGTGTTGCAGTCGGGGGTTAGCCAGCTTTCCGTGATGAAGAGGCAGTCTATATTGTTTTCGGTGATGAAGTCGTGTACTTCTAGTCTGTGTTTGGCTGCAGATCTGGTGTTGATCATGGCGCATGTTAATTGTTGTGGTTGGGTTGGTATCTTCCTGTTTTTGCTGGTTGATTGTAGGTCGGTCTTTAATAGACATTCTTTTCGTAGAATTTTTTGAATGGGAGCTGGCAATGTTGCGGTGGAATTTCTTAGTCTGTGGAGGGCTTCTGCTGAATATTTAAGGTAGCACATGGCCAGAGGATGAAGCTGATGGTCCTGGGATGACTGAGCTGATGATCCGGATCCGGGTCAGTCCTGTTATCAGTCTAGGTATCAGACTTGCCGCCGCATAGACTAAAGCCAGCAAGTTGATCGTGTGGTGCCCTATGTGTGAAGATGCTGATCCTGATCCGGGTTTGTCCTGTTATCAGTCCGGGCATCAAACTTGCCGCCGCGTAGACTAAAGCCAGCAAGTTGATTGTGTGGAGCCCTATGAGTGAGGACTCGGTTTGGTTGGGTAGTAGATTCCTGGCTGTTCCGGCTGCCTCTGCTTGTCGCGAGGGATCCTGGACCAGACGAATGCTGCTGATGACAGCTGCGGTGTGTTGCTTAGCTGGAGCGAATAGTTCCTGTAGGGGTGATGGGGGCCTGTTGAACCTACTGCCCTCTCGTTGATCCAGAGGAAGGCAAAAAAACCCTCACTGTGCTGGCCAATTGCTCAGTGAGTGGAAAAAAATTCCTTCCTGACCCCGAGCGGCGGTCGGACCGCAGTGCCCTGGATCAACTGCTAGTGGGGGGGGGGGGGGGGGGGGGGGGGGGATCCTGAAAGATTACCTGTTAGGAGATAATCCCTGAAGCGCTTGCTGTGTTGCCTGGTGCGTCTGCGATGAAGTCCGGTTGCTGGGTAGGGGTGTGCTGAAGGGGGTGGGCACGCCGGCCTGCCGAAAGGAGGAAAGGATAAGCTGGGGGGGTGGGATGAGGTGGGATGAGTCTCATCCGCAGCCGGTTTCTTCCTCGTCTATCGAACTAGAACCGAGGCGATGGCGGCTGTGGATGTATCCCCACCTGGGGGACTGACCTGTGGTGGAAGGAGTGCCCGAAGTATCTGCTGGGGGGTCCGGGAGGTCCTGGGGATGTCCTTGCAGTAGCTGGGTGTACCAAGATGGCCGCCGGCCTAGGCCCAATCTGCTGCCTGACCTGGCTCTGATGGCTCCCGGTTCAGCGGTGAGTGTTGCAGGGCTGGGGGGCTTGGAGGCAGGGGGGGACTCGCCGCAGCCCGGTGGGCGGTTGCGGCCGGCGCGGAGAAGGGGCCAATGGGTTGCGGGGGACTTCGGGGCCTGCGGGCCGCTATTAGCGCTGACATAAGACTGGTTGGTCAGTGACACGGCGCCGGCCGGCTAGGCCAAAGCCGCTGCCTGGAGGCCTACCCGGCGGGCAGGCTGCCTGGTGGGCTGCGGTGCGTGCGGCGGTGATGGATGCCGCGAGAAGGTGTGTGGGGGGCCGGGGGGGTCGTGTACCCGGTCCCCGTGCCTGAAGGGTGGGGGCGGGATGCCGGTACAAGGCTGATGGGGATCCAGGGAAGGCTGGAAGGCTGGAGGGCCTGAGAGGCCTGAACGGCCGGAGCTTAGGACGGAGCAGCTGGAGCTACTGACAGCACGTCAGCAGCACGTCAACACTGTCAATGTCCTGTCACTGTTCTTGGGATGACAGAGTTTCCTCATAGGAACGCAGTCTGCTGAATTTCCAGAAAAACGAATGCTGGTGATGACGGCGGGAGGATCAGATTCTCTTCCTTCTTGGTCAGGTTAGGTTTTCTTTTTGCTTCCATGTCTGCACTGTTTTTGAGCCCTGGTGGTTAAAATTTATAGGTTTAAAAAAAAAAAAAAAAATGTCCCCTTTAAGACATTTTATTCCTGGTCTGCACATGTGCAGGACGGGCGTTTCCTTGCTTTTTTTTCTCTAGCTTTTTTGTTCTACCCTTCAGGGTTCTCACTCTCTTGCCGTGGCCTTGGTTTTGTTTCTTTTTTTTTTTTTTGTCAGTAATAAGGTAGGTCCTTTTAATTAAGCTGCTCTCCCTTTTTAGCTTTAAAATGTTGGCTCCAAATTGGACTCAGGGCTGCTCTGCATAGCAGGTGTATGCCCTGCAGTCCAAATTACTTCAGCATTACAGGTATGTGTGGAGCTGGCCATGCACCATGCAATTTTCTTGTTCAATTTCCTTTAGGTTTGCCTTCAACTGTGTGGTACAGGGGCCTGCCTGATTGCATGCAAATTGGAGGTGATTAGATTTGACTTCATATTGTATGGCTTTGGTAGATCTGAGGGAGATCTATAGACGGGGGTTGTGTAGTGTATGGCCAGCCTTACACTTTTATCTCACTCCTATTGCGGTGACTTCATTTAAAAATTTGGTGTGCAAATAGACTCTATTTCTTTTTGCTTTCTTACTTCGCCTTCCTACAGCTGATCCTCCTGCCCATTATTTACCATGAGCCATTCGTCACAAAGCCAAGATCCTCATATCCAATAGGTATGTGGACCACCTGTACGTGAGTATTTAAAAATAAATAAAAAAAGAGTGCGCCACTGACAAACAAACTTTGTTTGTTTGTTTCAGCCCTGTTCCTTCAAAGCGGTCCAGAAAGTCCTCAAGGCGCTATGACAATGACGATAGTCCTGAGCGAAGACCGCGCTCTTCTCATCATAAATCTTCCAGAAGATCAGGATCTTATAGACATCGTCATTCGCCTTCGCCTCCACCGCGGGCGTCAAGGAAAAAATGTTGGGCCTGTGGCGCGGTTCCACTCCCTGATAAGCTCGTCTGCAGAGACTGTCTCAGGGACTACGCAGCTAACCGGGAATTAGAAGGCCAGCAGGTGGTTGACCTGCTTAAGCAAACCATGAGAGACTCTCTTTCTGAACTGACGGCCATGATTCCAGCTCACCCGGTTTCACAAGCTGCCCAGGTGTTGGATTTGGACCCCGACATTTCGGGCCCATCAGCTGTTAGTACTCCTTTGCCTCCATCAGGAAAAACAGCTAAACAAATCCCACCGGTAGATTCATCCGAGGAGTCCTCAGATGATACAGAACCGTCTGGTTTCAATTTCTCCCTGGTTCAACCCTTTGTACAAGCGGTGAGGAGCGACATTGCCTGGGAAGACCCGGAAGGGCCTCCTCAAAAATCAAAAAGCTATTTCTCATTCCTCAAGAGAAACCAAATCTTCTTCCCATTAATGGGGGAGATCATAGAGGATGAGTGGAACAAAACTGTTTTCTGTAGCACGTTTATGCAAAATGTATCCACTGGCAGATTCGGATACTCAGTTCAATGACTGTGGTTGATGCGGCTGTAGTGCGTCTGGCAAAAAATGTAACAATGCCAATGGAGGATTCAACGTCTTTCAAGGATCCCCTAGATAGCTCCATTTGAGGTCTAGATCAATACATCTATCTAGAAGCAGGGGTGGCTTGCAGACCAGCCATTGCGCTGACATCTGTTTCCAATGCCATCAGGTCTTGGACGGAAAATATTGAGACATCCCTGCACTAAGACGTTCCCAAAGATGACATAATCAAAGCTCTGGAGGAGCTTAAGTTGGCGGATTTCGTGGGAGAAGCTGCAATTGACACAATCCGGTGTTCAGCCAATTCAACGCTGCAACTCTGTTATGGCAAAGCGGGCCTTATGGCTAAAGCCTTGAACAGCCGATCTAGCATCAAAGCAGAATTGGTGCAAGATTTCCCTTGATGGAAAATCTCTGTTTGTTGAGAAACTCGACAAAGTAATCTCCAGAGTAACAGGGGGCAAATCTGGCTTACTTCCTCAGGACAGGAAGGTTCGGAGAACAAGGCCTATTTATCACGATTCCGGCAATCAAATTCTAGAGACTTCAGGCAGTCTCGCCCCTTTAGGGACAACAAGAAATCGTGGAGAGGCACCCAGACTTCTTTTCTGGGAGCCAGAAAGTACAAGTCCCTCACTGCTCCCCAGGAGGGGACAAAGTCCTTTTGACGTCAGCGGGGAGGAAACGCCCCCAGTGGGAGCCCGGTTAAAAAAAAATGTTTTCCCCATCTGTGCCTCCAAATGTCAAGACCCATGGGTCCTAGCAACAATCCGGTACGGTCACTTCTGGACTTTCTCTCAGCAGCCTCCTCACACGTCCTTCAAAGAGACAGTTACCAGCCTCCCCACAGAAGGCACTGGCCTTAAACCAATTTTTTTTGGAGTCCCTGCAGCGTCAAGGGGCAGCAATACCTGTCCCCCCATCAGATCGATTTTACAGGTTTTTCCTCCACCCTTTTCCTGGTGCAGAAAAAAACAGGCGACTGGAGACCTGTAATAGATCTGAAAAAGCTAAATCAATACATCAATCTCGAAAGCTTCAAGATGGAGTCACTCCAAACGATCATACAAACCATACAACCAGGAGATTGATTAATCTCGATAGACCTGCAGGATGCGTACCTCCACATCCCTATTCTACCATCCTTCCAAAAATAATTAAGGTTCGCAGTGGGTCATGTCCACCTGCAATTTCAAGCTCTGCCCTTCGGGCTATGCACCTACCCTCTGGTGTTCACAAAAGTGTTGATATCTGTCTTGGCCCCCATGAGAGAGAGAGGGGGTTAAGAATTTATCACTACCTGGACGATATCCTCTTGCTGTCAAAAAAACCCGAGCCACCTTTTAGTCCACAGGGAGATTCTTCTCCAGTCGTGGTCGGAGTTCGGGTGGCTGGTGAACCATCGGAAGAGCCAATTAGTTTCAACACAGCAGATGGATTACTTAGGAGCAATGTTCGGTACGCTCCTAGGCACAGTCTCTTTACCCCAGATGAAGATGGAGGGCATCATTCAGAAGGTATCCAAGGTCATAGAGATCCCATCTATCAGCCTTGCAGTGTTTGAGCCTTATTGGCACAATGTCCTCGTGCATACCTCTAGTTCCATGGTCTCACTAGCATCTGAGACACTTCCAGATGGGATTCTTAATACAATGGAGACGACATCTGTCTCAGACAATCCGTTTAACAACGCTAATGAGCAGTGGTCATTACACTGGTGGACGAATCTAGAGAATCTCTCCCGGCTCTATCATTTGGGTTCCCACTCATGGTCCACAATTACGTCAGATGCGAGTGGCCAGGGGTGGGGTGCCCATTGCAGAGAATTCAGGGAAGATGGTCCTTTCCCACCAGAGGGACAGTGTCCAACGTCCTAGAAATGAGGGCAGCATTTCTAGCCTTAACCTCTTTTTGCATCTCAGGTCAAGGGACAGGGAGTACTTCTATGTTTGGACACCAAGGTGGCGGTCTCGTACCTTCAGAAACAAGGGGGCACCCACAGCAAGACACTTCTGAGGGAAGTGGAACCTGTAATGCTCTGGGCAGAGAGGAACCTGGTAGACCTCAGGGCAATGTATCTCCCAGGCAAGATGAACACAGAGGCAGATGTCTTATCGAGGAGGTTTGGGGACAACGAGTGGTCTCTACATCCCCATGTGTTCATCCAAATCTCCAATCTAGGGCAGACCCCACTGGTGGATCTTTTTGCTACGCATGAGAATTGCAAAATCAGGAGATTCTTCTCTCACCTTCCACATCCACAGGCGGAAGGAGTAGATGCGCTATTTTGTCCTTGGACCTTCAAGACAGCTTACACCTCTCCTCCTCGCCCACTCATTTCGAGGTTTCTCCTCAGACTCCTGAACGAACCTGTCAAAGTGCTAGCAGTGCTACCCTATTGGTCGAAGAGACCGTGGTTTCCACTAGCCATGCACCTCAGTGTGGATCATCCGATCAGAATTCCTCCCTTTCTGCAGTTGTTGACCCAGGGCAGGCTGGACCATCCAGACCCACAGAAGCTGGATCTTTGTGTATGGAAGTGGAAAGGAGGAGGTTTGAATCGTTAGGCTGTTCCCAAGAGGTCATATCCACCCTGTTAAAAGCTAGAAAGCCTACAACCAACACAATCTATGCAAGAATTTGGGACAAGTTCTTATCCTATGCCCCAGGAAAAGGAATTGATCATATCTCTCTTTCCACTGCTGATGTTCTGAGTTTTCTGCAAACTGGTCTCGATTTGGGGCTCAGCAAGAGTTCCCTCAAGGTACAAGTTTCCGCAACTTCTGCAGCAACTAACACCAGGGGGGCAGAAGACCCTCTAGTGGTTACGTTCCTCAGGGGAGTATTGGAGTCCCCCATCCAGACGTTCCTTTCCAAAGTGGGATCCTCCTCTAATATTGGAAGTCCTATCCACTCATCCGTTTGTACCGGTTGAAGAGGTCTCAATTTGGAACTTGACTTTAAAAACAACTTTTCTGTTGGCTATTACATCCGACAGGAGGATTTCGGAAATCCACTCCCTGGGCATTGGGGATGATCACATATCCTTTTTTTCCAGATAGGGTAGAACTTCGCCCTCTCAGAGGTTTCACACCCAAGGTCACCTCAACGGCAAACCTATCAGAACCATGGGCGTTACCAGTTTTCATGGACTCAGAATCAAACTCCTGTTATGAGTTAGACATATCCAAAGTTCTCAGGGCCTACTTGGAAGCCACAGCAAGTTTGGCAGAAAAAGGAAAGGAGTGACACTTATTCAGGAGTATGGATTGCTGCTCACCCCTTCAGAGTGAACTAAAAAAGAGAAGTTTTCCCCCCCAAAAGAGGGAAGTGGGGTTTTTAGGCAGCACAGTAGATAAAGTGAGATAATTGATACGACATGGGTCAAAGATAAAAGAAAAATTGTTTTATTTTATTGGCACCACTGTGACAATAGATTTAAAAGACATGAGCCTCATTTCAAGAATGCCATACAACAATCATATAATAAAACGTACAGTATTGCATGGACAAACAGTGCTTTTCACAGTATCATATTTCCTAAGAGCAGAAACAAGGGAAACAAAAAGTAAAACCTGACGCGTTTCAACTATTATCTGTGTAAGTCTTCTTCAGAGGATTACTTTTTTAGAAAAGACGTCTTTATCTGCTGGAATATAAAGCATAATGGTATAACATGCTTGTAAGCATGGAATAAGTACAGTCATCTCTTAGTAACTATACATGGTAAATACTGACATCGACCATTATAATGAAGCTTTATATATTTACCCACGTCTGTGTGATTGGTATTATGGGCTTCTTTACTTGAGGGTCTTTCTAAAATGATTTTCCTTCTCCATGCGGCTCCAGGGCGCTTCCCCACCGATCGAGGCGAGCCAGGCAACAGATTTCCGGGTGCAGGGCTTACAGGGGGTCACACGGGTTTTGACCAGCGGCAGCCGATTGAGCTGGGTGGGGTTCGGGACGGGGGGGGGGGGGAGGAGGGGGATAGAATCCAATTCCTGCATCAATATTCCAAAAGAGGGAAAGGGTTAAAGGAGTGTTGTTCTAATTCTAATGTATAAGTTATTTATCTTTTTTTGAGGCATCATATGTACGTTATATTCGGATGCCTTATCAGAGGGCTTGTCCCTCTTGCGGATAATATATAGCCTGTTGATATATGACCTATTATGGCATACATAATATGGCCTACCTATCCCATGTGCACCACTTTTTCTTCACGTGTGTATACCTTCCCTTTCCTCTTTCATTATAAATTCTATGTATTGGATGTTATTGTAAACAGACCCATGTGAGAAGTGGGGCGTTCGTGTGAGGGAAGGATAGAAGGGGGAAAGGAAAGGGGACTGGGGGGGAAGGGGAAGGGGGGGGGAGGGGGGGGGGGGGGACGGGGAGGGATGGGAAAAAGAAAATTATTCTTTTCTTTTCTTTTTCCCATCCCTCCCCGTCCCCCCCCCCCCCCCCCCCCCCCCCTTCCCCTTCCCCCCCAGTCCCCTTTCCTTTCCCCCTTCTATCCTTCCCTCACACGAACGCCCCACTTCTCACATGGGTCTGTTTACAATAACATCCAATACATAGAATTTATAATGAAAGAGGAAAGGGAAGGTATACACACGTGAAGAAAAAGTGGTGCACATGGGATAGGTAGGCCATATTATGTATGCCATAATAGGTCATATATCAACAGGCTATATATTATCCGCAAGAGGGACAAGCCCTCTGATAAGGCATCCGAATATAACGTACATATGATGCCTCAAAAAAAGATAAATAACTTATACATTAGAATTAGAACAACACTCCTTTAACCCTTTCCCTCTTTTGGAATATTGATGCAGGAATTGGATTCTATCCCCCTCCTCCCCCCCCCGTCCCGAACCCCACCCAGCTCAATCGGCTGCCGCTGGTCAAAACCCGTGTGACCCCCTGTAAGCCCTGCACCCGGAAATCTGTTGCCTGGCTCGCCTCGATCGGTGGGGAAGCGCCCTGGAGCCGCATGGAGAAGGAAAATCATTTTAGAAAGACCCTCAAGTAAAGAAGCCCATAATACCAATCACACAGACGTGGGTAAATATATAAAGCTTCATTATAATGGTCGATGTCAGTATTTACCATGTATAGTTACTAAGAGATGACTGTACTTATTCCATGCTTACAAGCATGTTATACCATTATGCTTTATATTCCAGCAGATAAAGACGTCTTTTCTAAAAAAGTAATCCTCTGAAGAAGACTTACACAGATAATAGTTGAAACGCGTCAGGTTTTACTTTTTGTTTCCCTTGTTTCTGCTCTTAGGAAATATGATACTGTGAAAAGCACTGTTTGTCCATGCAATACTGTACGTTTTATTATATGATTGTTGTATGGCATTCTTGAAATGAGGCTCATGTCTTTTAAATCTATTGTCACAGTGGTGCCAATAAAATAAAACAATTTTTCTTTTATCTTTGACCCATGTCGTATCAATTATCTCACTTTATCTACTGTGCTGCCTAAAAACCCCACTTCCCTCTTTTGGGGGGGAAAACTTCTCTTTTTTAGGCCACAGCAAGTTTCAGCTCAGGTGAATGCTCCTTCAACAAGAGCAGTATCGGCATCTTGGGCAGCGAGGGCAAATGTTTCTCTTGAAACATTAGGCTTGGTCTTCCCGACACACGTTCCTCAAACATTATCGTATTGATCCCGGGGCTCTTACAACCGTAGAGTTCGGGAGAAAAGCGCTTCATGCTGCTATGTCTGTGTTTGATTAAAGTTTATTTTTTGTTAAAGCATTAAACCCACCCATGTGAGCTAGTTATTTATCACATGTATGCTGCCATGGAGGCACCAGGAAAACGGAAAATTGTATCATACTTTACCGTAATTTTCCTTTCCTGGTGCCAATCCATGGCAGCATAAACTCCCACCCTCGGTATTCTATATTACGAAGAATGTTGGGGGAGGGGCTATGCCCTTTAATTTATGCTATTCACTAGTCCTGAAGGCGGAGTAGAGGCGGAGCTCTATCACATGTATGCTGCCATGGATTGGCACCAGGAAAGGAAAATTACGGTAAAGTATGATACAATTTTCCGTTTTCTTGTAAACAAAAAGTGTCAGAAAGGGCTTTGTCTACAAGTGGTTAGAAGAGTGGGTGACGTGTGACATAGGCTTCTAAATGTTGTGCATAAAATGCCAGGACAGTTCAAACCCCCCCCAAATGACCCCATTTTGGAAAGTAGACACCCCAAGCTATTTGATGAGAGCAATGTTGAGCCCATTAAATATTTTTTTTTTTTGTCCCAAGAGATTGAATAATGAAAAAAAAAAAAAATATATATATATTTTTTTTACAAAAAGTTGTCACTAAATGATATATTGCTCAAACATGTCATGGGCATATGTAGAAATACACCCCAAAATACATTCTGTTGCTTCTCCTGAGTACGGGGATACCACATGTGTGGGACTTTTTGGGAGCCTAGCTGCGTACGGAACCCCAAAAACCAATCACCGCCTTCAGGCTTTCTAAGGGTGTAATTTTTTTATTTCACTTCTCACTGCCAATCACAGTTTCGGAGGCCATGGAATGCCCAGATGGCATAAAACCCCCCAAAATGACCCCATTTTGGAAAGTAGACACCCCAAGCTATTTGCTGAGAGGTATGGTGAGTATTTTGCAGATGTCGCTTTTTGTCACAAAGTTTTGAAAATTGAAAAAAGAAAAAAAAATTGTTTTTTTCTTTACTTTCTTCATTTTCAAAAACAAATGAGAGCTGTAAAATACTCACCATGCCTCTCAACAAATAGCTTGGGGTGTCTACTTTCCAAAATGGGGTCATTGGGGGGGTTTTGTGCTATTTTGGCATTTTATGGCCTTCGAAACTGTGATAGGTAGTGAGGAGTGAAATCAAAAATTTGCACCCTTAGAAATCCTGAAGGCGGTGCTTGGGTTTCGGGGCCCCGTACGCGGCTAGGCTCCCAAAAAGTCCCACACATGTGGTATCCCCATACTCAGGAGAAGCAGCAAAATGTATTTTGGGGTGCAATTCCACATATAACTATGGCATGTGTGAGCAATATATCATTTAGTGACAACTTTTTGAAAAAAAAAAAAAATCTTTTTTATTTTTGTCTTTATTCAATCACTTGGGACTAAAAAAAAAAATATTCAATGGGCTCAACATGCCTCTCAGCAAATAGCTTGGGGTGTCTACTTTCCAAAATGGGGTCATTTGGGGGGGTTTTGTACTTCTCTGCCATTTTAGCACCTCAAGAAATGAAATAGGCAGTCATAAATTAAAAGCGGTGTAAATTCCAGAAAATGTACTCTAGTTTGTAGACGCTATAACTTTTGCGCAAACCAATAAATATACGCTTATTGGCATTTTTTTTACTAAAGACATGTGGCTGAATACATTTTGGCCCAAATGTTTGACTAAAATTGAGTTTATTAGATTTTTTTTTATAACAAAAAGTAGAAAATCTCTTTTTTTTTCAAAATTTTCGCTCTTTTTCCGTTTATATCGCAAAAAATAAAAATCACAGAGGCAATCAAATACCATCAAAAGAAAGCTCTATTTGTGGGAAGAAAAGGACGCAAATTTCGTTTGGTTACAAAATTGCATGACCGCGCAATTACCAGTTAAAGTAGTGCAGTGCGAAATTGAAAAAAGACCTCTGGTCCTTTGGCTGCCAAATGGTCCGGGGCTGAAGTGGTTAAAGTCCCGCCGACCAAACTTTCTCTCTTTTTATTATCCTGCTGGAAGAAGCCATCAGAAGATGGGGACACTGTAGTCATAAAGGGATGGACATGGTCAGCGACAATACTCCGGTAGGCCGTGGGGTTTATACGATGCTCAATTGGTACTAAGAGGCCCAAAGTGTGCCAAGAAAATTTCCCTCACATCATTACACCACCACCAGCCTGACCCGGTGATACAAGGCTGGATGGATCCATGGCTTTAATGTTGTTTTACGCCAAATTCTGACCCCACCATCTGAATGTCACAGCTGAAAACGAGACTTATCAGATCCAATCTTCTATTGTCGAATGTGCAAATTGTAGCCTCAGTTTCCTGTTCTTAGCTGACAGAAGTGGCACCCAGTGTGGTCTTCTGTTGCTGTAGCCCAACCTCTTCAAGGTTTGACGTGTTGTGCGTTCAGAGTGGTTATTTGAGTTACCGTTGCCTTTCTATCGTCTTGAACAAGTCTGCCCATTCTCCTCCGACATCAACAAGGCATTTTCTTCCACACAACTGCCACTCACTGGATATTTTCTCTTTTTTGGACCATTCTCTGTAAACCCGAGAGATTGTTGTGTGTGAAAATCCCAGTAGATCAGCAGTTTTTTTTTTAAATACTCAGACCAGCCCGTCTGGCACCAACAACCATGCCACGTTCAAAGTCACTTAAATCCCCTTTCTTCCCCATTCTGATGCTTGGCTTGAACTTCACCACTTCTAGATGCCTAAATGCATTACTGCCATGTAATTGGCTGATTAGCAATTTGTGTTACCAAGAAATTGAACAGGTGTACCTGTAGCACCCTCTAGTGTGTGCTACTAGTAGTGACAGTGTAGGAAAATTTACCTGGCTCATGTTAACCACTTCAACCCCAGGAGAATTTACCCCCTTCCTGACCAAGCCATTTTTTGCGATACGGCACTGAATTGCTTTAACTGACAATCGTGCGTCGTTGTACCCAAACAAAATTTACATCCTTTTTTTCCCACAAATAGAGACTTCTTTTGGTGGTATTTGATCATCTCCTGCGGTTTTTATTTTTTTGCGCTATAAACAAAAAAAGAGCGAAAATTTAGAAAAAACACAATACTTTTTACTTTTCGCTATAATAAATATCCCATTTTTTTTGTTTTTAAAAAAAATGTTCTCCTCAGTTTAGGCCGATATGTATTATTCAACATATTTTTGGTTAAAAAAATCGCAATAAGCGTATATTGATTGATTTGCACAAAAGTTATAGCGCCTACAAAATAGGTTATTGATTTATGGCATTTTTATTCATTTTACTAGTAATGGCAGTGATCTGCGATTTTTATCGGAACTGTGACATTGCGGCAGACAGATCGGACACTTTTGACACTTTCTTGAAACCATTGACATTTATACAGCGATCAGTGCTATAAAAAGCCACTGATTACTGTATAAATGTCACTGGCAGGGAAGCGGTTAAGACTAGGGGGCGATCAAGGGGTTAAATGTGTTCCCTCACTGTGTGTTCTAACTGTGGGGGGATTGGACTGACTGGGGGAGGAGACCGATCAGAGTTTCTATATACTAGGAACAGACGATCTGTCTCCTCTCCCCTGACAGAACGTGGATTTGTTTGCTTACACACACAGATCCACGTTCCTGCTCTGTCAGGAGTGATTGCAGGTGCCTGGCGGACATCGTGGCTGCCGGGCATGCGCATCAGCTCCTCGGTGACATGCGTGCCCCCTATACCGACAGGAAGGGGAGGACATCGTATGACACCCGGCTAGGATGGGAGATCCCATCTGCGGACGTTATTTTAATATACGCTGGGAATGAAGTGGTTAAAGCCTGTGAGTCTTAATTGGGTCATAGTTCACTAGAGTTCAGGGCTGGGTGACTTATCCTGGCAGCTCTCTGGTGCCTCCCCCTCGTGTCTGGAAGGTTGGAGAATCTTCTAAAATTAGAGAGTGGTGGTTGGGAGGAGCTGCCATGAATATTTTGAAGTGGACTATAGACATGGGCCATTCCAGCAGGGGAGTTGGGGGGAAGATGCAGATGAAGTGCTGAGGAGAGGCTGTCGGCGGTCCTTGAGGGAACCCCCTGCCGGGGAGGGGTGACACCCCGGGCTGGAGGCTCAGGATAGCTGGCCTAGAAAGAGCCCACCACAGGAGGCAGTTGGAGGGGAACCTTCAGGAAGTGCAGTGGAACAGAGCAAAGACAGACAGTGAGTAGAGATCAGCACTGAGGGACAACACAAGGGGAGAGACTGTCAGCTGAAACAGTGCTCTCTGAAGACAGCAGGGGGCTTAATCTTTATCCTTGCACTGGGGAATCTCCATGGAAGTGTGCCAGTCGGGCAGGAATGGGGCAGAAAGCCAGTCAGGCGGACTGGGAGGAAGATCAGCCAGGTGTGGCTGGAGGCGGCCAGCTGGGCTATCAATTTTCTGCAAGCAACTGGAGCTGGGATCAGTGGCCACAAGGAAGCAGGAGGAATGTCATGCTGATGGCTGTCCGCACTACTTTATCAAGGGACTAAGAGTTCCTGCCTGTAATGGGCCGTTGCTGAGCCAACGCAAAATTGTTATGCCGTGTACACACGACCGGACTTTTTGACGGACTTTCAACGGACTTTTGACGGACTTCCATCGAATTGGACTTGTCTACACACAATCACACCAAAGTCCGACGGATTCGACCGTGATGACGTACAACCGGACTAGAATAAGGAAGTTTATAGCCAGTAGCCAATAGCTGCCCTAGCATCAGTTTTCGTCCGCCGGACTAGCATAAAGACGGACTGATTTTTCGACCAGACTCGAGTCCGTCGGATTGATTTGAAACATGTTCTAAATCTAAAGTCCGTCAGATTTTTCGACAACAAAGGTCCGATGAAGCCCACACACGGTCGAATTGTCCGATGAGTTTGTTCCGTCGGACCTTTGCTGTCGAAAAGTCTGGCCATGTGTACACAGCATTAGTTCCCCCCAAGAGTGAGCAACAGGGGCTTTGCTGAGAAAACCAAGTGTATGCAGAAGGAAGGAAAAGTGGATTTTTTGTAAAAAGGAGGGAATTGTCCCTTTCGTTCATAGTTCTGGACATTTTTCAAGTTGGGCATCCCATAAATTCCCTACCTCCTCCAAGTTATCAACCCCTAATAAAACATCAAATAACAAGCCAAGGATTGTGTTGGAATGCATGCAGGAATATGCTATGTGGCTGGCCGTGTAGCAGTGAGGAATCCTAACTCAGCAGCTCCTACGTGGGGTGTGTTACATACCTAATAAAGTTGTGCACACACAAGATTTTCAAAGATGGTGGTGTAGTCAGGGGCGGACTGACCATTCGGCCACTCGGGCACTGCCCGAGGGCCCCGGGCCACTAGGGGGCCCCAACAGGGTTGCCAGCCTCAGTAAAACCAGGGACAGTATGTAATTTTTTTTACATCTGTCTCTGAAATGTCCCTTACCGACATCCTTTTGGTCTAAAAATCCAGAGATTATAGCTGCCCCACCTCTCCAGTACCTTCATAGCCAATAGAAACATGTCTGTGTATACTGTGTGATTGTATACTGTGTGTGTATACTGTGTGGCCCCATAATCTCTGATTGCCTGGGGGCCCCATAATCTCCTACTGCCCGGAGGCCCCATGAGTTGTCAGTCCGCCCCTGGGTGTAGTAGAGAGGAAGGGTGGGACCAAAATATCAGAAGACTAAAGTTCCTCTTTAAAATATTGCTCAGTGCCCTTCATTTAACACTAGGCACTATCTGCGAAGAGTAGATGGCCTCATCAGTGTGTGGCTACTCTTTCTTTGTCCAGTCACAGGCTGAGGACAGGTCCTGTAGGGTTAGGGCAAGCCTGAAGGAAGATCCAGGACTAGGGTTGCCACCTCATTCCTTTAAACCTGAACACATATGACTATAGCTCTACATACGAGTGTCCTGCTTTGAAAATTCTGTGTCCCTGGGTGTTTCCTGTTTTTGCAAACCACACTTTTTGGTCCTTAATTGCCTCCTGTGGTCACCTGCCGACCTTGGCATGCTGTGGCACTTGTAGAATCCCTGAATCTTCTTTGACTGCATTTGATATATCTACCTTAGGGGGGTGTGGCTGGACGCTGAGGGGAATAGAAGCCGGAATCCTTGCTCTCTACGGACCTGATGCTAATCTCCTCCACACGGGGACACATCTACACATCGAAGAGGCAGAAACCACACCACCCGCTCTCAGAAACAGGGGGGAGCCTCTGGACAGCCTCACCCTCCCCCCCTGGGTCCCCTGATCCAATCGTACTTTACACTACCACCCTGGGCCGCCATGCGGGAAGCTGAGAACATGGCGCTGGAGCGCGCCACACAGGCATCTTCATCTCCTCCTCCCGAGATCCTGGGCTGGCTGCGGATGACTCCTGAGGACTCCACGAGCTACACCCTGGACAGCGGGCTGCTCGGCGGCCGATCCACAGCACAGCCCTCAGCTCCATCAACCTTGCATGGCCTATCTCCACCTCTCCACGTGGACCAACCGCCGCCATCTTGCTAGGACACTTTCGGAGCGGCTCCATTGATCCTGCGGGTGAGTCCCTCTCTAACCCCTTCCCGTACAAAGGGCCCTGCTCCGGACTCCCTCTGCTTGCAGGGCACTCCACTGGCGTTCCGGCATTGGGGACTCCCCTCTTCCCAATCGGGCCACTCACATTCATTGCCGCGGCTGCAGCCTACCTCTCCTCCTCTCCAGGCCCCATCTTCTGCCCCGGGCTCTCCAAAGCCCCAGAGACCACTCCGCTCTTGCGATTCCAGCTCTGCAAGCCTCACAACAGACCACCTGCCACCTTCCTATTCCCCTTGTATCTCACAGGCACCCCACCTGCTCCCCGCGCAGCCCACCCAAGAGCATAGAGAGTGGTTTGAACCATGGGCCTCCCCCTCACAGGCTAAGACCCATCATCAGCCTCTACCCCGAATACCATCTATCCTCACCGCTGATGAACTGGTCTCCTGGCGAAGGCAAATCCACTCTCTACCCATCAAGGAAGATTTCAAGCTGCCTATTTAAGAGGTTAAAGAGGCCTGCCGCAGTGAGATCAAAATGCTGCAAGCTGACTTTCACCCTTTGGCTACTCAGGTGGAGGACCTGGAAGAAGACCTCCAAACTACTAAGCTTTCCGTGCACCGCGTTCAGTCTCAACAGACAGATGATCGCTTTATGCTTCGTGACATGCAACGCCATTTTGAGGACCTCGACAATCGCAACCGCTGCAACAATATCAGGGTTCGGGGTCTCCCGGAATCCAATGGCCCATAGGATCTGAGAATGGTCCTCCAGACTATTTTCAACAACCTACTGAGAATCCCTGCCACCACACATATGGAAATTAATAGGGCCCACAGAGCCTTGAAACCCAAAGATCAAGTTTCCAAACCTAGAGATGTCATCTGCAGAGTGCACTCGTTCACTTTAAAAGAGGACTTTATGTTAATAATTAAACTGATACTAGTCAATGGCACGCCGGTTCAACTATTTCCTGATCTATCCTGGATTACCCTCCAGAAGCGCAGACTGCTTAAACCGCTCCTTCACTCTCTGCAGGACAACAACATCACCTACCATTGGGGCTTTCCCTTTAGCTTGATGGCCACGCACGCATAATGGAAAGACAGCAACCCTTCGGGTCCCCGAGCATATCCACTTCTTCTGCGAGACATTGAACATTCTAATTCCTGACCTACCAGGTTGGGATATCATCTCCTCACCTCCTCCTTCCCTGACCACAGGATGGCAGCGGGTTCCTCTAAAGAAGAGGGGGCGGACCTCTGATCCCCCCCAAGAATTCCAAACAACGGCCAGCCTGAGAAACTTTCATGGCTGACACTGCCCTTTTGCTTTTTTACAGCTGGCAGACCGGACTACGGGAGAACACTTTGTCTTTTACCTTTGAACTAAAGTTGAAATTCCAGTCCCTATTGGTTAACATGTTTTCCTCTCCAGGTTGTAGTTTCTCTCCCGCGAGGACGGTTGGCAATTGGTGTCTGACACTAACCCCCTTAGCTTGTTTTGTGATTTTAAGTTCATTATTTGATGTTTTTTACCCCCAGGCGCCCTCTTTGGATGATGGTGGTAATACGGAACTGTTGGTCCAATGTTGGCCTTGAATTATTTGTTCTAAGATATGTGATTGATTTATTTTTCCTTGTTTCTCTTCTCTTTTCCCTCCCTTCCACGGCTCGTCTACACAATATTATCCGTTCACACCTCGGCCCTCTCATGATACAGATTTACACACATAATGTTAATGGCCTTAACTCAAATTTTAGACGGCAGTTGGCATTGAGGCGCTTCAAAGATTCAGGGGCAGATGTAATATTCGTCCAAGAAACGCACTTTGACAAAAGAGGTTCCCCGGCGTTCGCTTCTAGATTCTTCCCCACAGGGTTCTTAGCATCTGGCATTAAAAAGAAAGCAGGGGTAGCGATTTTGATCAAAAGGGGCTCCCCATTCACACCCATATCCTCCTATTCTGACCCCCAGGGTCGGTTTCTGATTCTCAGAGGCAAATGGCAACAATCTGACGTGACTTTTTGTAACATCTATGCCCCAAATGCGAATCAGATGTCCTTTGTAACCAAGGTGTACAACCGCCTATTTCGCACTAATCACTCCTTCTTTGTGGGAGGGGACTTCAACCTCCCATTCTCCCCGGTATGAGACAGGATGTCACTCACTAATAAAACCACCCCTTCCTGCCTCTCCAGACAAACCCAACAGTTTTGTCAGGTGACTCGCAAGTTTGCCCTGTTCGATGCATGGCGAGTAGTCCACCAGACAGAGCGCCAAACATTCCGCACGCATGGGCGGTCAGACTATTTCTTCATAAACGCTCCCTCCCTGCGGGCGCTTGTTACAATAGGCATCTTACCTATGTTGTGGTCGGACCATGCCCCGATACTTCTAAAGCTCAAACTAGACACCTCTAAGGTTAAACAATGCCACTGGGGGCTTAATTATTTTCTCCTGAAAGACGAGCCAGGATGGACTTAGAAACTGCTCTAAAATGGTACTTTGTCGAGAACAGTGCCCGAGAGATTTCCACAGGAATTCTCTGGGAGGCACAAAAGACGGTAATACGTGGACGCTGTATCTTGACTGCCTGGAAAAAAAATATTAAACAAATGAGACAGCAGACAGTACAGAGATTTCGAGACCTAGAATCCAGACTTACATCTTCATCCTCCATTCGTCTCTTCAGAGATATGATAAGCCTACAGGCGGTCCTTAAGAGCATAGACATAGGTAGGGTCGAAAAAGCCCTTCAAAAATTGCGCCATGTTTATTATGATAAGGGCAACAAAGCCCATACCCTCCTGTCCCGTAAACTCCGGGAGCAGACCCACGCGTTGGCCCCTCCAGGCCCTACGAGTCTCTACTGGGACCCTCCATTACCACCCTGACCGTATAGCCCAATTACTCCACGACTATTTCTCTGACCTTTACAACAACCCCTCCATACCACACATCCCAACCCCAGGCAAATTCACAGACCGCGTTCAAATCTACCTGACGAAAAGTGGAGTGGCCACCCTCCCTGCGAAGGCGTTACAGTCCCTCAACTCTCCGATAACCAAGGAGGAGATTTATGAGACTTTGAAACTACTACCAAACAGTAAGACCCCAGGCCCTGATGGTCTTCCTTACGAATATTACAAGACCTTCCTACCCAACCTACTCCCACACATGACCCGCTTGTTAAATGGATTTCTGAGTAGAGGCGACATCCCAAGAGACATGCAGGCTTCCCATTTGACATTAATACCCAAACCTGATAAGGACCACACACTGTGGGAACTATAGACTCATAGCTCTGTTGAATTCAGACTTAAATTTTTTTACAAAATTGCTCTCCCTTCGTTTAAACTTAGTCCTTCCCTCCTTGATCCACAAAGATCAAGTGGGCTTTGTCCCAGGATGTCAGGCGGGAGACAATAATAGGAGAGTCATCAACCTAATTGACATCATTAACAGATAAAATACTGAAGTGCTCCTGCTAAGTTTATACGCTGAGAAAGCCTTTGATAGGCTCGGCTGGCCATTTTTGTTCTCAACCCTTGAATATCTGGGCTTCAGGGGGCTGTTCCTCCAGGCGATTAGACAAATCTATGCAACCCAATCCGCCTCTATCAAAACACCTTTTGCGGCGTCTCCTTTTCCGATCTCGAATAGGACTAGACAATCTTCATTGATCTTTGCCCTGTGCATCGAACCCCTGGCAGCCCAGATCAGACAGGACCCCAACATTAGTGGAATTATGGTTAGGGGACGCGAGTTTAAAGTTTTATTATTATCAGATGACATACTCCTGACCCTCCGCGACCACGCACGACCCTCCTTAATCTTCATAGGCTCCTGGAAGAATTTGGGTCCCTGTCGGGATATAGACTCCACCAAATCGGAAGCCCTGCCAATTTATATCCCTCTACTGGAAGTGCACCATCTCTCTGAAAATTTTCCCTATGCATGGAAGACTCACGCCATTAAATATCTGGGAGTATACCTCACTCCCCGATACGAATCTTTATATGATGCAAACTTCAGACCCCTTTTTGCGCAAATTCGGTCTCTCCTGCCTAAATGGAGACACTATCCAATATCTTGGTTTGGGCATATTGTCTCGATCAAAATGACCATACTGCCTAAAATACTGTTTTGCTTTATGACCCTCCCAGTGCCCATCCCATTGGTACAGCTTAGAAATCTTCAGAGAGATCTTTTAAATTTTACATGGAACTACAAGCAGCACTGCGTAGCTCACTCGATACTCTATGCCAGTGGTCATCAACCCTGTCCTCAGGGCCCACTAACAGGCCAGGTTTGCAAGATAACTGACATACATCACAGGTGATATCATTTGCTGCTCAGTGATTGCCGTATTCTAGTCTGCATCTCCCCAAGGTAATACATAAAACCTGGCCTGTTAGTGGGCCCTGAGGACAGGGTTGATGACCACTGCTCTATGCCTTCCGGAACGAGGGGGATTTAGTTTTCCCAAACCTCCTCCGCTACTATTATGCTGCCCAGTTGAGAGCAATTGCATCCTGGGCTACCCTTCCAGCCTACAACCGCTGGACCCAAATAGACAAATTATGGATAGCCCCCATCCACCCGAACAACTTATTATGGAACACAAATGCTGATGTCCCTTCCACCTCCCTATTACATACAATGAATCTGCTGCGTTCCATATGGAAACAATTGAATCGTAGCAACCCTCTTCAATCTGAGGCCTCCTTAGTCACAGCCTTTCTCTACAACCCTAAGTTACCCGATAGTCCAACCTACCAAATGATCTCACCCTGGTTACAGAAGAATCTCCTCCACTACGGACACCTAGTGAACCCGGTAACTAGGTATCAGGGAAGAAATCGGAGAAGAACTGGCAGATATGCCAAAATCCAATCGGCGCATTAGCAACCGGCGCGCAACGGCGAACACACGTTCGCGACGTCTAACGTGCGTGTGCAAAATGTGCTAATTACCAGTGTTTGCTGGACTATAGAAGGACTCCAACTGCATCTGTATCCTGTGTTCTTTGCTCCTGTTTAATTCCCTTTTACCAACCCAGCTTACCCTGACCTGCTCTGGCTCCTCTGGCTCTGAACCTGGCTTGTTTCACGGACCTGCTCTTGCCTGTTCCAGATTGACTTCTGTGTTTTACCCCGGCTTGATCACAACTACACCTCCTGCCTCTGCTTCTGACAGACTTCCTGTGTTTGACCCCCAACCTGGCTTCTGACGTTGTCTCTGCTTTTCCACCTGTTAAGATCCGCCAGTACCTCCAGGGAATCATTGGCTGTGACCACCTTCTCTGCTCCTGGGTGTCCGCTTCTGGAACCATCAGACAGCTTCACAGACAGGCAACCTGTGCATCTCTGGGCATAGTACCCTCTGTCTCCAACTCCAGGGGTACTCTGCACTCAGCCGCAAGGGGAGCCCTCTCGTCACCTCCAGCTTGGTATGTGACACTAGGGTACTACTACCCTTTGACGAACTTAGAGCTAAACACGACCTGCCTCGGTACTACTTTCTTCGGGTACCTTCAGATATGGCACTACGCTTTTACAATCGCCCGACTCTTCAGTTCTCCTTACCTTCCCCATTTGAAAGACTAGTCCTATCTGGCCACTCACAGAGAGGACTGACCTCGGACATATATAAAATTTGAAATTCTGCTGACAGACTCTAATTGGGGAAACATAGCTACATGCGTAAATGGGAAGAAAATCTTGGGGAGGAATTGTCTCCTGAACAATGGAGAACTGTATGGTCTTGTGCAGCTAAAAGCTCTATATGTGCTTCATAAAGAAAACACTTATAAGGTGCTCTTTGGTTGGTACCTAACACCATCTCGCTTACACGCCATAAACCCCTCGGCTTCAGTTCCCTGTTGGAGATGACTTCAAGTCCGGGGCACGCTATTCCATATTTATTGGCACTGCCCAGCCTTCCAGCCCTACTGGCGCTTGGTACAGGGGTTTCTCCTTCAGCTGTTTGAGGTAGATATCCCCTTCTCCCCTAAGCTCTTTCTACTTGGCCTTCTTCCTCCTAAACATCCTGGATTAGCAAAAAAACTTGCCACACACATACTCACAGCGGCAATTTCAACTTCCTTTTATTAATCGGCTATGCTTCATGTTTGATATTTTCAGGATGCATCCATGCCACCTACAGAAGTCTGTTAATCCGTCATTATTTTCCATTCCTCCCCCTCTTTATTTTATTTCATTATCCCTTCTTGTATTTGTGCCTTATATTTTTGTATTAAAACAATCAAAACTTAATAAAAACTGTCTATTATAAAAAAAAAAAAATATATATATATATATATATATATATATATATACCTTAGATTTGGGGTTTCGGCTTTTGTTTCCAAGTGGACAGCACCCCCTGAAGAAACCCAGATTGAGGGCGAAACATGTTGGGAACTACATCAATCTTGCTGTATCCATAAGGACTGTACTACATGTACTTGCTGCAAAACTGTTTTTAAACATGTTTTCATCTATGTTAAAGTAAAATGTTTTTCTTTTAAATATAATTCCTCGGATCTATTTACTAGTATTTGCACCTTAAAAATCCCATACATACCTTAATACATATGAATTACACAGGTTCTGAGGCTAATTTAATGCAGATAAGCCACCAAGTGGGTTTAATTACCACCTTAAACAGCCACAGAACTTGTTTAATTAATATGTGTTTGGTTTTAAAGGGATGAGGTGGCAACCCTATCCAGGACCTGGCTGTGCTTGCTTGAAGGGATTCCTGGATCACAAGATTGGCTTGACAGAAATTCAGTTAAGTTCCCAGACGTGTATTTAACTAATTCCCGACCGGCGCACGACGATGTACGTCGGCAGAATGGCAGGACAGGCATAAGGGCATACAGGTACGTCCCTTTAAGAATGCCGCCGTGCCATCGCGTGCGCGAGCGCCGGTCAGGACCCCCGTGAGTCCGGTCACGGGTCCTGCGGACTCGATCGCCGCGGGGATACCCGCGATCGTCTCACGGGAAGGCTGAACAGGGAGATGCGGAAGTAAACAGAATCTCCCCATTCTGCCTAGCAACAAGTGACACTGATCTCTGCTCCCTGTGATTGGAGCAGAGATCAGTGTTCACTAAAACACAGCCACGCCCCCCACAGTTAGTAACACGCCCCTAGGAACACTTAAAGTGGATGTAAACCCACATTTTTTTGTCATAATGTAGAGAATAATATTTCCTTTCATTTGAGCCCAGTCTTGCCACACAGATTTACTTGAGGCCTGAGCAATCCTCTTTTATTGTTCAGTTAGAGAAATCTTGACAAAGTCTTGAAAACTTTGTCAAAAACGCCCCCTTGCTGTGAGTGACAGGTGATTTACATATCTCATGCAAAAACATTTTTGGGTTTACATCTACTTTAACCCCTACACTGCTACCCCCTGGTTAGCCCCTTCACTGCCAGTGTCATTTATACAGGAATCAGTGCATTCAAATAGCACTGATTGCTGTATAAATGACAATGGTCCCAAAAATGTGTCAAGAATGTCCGATGTCCGATAAAAATAGCTGATCGCCGCCATTACTAGTAGAAAAAAAATTATTAATAAAAATGCTATAAAACTATCCCCTATTTTGTAAACGCTATAACTTTTGCGCAAAGCAATCAATAATCACTTATTGCGATTTTTCTTTAACAAAAACATGTAGAAGAATACGTATCGGCCTAAACTGAGGAAAAAAATGCTTTTTTATATATATTTTTGGGGGATATTTATTATAGCAAAAAGTAAAAAATAATGCGTTTTTTTTTTTTCAAAATTGTTGCTCTTTTTTTGTTTATAGCGCAAAAAATAAAAACCGCAGAGGTGATCAAATACCACCAAAAGAAAGCTCTATTTGTGGGGAAAAAAGGACGTCGATTTTGTTTGGGAGCCACGTCGCACGACCGCACAATTGTCAGTTAAAGCGACGCAGTGCCGAATCGCAAAAAGTTGTCTGGTCTTAAGCCAGCAAAATGGTCCGGTCTGAAAGTGGTTAAGTCAATATACAGCTGTTGGCCTGGAGCTTTAAAGAAGGTTGAATAACCCTCTAAGTAAAATACTGTACATGCTCCACCCGCTCCTCCATCTTTGGCTACTACTTTTATTAGTTCAACTACAGGACAAGTTGAAAAGGTCAGTCTGCTATTTACTAAATGAAGTGGAGATTTATAGAGACAAGTTCGAGGTTCCAGGGCTTAATTTCTTGCGATCAGCAGAATCTGTCGTTCCATGACAAGAAACATATGAGTAATTTATCTCCGTCCACCTTGTCTCTGAGGAAGGTAAAAGGTAAACGGATACCCAGAGGCCGTTTAGTGTATGTTGGATGAAGAAGAGTTTGTCATCCTGAGATATGAGCTAAAATTCCCAGCAATAGTAACTCCAGCTTACTACATTCATTCCAGGAAGCTCTATCCACGCACACTATTATATTGAGTATGTGATAAGTAGGGTTGCCACCTCATCCCTTTAAAACCGAACACATACTAATTACACAGGTTCTGTGGCTAATTAAAGTGATAATTAAACTCACTTGGTGCCTTATCTGCATTAAATTAGCCTCAGAACCTGTGTAATTCATATGTGTTTGGGTTTAAAGGGATGAGGTGGCAACCCTAGTGATGCAGTGCCATTCATCTTGAACCAATGCATCTAGCCAATGAAGGTGCAGTGCAGCACAATGTATGTTGCACTGTGCTGCACTGCCAAAATTGCAGCATATGCATGGCTCAGCAACTCCCCCTCCCAGCACAGACTCTGCAGCTCAGCTCACCCACTTCCCCCTTCCATCAGTGACTCTGCAGATTAGCTTTGCCTAACCCCCCCCCCCCTCCCGCAGCAGTGCGTTAGCAGCTCAGCTCCCCTGCTTCCCCCTTCCATTGGTGATTTGGTCGCTCAGCCCACTCTGCTTCCCCCTCCTCCCAGCAGTGACTCAGCAGCTCAGCTCCCCTGCTTCCCCCTTCCATTGGTGATTTGGTCGCTCAGCCCACCCTGCTTCCCCCTTCTCCCAGCAGTGACTCAGCAGCTCAGCTCCCCTGCTTCCCCCTTCCATTGGTGATTTGGTCGCTCAGCCCACCCTGCTTCCCCCTCCTCCCAGCAGTGACTCAGCAGCTCAGCTCCCCTGCTTCCCCCTTATATCAGTGACTCTGCAGATCAACACCCCCTAAACCCCCCCCCCCCCCCCAGCAGTGACTCAGCAGCCCAGCTGCACTGCTTCCCCCTCCTCCTAGCAGTGACTCAGCAGCTCAGCTCACCTGCTTTCCCCTTCCATCAGTGATTTTGCAGCTCAGCCCACCCTGCTTCTCCCTCCTCCCAGCAGTGACTCAGCAGCTCAGCTCACCTGCTTCCCCCTTCCATCAGTGATTTGGCAGCTCAGCGCAGCCCATCCTGCTTCTCCCTCCTCCTAGCAGTGACTCAGCAGCTCAGCTCACCTGCTTCCCCCTTCCATCAGTGATTTGGCAGCTCAGCCCACCCTGCTTCTCCCTCCTCCCAGCAGTGACTCAGCAGCTCAGCTCACCTGCTTCCCCCTTCCATCAGTGACTCTGCAGATCAACATCTCCTAACCCCCCCCCCCGCCCCCCCCCCCCCCCCCCAGCAGTGACTCAGCAGCCCAGCTGCCCTGCTTCCCCCATCCATAAGTGATTGGGCAGCTCAGCCCACCCTGCTTCTCCTTCTTCCCAGCAGTGACTCATGAGCTCAGCACCCCTGCTTCCCCCTTCCATCATCATGGATCTGGCTTCCTGATTTGAGCAGCTTCAGGCCTCCTGGGGAACCCTGAGTCAGCAGCCTCAAGTACAACCAGTGGCTACACCTATTCCAATCGCAGACACACATTCACTACAACTCCCAGCTCCGTCCCGTTACTCTGGAGACCCCGTCAAGAGTCCGCTTCTGTGGGACAGTACGCTCTTCATTTTCGTACTTTGACTGCTGAGCTGAGCTGGAATAATGACACCTTAGTTGCAACCTTTTTACATGGCCTCTCTGATAGCATGAAGGATGAATTAGCGGGAAGAACCATCCCTGCTGATCTGGACGGTGTCATCACCTTGTGTAACCAGATTGATTTTCGCTTTCAGGAGAGGACCCTGGAAAAAAGATGCCAGCACTCCCCGTTCTTTAGGCAGCCTGAGCTCTCTGTCCCCTTTTTTCGACCCAAGGAGCACCTCCTGCCAGGTGAGGAACCTGTGCAGATGTGCCGGACCAAGCTATCTCCCTTAGAACGCGCTAGGTGCAGAACTCTGGGCCTGTGCCTCTATTGTGGGGCCAAAGGTAATTTTCATGACACTTGCTCTCTTCGTCCAGAAAAACACTTGGGGCTAATACATCTGGAAGGTGGAGTATTGGACTGTGTTCCTTTATGTCGGCGCTTCATCTCATTCGGTCTCGGCATATCTGGATTCCGGAGCCGCTGGCAATTTCATGGACTGGGGAACTGCATCTTCCATAAGACTTACCATTTTGCCCCTCACAACGCCATTGGTGGTCTTGGCGATTGATGGCACTGTTCTCCCAGGGGGCCCTATCCGCTTCCAGACCCTCCCTGTTAAGATGTCGGTAGGGACACTCCACCAGGAGTGGATATCCTTCCTTATCTTACCTAAGGCCTCATCTCCATTCGTTTTAGGTCTTCCTTGGTTACGGCTCCATTCTCCACGCGTTGACTGGACTGCTGGACAGATCTTGGCTTGGGGTTCCTCCTGTTCCTCATCCTGCCTACTCAAGGTTGACCCCAAAAGAGAAACTTCCTGTTGCCACCATCCCAGTATCTTCTGCTCTTCCTGCTGCATATAGCAATTTCTGGGATGTGTCCTGCAATAGACGGGCTGATGCCTTCTCTAGGTCATGTGGCACTCTGTATGAGGAGCCCACCTGTGAACCTGAGCCGATCATTCACACCAGTTTGCATAACCATTTACCTTTGCCTGTCCCTAAACTCCCTTGGAAGCACAGCCAGGCTAACTTGTCCACCAGTTCCACAGTCGCTACGCCTGGCGATTGGGGTAGTCGCTACACCTGGCGATGCTATTCAGTCGGCCTCTGCACCAGTTATGCCAGTCCAGCCTATGCCCAGTGAGCTTCCTGCTTTTTCTTATTCAGGAGCTTCTGTAACCTGGCCTCACCCTACTACTACTACATCCATTCAAACCTGTCCAAGAGGCTCAATCCATCCTTTTGATAGACTGCCTTATTTGGCCAGGTGGGGTTTTCAACCTTTTTTTCAGGGCTCTCTGCATTCTGCTTGTGTTTCAGCTATCCAGCTTGATTCCTGTGACATGTCACCTTCTAACCAACCTGGCCTCAGGGATCCACTGACCTCTGCCCAGTCTGATGGTCCTGTGCTGGATGTCCAGCTCATCTTTAAGGGTCTGAGGGACCCTGCTCAGACTCCTGATGGTCTTCTCATGCCCTTACCTACTCCTAAAAAGCCTTTAGTCCTCAACTAATCCTCTGGCCCTTTCCCTACCTCAGTTCCGGTATCTGAGGATAATCTAAAGTATGAGGTTAGTCGAGTTTTGGATTCCCGGCTCCGTAAAGGCATTCTTTAGTACCTCGTACATTGGAAAGGTTTGGTCCTGAGGAGAGGTCTTGGATCACTGGATCTGAGGTCTTTGCGCCTTGTCTGTTGAGGAGGTTTCATCTAAAGTTTCCCTTTAAGCCTGGGCCCAGGCGGGGGAGGGGGAGGCCTCGTAAGAGGGGGGGGTACTGTCATGGTAATGCAGTAATGTTTGTCTGTCAGCTTACCTCTCCATGTGTTCAGATTAAGAGGCCAGCCACTCTCACCTGGCTCCTTAAGTAATCTCTCCTCAAAGCATGGCTCCACCACAGCCCCTATCAGGGAACTCTATATTAACCTGTGCACTGCAAGCCAGCTCTGCTGAGCAACGTTGTGTATTTAGTTTTTGTGTGCGACTTGCTGTGTCTTCTACGTCTGATTCCAGTTACAGATCTTGGCTTGTTCTTGACTATCCTTACCTGCTTGTTACCCCGATCTTTGGCTATCTCCTGACTATCCTTGCCTGCTTGTTCCCCTGACCTTTGGCTATCTCCTGACTATCTTTTGTTGTTGCTGTCTGCTGCTTCCACTCTACCTCCCTGTAGTCTACCGTGAGCATGAGCTGGGAGGCCTTAGGGGTCGTGACCTGGAGCCAGACTGCAGCTAAATCCATCCCCACCACTAGGGGCTTCTGGTGAACACCCTCTGGCTCTTAGACTCCACGCCCTGGGAAAACTCTTGCTTTAGCTCCCAGTGTCATCCGTGTAGGTACTACAGAGTGCCTGCTCTCCTGTATATCCTGAAACTCCATCCGCAGCAGTCAGCCATAGGCCTGCAGGGTTATAGCGTAAGCAGGCTCATCAATGTATGAAGTCCTCCTGAGATGGTCTTCCCTGTCGCTGTGCCGACCAGCAGCTGCAGGAACAAGTGCTACCACCGTGGAACGCAGGCGGCAGAAGTGATGTCAGCAAGTGGGTGGTGACGCGTTTCAGAGCATGCTCAGAGGCTCCTTCTTCAAAACCTAAGGTTACCTACTTACCATTCTCTGCTTGTTTGCAAAACCCCCCTTCGCTGCCACATTTGGCACTTTTTGTGGGGAGGGGGGGGGGGTTTGCAGGTACCTGGTTTTGATATGTACCGATCCCACTTCCAGGTCAGATCAATCTGTGAGGATGTTCCGCCCCCTCCTCCTGTATTTGTAGCTGCTGACTTTTAATTTTTTTTTGTGAGACTGGATCTCCTCTTTAATAGCTCAGTTCCCCCTGCTCCCCGCTCCCAACAGTGGTTCACCAGCTCAACTTCCCCATCACAGTAGTGACTCAGCAGCTCAGTTTTCCTGCTTCCCCTCCCATTTGATGTGATTCAGCAGTTCAGCCCTCTGTGCTCCACCCTCCCGAAGTGACTTAGGAGCTCAGCTGCCCCTTCTCTCCCCTCTTTGCAGTGAATCAGCAGCTCAGTTCCCCTTCTCCTCCCTCCAAGCTGCGACTCAGCAGCTCAGCTACCCCTCCCCTCCCAGAGCTCCTCTGTTTACATTAAAAACTAGAAGGGTGGGAAGCTGCTGAGTCACTGCTAGGAGGAAGAGCAGAAAGAGCTAAGTCTACGTGAAAAACTTCACTGCTTTTGCTGTGAACTTTGAGGATGAATTGTTCCACAGTGCCTGTAGACACAGAGGGCACTTGTGGCTTGTTTTAGCTATACTCACAGCTTGTTAACTATATAGAAACATTTAAATGGCCACATGTTCATTTTAAGCAAATTTTGTAAGCACTCAAATTAGCTCCAAAAAACTAGCCTGGGGCATTATTGTGCATGCGCGAGGTGCTAAAATGTTGGGTTCCTGGTTGCTATCTCTGCGTATATTTGTCCAACAACATGCCTGTGAGACATGGTTGTCGCTATTTAAAGTTGCAACTCCACAGGACACCGAATCTGCTCTTGAGAAAAGTCTAGATTCTGTGGTTCATTCCCCGTCACACTTCACTCATCGCCTGCTAACAGCTGTATCATTGTGATTGTAACGTCTTCATCTAAGCACATCGCTGGCTATAGTCCTGGGACAAAGGCAAGGAAAGTGTGTTTATACGTCCTTTGTGAGGGCTGGCGTTGTGTAAACCGAGTTCTGTTGTTTTTTGGTAGTGGCTCCATTTTTGTGCTCTCAACCTTGCTGAATAATAAAGTCATATCCATTGAATAATCGTTCTTCATCGTTCCTGTCATCCTACAGGGGAACCCAACCTGTTTTAGGAGAGTGCACAACTTGAGTTTTACATTTACCAGAAAGGTTTTTTTCTTCTAATACATTTCTAAGTTTCCAAGAATTCTACAGAATTACATTGACAGTATCGGAAAGAAAAATATATTAAATTCTCTGTTTTGGAGAACAGTACTTGCTCGGGGATGGAGAGAGAACCATACCTGGTGTGGCATCCTAGACCCGAGTTCTGAGATGCTACCTGATAAGATCACTCTGTTGTATGGAAGAAACTGCACCAGTAGAACAATCTCCATTGGAAGGCTTCCTCTGTTCTCTTAATGGTGGACATAAGTTGTCCAGCATTTGATGGTATTTATATTGGTAGACCACTTAGCAATGGCCACTGGCTCCAACCAACATGTAATGTTTTCAGTATTCGATGTAATTTATCCTGCTGGACCACTGAGCAATAGATGGGGGCTCCAGCCAACACATAAGGTGTCTGGTAATGTATGTAATTTATCTTGGTGGATCACTGAGCAATAGATGGGGGCTCCAACCAACACATGAGGTGTACTTGATGTAATTTGTCCTAGTGGACCATGGAGCAATGGACTAGGGCTCAAACCAACATGTAAGGTGTACAACATTTGATGTAATATATCCTGGTGGACCACTGAGCAATGGACAGGGGCTCCAACCAACATGGAAGGTTTCCGGTATTTGATGTAATTTATCCTGGTGGACCCCTGGACAATGGACAGAGGTTTCAAAAAACACGTAAGGTGTTCAGTATTTGATGTAATTTATCCTGGTGGACCACTAAGCAATGGACAGGGTTTCAACCAACATATAAGGTGTACAACAATTGATGTAATATATCCTGGTGGATCACTGAGCAATAGACCGGGGCTCTAACCAATACGTAACATGTCTGGTATTTGATGTAATTGTTCCTGGTGGACCACTGACCAATAGACAGGGGCTCCAACCAACATAGAAGGTGTCTAGTATTTGATGTAAATTTTTCCTGGTGGGCCATTGAGCAATGGACAGTGGCTCCAACCAACACGTAAAGGTTTCTGGTATTTGATGTAATTTATCCTGGTGGACCACTAAGCAATGGACGGCGTTTCAACCAACATATAAGGTGTCCAGCATTTGATGTAATTTATCCTGGTGGACCACTGAGCAATGGACAGAGGCTTCAAAAAACACGTAAGGTGTTCAGTATTTGATGTAGTTTATCCTGGTGGACTACTGAGCAATGAACAGGGGCTCCAACCAACATGTAATGTTTCCGGTATTTGATGTAATTTATCCTGGTGGACCATTGAGCAATGGACAGGGGCTCCAACCAACATGTAAGGTGTACAACATTTGATGTAATATATCCTGGTGAACCACTAAGCAATAGATGGGGGCTCCAAAATTAGGTGTCCGGTTTTGATGTAATTTATCCTGGTGGACCACTGAGCAATGAACGGTGTTTTTTTACAAAACACGTAAGGTGTTCGGTAATTGATGTAACTGAGCAATAGAAGGGGCTTCAACCAAAATGTAAGATGTACAACATTTGATGTTATATATCCTGGTGGATCACTGAGCAATGGACAGGGGCTCTAACCAACATTGAAGGTGTCCAGCATTTGATGCAATTTATCCTGGTGAACCATTGAGCAATAGACAGGGTTTCAACCAACGTGTAAGGTGTCCAGTATTTGATGTAACATATCCTGGTGGACCAATGAGCAATGGATGGGGGCGTCAACCAACATGTAAGGCGTTCAACATTTGATGTAATTTATCCTCGTGGACCACTGAGAAATAAATGGGGGCTCTGACCAACATACTGTATAAGGTGTACAGTATTTCATGTAATTTATCCTGGTCAACCATTAAGCAATGGACTGGGTCTTCAACCAACATGTAAGGCATGGGTGCTCAACCTGTGGCCCTCCAGCTGTTGCGGAACTACAAGTCTCATCATGCCTTTGAGAGTCATGCTTGTAACTGTCAGCGGCTTCCAATGCCTCATGGGAATTGTAGTTCCGCAACAGCTGGAGGGCCACAGGTTGAGCACCCATTATGTAAGGTATACATTTGATGTAATATATCCTAGTGGACCAATGAGCAATGCACAGGGGCTCCAACCTACAAGTAAGGTGTCCAGTATTTGATGTAATTTATCCTGGTGGACCACTGAGCAATAGATGGGGCTTCAATCAACACAAAAGGTGTCCAGTATTTGATGTAATACTGTAAATCCTGGTGGACCACTAAACAGTGGCTCCAACCATTGCCCTGGCAGGGTTGACTAGGGGGATTATTAGAGGGTTCTTGTAGGTCTTTCTCGAGAATGTGTTGTATATTTGGAGCTTGGGACATCCCAAGAAGATGTGAAGAATAGTCCCTTCCGCTTTCCCACATCTCCAGCATTTGTTGGAGACTGATAGGAACTGATAGGAATTATGTATGGTGGTAGGAACTCTCTACCAGCGAGTAAGTTGTTCTTAACACATCCCATGTTCCTACGTGCTTTGTAAGCCTAGCTACATGGTTGGACAGCACCCCCCACCATGGTCATCCAACAATGTAGCTAGCAAGGAGATGGCTGCTTGATAATTGACACTTGTCTTGGCTCCAAGCACTTGCCTGAGACATGAGGAATGCAGAGGTACTGCTGACATCACTCCCTGCCCCAGCTTTCCTTTTGTCTTGGGCAAGTGCTTGGAGCCAAGAAAAGTGCTGGTCACCAAACAGTTGTCTCCTTGCTAGCTATGTCGTCAGATGGCCACTTGGTTGTGCTAGGAAAGAGGTCCCTTTGTAGATGTAACTGACAGCCTGGTCTCACCAGGTCCTTAAAGGCAGCCACCATATTTCCTTTGTGATAAGTTTCCATTGATCTGAACTAAAATCCATCCTACACCTTCATCAAGCCTTGAAGAGGGTGCAAAGCCCACAATATCCAGACTGGTGCAGCCACTGCCAGCCAGCCGGGGTATTTTCACAATCAGTAGGGGGCTAGGTGTGGCCCCAAGGGTGTAGTTTGGAGACCCCTGAACTAAACCAACACATCTCCAGGACATTTGCGTTGCAGCCCACCACTGTGCACAATAATGCTCTGCTATGTCTTGCGTCATCAAAAAATGGTGCTTGTCTGATTTTTTGATGTTCTCTTGTGCTGCGTTGGCATCCCAATAAAATTAATGGTTAGCCCTACTGGGAAAACACGTTAACTCGTGTTCACACATCAGGCCAGATACGTCTAAATGGCACCTTAATGACAGGTTCACCTAAAATATGACTTGTGGTGGGGTTGGCCTTTATTACTCACCTGTCAGTTGACTATCTGTGAAATGAATATATCATCTGTCCTGGTAATATAATCTGTGAGAATCTGGAGGATTGTACACTGCGCACTATTTGTGGTATGTGTCTCACGGACAGCAATATCACTTATTGAATACCTCCACCTGAACTAAGGAACAGGAGCTGGGTGTGACCTCTGTGCACCATCCTCTGCCTCTCAGGCATGTTTAGGAAGCAGCTGTTCCAGTGCTGGGACCCCCGCTGTACGCCGCAGGACGGGGACTGCAAGAATCTCCAGGATGTCATTCTGGCTGACAGCAGTTTCAGGTGGAACTACTATTTGTATTGTGTCCGATCAGTGCCCAAGGGGTGCAACATGTACACGTCAGAGGAGCTAATGTCTCATGAATGTGATGACTGATAGCAATTACATTGCTGATAGATAGATAGATAGATAGATAGATAGATAGATAGATAGATAGATAGATAGATAGATAGATAGATAGATGTTGATTTCAAGAATCAATGCTCTAAAACAGCAATTCCCAGCATTTGTGCACTTAGGAACTATATACATGGAGGTGTCACCCTAATTGCACACCCTAATCACCCATTGCACGGCAGACTCCCCATGCCCCCTGCTCACCCTCCCGGCACCGATCACCCACTGTGTTCATGCATAACGGAACTGTTTATTATGCTTCGGTTTGTGAATGAACAGGAAGCCGCTCAGCGCAGAGCTCTTCCCATTCATTCATTGTCCAGTGCAGCTGAGGCTGCACAGGAAGGGGCTGGGGGATCTCTGTCCTCAGTCCCTTTCTTTGTCTCAAAAGTGAGACCTCATCCCCTGATATGTCACCAAAGCCTCCAAAAAATAATCTTGTAAAAAATAAAATAATAAAAATAAACGACTGAAACGGTTCATTGCTCTACTGACACCATCTTCTGCCTTACTGACACCATTCACTGGTCTACTGGCACCATCCTTTGCCCTACTGACACCGTCCACTGCTGTACTGACACCATCCACTATCCTACTGACACCGTCCACTGCCCTACTGACACCATCCACTGCTCTACTGACACCATCCACTGCCCTACTGACACCAACCTCTGCTCTACTGACACCGTCCACTGCTCTACTGACACCTTCCACTGCCCTACTGACATCAGCCACTGCCCTACTGACACCATCCACTGCTCAACTGACACCCTCCACTGCTCTACTGACACGTCCACTGCTCTACTGACACCGTCCACTGCTCTACTGATGCCATCATTTGCCCTACTGACACCAACCTCTGTCCTACTGACACCTCCTCTGCTCTACTGACACCGTCCACTGCTCTACTGATGCCATAATTTGGCCTACTGACACCAACCTCTGTCCTACTGACACCGTCCTCTGCTCTACTGACACCATCCACTGCCCTACTGACACCAACCTCTGCTCTACTGACACCGTCCACTGCTCTACTGACACCTTCCACTGCCCTACTGACATCAGCCACTGCCCTACTGACACCATCCACTGCTCAACTGACACCATCCACTGCTCTACTGACACGTCCACTGCTCTACTGACACCGTCCACTGCTCTACTGATGCCATCATTTGCCCTACTGACACCAACCTCTGTCCTACTGACACCTCCTCTGCTCTACTGACACCGTCCACTGCTCTACTGATGCCATAATTTGGCCTACTGACACCAACCTCTGTCCTACTGACACCGTCCTCTGCTCTACTGACACCATCCACTGCTCTACTGACACCATCCACTGCTCTATTGACACCAACCTCTACTCTACTGACACTGTCCACTGCTCTACTGACACCGTCCACTGCTCTACTGATGCCATCATTTGCCCTACTGACACCAACCTCTGTCCTACTGACACCGTCCTCTGCTCTACTGACACCATCCAATGCCCTACTGACACCATCCACTGCTCTACTGACACCGTCCACTGCTCTACTGATGCCATCCACTGACACCATCCACTGCTTGATTATCTCAAGGAGTCCAAAAAGCCCTCCTTGTTGCTATTTTAGGACTACAGAGCTTTTACTTTCTAAAGTGTAGAGATAAGAAGGGAGGAGAGATTCAGTGGTTTGCCAAATGACAACTGGACAGGGCTGACACCATTGCTTCTCCTCCATCCCCCCCGTGATAACCATATTATCTGAGTGAACACTGCTGTCTATCAGCAGGAATATTGCTAATTGGAAGTCTTCCCTCTCCCCCGACCTGCTGACCTCGTCCAGCGCCTACAGGTATGTGCATGGCGCCAAACACTCAACAGCGTGTCAGAAGAGAGAGACGCCTGATTTCCCAACCCTCCAGCTGGCGTTCCAGCTGTCCCGTCAGGCAGAAGATGGGAACAGCCTGATGATGAAAAAATATAATCCTATTACAAATAATCTCCACTTCATAATAGAAGGCGATGATGTTGGGTGAATCACCTGCCATCCAACAGTCACATCATCACATTATAGCACGCACGCACTTGATGGTTGTTCAGTGTTTTTAGGTCTCTGGTGCCCAATCTGAAACCCCAGGGGTGTATTTTGCTCACCTCCTTCATCATGTCTGCAGCCTCTGACCCTCTCCTGTATCATGTCTTCAGTCTCTGACCATTTCTTGTATCATGTCTGCAGTCTCTGACCATCTCCTGTATCATGTCTGCAGCCTCTGACCCTCTCCTGTATCATGTCTTCAGTCTCTGACCATTTCCTGTATCATGTCTGCAGTCTCTGACCATCTCCTGTATCATGTCTGCAGTCTCTGAACCTCTTCTGTATCATGTCTGCAGTCTCTGACCATCTCCTGTATCATGTCTGCAGTCTCTGACCATCTCCTGTATCATGTCTGCAGTCTCTGACCATCTCCTGCATCATGTCTGCAGTCTCTGACCATCTCCTGTATCATGTCTGCAGTCTCTGACCATCTCCTGCATCATGTCTGCAGTCGCTGACCATCTCTTGTATCAGGTATGTAGTCTCTGACCATATTCTGTATCATGTCTGCAGTCTCTGACCATCTCCTGCACCACGTCTGAAGTCTCTAACCATCTCCTGCACCATGTCTGCAGTCTCTGATCATCTCCTGCACCATGTCTGCAGTCTCCTGTATCATGTCTTCAGTCTCTGACCATCTCTTGTATCATGTCTGCAGTCTCTGACCATCTCCTGTATCATGTTTACAGTCTCTGACCATCTCCTGTATCATGTCCACAGTCTCTGATCATCTCCTGTATCATGTCCGCAGTCTCTGATCATCTCTTGTATCATGTCTGCAGTCTCTGACCATCTCTTGTATCATGTCTGCAGTCTCTGACCATCTCCTGTATTATGTCTGCAGTCTCTGACCATCTCCTGTATCATGTCTGCAGTCTCTGACCATCTCCTGTATCATGTCTGCAGTCTCTGACCATCTCCTGCATCATGTCTGCAGTCTCTGACCATCTCCTGTATCATGTCTGCAGTCTCTGACCATCTCCTGCATCATGTCTGCAGTCGCTGACCATCTCTTGTATCAGGTATGTAGTCTCTGACCATATTCTGTATCATGTCTGCAGTCTCTGACCATCTCCTGCACCACGTCTGAAGTCTCTAACCATCTCCTGCACCATGTCTGCAGTCTCTGATCATCTCCTGCACCATGTCTGCAGTCTCCTGTATCATGTCTTCAGTCTCTGACCATCTCTTGTATCATGTCTGCAGTCTCTGACCATCTCCTGTATCATGTTTACAGTCTCTGACCATCTCCTGTATCATGTCCACAGTCTCTGATCATCTCCTGTATCATGTCCGCAGTCTCTAACCATCTCCTGTATCATGTCCGCAGTCTCTGATCATCTCTTGTATCATGTCTGCAGTCTCTGACCATCTCCTGCACCATGCATCACAATATAGTGCCTCCTATGGAATCTGTATGTTTGTTACCCTGATTTCTCATGATCTGACATTACAAGGTTTTTACGGTAAAAATTAATTTTCTTATGTCTGGAAGGGGAGTAATTTCATCTTCTCTTCCTGCTTTTAGCTTTTCTTGTGAATACTGCACTGCTGAACATTCCATCCCAGTAAGAAAAAGTTCTTAAAGTGGAACTCCAGGCAAGGTTTACATTATTTCCCTTTCCTTTAGTCTTGCACAGTTGTACCGGCTCCTCTACTGTACTGAAATGGCTTACTCTGATTTCACTGCACACTGTGAACATCTCACAGTTAGGGCCTTCTTTAATACGGGGCAAAAGTTGCAGCTTCCCCAGGCCCAGTCATTGTTGTGTGGCCCAAAGCAGCTGCCCCATGAGCCCGAGCTACCTAGTTGATAAGTGGATTTGGCTATCACTCAAGAGATGAGAACAGAATTGAATGTTGGGGATGCTGGTGATTGGTTGGGTGTTATGTCTGCATCCTGTGTGGTGATTGGCCAGCTCGGTAAGGTAATACTTGTCTGGGGAGAGCACCTGTCCATCCCGGGCACAGTCACACCAACCCCTCATCCTCACCAGGTCTGACAAACCCCAGACCACGGCCCGTTGAGGAACTTCTTCTCCGGAGGGTTTAGTGGGGTGTGCCTGGTGTTCTCCTGACATCCTCTGCACACTATCAAGGTGAGACTGCTGGGGGAGGCAGTGCTGGGGTCTGTGGAGAGAGGGGAGGGGGTTCTGTGTAATGATGGGAGTAGTATGGGGGAGGGGTCCTGTGTAATTATGAGTGTGGGGGGTCCTATGTAATGATGGGGGTGGGGGGTCCTGTGTAATGATGGGAGTAGTATGGGGGAGAGGTCCTGTGTAATGATTAGGGTGGGGGGTCCTGTGTAATGATGGGGGAAGTATGGGGGAGGGGTCCTGTGAAATGATGGGTGTGGGGGGGGGGGGGGTCCTGTGTAATGATGGAGATAGTGTAGGGGAGGGATCCTGTGTAATGATGGGGGTAGTATGCGGGAGGAGTCTTTGTGGGGGTGGGGGTCCTGTGTAATGATGGAGGTGGTGTGGGGGAGGGGTCCTTTGTAATGATGGGGGTGGGGGTCCTGTGTAATGATGGAGGTAGTGTGGGGGAGGGGTCCTGTGTAATGATGGGGGTGGTGGGTCCTGTGTAATTAAGGGGGGTAGTTTAGGGGAGGGGTCCTGTGTAATTATGGGGGTAGTATGGGGGAGGGGTCCCTTGTAATGGGGGGTAGTATGGGGGAGGGGTCCCTTGTAATGGGGGGTAGTATGGGGGATTGGGTCCTGTGTAATGTTGGGGGGAATTGCATGGGAGGGGGCCCAAGAAAATGTTTGCCCAGGGGGCAATCAATATTAAAGACAGCCATGCTCACAGTGTGCATTAGAAGCTGCAGCAAGTCAGGTGGAGCTCTGTTTTATTGAATTTTTTTAAAAAATGGCTTTAGATTTAGATATAGATCATCTACATCACAGACCCACGGGCCGAATCCGGCCTCCTAGGCCATTTCATCTGGCCCTCGCACCTCTCTCACCTCTCTTGCAGCTGTGACAACCCCCTTGTTTCCGCCCCCCACCTTTTCTCAGAAGTCGGCAGCAGAGAGGACAGAACTCCTCTGCCAGATCCTGTGCTTCTTCATGCAGTGGCGCAGAGTCCCCCCCCCCCATATCTCAGCAGTCGTAGGAGGAGGACAGAACTCCTTCTACAGATCCTGTGCCTCCTACAGATCTAGCCGCAGCACCCCCTCGTCACCGCCTCATCTGCATTCAGCATTCAGCTGGCTCCAACCCTCCTCAGGTCCTCCTCCAGATCCTGCACTTTCTGTTTCCCAGCTCCGCCCACAGCTTCTTCCTGGAACGTAATAGGTTTGTGATGGAAGCGAGGGTGGAGGACCCTTGACTTCTGGTGGTGGAGGTGGGGGGGGGCTCGGCTATTGACATCGGATGTAAAGGGGGTGTGTGGTGCTCTGGACATGAACAGTAACTACATTCTGTATTGTGGATTGGCAGCAAAGAAGGTTGACAGGAGAAGGGGGCCGGTCCAGGTGAGAAGATGTTAGGTCACAGGCATGTCGGGTCACAAGCCAGCCCGGGGCGGGGCGGGGGGGGGGATAGACCGAATTCCACAGCTGAGACCAGCATGAGAAAGGTGACCACGGTGATAGGAAGAGGAGGTAAGGACAGGAGGTCACAGGTTGGGGTCATTGCCAAATACAGCGTTTTGTGTGGGAAGGGGTCTCGGCGACCTCCACTGACTTCAAGTCATTTGAAAAGCTATTTCAAGGCAAGAAACAAGAATTTCTGCAAAAGGTGAAGTGAAGTGTGAGAATAAGAGGAGGAAGAATGCATATTTGTCAAAGGTGTCAAACAGAGGCTACTACGGGGCCTGGGGTAGGAAGGGGGCCCCCCTGGGAAAAACTAAACTTTGACATTTCCAGTAACCTCTGGTTCGTCTCTATATACAGATTCCTCTCTGGGCAGGAAAGAAGAAATTTCCCTGCATCAGTGGTGTCACTGGAAAGAAATTTTTCTTCTGCATCAGTGGTGTCGTTAGAAGAAAAAGTGCCCCTCTGTCCATGGTGTCACTGGAAGGAAAAATGTCTCCTCATCTGTGGTGTCACTGGAAGGAAAAATGGCCCTGCACTGGTGGTGTCCAGGGCCGGTGCTACCACTAGGCAAACTAGGCAGCCGCCTAGGGCGCCCGGCCACTGGTGTTCCTACTCTCTTCTCTCTGCAGCAAGCAACTAGGTCTCAGCTCCGTTCACACATAGTGTCAGAGGCGCAGCATTGGCGGAGGACTGTGTCTGTATCCTGACTCCCGAATGAATGGAAGCAAGCAAACATTCATTGATGGGCACTAGTAGGCTTCATTGATGGGTGCTGGTTGGCTGCATTGATGGGTGCTGGCAGGCTGTATTTGATGGACACTGGTGAGGCTGCATTTGATGGGCGCTGGTGAAGCTGCATTGATGGGCACTCGTAGGCTGCATTGATATGCGCTGGAGAGGCTGAATTTGATGGGCGCTGGTGAGGCTGCATTGATGGGTGCTGGTGAGGCTGCATTTGATGGGCACTGGTGAGGCTGCATTGATGGGCGCTCGTAGGCTGCATTGATGGGCACTGGTAGGCTGCATTGATGGGTGCTGGTGAGGCTGCATTTGATGGGCACTGGTGAGGCTGCATTGATAGGCGCTCGTAGGTTGCATTGATATGCGCTGGTGAGGCTGCATTTGATGGGCACTGGTGAGGCTGCATTGATAGGCGATCGTAGATTGCCTTGATATGCGCTGGTGAGGCTGCATTTGATGGGCACTGGTGAGGCTGCATTTGATGGGCACTGGCGAGGCTGCATTGATAGGCGCTGGTGAGGCTGCATTGATAGGCGCTCGTAGGTTGCATTGATATGCGCTGGTGAGGCTGCATTGATGGGCACTAGTGAGGCTGCATTTGATGGGCACTGGTGAGGCTGCATTTGATGGGCACTGGTGAGGCTGCATTTGATGGGCGCTGGTGAGGCTGCATTTGATGGGCGCTGGTGAGGCTGCATTTGATGGGTGCTGGTGACGCTGCATTGATGGGCACTGGTGAGGCTGCATTGATGGGCTGGTGAGGCTGCATTGATGGGCGCTCAAAGGCTGCATTGATGGGCACTGGTAGGCTGCATTGATGGGCGCTGGTGAGGCTGCATTTGATGAGCACTGGTGAGGCTGCATTTGATGGGTACTTGTGAGGCTGCATTGATAGGCGCTCGTAGGTTGCATTGATATGCGCTGGGGAGGCTGCATTGATGGGCGCTGGTGAGGATGCATTGATAGGCACTCGTAGATTGCATTGATATGCGCTGGTGAGGCTGCATTGATGGGCGCTGGTGAGGCTGCATTTGATGGGTGCTTCATTAAAAAGGTGGGGTTTACATGGGCAGGGAAAAGGGGGTGGAGTCCGGGGTGGAGCCAATGGGGGTCAGCCAAATGAGGTTTTGCCTAGGGTGTCAAAATTCCTTGTACCAGCCCTGGTGGTGTCAGTAGGATAAAATGCCCCTGTGTTGGTGATGTCATTGGAAGGATAAATTGCCCCTGTGTTAATGGTGTCATCAGAAGGAAAAAACGCTCCTGTGTGCATGATGTCACTGTAAGGAAAAATGTCCCTGTGCCTATGGTGTCATGGCAAGGAATAATGCCTCTGTGTTGGGGACATGCATCGGTGGTGTCACTGAAAAGAAAAACTGACCCTGCCTCTGTGATATCAATGGAAGGAAAAAGTGTCCCTGCAAGGGTGGCGTCATTGGATGGAAAAATGCCACTGCATCTATGGTGTCAGTAGAAGGAAAATGTCCCTGTGCCAGTGATATCATGACTGTGTTGGTGGTGTCACTATCAGGAAAAAATGTCCCAGCATTTGTGGTGTCCCTGGAAGGTAAATGTTCCTGCATCTGTGGTGTCACTGAGGGATACATTTAACTAAGGGGCCTGTATGGCTCTGAGGGCCAGTGTACACTAGTGATATCCCTCTGAAGAGCAATCTATGTCACTCCTGTCATTCAGGCAGCTGGTGAATGGGGAGGCAAAGCATTTTCACCACTCCCCCTCAACATAGAAACAATGCGCCTAGGGCAGGTCTCCCTTCTGCCCTCCCTCTGTCCCAGCAGAGTTGATTTATTTTGCTTTAGGGAGATTTTCTCTTACTTCCTGCTGTGTCGCTGGGACAGGAAGTCCAGGGAAGCCATCAGTTTATTTAGCCGTTCTCCACCTTTTTACCCCAGAGGATACACCCCCAAAAAATGTGGTTCTCAGGGAACCCTTGCAAAAACCAATTAATCGGGCTCAATGGCAACTATCATTGGTCATGGAACTATGTAGGCCCCTTCGAATAGATGGTCAGTCAACCACAGCTCAAGGAACACCTAGCAATCTCTAGAACAAGGTTTCTCAACCAGGGTTCCTCGATGGGTTGCTAGGGGTTCCTTGAGCAATGAAAATTTCTGCCTCTAAAATAAGTTTCCACTGAAACCATTGATATTTTTAGCTATCTATAAGGGGGGCGGGGGGATTCCTCCCAATGACCACAAGTGTAAGGAGCATTCTTCCCACTGACCACCACACTAATGTATCCTGAGTTGTAGATAAAGTCATTTTTAACAGGGGTTCCCCTGAGACCGGAAAGTTATTTTAAGGGTTCCTTTGTGTTGAAAAGTTTAAGAAAGACTGCTCTAGAAGAACCCAAGAGTTTCAAGGAACCCTGGGTGAGAATGGATGGTTTAGCCATTTGCCTGCAGTTCAGCATTAACCGCTCAATTGATAAAGATTGGTTTCCAAGCAATCCGAGGATACAGAGTTTTATGAAATATTGCTTCCTATGAAGCCTAATGCTGCGTACACACGAGTGGAATTTACGTCGGAAAAATCTTGGATGGTTTTTCCAACGGAATTCCGCTCAAGCTTGGCTTGCATACACACGGTCACACAAAAGTTTGCTGAACTTTCGACCGTCAAGAACGCGGTGACGTACAACACTACGGCGAGCCAAGAAAATGAAGTGCGTCGAATTGTTTCTGAGCATGCGTAGGAATTTTGCGCATGCGCAGACGATCGGAACTTCCGATCAGAACTTTTTCCCACCGAGAAACTGAGAACCTGCTCTCAATCTTTTGCTGGCTGGAATTTCGCCAGCAAAAGTCTGATGGAGCATACACACGGTCGCATTTTTGGACCAAAAGCTCTCATCTGACTTTTGCTGGCGGAATTTCGGCTCGTGTGTACGCGGCATAATGCCACGTACACACGGTCGGAATTCTCGTCGGAAAAAGCTCTGATGGTTTTCCCGTCAGAATTCCGCTGAAATTTCGCTCAAACTGTCTTGCCTACACACGGTCACACCAAATTCCGACGGTCAGTAACACAGCGGCATAAAACACGTTCAACAGCACTATAAAAGGGAAGTTTAATGCTTCCGAGCATGCGTCAAATTGTAACCGAGCATGCGTCGGAATTTTGTGTGTGTCGGAATTGCATACACACGATCGGAAAATCCGATAGAAAGGTTTTCCGTCGGAAAAATTGAGAGGTTGAGGTTCTCAATTCAAAGTCCATCGGAAATTCCGACCGTGTGTACGCCGCATAAGAGGTGTACTGGGCAGACAGGGGGAAGAAGGTTGAAGCCTCATTGCATCAATCTCCCAAAACGCACCTGGAAGGCAGTAATGCCGTGTACACACGGTCCGACTTTCCAACAGGAAAGCCTCCGTCGGAATTTCCGACTGAAAAATAGAGAACCTGCTCTCTATCTAAGTCCGTTGGAAATTCCGACCGCGTGTAGGGGGCAGTGTCTGCCATCCCTCTCCTCCAATCCCTACACTGGCTCCCAATCACCCAGCGAATTAAATTCAAAATACTAACCACAACTTACAAAGCCATCCACAACTCTGCCCCGAGCTACATCACCAATCTTGTCTCCAAACATATCCCAAACCGTCCTCTCCGCTCATCTCAAGATCTCCTCCTGTCATGCTCTCTTGTTTCCTCCTCCCATGCTCGTCTCCAGGATTTCTCCAGAGCCTCTCCCATCCTCTGGAACTCGCTGCCTCAACCTGTCCGGCTATCCCCCTACTCTTGCTACTTTCAGGCGATCCCTGAAAACTCATCTCTTCAGGGAAGCCTATCACATCTCCAACTAATCTTTTGCCACTTCCATCAGCTTATTCCCCACATTCACAACCTTTTGTATCACCTCCCCCACCCTATTAGATTGTAAACTCTTCTGAGCAGGGCCCTCTTAATCCTTTGTATTTTATTGTATTATAACTGTATTGTCTCCCTTTTTATATTGTAAAGCGCCGCGTAAACTGTTGGCGCTATATAAATACTGTAATAAATAAATAAATAAAATAAATAAATAAATTAGGCTGCATTTTTGGGTCAATGCCTGGTTTATGTTTACTTTATAGACTTTAGATCCTCTTTAATCCAGGAGCAGGTCTAGTGTAGATTTTTTTGTCATGAACTGACTTTTTAATAAGGCTTCATCGGGATCTTTCAAACTTGGAACAACATAGATGCACACGGTAGTTTTGTGGACCTCTGTTCCTCACATCTACTATATACCTTATATATATGATCTTGTTTGGACGTCCCCTTTTTAAACCATGACCATTATTATGGAGTTTGCCAACCTTTTGTATCTGGCTGGTTTTGAATTTGAAGTGTGTCTATTTGACATCTGACATTGTGCCCAGTCAACCAAAAGAGGTCAGGTACTGATGGTGGGTGAGAAGACCTGGCTTACAATTATTATTCCAATTCATCCCAAAGGTGTTCATTAGGCTTGAGGTAAGGTATGGATGTTGAATGACAAAACCTGGTTCACACGTGGCATTCCAATTCATTGTTCAGAAGGGTTGAGGTTAGATACTGATGTTGCATGAGAAGACCTGGCTCACAATTGGCATTCCAATTCATCCTAAAGGTGTTCAAAAGGGTTGAGGTCAGGTACTGATGTTGGATGAGATGACTTGGCTTACAATTTGTATCCCCATTCATCCCAAAGGTGTTCGGTAGGGTTGAGGTCAGGTACTGATTTTGGATAAGAAGACCTGAGTCACAACTGGCATTCCAATTCATCCCAAAAGTGTTCATTAGGGTTGAGGTCAGGTACTGGTGTTGGATGAGAAGACCTGGTTCATAAGTGGCATTCCAATTTATCCCAAAGGTGTTCAGTAGGGTTGAGGTCAGGACTCTCGGGTTCCTCCACACCAAACTGGTCAACCCATGTCTTTATGGAGTTGGCTTCATACACAGGGGCACAGTCATGTTGGAACAGAAAAAGGCTACCACAAGCTTGGAAGAGCACCATGGTCTACAATGACTTTGTATGATGTAACATAACAGTACCCTTCACTGGAAACAACATGATTTTGTCACTCCTTCCATGCTTCCAAGTTTTGTACATGACCCTATCTCTGACTATGCAGGTTATCAATAAGTCCTTCTCATTGTCTGCACTTAGGACTCTCTGAATAAGCTTACATTTCAGAGGGATTTGTGTGTGGCAGCTGGAGAATACTGATTATCAGCTTACTCAACGATCTGTAAGGGATTTGATGAGATTAGCAGAGGAGTACTTTAAGCAGCACTCAGTAAAGATTAAAAAGGTTAATTTATGTCTCAATGCAAATGAGCCATTATAGGGGTTGGAACTCATATTTACAGGGATATGGGGCTGGCCGATGTCATGCAGACTTTGATTCCAAGGTGAATAAATTGGACTGGAACTCTTTTGGCAGCCGAGCCACTCTAATGCCCCGTACACACGATCGGACTTTCCGACAACAAAACCGTGGAATTTTGTTCGAAGGTTGTTGGCTCCAACTTGTCTTGCATACACACGGTCACACAAATGTTGGCCAACAATTATGAACGTAGTGATGTACGAATAGGGTTGCCACATCATCCCTTTAATCCAGGACACACATTAATTACACAGGTTCTTTGGCTGATTAAGGTGGCAATTAAACTCACTTGGTGCCTTATCTGCATTAAATCAGCCTCAGAACCTGTGTAATTCATGTGTCCTGGATTAAAGGGATGATGTGGCAACCCTACGTATGTAGAGCCGATAAAAAGGAAGTTCAATAGGCATGTGATATCTCCATTCAAAACGCTATTTTTACAAGACCGAGCGCTTCCGGCTCGCACTTGATGCCGAGCACGCGTGGATTTTTGTGCGACAGATTTTTGTGTACACACGATCGGAAAGTCCGACAACAAATGTTCGATGGAGCATACACACGGTCGGACTTTCCGCCAACAAGCTCACAGCCAACATTTGTTGTCGGAAAATCCGATCGTGTGTACGGGGCATAACTGTATTAGAACTTGACCTAACAGCATGTTCCCCAGTTTGCTACCTGAGGGTCCAGCAATATAACAGTGTGTTATAATGCTGGGTCCCCAGGTAAGAATGTGTTATAATGTTGAGTCCCAAAATTACAGTCTTCTGTTGTTTTGCGAGACCTAAAAATTCAAGGTGTCATTGTTTTGAGGCCCCAAATAGTCTCCAATTGTCAGTGTACTATTGTGTTTGGACTATAAGACTCAGTAGATCATTCTACAAGACTCCCAAATGTCAGTGTGTCATCATCCTAGGGTCCTCCAGGTTACTATACCATTGTCTTGGGTCTTCCAGTGTATCATTGTTCTAGGGTCCTCCTATGTGCCAATGTACCATAGTCTTAAGTTCAAAGTGTCAGTGTGCCATTTTCTGGGATCTTATTGGTCAGTTTACTGTTATTGGTCTCTCAGTGTCAGTGCATTATTGTTATAGGATTCCGTGGGTCGGTGAACCATTGCCTTGGGTCTCCCATTGTCTCATTGATCTGATGTCTCGTGTGGCAGTGGGTCACTATTCATTCCATGAGTCAGTGTACCAATATCTTGGGGCTTCCAGTGTCCAGTCATCATTGTTTTGACCTTCCAAGGGTTCCTGTATCATTGGGCTCCCATGTGTAAGTGTGTCATTGTTCTGGTAGCCGAGTAGTCATTGTGTCATTGTTCTGGGATCCTACAGCTCAGTGTACCATTATATTGGGTCTTCCAGTGCCAGTGTGCCACTGTTCTGGGATTCCATTGTCTCGTGTCCCCCAAAGTCAGTACTTAATTTTTCGGGTATCTCACAGATCTGTGTAGCAATGTTTTGGGTCTCCCAGCCTCAGTGCAGCACTGTTTTGGGATCTAACGGATCAGTGTACCATTGTTCTGCAGTCTCATGTGTCAGAGCAACATCATCGTGGGGCTCCCAGTGTCAGTGTGTCACTATTTTAGGATTCAATGGGCCAGTGCATCATTGTCTTGGGTCCCCCATTGTCAGTGCTTCATTATTATGGGATCTCATAGATCAGTGTACCATTGTTTTGGGTCTCCCAGTGTCAGTGGTTCATTGTTATAGGATCCCATGGGTCAGTGAACCATTGTCTTGGGTCTCCCATTGCCCTGGGGTCCCACGTGTCAGCGTTCTGGGATTCCATGAGTCCATGAACCATTATCTTAGTCTCCCAGTGTCAGGCCGGCCATAGACAATTCGAATCTCGGCTGGTTCAGCAGAAATTGTCAGAGATTCGAACCATGTATGTCAGGCTGAATGTACCAAGTTGATCGATCAATTAACTTGGGTACAACCAGCCTGCCAGATTTTGAATGCGATTATCGCTAGTGGCTGGTACAGCCTCTAGCAGAAACCACTGTCTTCTTCCAGCAGGGATGGCTGCCCCCGCCTGGAGAATACAATGGCTCTGTGGGAGGGATTCCCCTGTCAACATTTACTGTGTTGATGGGGGAATCAAGCAAATTTGCTCCATGTATGGCCTGCATAAGTTCATTGTTTTGAGATCTCACTGATAAGTGTATCATTGGGCTCCTATGTGCCAGTGTGTCATTGTTCTGGTATTCCATGAGTCGTGGTACCTTTATCTTGGGTTTCCCAGTGTCACTGTGTCCATATTCTGGGATCCCACAGGTCAGTGTACCATTATCTTGGGTCCTCCAGTGTCAGTGTACCACTGTTCTGGGATCCCATTGTCTTGGGTCCCCCAGTGTCAGTGTACCACTGTTCTGGGATCCCATTATCTTGGGTCCCCCAGTGTCAGTGTACCACTGTTCTGGGATCCCATTGTCTTGGGTCCCCCAGTGTCAGTGCTTCATTGTTTGGTTATCTCACAGATCGATGTAACATTGTTTTGAGCCTCCCAAGCCAATAAACTCAAACTCTGACTCTTATTTCACAAATATTTTATTACAAAAATTCAACCTCTCTAAACTGAAATGTACACCTAGAAACAATAAAAATTGACTTTATACACTCATTGTTAAAGTGCTAACACAAAGCATGTATATTACAAAAAAAAAAAAGGAGAGGTTGCTCTATTGTAAACAGGTAGGTACAGTGTGACTCTACAGAAAAGAGTGCAAATGACAACAAAAATTGTATCCTACGGGATGTATAAAATAAACAAGCGGATTATGACAAAGGCAAACCACATTGATTTCTTTTCCCATGATCCTCTGCAAAACAGGAGTACCGGGGCTTGCCCTGTACTATTAAAATTCTAACTCGGAAGTTAAAATATAAAGAGCACCTTTTATCCATGAGCGTAGAGCAGCCTTCTGTTACCTTTTAACCCCAAAAATATTTTTCATGGGGGACCCCTGCTAAATGAAAAAAAAAAAAAAATGTTGAGAAAAATGCACCCTACATTGGTGGATGGTGGAAATAATGCCCCTCTTATGCCACCATTGCAGACAACTAAAAATAATCTAGGTGTCATGTCACTGGCTCTTCCAAGTGGTATTGGCTCCAAAACTATGCAGGAACCATCAAATAGGAAATCAATAGGCCACAGAACAAGGAATACACAGCAACCTCTGGAGGAACCTTAAAGTTCCACTGAACCCTGGTTTAGACTGACTGGTATAGAGGCTGTCGTTCAGCTAGCGCTGCCTAAATGTTGTAAAAATAATTGTGTTGGATTGTAGATGCCAACCACTTTAGAGTGAACCTTTGCTTTGTCAATACTGGGCAAAGCAATAGGGACACTTTAAAGTGGTTGTAAACCCTTACAAAGCACTTGTTGCTACAGGTAAGCCTATAATAAGGCTTACCTGTAGCTGCCCAGGATATCTCCTAAACCTGCACGGTTTAGGAGATATCCCCTGTATTTGCATGTGCCAACGTCATCGCCACGTGCCGTTGCTTCAGTGAGTGTGCTTCCCTCCCCAGAGGCACATGTGCATATGACAACTCTGGGCCAATCACCAAGCACCAGCACCATCACGAGAGGAAGGGGTATGATTTGCATGCTTCTCCATACCTGGAACTGAGAGTTATTTTCTTTGCTTCCAGCTCCTGAACAGAGCGGAAGGGGGTGTAAAGGGAAAGAGAGGTATTATTGTCTGGTCACTGGAGCCCAAAAAATGTTTTTAGTTGAAAGCAATATTTTCCAGTTTATGGCCAGAACATGCTCTACACCAGGGGTCTCCAAACTTTCTAGACAAAGGGCCAGTTTACTGTCCTTAAGACATTATGGGGGCTGTACTATGCCCATTGGAAGTAGAAAAGGTCCCAGCATCAGTGGGAGTAAACAATCCCCCATCATTGGTGACATTGGGAGGAATTGTGCCCCATTGTTGGTGTCATTGGGAAGGAATTGTGCCCTTCATTGATGTCATTGGGAGGAATTGTGCCCCATCATTGGCGTCATTGGGAGGAATTGTGCCCCATCATTGGCGTCATTGGGAGGAATTGTGCCCCATCCTTGGCGTCATTGGAATTAATTGTGCCCTTCATTGATATCATTGGGAGGAATTGTGCCCCATCATTGGCGTCATTGGGAGGAATTGTGCCCCATCATTGGCGTCATTGTGCCCCATCATTGGCGTCATTGGGAGGAATTGTGCCCCATCATTGGCATCATTTGGAGGAATTTTGCCCCACCATTGGTTTTAATTTGGCCCTATTGAAGGTGCAATTGGGAGGAACTGTGTCCTTCTTTGCGGTCAGTGAAAAGGACCACATATAGGCCCCCAGGCTTCAGTTTGGAGACCACTGCTCTACGCTACAGTTTTCTGCATTGAACCAAGCTCCTGCTGCATAATACGTGTTCCATCACATAACACTGCTACTTTAACATAATTCCAGATCAATTTTGGCCTGAATACGCAGAATTCTCCAGGACAGCCTTTCTCTACCAGGGTTCTGTGGAAACCTAGGATTCCTCCAGAGGTTGCTATGGGATCAGCTTCTGTTTCCTACTGACCACCAATGTAAGGAACATTCTTCCCACTGATCACTAATGTAAGGGGCATTCTTCCCACTGATCACCAATGTAAGGAGCATTCTTCCCACTGAGCAACAATGTAAGGAACATTCTTCCCACTGAGCAACAATGTAAGGAACATTCTTCGCACTGATCACCAATGTAAGGAAAATTCTTCCCACTGATCACCAATGTAAGGAGAATTTTTCCCACTGATCACCAATGTAACGAGAATTCTTCCCACTGATCACCAATGTAAGGAGAACTCTTCCCACTGATCACCAATGTAAGGAGAATTCTTCCCACTGATCACCAATGTAAGGAACATTCTTCCCACTGATCATCAATGTAAGGAACATTCTTCGCACTGATCACCAATGTAAGGAAAATTCTTCCCACTGATCACCAATGTAAGGAGAATTCTTCCCACTGATCACCAATGTAAGGAGAATTCTTCCCACTGATCACCAATGTAAGGAGAATTCTTCCCACTGATCACCAATGTAAGGAGAATTCTTCCCACTGATCACCAATGTAAGGAGAATTCTTCCCACTGATCACCAATGTAAGGAGAATTCTTCCCACTGTTCACCAATGTAAGGAGAATTCTTCCCACTGATCACCAAGGTAAGGAACATTCTAACCACTGATCACCAATGTAAGGGACATTCTTCCCACTGATCACCAATGTAAGGGACATTCTTCTCACTGATCACCAATGTAAGGAACATTCTTCTCATTGATCACCAATGTAAGGAACATTCTTCCCACTGATCACCAATGTAAGGAACATTCTTCCCACCGATCACCAATGTAAGGAACATTCTTCCCACTGATCACCAATGTAGGGGGCATTCTTCCCACTGACCATAATGTATGGCGAGCTGTAGATATAGTTATTATATCAGGAGTACCCTGGGACCAGAATGTAATTTTTAAGGGTTCCTCGGTGTTAAAAAGGTTAAGAAAGGCCTTAGTCAGAGGAGGGACATGCTCCCCTCTCCTAGCAGAGGAGGACTTTGTCAGAAGGGGTGTACTCCACTTTCCTCTCCTAGCAGGGAACACCTTAACTAGTCAGTTTGTACAGAATGTCAAAAAAGTGCTGAAACGCACGTAGGAGCTCAGGAATGCACCTTATGTTAAGGGTTTGAGAAACAGATATTATTTCAAAAAATACCCAGGCCAAAATCTCGTACACCGTCAAGTTTTAAAGTGGATGTATTGGAGGTCTTATTTTTTATGGCTGAGTAGCTCTGTTTCTTTGAAGAATTTTGCTCGAGACACAACGTGGCCTTCATTGCCATCTGTGGAATAAAGGTGCTCTTAAAGTCCTAATAATAAATTGGGGGAAAACCGCGCTAATCAATTGGGGCCATACAAAAGCTGCCAACAAACAAAACAAACAAAGTCAAAATATGTGTAGATCCAAAATTGTAGCGCTAGTGTATGGGCAAGGTGTATGTATTACAACACTCAAGAAAAAACAATATATAAGTTGTATAACTAAATCTTAGTGCTGGAGTTGACTCCAGTATGACCAAAATACTATAGTCCATATAGTGATAACATTGAAGTGTAAGTCCTTCTGGTCCACTCAATGAAGGCAGGTTACAATATATACTTGACTGATGTCAAAATAAGGCGTAGGTACGCTTACCAGAGGTGTTGGATGTGACTACCATACGGCATACACATCAGACAAGCTTAGGGATGGAAGGTCTTGCATCAGTGGGAAACCGCCACGAACTGGAACTCCAACGATTTCCGGTACTGTGTGCTGAGAGATGTGCCCCTGTGGAAGACTTTAGTCGAAACGCGTCAGGCCAGCTATCCTACGCCCCTCATATTGCCAGAATTTTATACATTGTCTCGAGATTTTTATTTTACTTTTTATGTTCACATGCATATGTGAATAAATCGTTGCTTTCTGACCTGCACCATTGGAGTGGTCTCCATTTCTTATTTCCCCCCCCGGTCTTCATCATCATCTTTGGGACCATCGGATAATTGTACGTCGAGCCTATCCACCCCGATCCAGCACACAGTACCGGAAATCGTTGGAGTTCCAGTTCGTGGCGGTTTCCCACTGATGCAAGACCTTCCATCCCTAAGCTTGTCTGATGTGTATGCCGTATGGTAGTCACATCCAACACCTCTGGTAAGCGTACCTACGCCTTATTTTGACATCAGTCAAGTATATATTGTAACCTGCCTTCATTGAGTGGACCAGAAGGACTTACACTTCAATGTTATCACTATATGGACTATAGTATTTTGGTCATACTGGAGTCAACTCCAGCACTAAGATTTAGTTATACAACTTATATATTGTTTTTTCTTGAGTGTTGTAATACATACACCTTGCCCATACACTAGCGCTACAATTTTGGATCTACTCTTAAAGTCCTAACTTTATTTTATTTGTTTCACATACTCACTACATATCCCCTGCTATTGTAAACTTACCACTATTGACAAGAATAGGCAGACCTCTGAGATGTATTCATGTAGCGATTAATAGACCTTATAGTACAAAGTGGCTGAAAGAACTGTCTTTCTCGTCTATAGTTAACAAATGGAGAATCAGTTTGCATTAAAGAGAACTTGTCACCAGATCGTTCATTCCATAATAATATATGTAACTGATTTTATGCATATTATTTCCTGCAAAAGCCTCCATCGTGTAGACATCCAAAAGCCCTGAGACTGTTGCTGTGTGCCACCATCTTGGATGTGATGTCAGCAATTCCAGCAGATTTAGAGATGTCACTCAAGTGACACTGTATAGTATTCCCCTTCGATTCCTCCCCCAGCAGCTGCATAAAAGATTATGGAGGGAGGTAAGGGCCCAGCGCAGACAGTAAAGGAGCTGGGCCAGCACAGACAGCAATTAGACACTCCCAAAAGAGGGCAGAATTACGATGTGTAGGAGCTGTGCTAAGGAACTGACTCTTTTAGAGCAGTCAAATTTTGTAGCAAGTTCAAAAGGCACAATAAATACAAAATCATTTATGGAAAGGAAAAAAAAAATTGTTGCGAGTAAGCATATAAAATACTTGATTTTTCTGTGCTTGTACCTGCAATTTTTTTTTTAAGTTGGTGACAGGGTCTCTTTAAGCTCCAAAAACAGTTCCAAACCTAAAAAAATGAGGCCCAGCACATGTTCCTATGGCAGGGAAAGCTAAATACTGCAGTGTACGGACATTTATCAGTAGTAAAAAAAATGACTTAAATACAGCAATTCCCTTTTTAAGTTGCAATAGATCACATTATTTTTTTTCCCCCAAACTATCTACATCTTGCTTTGTACAAACATCTATCTTGGACTATGTTACACGAACGGTGTTCAGACTTTCGAAACGTCTGAGAATGTCCCTCGTTGGCCAGTGCTGTAAGGAACGCCTGCAAAGGTCTAACTGGCTTCCTGGTAAGACAGCTGTCCAGTTCTTGGTTGATGTGGATATAGAGACCTGTAGAAAGGTTTGGCACTTTGACAGCTGCAGATGACTTAACCTCCAGAAGGATGAAATCTACCATTGATATTTAAAAGGACTTATATTTTGGAAATCATTTTAAGCCACAGAATGCTTAGATTGTATGCAAACTCAAAATCCTTGGCATCATGCCTCACTGTATTAAGTTTTCTTGAGGAAGTAGTATCACCATAATTTCCAAATTGGCGTGGAATACCACAGGAGACTTAGTGCATGGAGCACTTGGTCCTGTTTTGCCCCGTGCTTTGGTTCCTGAGCTAGCATGGTTGACAGCGTGCCATTCCTACCTCCAACGCTGTTCGGCCAAGCTGTTCAACTGTAGGTGAATTTCTAATGACATCAGAGTGACCGTACTCGCCTCTGGTGCAGGAGACGAGCACTGTCATTCACCAGAGGATGCAGAAGGGGGCCTGTCAGCGTGATGCTCCTGTGTATGTGTTCATAGGTGCAGCGTTGAATGACCATAGCTCTACTAAGCACTATACTACTCCGTCTCAGCTGATCCTGCCTACCCCATTTGGTCAGCACCACATTGAGCAGACTATTACTGCACATGAAGAAGAGAAGGTAGTGGATACACTGTTATGCCTTACCCCCATAGGAATGCCCATAAATTGGGCTTCAGCCTGGGGTGGAGCTCCACCAGCATAAAGAGAAAAATATTTTGCCACAGGCCAAACGGGGGCCAAGTACTTCATGGACTTGGTCCTCTGGGGGCTGATTTGGAAATTATTGTGAGACTTCTTCAAGCAAATAGTTACGGCACTTCCTGCTGCAGGCTGACAATGGCCTTGGAAATAGCAGCAGTGCTGCGGAGAGCTTTCCTCCAAGATGCTTGCAGCACAAAAAGCATGGTGTAGCTTAACATTATTTGCAAAGGTACAGATGAAGTTCTAGTGTCAGTAGTGAGATCTCTTGAAGTTCCCAGAACACATTCTTGCTTTATGAAGCAAGGAAAATATCTTACACCTCCTGCAACATCTTTCCTAAAGAAGTCAGCAGTGAGTGAGATGGCTTTCAGTAAGGCTATGTTTCCACTATTGCATCCCCAAAGTCGCGCAATTTTTTGCCGCGACTTGAAGCAATGCCTGTGTATTCTTGAGGTCTATGGACCTCAAGTCGCATCAAAGTGGGACCAAAGTAGTGCAGAGACTACTTTGAATTCGCTGCGTCTTGAAGTCGCACAGATATGAACAGTACTGACTTGTCATGCGACTTTTCAGTCCCAAATCGCATGAAAAGTCGCACTAGTGGAAACCTAGCCTAAGACTAGCGCTGGCCATACACTTTTAGAATTTTTTTCGACCATTTTTGTTTAGGGCTAATTTACACTTGCTACAAAATGTGGGATTGGACATGCTTTTTTAAAGTGCTCTGAATGCCAATCAAAGCTCCTGTCACTAAATAAAATGGTTACCTTACAGTCCTGTTCTCACGTTGTGTTTGCTTTGCTTCAAATATTATATCTCATGTTGCTTTCTTGGTGCTTCAAAGCCTCAATAGAAGTCTATGACAACCCTTGCTAACCTGAAGCTTTTGAGAGTTTTTTGTTCAGCATTAGCTTTGCTTTGATTTCGGAGGTATTGAAGGTATGAGATATCCCAGGATGCACTGGGAGACCAACAAGCGGAACGAAAAGAAGTCATCGGCAGTCACTTCCCGCTCATGTGTATATATTGTGAAAGTGTCTGGTGCAGACGTCACATCTGGTGTGCAGTGTGGAGCAGAAGAAAAGGTGAGCAGAGTCGGGGCTAGAGCAAAGCAACCAGCAGACGTGGTGTGCAACGTGGGAACGCTATAGTAGAGGGTGAGCTGAGACCGGAGAGAGGGGACCGAGCTGCAGAGAATCAGCAGAGCGAAGCAGAAGACTAATAGATGACGCACATGGTGCGCAGCATGGGAGCAATACAGCAGGATGTGAGTGGGGACCGGAGCTGGAGGTTAATAATGAGTGGGGGATCAGCAGAGCTGGGGGGCCACTACTAATTGGGGCATCAGCAGAGCTGGGGCTACTACTGAGCAGGGGATCTGCTGAACAAGGGTACTAATACCAAACTGGGAATTTGCTGAATTAGGGGTACCAATCAGCTGGGGATCTGCTGAGTAGGAGTACTAATGAGCGGGGGTTCTATTGGGCCCCTGTAAAACAACTAGAAAATCGACACATGCACAGAGCATCTGCCAATCTTCATTAAAGCTTCAAAAAAGTATCACTGAAGCATCAAAAAGGCATGTTAAAGCAGTAGGCGCTTTAATGTGTGTTAAAGTTGAAGCAAGTGTAAACAAGCCCTTCAAGAACGCTTGTTTGATTTTCCAGTCGTTAATGGGATCAGTGGGACTGCAGTGAAATTTTGAAGAAGCAGGATGGCAATTTTTTCTCAAACTAACAAATTTCTAACAGTGAATGTGGTTTTTGCTTGAGAAAGCCCATTCATTCCAAAACTCAAACCAAACATTTTTCAAAGTACTTTCGAACAAAAGTAATGATTTTTTTAAGTCATCAAATGTACTGATGAGAGCTTGGAGCAGAGATGTTCCTTCATAAATCTACAAGTGTATGGCCAGTTTAAATCAGGGAACTGAAGCTGGGAACCCTGGAGCTAAGTCCTTCAAAATTAGGTCGTTATTCTATCTGCTGCTTTCCATCTAAAACAAATATCTGTTACTGGGCAAAATGACCATTAAGGTCAAGTAATTCAGTGACTTCGAAAATCCACATAAAGGGGAAAACCAAATGGCAAAAGGCAAAGGTCAAGAAAAGAGAAACATAAAAATGTAGGCAGTCAATAAATAATTAAAGTCCAAATTAGCCAAGATGGGCCTATAAACCACCAGTGCTCTAATGAACTCCAAGATGGACGTCAACAGTAGAGGATGGTGCAATGCTGGTTTCATCTTGTGAGGCCAACTGCATATCCATATGCTCAGACAATACAACCGAAAACAACCTGATGTCCAAATGAATATGACATTGCCCAGACAACGTATAGAGAGTTTTCAGGTCTCAATTTGGGTTGTTGTCAACTTAAAGATCTAAATTCCAGAAGTTACTAGAACATCACCAGTAATGTTGAACCCAAAGTCCATCAGACTAGATTTCACCCTAATGTGTGTAGACTATGGTTTGGTTTGACCAATATTTATGGAATGACGTATTTGGGAATAAATAATTATGAGCATACAGTAAACCAGGCCTCAACCCAAGAAGAAGCCTCTAAATTGCCATGGGGGTTGGGGGGTGTCGCCAGAGGTCATAAGATAAGTCACCATCCAGCTTTATGGACTTAAATATTTTTTGCACTTGATCTTTGTGATGGAAGACCTCCTATTCAATATGTTCACTGCTGGAGGGTGGAAAGCACTAGGCGGCCATCATTTCTAGCACATGAAGTACTTGAATGCTTGTGTCCACAGCAAAATTTGACACCGGGTCTTCAGGGAAGAGTTACAAACTTGACGATGATTTACTGCAATGGGTTAATTACCCTTCTTGGGATATTCAAGGGCTGGGTGAGGTCTGAGAGCCTGATTCTGGACTTAGATTTACCAAGATGGACTGACTTTTAGAGGAGATCCTGAAATATAGGTCATACTGTCTATGACAGGACCAGCTCTGGCTTCACAATGTTCTCAGCTCCGGAAGTTAAAGAACCGAGGACTGTAAATCCACGAATAGGTCCCCTTTGTAAGTAAGGGGACAGAGTTCATTCCTTTTAACTATATAGTGCTTTCAAGAAGACGTTTGCGTCGGTTATCAAGGAAACCTTCAGGCACTTGCTCCATCCTCTTCAATGACTCGGTTCATGCTGGTTCCATGGGAGATGTGGGACAAAGGGTTGTTTAAGTCTCGTATACTGCCTTGCCGGGATTGCTCATTAAGTCTATGCGTGCTGCTGTGCAGAGAGTGGTCGGTGAGACGGGACATGCTGCCGTGTGTGACCCGTTCTTCAATTCCTCGGTAGCTGCATGGGGTGTACCTAAGCACAGAAAATCTTGTTAGATTACAAGCTCTCAAATGGTCAGAAGTTATTTATATAAATGATAACTGAAGCACAGAAAATGAAGTCAAAGATCATTGCTTAACCACTTGAGGACTGCCCGCCCGCAATGTGCTGCAGATGGGTGGCCCACAATGGCAAACCCACAAGTTGCTGCCTGCTTCCTGGTTACAGGCACACGCATGTGCACCCCCCGCTAGCTCCTGCTGCGGTTGTACACAGCAGGAGTCTGTCAGCAAGTCCCAGCAAATGATTCACGGCTGGGACCTGCTGATCGGCAGTGTACATTCACAGCCCAGAGCTCTGTGTTGACAATCAACACAGAGCTCTAAACAGAGGGAACGATCTCTCGGGTTTCTCATCCCTGCAAAGCATGAATGAGATACTTGGAGATATATTAGTAAGATCAGCACACTTTACACATAGTTAGGCATACATTTAACCCCTTGATTGCCCTAGATGTTAACCCCCTTACCAGCCAGTGTCATTAGAACAGTGACGGTGTACATTATTAGCACTGATCACTGTATTAATGTCACTGGTGATGGCAGTGGCAGTTAGTCAGTTCCCCCCCAGCATCAATTAGTGTCAGATTGTCTGCCACACTATCGCTGTCCCAGTATAAGTCGCTGATCATTGCCATTACTAGTATAAAAATATATATATATATATATATATATATATATATATATATATATATATATATATATATATATATATATATATATATATATATATATATATATATATATATATATATATATACACACACACACACACACACACACACACACACACACATATATATATATATATATATATATATATATATATATATATATATATATAACACACACACACACACACACACACACACACACACACACACCACAGTTTGTAGGTACTATAACTTTCACGCAAACCAATCAATATACACTTATTGGATTTTTTTTTTATCAAAGACATGTAGCAGAATACATTTTGGCCAAAGTTTATGAAGAAATTAAATTTTTAAATTTTTTTTATTGGATATGTTTTGTAAAGTAAAAAATATTATTTTTTTTTTTTTCAAAATTTTTGGTCTTTCTTTTTATTTATATCACGAAAAATTTAAAACCCAGTGGTGATAAAATACCACAAAAGAAAGCTCTAATTGTGTGAAAAAAATGATATCAATATTTTTTGGGTACAGCGTTGCATGACTGCGCAATTACCGCTTAACGTAGCGCAGTGCTAAATAGCAAAAAATGGCCCGGTCATGAAGAGGAGTAAAATCTTCTGGAGCTGAAGTGGTTAAAGTGTATGTATAAAATTAAAAAGTAAAAGTGACTCAGCGCATAGTATATATATATAACATCAAGTGTTCATGATGGATCAATCATAAAAAATGATAAAAAGCAAAGTGAAAAAATGGTGAATAGATACGTAAAAACAAAAGACTAAAATGCACCAAAAAATGTGTCCAAGAAAAATGTGTCCAAGTAAGATAATTGATCCGTGCTTGGAATGCCGGTATAGATAAATGAAATGGGGCTCCGGTGCTAATCTTCTAGTCTCTATTTGTATAACACAAAAGCAAATGAAAGACTGCCACACATATCCTCAAATAGGCTCACAGGACTCTCACCTCCAGATTTCTTTTAATATTGCAAATCGCCACTTTCTTTTACTGCTGGTTAAACTGATGATCATGATCATGATCATCCCCTGAAGAAGTCACGTGTGACGTAACGCGTAGGGAGTGGTCTGGACGGACGCAACCGGAAGTGCAGTGAGAATAGCGTGTAACAGCGCTTCGTTTGATTCCTTGCCTGTTATTATTATTTTAGATGTAAGGGCGCAATTTTTACTTTTAAATAAACACTTTACTTTTAAACTACTACACTATGGAAGTCCTCTTTGCCCTCCTTCCCCCTTATCTCTCTGTTTGATGAGGTTTTAGCGGATTGGACCAACAGATCGGGGCATTCAAAGGACACAGTCCAGCGTGTGGAGCAGTTTAACCAGCAGTAAAAGAAAGTGGCGATTTGCAATATTAAAAGAAATCTGGAGGTGAGAGTCCTGTGAGCCTATTTGAGGATATGTGTGGCAGTCTTTCATTTGCTTTTGTGTTATACAAATAGAGACTAGAAGATTAGCACTGGAGCCCCATTTCATTTATCTATACCGGCATTCCAAGCACGGATCAATTATCTTACTTGGACACATTTTTCTTGGACACATTTTTTGGTGCATTTTAGTCTTTTGTTTTTACGTATCTATTCACCATTTTTTCACTTTGCTTTTTATCATTTTTTATGATTGATCCATCATGAACACTTGATGTTATATATATACTATGCGCTGAGTCACTTTTACTTTTTAATTTCATTTAAGTGTGTTGGTGCACATGTTAGATTCTGCAGCAGGTAGCAACTTTTATAACACAGAATTTTATCTATTTATTTATGTTTTTTGATATTTATCACAGTATTTTTAAACACCTTTATTGTATTCACTATAATTAGCATTTGCACTTTAGCACTTGTAGTGATCGAATATTATATGATTATTTAGCGGCGCGAAGGACACATTACACTTTAAAGTGTATGTATAGTCAACATTTTTCAGTTTTGGATGGTGTGTGGTAAAGGTTGGAACCTCTGTTAGGTTTTTATTGCTGTCTGTATCTCCACTGGGAAGATTAAACCCTCGCTTATTTTCTCTAGCTCCATCTTACTAGGTGCACTTTCATTGACATTTTCCTTCATTTGACCCCAAACACACACTTTAATTGTTGTCAAGATCTTTAAACTGTATAAACATCAGTGCCGCTTCCTTGAACGTCCCCAAATGGGTCAGTGTGGCTACGCTCGGCTTCCAGGGAGACCCTGCAAGGAAGCGTATCCTAAAGATCAGAAGTGAGTTGTTGTTTTTTTTAATTGCAGTCTGTGTTTTTATTGAGTAGGTTATCCCTTGCTGTGTGTCTCTGACACCAGGACAAGAAATAAGGGACCGGGGGCCACTGGGGCAGGAAGGCAGAGACAGCAATAAAAACCTGTCATGTGCACGTTAGGCAGTCCATTCATTCTCTGCGGTGCAGCAAGTTGCAATGCGTAAAAATGCAGTATATGCAGAGCACACCAAACACGTGTATCGCGTGAAGAGGGCACATATAAAACTTCCTGACGCTTCTTGGAACTGAAGAAGTGGCTTGGATATGAAACTTCTTCATTTCAATAGTCCTAACATTATGTGGCTATTATGTGTTTGGGGAACTTCAGGAAAGTGGCACGGTTATGTGTTGCTCTTTAAAAGGTAGTTTATGCCACAAGACGTCAGCTAGCGTAGATAAGAAGCGCCCCTCACCTTCCATCCCTGGAGCGATGAAGGCTGCCATGATAGCTGCTCATCTTGCTGTGAACACTGCCCGCTTTGCTTCTTTGCTCGTCCACCATAGCCAGCTGAGTGGATGAGGCGTGAGTTGATGTTCCCTGAGTGGAGGTCCCTCGCGATTTGCGGACGATGGGGGTATTGGGGTCCCGGAGAAGAGACTGAGCAAAATCCGGCTCTTGGAGGACCTGACGGCTTTCATTGACTCCTCTGCTGAGAAAAGAAAAAAATTATACAATTTCGTCATTCCACTGCTCTGCCAAACCCTCATTATATGACCTTATGTACGTACTTCCCCCATCTCAGAACAAGACTATCATGTTATGTCACACACAATAGCTTTATATTTTCAGTAGTGGTTTTCTAAATCAGACATAAGACAGTGTTCAGAAGGTTTGTGCCCGATTGCTTGGACAATCTTTTTTATGAACATCGTATCAGTAACAATATTGATTTTCTCAGTTTTTTTCACAATGGAGATGGTCTACAAAAAGAAGAATCCCAGATCTACAGATCCATATTTCTTTGTGAATGACCCGTTTCCTAGTCTCCACTCCACACACAACCTTCTCCTCTCCTCCACTCTACACACAACCTTCCCCTCTCCTCCATTCTACACACAACCTTCCCCTCTCCTCCATGCTACATTGAACCTTCTCTTCTCCACGCTACATTGAACCCTCTCCTCTGCACACAGCCTTCTCTTCTCCGCCACTCTACACACAGCCTTCCCCTCTCCTCCATGCTACATTGAACCTTCTCTTCTCCACGCTACATTGAACCCTCTCCTCTGCACACAGCCTTCTCTTCTCCGCCACTCTACACAAGGCCTTCTCTTCTCCGCCACTCTACACACAGCCTTCTCTTCTCCGCCACTCTACACACAGCCTTCTCTTCTCCGCCACTCTACACACAGCCTTCTCTTCTCCGCCACTCTACACACAGCCTTCTCTTCTCCGCCACTCTACACACAGCCTTCTCTTCTCCGCCACTCTACACACAGCCTTCTCTTCTCCGCCACTCTACACACAGCCTTCTCTTCTCCGCCACTCTACACACAGCCTTCTCTTCTCCGCCACTCTACACACAGCCTTCTCTTCTCCGCCACTCTACACACAGCCTTCTCTTCTCCGCCACTCTACACACAGCCTTCTCTTCTCCGCCACTCTACACACAGCCTTCTCTTCTCCGCCACTCTACACACAGCCTTCTCTTCTCCGCCACTCTACACACAGCCTTCTCTTCTCCGCCACTCTACACACAGCCTTCTCTTCTCCGCCACTCTACACACAGCCTTCTCTTCTCCGCCACTCTACACACAGCCTTCTCTTCTCCGCCACTCTACACACAGCCTTCTCTTCTCCGCCACTCTACACACAGCCTTCTCTTCTCCGCCACTCTACACACAGCCTTCTCTTCTCCGCCACTCTACACACAGCCTTCTCTTCTCCGCCACTCTACACACAGCCTTCTCTTCTCCGCCACTCTACACACAGCCTTCTCTTCTCCGCCACTCTACACACAGCCTTCTCTTCTCCGCCACTCTACACACAGCCTTCTCTTCTCCGCCACTCTACACACAGCCTTCTCTTCTCCGCCACTCTACACACAGCCTTCTCTTCTCCGCCACTTTACACACAGCCTTCTCTTCTCCGCCACTCTGCACACAGCCTTCTCTTCTCCGCCACTCTGCACACAGCCTTCTCTTCTCCGCCACTCTGCACACAGCCTTCTCTTCTCCGCCACTCTGCACACAGCCTTCTCTTCTCCGCCACTCTGCACACAGCCTTCTCTTCTCCGCCACTCTGCACACAGCCTTCTCTTCTCCGCCACTCTACACACAGCCTTCTCTTCTCCGCCACTCTACACACAGCCTTCTCTTCTCCGCCACTCTACACACAGCCTTCTCTTCTCCTCCACTCTACACACAGCCTTCTCTTCTCCACTCTACACACAGCCTTCTCTTCTCCACTCTACACACAGCCTTCTCTTCTCCACTCTACACACAGCCTTCTCTTCTCCACTCTACACACAGCCTTCTCCTTTCCTCCACTATATTGAACCTTCTCCTTGACTTTACACACAACCTTTTCCTCGTCTCTTCTCCACTCTATACTCAGCTTTCTCCTCTCTTCCATTCTACATATAACCTTCTCTCCTTTTTTATACACACAACCTTCTCCTCTGCTCCTTTCTACACACAAACTTCTTCTCTCCTCCACTCTACACTGCAACTTCCCCTCTCCTCCATGCTACATTGAACCTTCTCCTCTCCTCCACGCTACATTGAACCTTCTCCTCTCCTCCACGCTACATTGAACCTTCTCTCCTTGACTGTACACAGAACCTTCCCCTCTCCTCTACACACAGCCTTCTCCTTTCCTCCACTCTATATTGAACCTTCTCCTCTCCTTGACTTTACACACAACCTTTTCCTCGTCTCTTCTCCACTCTATACTCAGCTTTCTCCTCTCTTCCATTCTACATACAACCTTCTCTCCATTTTTATACACACTTCTCCTCCTCCTCTGCTCCTTTCTACACACACAATCTTCTTCTCTCCTCCACCCTACACAGATTTTTCTCTACTTCTCCACTCTAAATGCAATCTTCTCCTCTCCACCACGCTATACACAACTTGCTCCTTCATTCTACACACAACCTTCTTTCCTTCATTTTCCTCTCCTCCACTCTACACTGGACCTCCTCCTTTCCTCCACTCTACACTAAACGTTCTCTTCCGCTCCACACACAACCACCTCCTCTCCACCATTCTGCACACAATCTTCTCCTTCTCTACACACAACCTTCGCCTATCCTCCACTCTACACACAACATTCTACTCTCCTCCATACTATACAGAACATTCTTCTTCCCTCTACTTCACGCACACACAACCTTCTCTCTTTCCTTCTACACACAGTTGTGTGCTCTCCTGCAGTTTACACACATTGCTTAACCGGGTAATTTTTCCTTTTAGTTTGTATAGTGAGGTTTTAGTTGCTTTTGTAACCCCTTTAAGATTCCCCTCACTTTCTTTCCCAGTGGCATCTCCTTGACAGGAATACAGACAGAATTTAAAACCTGGGAGGGCTTCTTACTCTTCCTCACGCTACTTTTTTCTCCAGAGGTTTGTGAAATTTGTAACGTGAATAGAAAAGTTTTAAAAAGCCCTCTTGTGTGAAATGACTACAAAATCTTAATTATTTTGACAAAGATCCACTGGCTGTTCCACCCTTTCCTGTGTGGTGAAGAACTGGATTGAACACAGGTACTCTTTACTTGGCGCAGACACTCACTCTTTCTTCTTCCTGCCATGGAAAAAGCTGGCCCACTCGAAACAGGTCTTCTTGCTGCCCACCCAGAAGACAGATGGTATTCCCACCACGAGGGCCATTAGGTATTTCATCAGGAAGAGGATGAGGTCAGGACGGCTTGTCTGCGTCACCTACAATGACAAAGCAAAACCATTGAGACTCCTGTCATGTAAGAAAGCTAACAAATACTTGTGTGGCAAAACGAGAAGGGCAGGGCAAACCTGGCACACATTTTACATTTTTAAAAGCAAACCCACCTAAGCACAGATGCCACAAGATTACAAACATTACTCTGCTAGCCCCTCTCTATAGCCAGTTACTAGGGTCTAACGTTTCTTTTTTTATTAAGGAGTCTCACCAACCACAAACTCTCTATAGTAGCGTCTCTTCTTTTGATTGGATTGAATGGATTTGAACAGAGCAGACAGGATCTCCATGCATCTACACTACATGGCCAAAGTCTTTGGACACCTGAAGATCACACCTATATGGGCTTGATGGACATCCCATTCCAACACCATAGAGTTGGATTCCCACTTTGTAGCTATAACAACCTCCACTCTTCTGGAAAGCCTTTCCACAAGACTTTGGAGGAGTGCGTGCCCATTCTGCCAAAACAGCATTTCTGAGGTCAGATACCAATTGTTGGACAAGGAGACCGGTTCCAGAATCAGAATTGCAATTCATCCCAAAGGTTTTCGGTAGGCTTGAGTTTAGGGCTCTATACAGGCCCCTCAAGTTCCTCCACACTAGTGGTCTTCAAATTGCGGCCCTTGGCTTGCCTTTATCCAGCCCTCATGGCATTTTCCCCTCCCACTGACACGAGGCACTATTCCTCCCATTGACACCAACGATGGTGCACTATTCCTCTAACTGACACCAATGATGAGGCATAATTTGTCCCACTGACACCAATGATGAAACACTATTCTTTCCACGGACCCCAATGATGGAGCACTTTCATTCCACTGACCTCAACGATGGGGCACAATTTCTTACACTGACCCCACAATGGAGCACTATTCCTTCAACTGACATTAACAATGGGGGCACTATTCCTTCAACTGACATTAACAATGGGGCACTATTCCTTCCCCTGATACCAGTGATGAGGCATACTTTGTCCCACTGACACCATGATGTGGCACTTTTCCTTCCACTAAACTTAATCATGGACACTATCCCTTCCAACCAGGATTGGATGGCCCCTGTGGTGGAACAAGATTTCCAGTATCAGACACCCTAGGAGGGCTTGCCATTTTTTGACAATCAGTCTGTTGGAGCTTTTTCCCTACAGAGGGCATTTATCATCCTGGTTGTCATACAGATCTAAGGCCTGTATTGGCCTGTTTCTACTGTCCCCCGTGTCCGCCCCCAGGGGGGTCACCCCATTATAGGGTGTCTCAATCGTTGCTGTCTTTTACTACAGGGTTTCTGTTGTTGATGTTATGGGTGACGCCTCTTGAGGAAGCGGCATAAGCCGCGAAACCGGTCGAGGATTACATCCAACCCCACATCATCGCGTCTCCGCATACCTGTGGGGCCTATTTTAAATCTGGAAACTCTAATACTTTGATTATGAGATCATTGCTCAACAATTACTTAAGTGTTTCTGTTGTGAACTATGTATTGTCTAAAAATTGTGTAAATAAATGTTATACTTTTTAACACTTCCTTTGTTATATTTTGGTACCGCAATAGTCCCCACCATCATTGATGTTCAAGAGTACCTTTTGGAGTAGCCCCTGATTTATCTCCCCCTTGCTTTACTAATAAAGGAGCAGTATCCCCCCCCCCCCCCCACTGACCTCAATGATGGGACAGTATTCCTCTCACTGACCCCAATGATGGGGCAGTATTCCTCCCACTGACCTCAATGATGGGACAGTATTCCTCTCACTGACCCCAATGATGGGGCAGTATTCCTCCCACTGACCTCAATGATGGGACAGTATTCCTCTCACTGACCCCAATGATGGGGCAGTATTCCACCCACTGACCTCATTGGTGGGACAGTATTCCTCTCACTGACCCCAATGATGGGGCAGTATTCCTCCCACTGACCTCAATGATGGGACAGTATTCCTCTCACTGACCCCAATGATAAGGCACTATTCCTCCTACTGACCCCAATGATGGGGCACTATTCCTTCAACTGTTACCAATGATGGGGCACTATTTCTCCCACTGTTACCAATGATGGGGCACTATTCCTGTCACTGACTTCAATAATGGGGCACTACAGTATTCCTCCTCCTACTGACCACAGGTGCCATGTCATTTTTCTACTCCCACCGAGCACCAAGCCTGAGGCATTGTTTACTCCCAATGACGCTGGGGCCTTTCCTACTCCCGTTGGCCACAGTCTGGCCCCTGTAAAATCTGTAAGACTGTAAACTGGTCTATTGTTCAGAAAGTTTGGAGACCCCGTGCTCCATACCAAAGCGTTCAACCCATGTCTTTATGGAGCTGGCTTCGCATACAGGAGGACAGTCATGCTGGAACAGAAAGAAACAATCTTCTAACTACTGTATAGAAGGACTACATATACAGTGGTATGAACAGTTCTCTTCGCTGGAAGTACCTGAACTCTATAATTTGGAGTGGCGCCCATATCAGGTGGGCTTTAACGAGACCCTGTCATCTTATCCATTATTGACAGGTTCTCTTTCAGTAATAACCTGTGCAATGTTTTTGCTTTGAAGAAGGCGGTGAAGGACACTGCATGAAAGGGAGCGTGGTGGAGAAGGTAACAACTACTAAGTAGCACTCAAGCCTACAATGGCTTGTCCAAACAGAAGTCAAGTGCTTTTGCGTGCACTTTGCAGGGGCCCTGGTGACAGCGTCAGGCAAGGTTTTTCTTTCAGTCATTGTGCAGTAAACAGAGCTAAAAGTTTTGTTAAAGGCTCTGGCAAGAGAGGCAGACAGGGTGTCTCGCTGGGCCTCTTCATACAACAGCCTTTGGAATGGGGCCAGCCGAGACAGCTTTAAAGTAGTAATATTTATATAATTGCTTCCTCAAGAATGCAAACAAGGGTGCAGGACTTAAAGCGGCAGAATACAGTAAAGAAATCCAGTCCGAGATGGATGGCATCCACGGAGCGCGCTCTTAATGATGTCACTGGCGTCTAGTATGGATAGGCTGTAATATCACTGACTGGTCTCTATAGAATAGATGAGGTGCATTCTCAGTGATGTGATTGGTCTGTAGTGAATGGATAGGCTACATTCTCAGTGATGTCACCGGTCTCTATTGAATGGATAGGCTACATTCTCAGTGATGTCACCGGTCTCTATTGAATGGATAGGCTACATTCTTAGTGATGTCACCAGTCTCTAGTGAATGGATAGGCTACATTCTCAGTGATGTCACCGATCTCTATTAAATGGATAGGCTACATTCTCAGTGATGTCACCAGTCTCTAGTGAATGGATAGGCTACATTCTCAATGATGTCACCGGTCTCTATTGAATGGATAGGCTACATTCTCAGTGATGTCACCAGTCTCTAGTGAATGGATAGGCTACATTCTCAGTGATGTCACCGGTCTCTATTGAATGGATAGGCTACATTCTCAGTGATGTCACCAGTCTCTAGTGAATGGATAGGCTACATTCTCAGTGATGTCACCGATCTCTATTGAATGGATAGGCTACATTCTCAATGATGTCACCGGTCTCTATTGAATGGATAGGCTACATTCTCAGTGATGTCACCAGTCTCTAGTGAATGGATAGGCTACATTCTCAGTGATGTCACCGATCTCTATTGAATGGATAGGCTACATTCTCAGTGATGTCACCAGTCTCTAGTGAATGGATAGGCTACATTCTCAGCGATGTCTCTAGTGAATGAATAGGCTACATTCTCAGTGATGTCACCGGTCTCTATTGAATGGATAGGCTACATTCTCAATGATGTCACCGGTCTCTATTGAATGGATAGGCTACATTCTCAGTGATGTCACTGGTCTCTATTGAATGGATAGGCTGCATTCTCAGTGATGTCACTGGTCTCTATTGAATGGATAGGCTGCATTCTCAGTGATGTCACCGGTCTCTAGTGAATGGATAGGCTACATTCTCAGTGATGTCACCAGTCTCTAGTGAATGGATAGGCTACATTCTCAGTGATGTCTCTAGTGAATGAATAGGCTACATTCTCAGTGATGTCACCGGTCTCTATTGAATGGATAGGCTGCATTCTCAGTGATGTCACTGGTCTCTATTGAATGGATAGGCTGCATTCTCAGTGATGTCACTGGTCTCTAGTGAATGGATAGGCTGCATTCTCAGTGATGTCATCGGTCTCTATTGAATGGATAGGCTGCATTCTCAGTGATGTCACCGGCCTCTAGTGAATGGATAGACCACATTCTCAGTGAAGTCACCGGTCTCTATTGAATGGATAGGTTGCATTCTCAGTGATGTCACCGGTCTCTAGTGAAGTGATGTCACCAGTCTCTAGTGAAGTGATGTCACCGGTCTCTAGTGAATGGATAGGCTACATTTTCAGTGATGTCCCCAGTCTCTAGTGAATGGATAAACTACATTCTCAGTGAAGTCACCGGTCTCTATTGAATGGATAGGCTGCATTCTCAGTGAAGTCACCGGTCTCTATTGAATGGATAGGCTACATTCTCAGTAATGTCGCCGGTCTCTATTGAATGGATAGGCTGCATTCTCAGTGAAGTCACCGGTCTCTATTGAATGGATAGGCTGCATTCTCAGTGAAGTCACCGGTCTCTATTGAATGGATAGGCTACATTCTCAGTGATGTCGCCGGTCTCTAGTGAATGGATAGGCTACATTCTCAGTGATGTCACCGGTCTCTAGTGAATGGATAGGTTACATTCTCAGTGATGTAACCGGTCTCTAGTGATTATAAAGGCAACATTCTTGAAGATGTCACTGAATATGTGATGTTGTACGATAATTGCTGCTTGCACAGGCAGCAATAAAATCTGAATGGGCGTCCTAAGCCTTCTTTCCAAAACAAATCTGATTGTTATGGCTTGAGCTGGACTGGGAATGCTCTCAAAGCTCACAGCTGCTTGATGACAATGTCCTTCGGTCTGTGGTATGACTACAGAGTGCTGGCAGCAATGTGTATTCCCTACATGTGTCGTCATACAGAGGAGAGCAGCTGCTGGGATTATTGGTTTGTGCAGCTGGTGGAACCCGAGCAAATGTATTGTGTTGTCTGGATGGTTCACCCCAGAGAGCTGTATAACCTTCAAGAGGAAAATGAGGCTTGTCCAACATGCATAATATATTAGCAGCCAATCAATGATGGGAGCAATTTTAAGTGCTTATGTGCCAATGTTAAGTAATATTAACTAGTTACGGACCAGCAGGTTGGCTCCCCTGTGTGAATCGATGCCATTGTACGTCGGGCGCATACATGGCGATCTTTGGGCGCACGCGCCCCCATTCGCTAGCGGGGGAGCCAACCAGCGGGTTCGCCGGCCACCCGCAATCTTTTTAGAGACAGGCAGAACGGGGATCTGTCCGTGTAAACAAACAGATCCCCGTTCTGACAGGGGAGTAGAGTGAGATCTGCTGTTCCTAGTGATTAGGAACAGCAATCTATCTCCTCCTCCTGCCCCCATACAGTTGGAAACACCGCCCTAGGGAACATTTAACCCCTTGATCGCCCCCTAGTGTTAACCCCTTCCCTGCCAGTGACATTTATAGAGTAATCAGTAGCTATTTTTTTAGCTCTGATCACTGTATAAAAGTGTCAATGGTCCCAAAAAAGTGTCAAAAGTGTCCGATCTGTCCGCCGCAATGTCGCAGTCCTGCTAAAAATCGCAGATCACGCCATTACTAGTAAAAAAAAAAAAAGCCATAAAATCTTTCCCCTATTTTGTAGACGTGATAACTTTTGCGCAAACCAATCAATACATGCTTATTGCGATTTTTTTTTACCAAAAATATGTAGCAGAATACATATTGGCCTAAACTGAGGAAGAAATTTTTTTTTTTTTGCATTTTTTGGATATTTATTATAGCAAAAAGTAAAAAAAATTGTTATTCTTTTCAAAATTGACGCTCTTTTTTTGTTTATAGCGCTAAAAATAAATTTTGTTTGGGCACAACGTCACATGACCGCGCAATTGTCAGTTAAAGTGACGCAGTGCCGTAATGCAAAAAATGGCCTGGTCCTTAAGTGTAAAAGTGGAACTTCCGCTTATTTGATCCCAGTTTCGGAGACCTGGCCGCGGCGAATTACGTCAGCAGCTCGGCCCCCCTCCTCCCTCCCACCGGGCCAGTGAGAGAGCGCAGCGCACTTCATGCATGCGCAGTAGGGACCCGCCTGTGAAACCAAAAAGCTACACTGATGGGTTCCCAAACTCGCAATGGCGCCGGCAGCATCTGACCAGCCGACTGTTGTGCCGACATCGCTGGACAGGTAAGTGTCCTAATATTAAAAGTCAGCAGCTACAGTATGTGTAGCTGCTGACTTTTACTTTTTAAAGGGGCGGGCGCAACACCGCTTTAAGTTCTTTTATGTCAATATTAGCTAATATTATTTGCTTATATGCTAATAGTAGGTAATATTAAGTGCTTATATACTAATGGTAGGTAATATGAAGTGCTTATATACTAATGGTAGGTAATATGAAGTGCTTATATACTAATGCTAGGTAATATTAAGTGCTTATATACTAATAGTAGGTAATATGAAGTGATTATATACTAATAGTAGGTAATATTAAGTGCTTATATACTAATGTGAGGTATTATTAAGTGCTTATATACGAATGTGAGGTATTATTAAGTGCTTATATACTAATAGGTAATATTAAGTGCTTACTGTATATGCTAATGTTAGGTAATATTAACCACTTTGTTACCAAGTTTTTTTTTGCTAGAAAATTACTTAGAAAAAAAAAAAATATAATGTTTGGGGGTTCTAACACCCTAGAGAGTAAAATGGTGGTCGTTACAATACTTTATGTTACACCGTATTTGAGCAGCGGTCTTACAAGCGCACTTTGTTTGGAAAAAATACACTTTAATAAAAAAAAAGACAACAGTAAAGTTAGCCCATTTTTTTTTTTTTATAATGTAAAAGATAATGTTACGCCGAGTAAATTGATACCCAACATGTCAAGCTTCAAAATTGCGCCCGCTCGTGGAATGGCGACAAACTTTTACCCTTTACCCTCCAAAGACGATGTTTAAAAAATTCTACAGGTTGCATGTTTTGCGTTACAGATCACAGAGGAGGTCTAGGGCTAGAATTATTGCTCTCGCTCTACCGATCGCGGCAATACCTCACATGTGTGGTTTGAACACCGCTTTCATATGCGGGAGCTAATCACGTATGCGTTCGCTTCTGCACGCGAGCTAGGCGGGACAGGGGGCGTTTACTTTTTTTTTTTTTTTTTCTTATTAATTTTACCTTTTATTTATTTTTTTCACTGTTCTTTAAAAAAAAATTGTGTCACTTTTATTCCTATTACAAGGAATGTAAACATCCCTTGTAATAAAAAATGACAGGTCCTCTTAAAATATGAGATCTGGGGTCAAAAGATCTCATATTTACACTAAAATGTAATACAAAAAAAAAAAAAAAAAAAAAATTGTCATTTGGAAAAATGACAAAAAATAAAAATGTCCGAATCCATCGGACCAGCATACAGACGGACGTTTTTCCCAATAGAAATTGATTCCTTCGGAAAGATTTAAAGCATGTTCTATTTCTAAGTCCCTCTGAATTTTTTGAAGAAAAACGATCGGATTATCCCACACACACACGATCAAAATATCTGACGGAATGATTCCGTCTGATCTTTTCTGCCGGAAAGTCCGGTTGTGTGTACGCGGCATAAGCCTCTCAGCGAGCCACTGAGAGCCTGAGATGGCCGCCCCGCCCCTCCACAGCTCAGCGCTCCAATGAGCACGGAGGGAGAAGAGCAGAGAGCCATGACCGACAGTCTATAGCTCTCTGCTCACGGAGATGTGAAAACCAAGCGATGGTCGATTGCTCCGTTTGCAGTGTAGAGGCGCCGGGGTACAGGTGCAGCATCGGACCGATAATGCATCCACCGAGGTAAGTATAATGCCCCGTACACACGGTCGGAAATTCCGACGGAAAATGTCAGATCGAACCATGTTGTCGGAAAATCCGCCCGTGTGTGGGCTTCATCGGACTTTTTTCCGTCGGAAAAAATTTGAGATCCTGCTTTCAAATTTTCCGACAACAAAGTCCGATCGGACTTTTTCCGATCGCGTGTAGAGAATTCCGATGAACAAAGTGCCACGCATGCTCAGATCAAATTACAAGACCAAAGCTATTGGCTACTAGCCTCTATGTAGTTCCGTCGTACGCAACGAACGTCACCACGTTCAGAATGATCGGATTTTCCGACAACTTTGTCCGACCGTGTGTATGCAACACCAGTGTCAGACAAAATCCGTCAGAAAAAATCAGACGGATTTTGTGGTCGGAATTTCCGACCGTGTGTACGGGGGCTAAATCAGGAAAAAAAAAATTCCTTTACTTCTCTTTTAAGTGCTTATACGATAATAATAGGTAATATTAAGTGCTTATATACCAATCTTAGGTAATATTAAAGAGGAAGTAAACCCTGATTGGTGTTACTTCCTCTCTATTTCCCTACAAAGGATAAAGCATAATGGGCTATTATGCATCGCATAGTAGCCCATTATGTGTCACTTACCTGAAAACGAAGCCTGCGATGTCACCACTGTCCCCGCTGGCTGGAAGCGTCCATCTTCACCCCTCTTCCTTCCGGGGCCGCGGACTCCAGCTCTGTGACTGGCTGGAGTCGCGTGACATCACTCTAGCGCATGCACGCGGGAGCTGCCAGTCACGGCATGATTCCTTTAGAAAGGGCACAAACTGTGCCCTTTCTAAAGTGCGCATGTGCCAATGGACGTTGGCGTATGCGCCGATGACGTCGGTGCACACGTATATTGTAAATATCTCCAAAAACCGGGCTGGTTTAGGAGATATTTCCAACATACAACCACTTTTACCTACAGGTAAGCCTATACTAAGGCTTACCTGTAGGTAAAAGTGGTTGTATAGCGTTTACAACCACTTTAAGTGCTTATATACCAATGTTAGGTAATATTAAGTGCTTATATACCAATGTTAGGTAATATTAAGTGCTTATATACCAATGTTAGGTAATATTAAGTGCTTATATGCCAATGTTCCGTAATATTAGGTACTTATATGCTAATGTTAGGTAATATTAAAGCGGTGTTTCACCTTAAAAAAAAAAAATGTTTTTTGTAAAAGTCAGCAGCTAAAAAAAAAAAAAAAAAAAAAGTCGCTGCTGACTTTTAATAAGTACACTTACCCTCCCAGGGCGCCCGCGATGTCGTTCGTGGAGGCCGAAATGTCCCTCGGCGATCCGGATCCAGCGCCGCCATCCTCAGTAAGGGAAACGGCTTCCCGTTTCCTACTGCGCATGCGCGAGTCGGCGCGCGGCCTACTGCGCATGCGCTAGTGTAATTTGTGAATGGGGAACGCGATGTGTTGTCGGACACAGTTCGCATAACACACCGCGCCCCATTCACTAGAAGACGGAAGGAGAGAAGATCACAGCGGCGCTGGAAGAGGCAGATTAGGACGATCTGCCTAGCAACAGCCATTTCTGGCAAGTAAAAAAAAAAATTTTTTTTTTTTTTTTTTTTCAATTTTAAAATTATTTTATTAATTTTTTTTTAAAGTTTTTTTTTCAGGGTGTCCCACCACCAAGTGCTTATATGCTAATGCTTATATGCCAATGTTCCGTAATATTAAGTGCTTATATGCCAATGTTCCGTAATATTAAGTGCTTATATGCTAATGTTCCGTAATATTAAGTGCTTATATGCTAATGTTAGGTAATATTAAGTCATTATATGCCAATGTTAGGTAATATTAAGTGCCTATATGCTAATGTTAGGTAATAAGTGCTTATATGCTAATGTTAGGTAATATTTAGTGCTTATATGCTAATGTTAGGTAATATTAAGTGCCTATATGCTAATGTTAGGTAATAAGTGCTTATATGCCAATGTTAGGTAATATTTAGTGCTTATATGCTAATGTTAGGTAATATTAAGTGCTTATATGCCAATGTTAGGTAATATTAAGTGCTTATATGCTAATGTTAGGTAATATTAAGTGCTTATATGCTAATGTTAGGTAATATTTAGTGCTTATATGCTAATGCTAGGTAATATTAAGTGCTTATATGTCAATGTTAGTACCAATATTCAAGAAGCATACACATGCCGAATGGAATTAGATGATATTTGCTGATCCTGGAGTTCGGCTTTAAAATAAATAGCTTTAACAAAATGACATGGGATGACGTGGGAACATGGGAGGAAGTGGGATTCCCCTTTAAGCCATAGTGAGGAGCTGAAACACGGAACGGCGTCGGATACTCTGTATCGGGCGGATTAAAGAGCAAACAAGAGGTTTGTTAGGCGGAGAGCTCATTGTGCATTTCCCAGCAGCCTTGGGTCAGACTGTAAACAGCCATTTGCTAATTAACCGAGCTCTAGAAACCTTTGCACGCTAATCCTTTGTACACCCCGTAAGAATAATCGCCCGTGCCACCGATGCCAACCAGAGCCGCACAATAACAATGTAATAGGAGCGCAAGCTCCATGCCAAATTTCCAGGCCCAGTCCAGGCTCAGGATTAAGTCACCTCCACCCAGAATAAGTGTCTGTGGTGGAGGGGAATTGACAGCTGCAACATCATATACATAGTACAATGTATGCTTCCGTTGTACCACAGTCCCAATTGGTTATACTGAAGTTTGATCCTTTCACTGCCGGAGACGTTTTTGCATTATTTTGGCACACGTTAGGCCTGAAGATTAGTTAAACCCCCCCAAAACGTGACAGCAGAGTGCGAAGGTGATCTTGCAACTTTAGAGCGGCCCGGATCACTTCCACTAGAGAGCCGACAGTTGGCTGCTCAGATGTTGACCCCAAGCTGACACGACGGCCAGTTTACAGGGCTGTGCTGTCACGGATGTAACTTATGTCCATGGAAGCTATTCTGCCTTCCGTGGACCCCCCCCCCCCCCCCCACCCCCCATCAACACACTAATTACATTTTCCACTAAAAAACGTCTTCTTTGCATAACCTATTTTAGACCCAGTCATCACATGGGTTTCTGTGCTTCTCTATGCAATGCAGGAAGAGTCTGACTTGTGGGAGGGGCCAGAAGGGTGCTGCACATTGCTTCCTGCCTCAATACTCTTCTCAAGGGCCTTCAGGCCTGATCCAAGCAGTGGGAGGAGTTATGCACTATTCCTCCCACTGATACCAATGATGGGGTACTATTCCTCCCACTGATACCAATGATGGGGTACTATTTATCCCACTGATACCAATGATGGGGTACTATTCCTAACACTAACACCAATGATGGGGTACTATTTCTCACACTGATACCAATGATGGGGCACTATTGCTCACACTGATACCAATGATGGGGCACTATTCATCCCACTGATACCAATGATGGGGCACTATTCCTCCCACTGATACCAATGATGGGGCACTATTCCTAACACTAACACCAATGATGGGGTACTATTTCTCACACTGATACCAATGATGGGGCACTATTGCTCACACTGATACCAATGATGGGGCACTATTCCTCCCCACTGACACCAATGATGGGGCACTATTCATCCCACTGATACCAATGATGGGGCACTATTCCTCCCACTGATACCAATGATGGGGCACTATTCCTAACACTAACACCAATGATGGGGTACTATTTCTCACACTGATACCAATGATGGGGCACTATTGCTCACACTGATACCAATGATGGGGCACTATTCCTCACACTAAAACCAATGATGGCGCACTATTCCTCCCACTGATACTATGGGGCACTATTCCTCCCAATGATGGGGCACTATTCCTCCCACTGACCCCAATGATGGGGCACTATTCCTCCCACTGATACCAATGATGGGGCGCTATTCCTCCCACTGACACCAATGATGGGGCACTATTCCTCCCACTGACACCAATGATGGGGCACTATTCCTCCCACTGACACCAATGATGGGGCACTATTCCTCCCACTGATACCAATGATGGGGCACTATTCCTCCCACTGATACCAATGATGGGGCACTATTCCTCCCACTGATACCAATGATGGGGCACTATTCCTCCCACTGATACCAATGATGGGGCACTATTCCTCCCACTGATACCAATGATGGGGCACTATTCCTCCCACTGATACCAATGATGGGGCACTATTCCTCCCACTGACACCAATGATGGGACACTATTCCTACCACTGACACCAATGATGGGGCACTATTCCTCCCACTGACACCAATGATGGGGCACTATTCCTCCCACTGACACCAATGATGGGGCACTATTCCTCCCACTGACACCAATAATGGGGCACTATTCCTCCCACTGACACCAATAATGGGGCATGGTTTACTCCCACTGACGTCAGGTTATTCTCTACTCTGGCCTCAGCCCAACCCTCCTATAGCCTGAAGAACAGTAAACTGGCCCTTTGTTAGCTTGGAGACTCCTGGGCTCGATGATGCCGGACCTTCACCAGCCAGGAAATGAGGCGGGCTCTATTAGACTTGACTGCAGCTTCTAATGCACATTGCAAGAAGCTCACAGTGTGCAGCAAAACCAGAGTAAGCCGCTTCGGTACAACTGTGCAAGACTGAAAGGAAGACTGGGGGTCACCTTTCAATAAAGCCTGCAAGAAGACGCGTTGGGGGGAGTATGGGGGAGAAGGGCTGTACGTGTACAGAATCATGAGTGCCCCCGGGGAGGAGAGGAGGGGCATTGCACAGGCAGCGGCCCCTGGAATGGGTTGCCCATTGGTCGGAGTAGAGGGAGGTATACATAGGTAGGGTGAGGGTTGGCTTGCAGGTTTACAAGTACTCTGAATAATCTTGTCTGCAGGTGACGGAGCGCCCAGGAGAGCTAGAAAGGTATTCTCTATATACTGATGACACCTACAGATCTGCAACAAGTCTGACATTCCACAACGGATAGACAGACAGATAACAATTAGCGGTACGTGACAATCGGACACGGCACACAAGCCGATTAACGCGTACGTTGCACTTGGTGAAAGATAATCATTTGTCAAGGCCGTGTCATCCACGTCTTTATAAAAAGAGCGAACAATGGCCGCAGGGGGCTTCAAACGTCTTTTCAAAGAGGACCTGTCATCTCTGATATTATAATTGGCCCGTGTCAGACGTTCTCAGCCTCACAAGCTGCATTCATAATCAACGTGTGGTAGCCTTCTTGATAACTGTAAAATGATTGAAGAGCACCTGTCATTCTACAAATAGCATAGGTCAGATCAATCTATAGACAATTTTTTATTTATTTTTTAAAGCACATGGACTTCTCGGCTTCAAGGGCATAACTACAGCCATAGCAGCTCGTAAAGGCTGCTTTGGGGCCCAGGGGCAAGAAGGGCCCTGCTCCATGTATACACAGATATACGAGAAATAAGTACGATTTTCTTACTTGGTTCACCATCTTAATAAAAGTTTGCTGGCTCAGTGATTGGGTAGTGCACACTATTTTTCTATACACTCCACCAGACGGGGCTGGTCGTCTATGGCAGGGGGGTCTCCAAACTTTTCTGTACAAGAGCCACATTATATATTTTATTTGTGGAACAATAAAAAAAAAAAAGTCTCCATCAGGGTCCTTCCTACATCTGGGTCCCCATTCGAGTCTCCCTCGTACATCAGAATCCCCCTTTACATCAGGGTCCCATCAAACTCTCCCCTTAGATCAGGGTCCGCATCAGAGCTCTCCTTACATCAAGGTCCACATCACAGTCACCCCTTACATCAGGGTCCCCATCAGATTCCCCCCCCTTACATCAGGGTCCCCATCAGATTCCCCCCCTTACATCAGGGTCTCCATCAGAGCTCTCCTTACATCAAGGTCCACATCACAGTCCCCCTTTACATCAGGGTCCCCATCAGATTCCCCCCCTTACATCAGGGTCCCCATCAGATCCCCCCCTTTACATCAGGGCCCTTCAAACTCCCCCCTTACATCAGGGTCCCCATCAGATTCCCCCCTTTACATCAGGGTCCCTTCAAACTCCCCCCTTACATCAGGGTCCCCCATCAGATTCCCCCCTTACATCAGGGTCCCCATCAGAGCTCCCCCTTACATCAGGTCCCCATCACAGTCCCCCCTTACATCAGGGGGGCCAACAGATTCCCCCTTTACATCAGGGTCCCCATCAGATCCCCCCTTACATCAGGTCCCCATCAGAGCTCCCCCTTACATAAAGGTCCCCATCAGAGCTCCCCCCTTACATTGAGGTCCCCATCACAGTCACCCCTTACATCAGGGTCCCCATCAGATTCCCCTTTTACATCAGGGTCCCCATCAGATTCCCCCTTTACATCAGGGACCCTTCAAACTCCAACCTTAAATTAGGGTCCCCATCAGATTCCCCCTTGCCTCAGGGTCCCCATCAGATTTCCCCCTTTACATCAGGGCCCTTCAAACTCCCCCCCTTACATCATGGCCCCCATCAGATTCCCCCCTTGCATCAGGGTCCCCATCAGAGCTCCCCCTTACATCAGGGTCCCCCCTTACATCAGATTCCCCCTTTACATCAGGGTCCCCATCAGAGCTCCCCTTACATAAAGGTCCCCATCAGAGCTCCCCTTACATAAAGGTCCCCATCAGAGCTCCCCTTACATAAAGGTCCCCATCAGAGCTCCCCTTACATAAAGGTCCCCATCAGAGCTCCCCCCTTACATTGAGGTCCCCATCACAGTCACCCCTTACATCAGGGTCCCCATCAGATTCCCCTTTTACATCAGGGTCCCCATCAGATTCCCCCTTTACATCAGGGACCCTTCAAACTCCAACCTTAAATTAGGGTCCCCATCAGATTCCCCCTTGCCTCAGGGTCCCCATCAGAGCTCCCCCTTACATCAAGGTCCCCATCACAGTCACCCCATTACATCAGGGTCCCCATCAGATTCCCCCTTTACATCAGGGACCCTTCAAACTCCAACCTTAAATTAGGGTCCCCATCAGATTCCCCCTTGCCTCAGGGTCCCCATCAGATTTCCCCCTTTACATCAGGGCCCTTCAAACTCCCCCTCTTACATCAGGGCCCCCATCAGATTCCCCCTTGCATCAGGGTCCCCATCAGAGCTCCCCCTTACATCGAGGTCCCCATCACAGTCCCCCCTTACATCAGGGGGGCCAACAGATTCCCCCTTTACATCAGGGTCCCCATCAGATTCCCCTTACATCAAGGTCCCCATCAGAGCTCCCCTTACATAAAGGTCCCCATCAGAGCTCCCCCCTTACATTGAGGTCCCCCATCACAGTCACCCCTTACATCAGGGTCCCCATCAGATTCCCCCTTTACATCAGGGACCCTTCAAACTCCAACCTTAAATTAGGGTCCCCATCAGATTCCCCCTTGCCTCAGGGTCCCCATCAGAGCTCCCCCTTACATCAAGGTCCCCATCACAGTCACCCCATTACATCAGGGTCCCCATCAGATTCCCCCTTTACATCAGGGACCCATCAAACTCCAACCTTAAATTAGGGTCTCCATCAGATTCCCCCTTGCCTCAGGGTCCCCATCAGAGCTCCCCCTTACATCAAGGTCCCCATCACAGTCACCCCATTACATCAGGGTCCCCATCAGATTCCCCCTTTACATCAGGGTCCCCATCAGATTCCCCCTTTACATCAGGGTCCCCATCAGATTCCCCTTTACATCAGGGTCCCCATCAGATTCCCCTTACATCAGGGTCCCCATCAGATTCCCCTTTACATCAGGGTGCCCATCAGATTCCCCCTTTACGTCAGGGTCCCTTCAAACTCCCCCTTACATTAGGGTCCCCATCAGATTCCCCCCTTGCATTAGGGTCCCCATCAGAGCTCCCCCTTACATCAAGGTCCCCATCACAGTCACCCCTTACATCAGGGTCCCCATCAGATTCCCCCTTTACATCAGGGTCCCCATCAGATTCCCCCTTTACATCAGGGTTTCCATCAGAGCCACCCTTATGTCAATGTCTCCATCAGATTCACCCTTTACATCAGGGTCCCCATCACAGTCACCCCTATCAGAGATACCTATGAAAGTCCTCTCTTACATTAGGGTCACCTTCAGAGCCCCCCTTACATAAGTGTTCCCATCAGGGTCCCCATTACATTCAAAGCAAAGACCACGGGCAGCCTTTGCTGACCTTAATCCTCACCTTGAGGTCATGCCACTGACTAGCTGTGGGCCGGATAACATTTTGTAGCATGCCATAATTTGGAGACCCTGGGTTTGTGCTACACAGAATGGGCTTAGCACACTAGTGGCATTGGGTAGACCTGCCTGTCCCAGAGAGACCTCTTTAGAGAGCCTGACTGCTAAAAGTAATTGTTCATTTAGAGTGCTCCCCATAGTTATGGTGAATAAATGAGAGTCCTTTAGAGGTGCATTACTGGCTGCCCAATATATGCCACCTGGGGTCCACAAACTTTTGCTATGGGACCCTGAGAATTGAAGTTACGTCCCTGCTGCTCGGCTCCTTTACACATGGTATGTATAGATTCAATCAGTTTACTGTTTGTTGAAAGAAGCCTGGTGATCACAGAGCTCCATAGCCCAAGCTGAGTTTTACATACCGTATATACTCGAGTATAAGCCGAGTTTTTCAGCACTTTTTTTGTGCTGAAAGTGCCCCCCTCGGCTTATACTCGAGTCAAGCACTTTTCTGCAGCAGAGAATGACATTTTCCGACCCGACTTTGGGGCCCCGTGTCTCTGGGCCACTTGGTGCTAGGAACCCCATTGGTGTGCAAACCCAGTGGAACCAACACTACAACATATCCAAATTGGGGGTTCCTAGCTCCATGTGCCCCCCGAGATACAGGGCCCCAAATTCAGTCAACTGTGTCCATCTGCAGCAATGTCATTTCGGGACCCTTTGGGTCCAGAGACCCCAAATCTAGGTACCCTTAACTACCAAGTTTGAAGTTTTGGGACCTATGGCTGCAAATGGGCACAGTGAGGCTGCAAATGGGCATTGTTGACCCTCTTTTCCACTTACAGTAGCTGCGCATTTCTCACCCTAGGCTTATACTCGAGTCAATAAGTTTTCCCAGTTTTTTTGTGGTAAAATTAGGTGTCTCGGCTTATATTCGGGTCGGCTTATACTCGAGTATATATGGTACACACACACACAGACACACAAGTGACCACGTTTTTGTAGGGATTCATGCCTCATCTGATGACAAATCACCTCTGCAGCCTTTAGCTAACCCATATATCCTTGAGTTAAGCGAGCGAGACGCACCAACCATTTCTTTACACGCAGGACCAAAAAGCGCTGCAAATACAACAAATGAGAAACCTCACGTCACTTAGCTAAACACGAGGGGTAATAAAGTTCTCAGATCTCTTGGCAAACAAGAAATGTCAACTAATAACAGCTCAACAAGCAAAAACATTCATTGTTTGAAGAAAATACACTCTTTAAAAGGCCAACTCCATCAAAAAACGCCTTGCTGCAGGGTGAATCACATGCTGGCTTCTGGTAGGTCTTGGATATTCCAGTGGTGAGATCCCCAAACCACAATTTCAAGTTCTTTCAAAAACATTACAAACCAAATGGTGGCCTTGGGCTGTCACTGGCTTCCCGATGAATTAATCATAATATGAAAAATAATTAATTGGAGAATTCATCTGACGAGTGGCACATTCTGGACAAGCTGAGGAATGCCATCAAGGAAAAGGGTTCAAACTCCATTGACTGTCTTCAAATGCCTATGACTGTTTTCTGTCAACATCATTCCTTTAGATGCCAAATTGCCCCTCAAATTTGTCAAAATCTATTGATCATCATTTGATGTCTATGCCTGCCTTAATCTACATAACTTCTCTACATTGTCCCTCAAAATGGTCCAACTCCACTGAGGATCTTCAAATGACTATCGCTGTTTATGGTCTGCATAAATCCTCTAGATGTGAGATTGTCGACAGTGTTTGACTAGTTTGAATGACAATCACACATCTAGGAGGTATTATGCAGACCATAAACAGCCATATACAATGATACATTGGCAATAGATTTTGACCAGTCTGAGGGACAATCTTCTAATGTCTATTGCTGTTCTAAGTCTAGAGATTGTCCCTCAAACTGGTCGAATTCCATTGACAATTCCATCTTCTAAACGTCAATGGCCATAGACATTAGAACACGGCCAATGAATTTTGACCAGTTTGAGGGACAATCTTCTAATGTCTATGGATGTTCTAAGTCTAGAGATTGTCCCTCAAACTGGTCAAAATGAATTGGCCTTGTTCTAATGTCTATGGCCATTGACGTTTAGAACATGGAATTGTCAATGGAATTCGACCAGTTTGAGGGACAATCTCTAGACTTAGCACATCCATAGACATTAGAAGATTGTCCCTCAAACTGGTCAAAATTAATGGGAATTCGACCAGTTTGAGGGACAATCTTCTAATGTCTATTGCTGTTCTAAGTCTAGAGATTGTCCCTCAAACTGGTCAAATTCCATTGACAATTCCTTCTTCTAAACGTCAATGGCCATAGACATTAGAACACGGGCAATTAATTTTGACCAGTTTGAGGGACAATCTTCTAATGTCTATGGATGTGCTAAGTCTAGAGATTGTCCCTCAAACTGGTCAAATTCCATTGACAATTCCATCTTCTAAACGTCAATGGCCATAGACATTAGAACACGGCCAATTAATTTTGACCAGTTTGAGGGACAATCTTCTAATGTCTATTGATGTTCTAAGTCTAGAGATTGTCCCTCAAACTGGTCAAAATTAATTGGCCGTGTTCTAATGTCTATAGCCATTGACGTTTAGAACATGGAATTGTCAATGGAATTCGACCAGTTTGAGGGACAATCTCTAGACTTAGCACATCCATAGACATTAGAAGATTGTCCCTCAAACTGGTCAAAATTAATTGGAATTCGACCAGTTTGAGGGACAATCTTCTAATGTCTATTGCTGTTCTAAGTCTAGAGATTGTCCCTCAAACTGGTCGAATTCCATTAACAATTCCACCTTCTAAACGTCAATGGCCATAGACATTAGAAAACGGCCAATGAATTTTGACCAGTTTGAGGGACCATCTTCTAATGTCTATGGATGTTCCAAATCAGCATAACTCATCTAGTGAGATTGACCTTCAAACTGGTCAAAGTCTAGTGTAAATCTTCTAAATGTCCATGGCCGGTTTTAGCCATTATATTTATGTTAGATGTGAGGTTGTCCCTCAAAGTGAATCTCATCAGACTGTAACCAAATACTTGAAGAAAGTCCTCATTTAAAAAAAAAGTTGTGCCGGGTCGGCCCTGTTTCTTTATCTGTTCCCCTCTCAGAAACTTTAAGCCGCCACCTCAGGAAGAAATCCTCCAATGAATTTTGACCAGTTTGAAGGACAATCTTCTAATGTCTATGGATGTTCCAAATCAGCATAACTCATCTAGTGAGGTTGACCTTCAAACTGGTCAAAGTCTAGTGTAAATCTTCTAAATGGCCATGGCCGGTTTTAGCCAGCATATTTATGTTAGATGTGAGGTTGTCCCTCAAAGTGGTCAAGCTCTATTGGCAGTATTCTGATGCCTATGGCAGCTTTTAGTCAGCACAGTTCCTCTACATAAGGGGTCACCACACTTTCTAAACAAAGGGTCCATTTACTGTCCTTCAGACTTTAGGGAGGGCCGTACTGGGAGTACAAAATGTTCAGCATCAGTGGGAGAAAACAATCCCCCACCATTGGTGTCACTGGGAGAAATTGTGCCCCCATCATTGGTGTCATTGGGAGAAATTGTGTGCTTATTTGGTGTCAGTGAACAAAGTAGTGCTCCAAGGGGAGGAAAAAAAGCAAGCGAAGGGCCACCTCTGGCCCCCAGGCTGCAGGTTGGGACCACTGCTCAAGATATGAGATTGTCCCTCGAACTGGTCAAAACCCATTGACAATTTTCTAAAGCCCCTTTCACATTGGGGCGGGAGCCGCGGCGACGGTAAAGCAGCGCTATATTTTGCGCTGCTTTACCGTTGTTTTAGCCGCGGTATTCGGCCGCTTGCGGGCGGTTTTACCCCCCGCCAGCGACCGAAAAAGGGTTAAAACCCCCCGCAAAGCACCGCCGTAGCAGCGCTTTGCGGCAGTATTGCCGCGGTATTACCGCGGTATCCCATTGAAATCAATGGGTAGGAGCGGTATAGGAATACACCGCTCCTATACCGCTCCAAAGATGCTGCTAGCAGGACTTTTTTTACCGCCCTGCTAGCGCACCGCTCCAGTGTGAAAGCGCGCCGGCTTTCACACTGGAGTTAATGGGGCCGTTTTTTTCATGCGGTGTACAGGCGCTATTTTTAGCACTGTAGCGCCTGAAAACCGCCCCAGTGTGAAAGGGGCCTAATGCCTATGGCTGTACAACTGTTGCATCATGCCGCGTACGCACGATCGGAATTCTCGTCGGAAAAAGCTCTGATGGTTTTCCTGTCGGAATTCCGCTCAAACTGTCTTGCCTACACACGGTCACACCAAATTCTGACTGCCAAGAACGCGGTGACGTACAACACTACAACGAGCCAAGTTCAAAGCTTCCAAGCATGCGTCAAATTGTTTCCGAGCATGCGTAAGAATTTTGCGCGTCAGAATTGCTACAGACGATCGGAATTTCCGATAGAAACCTTTTCTGTCGGAAAAATTGAGAACATGCTCTCCATTTTTTGCTGTCGGAAATTCGGCCAGCAAAATTCCGATGGAGCCTACACACGGTCGCATTTTCCGATGAAAAGCTCTCATCGGTCTTTTTCTCGGCCGGAATTCCGATCGTGCGTACGCGGCATCACAGAGGAAATACATAGCAAGTCGTTCTTCCACTAAATTACCATCTGTTCAAGTTGCGTTCATTAGCTTGGCGTTTCCAAATACAACTGGAAAGATGAGGCTTTTTTTTTTTTTTCCAATTCTCCACTATCAATCAAACTGACCTGGCTGTGAACTAGGCTTTTAGCAAAAGGCTTGCAATCAAAAGCCCATTGTTCGGCAGGCAGTGCCATCTTTGTCTGCAAAAAAATGATGAATGAAATGTTTTATTGAAGCAGAGAAGTGTTGAATCTTATCAGCCTGTAACCAAATACTTGAAGAAAGTCCTCATTTAAAAAAAAATCGGCCCAGTTTCTTTATTTGTTCCCCTCTCAGAAACTTTAAGCCGCCACCTCGGGAAGAAATCCTCTCGACCTGTGCAGATAAAATGATTCTGAAAATGAGCCATCGAGATCGTATTGCAGCAGCGAGAGATCCTGGGCTGGAAAACGCGTCGGAAAACCAGAAATTCAGGTTCTGTGGTGGCCTCCAGTCTACCGGAGAAAACTCAGGCTCTGGGGCTGTACATATGTCATGTATTGTACAGAACAACACTGGGGACTGCAGGTTAAATAAGCAACACTTGCTGTATGCACAAGACTGCAAGCTCCAAAAAACGATCGCATTAATAATAATCGGTCCTGGATTGTAGCACCTCCTTGGAAATGTGCGTTTAGCTTCGCGAAAGGAAATGATGGACCGTGTTGGGTTTACCAAGTTCAAATTGTAAGGTTTAAATGAAACCCCCTAGCTCTGCCGATCCCCCACTCACTAGGTACCCCCAGCCAGGGGCGGACTGACCATTCGACCACTGCCCGAGGGCCCCGGGCCACTAGGGGGCCCCATCAGGGTTGCCAGCCTAAGTAAAACCAGGGACAGTATGTAAAAATCTGTGTTTTTCTTACATCTGTTTCTGAAATGTCCCTTACCGACATCCTTTTGGTCTAAAAATCCCGAGATTATAGCTGCCCCGCCTCTCCAGTACCTTCTCAGCCAATAGAAACATGTCTGTGTATACATGTAGATGTATACTGTGTGATTGTATACTGGGGGTCCCCGAGTTACGAACTCGTTAGGGACTGCCCGCCTGTACGGAAGTCGGAAATGTTCGTAAGTCGGCCGCGCATGCGCAGACCGACAAAAATACGGAGATTTCCGGACATTTCCGATGTTGCGTCTAATGCCGTTCTGCGCATGCGCGGCAAATTACGGAAATTTCCGGCATTTTCCGAGGCTCCGTATGGCCAAGCATGCGCAGAACGGCCGAAAGACGGCGAAAAAGAAGGAAAAATGGCGGAGGGTCCCCCCGCAGCGCCCCGTTCGTAAGTAGGGGTTGTTCATAGGTCGGGCGTTCGTAAGTCGGGGACCCCCTGTACTGTGTGTGTATACTGTGTGGCCCCATAATCTCCTATTGCCCGGGGGCCCCATAATCTCCTATTGCCCGGGGGCCCCATAATCTCTTATTGCCTGGGGGCCCCATAATCTCTTATTGCCTGGGGGCCCCATAATCTCCTATTGCCCGGGGGCCCCATGAGTTGTCAGTCCGCCCCTGCCCCCCAGCTCTGCTGATATTCTGGTTTGCGGATCCTTCTTCTCTCTCCCTGCGCACCTCCCACTATATTGCTAGCACGCTGTGCACCACTAGTTTCTCTTGCGCTAGTCCCCCAGCTCCGCTCCTCAGTTTGCTGCGACTGGCATTTTTGCTGTTCCATATTTTGATCATTTTAATAATCTTTTTCCAATTTTCCATTTGTTTTAAAGGAGCCCGGCAGAACCCCAAGTCAGTAATGCCCCCACTCAGCAGATCCCCAGCTCATTGGTACCCTTGTTCAGCAGATCCCCAGCCTATTAGTACCCTCAAGCAGCAGATCCCCAGCCTATTAGTACCCTCAAGCAGCAGATCCCCAGCCTATTAGTACCCTCAAGCAGCAGATCCCCAGGCTATTAGTACCCTCAAGCAGCAGATCAACCAGCTCACTGGTATCCGTGTTTAATAGATCTGCATCTCATTGGTACCCTCATTCAGCACACACCCTGTTCTTTAGTAACCCCCTGCTCTACTGATGTCCCACTCAGTAGTACCCACAGCTTTGCTGATCCCATGCTCAGTAGTAACCCCCTGCTCTACTGATGTCCCACTCAGTACCCCCAACTTTTCTGATCCCCTGCTCAGTAGTAACCCCCAGCTCTGCTGATCCCCCGCTCAGTAGTAACCCCCCAGCTCTGCTGATCCCCCGCTCAGTAGTAACCCCCTGCTCTACTGATGTCCCACTCAGTAGTACCCCCAGCTTTGCTGATATCCCATTGAGTAGTACCCACAACTTTTCTGATCCCCTGCTCAGTAGTAACCCCCAGCTCTGCTGATCCCCTGCTCAGTAGTAACCCCCAGCTCTGCTGATCCCCCGCTCAGTAGTAACCCCCAGCTCTGCTGATCCCCCGCTCAGTAGTAACCCCCAGCTCTGCTGATCCCCCGCTCAGTAGTAGTAACCCCCAGCTCTGCTGATCCTCCGCTCAGTAGTAACCCCCAGCTCTGCTGATCCTCCGCTCAGTAGTAACCCCCAGCTCTGCTGATCCCCCGCTCAGTAGTAACCCCCAGCTCTGCTGATCCCCCGCTCAGTAGTAACCCCCAGCTCTGCTGATCCCCCGCTCAGTAGTAACCCCGAGCTCTGCTGATCCCCCGCTCAGTAGTAACCCCCAGCTCTGCTGATCCCCCGTTCAGTAGTAACCCCCAGCTCTGCTGATCCCCCGTTCAGTAGTAACCCCAGCTCTGCTGATCCCCGGCTCAGTAGTAACCCCCAGCTCTGCTGATCCCCGCTCAGTAGTAATCCCCAGCTCTGCTGATCCCCCCGCTCAGTAGTAACCCCCAGCTCTGCTGATCCCCCGCTCAGTAGTAACCCCCAGCTCTGCTGATCCTCCGCTCAGTAGTAACCCCCAGCTCTGCTGATCCTCCGCTTAGTAGTAACCCCCAGCTCTGCTGATCCTCCGCTTAGTAGTAACCCCCAGCTCTGCTGATCCTCCGCTTAGTAGTAACCCCCAGCTCTGCTGATCCTCCACTCAGTAGTAACCCCCAGCTCTGCTGATCCTCCGCTCAGTAGTAACCCCCAGCTCTGCTGATCCCCCGCTCAGTAGTAACCCCCAGCTCTGCTGATCCCCCGCTCAGTAGTAAACCCCAGCTCTGCTGATCCTCCGCTCAGTAGTAACCCCCAGCTCTGCTGATCCCCCGCTCAGTAGTAACCCCCAGCTCTGCTGATCCCCCGCTCAGTAGTAACCCCCTGCTCTGCTGATGTCCCACTCAGTAGTACCCCCAGCTTTGCTGATATCCCATTGAGTAGTACCCACAACTTTTCTGATCCCCTGCTCAGTAGTAACCCCCAGCTCTGCTGATCCCCCGCTCAGTAGTAACCCCCAGCTCTGCTGATCCCCCGCTCAGTAGTAACCCCCAGCTCTGCTGATCCCCCCGCTCAGTAGTAACCCCCAGCTCTGCTGATCCCCCGCTCAGTAGTAACCCCCAGCTCTGCTGATCCCCCGCTCAGTAGTAACCCCCAGCTCTGCTGATCCCCCGCTCAGTAGTAACCCCCAGCTCTGCTGATCCCCCGCTCAGTAGTAACCCCCAGCTCTGCTGATCCCCCCGCTCAGTAGTAACCCCCAGCTCTGCTGATCCCCCCGCTCAGTAGTAACCCCCAGCTCTGCTGATCCCCCCGCTCAGTAGTAACCCCCAGCTCTGCTGATCCCCCGCTCAGTAGTAACCCCCAGCTCTGCTGATCCCCCGCTCAGTAGTAACCCCCAGCTCTGCTGATCCCCCCGCTCAGTAGTAACCCCCAGCTCTGCTGATCCCCCGCTCAGTAGTAACCCCCAGCTCTGCTGATCCCCCGCTCAGTAGTAACCCCCAGCTCTGCTGATCCCCCGCTCAGTAGTAACCCCCAGCTCTGCTGATCCCCCGCTCAGTAGTAACCCCCAGCTCTGCTGATATTCTAGTTTGCTGATTCTTCTCTCTTTCTCTGGTCCCCGCTCCCCTCCCTCTATAATGCTCCCATGCTGTGCACAGCGTGTGAAATCTGCTAATTTCTCCTGCTCTGCTCCCCCAGCTCTGCTTATCCTCTGCTGCTCAGTCTTCTCTTTTCAGTCCCCACTCACCGTCTGCTAAAGTGCTCCAAAGTTGCACACCACATGTGCCGCCTGCTAGTTTCTCTGCTCCAGTCCGGACCCCGCTCACCTTCCTGCTGCTCCACCCCAGATGTGACATCTGCACCAGACACTATCAGAATATATAGACATGAACCAGAAGTGACTTCTTACTGATTCGTTTGCTGGTTTCTCAGTGCATCCTGGGATATCTCATTCCTGCAATACCTCCAAAACAAAGCGAAGCCAACGCTGAATAAAAGCGCCTCAAAAAGCTTCCGGTGATGAAAGAAGTCCATAGACTTCTATGAAGGCTTTGGAGACGCTTTAAAAGCACCAAGAGAGCGACATGGGGTATCATTTTTGAAGCAAAGCAAACACAACAGTGTGAACAGTACTGCAAGGTAACCATTTTGCTTTTCACGATTCACGATAGTCGCTTTGATTGGCATCCAATACCACACTTTGGGGGTTATTTACTAAAGGAAAATCCACTTTGCACTGCAGGTGCACTTGAAAGTAAAGTTGCTGTAGATCCGAGGGGGACATGCAAGGAAAATAAAAAAACAGCATTTTAGCTTGCACATGATTGGATAATAAAATCAGCAGAGCTTCCCCTCATTATAGATCTACCCCTTAGGCTGCATTCACACCTGAGCGTAGCGTTTTCAGGCAGAAAATCGCGCAAATTTACTGCGATTTTGCAGCGTTTTTTGCTGTGTTTTTTACCACAATTCCGCTTCGTTTTTTTTACGGCGTTTTGCCGCGATTTTGTGCAGGGGAAAAGGTCACCAATGTAAAAAGAAGAAAGACGCCCAAATCTGCCCCATTCGAGCGACCAAAAAAGGGTCCGGAACTTGTTTGAGCTTCAGGCGTTCGGCTTCAGGCGACATGGAGTGGAGATGTGAACCATCTCCATTGAGAATAATGGATTTTTTCCCCTCTAGCGTTTTGTAGCTTCAGGCTTCAAGCTACAAAACGCTCAGGTGTAAATGCAGCCTTATGCGGCGTGCACACAGTCGGAATTTCCGATGGAAACAGTCCGATGGGAGCTTTTCAACGGATTTTCCGACCGTGTGTATGCCCATCGGTCTTTTTCTGTCGGAATTTCCGACGGACTTTGGATTGAGAACCTGTTCTCAATTTTTCCGCCGGAAAACCTTCCTATCGGATTTTCCGATCGTGTAAATGCAATTCCGACACATAAAATTCCGACGCATGCTCGGAAACAATTCGACGCATGCTCGGAAACATTAAACTTCCCTTTTATAGTGCTGTCGAACGTGTTGTATAATGTTGTGTTATTGACCGTCGGAATTTGGTGTGACCGTGTGTAGGCAAGACAGTTTGAGCGAAATTCCGTCGGAATTCCGACAGGAAAACCATCAGAGCTTTTTCCGACGAGAATTCCGACCGTGTGTACGCGGCATAAGATTTAGAGCGACTGCCCTTCCAAGTGCACTTGCAGCGCAAAGTGGATTTGCCTTTCGCAAATAACCTCCTTTGCAGCAAGTGTAAACAAGCCCTAGATAACATTGCCAAAAAAACATTCTATTCTAGTAAATATTCTTAAAAACCTGATGGGTTTTACTTCCTCTTTGTTTCCCTGCAAAGTTAAAGCATAATGGGCTACTATGCGCCGCATAGTAGCCCATTATGTGTCACTTACCTGAAACCGAAGCCAGCAATGTCACCGCTGTCCCCTCTTCCACGAAGCATCCATCTTCCTTCCGGGTATCCGGCGATGTGATTGGTCGGAGCCGCGATGACGTCACTCCCGCGCATGTGCGGGGGAGCCGCCAGCTCTCCATAATGCCACGTACACACGATCTGAATTCTCGTCGGAAAAAGCTCTGACGGTTTTCCCGACGGAATTCCGCTCAAACTGTCTTGCCTACACACGGTCACACCAAAATTCCGACCGTTAAGAACGCGGTGACGTACAACACTACAACGAGCCGAGTCCAATGCTTCCGAGCATGCGTCAAATTGTTTCCGAGCATGCGTAGGAATTTTGTGCGTCAGAATTGCTACAGAGGATCGGAATTTCCGATAGAAACCTTTTTTCCGTCGGAAAAATTGAGAACATGCTCTCAAATGTTTGCTGTCGGAAATTCGGCCAGCGGAATTCCGATGGAGCCTACACATGGTCGCATTTTCCGATGAGGGCTTTTTCTGGCCGGATTTCCGATCGCGTGTATGCGGCATTAGAAAACGGTACGCTCCCCGTTTCTAAAGGAGTCTAAAGTGCGCCGTTGCCTATGGCGCATGCACCATAGACATCGGCGATCGCCTTTTTTGTAATTATCTCCTAAACTGTGGAGGTTTGGGAGATATTTCGAGCACCTACAGGTAAGCCTTAATCTAGGCTCACCTGTAGGTAAAAGTGGTTGTAACGGGTTTACAACCACTTTAAAGTGGTTGTAAACCCTGTACTACCACTTTTACCTACAGGTAAGCCTTTACGTCAGAGGTCTCAAACTGGTGGCCCTCCAGCTGTTGCAAAACTACAAGTCCCATGAGGCATTGCAAGGCTGACAGTTACAAGCATGACTTCCACAGGCAGAAGCATGATGGGACTTGTAGTTTCGCAACAGCTGGAGGGCCACCAGTTTGAGACCCTTGCTTTACGTAAAGCTTACCTGTAGGTACCGTGAATATCTCCTAAACTTGCACCATTTAGGAGATATTCACATCACCTGTATATGTTACATGCACACTGAAGAACCTGCTCGCCTGTGCCGTTTCTTCAGAAGCTGTACCGTGACCGCGCAGGAGTGACATCGCGACTCCGGCCAATCACGCCGGTCACAGCGGTGTACGGGGACCCCTGCAACAGCATCAATCTAAGGTAAATATTTCATAATGAGCTAGTATGTGATGCATACTAGCTCATTATGCCTTTGTCTTCCAGGTTTTTTTTTTTTTTTTTTTTTGAGAGTTTAAAACCACTAACTCAAAAAGTCCCTTCTAATGCGGCGTACACACGGTCGGAATTTCCGATGGAAACAGTCCGATGGGAGCTTTTCATTGGATTTTCCGACCGTGTGTATGCCCAACGGTCTTTTTCTGTCGGAATTTCCGACGGACTTTGAATTGAGAACCTGTTCTCAATTTTTCAGACGGAAAACCTTTCTATCGGATTTTCCGATCGTGTGTATGCAATTCCGACACGCAAAATTCAGACGCATGCTCGGAAACAATACGACGCATGCTCGGAAGCATTAAACTTCCCTTTTATAGTGCAGTCGAACGTGTTTTATGCCGCTGTGTTACAGACTGTCGGAATTTGGTGTGATCGTGTGTAGGCAAGACAGTTTGATCGAAATTCCGACGGAGTTCCGACGGGAAAACCATCAGAGCTTTTTCGACGAGAATTCCGACCGTGTGTACGCGGCATTACGCTCTCAGCCTCCTCTAAATTTTTCTTCTTTTTTCTTTGCTGCTTTAATCTGACTTCTTGTTTTAGAGGGTGGTTAAATTCATTCTCCATGGTCCCACTGTATGAAGGAATGAAGCCACTCTTTCTGCTCGCTTCTGAGAAGAACTATGGAAATTAGAGTGTTCATAGAGCATGGCCGTAAACTAATCACACATCGAAAGCTTGGAAAGCTGTGATGTATTCAATTTTTGCTCTTGGGGTTAGATGCCCTTTAATCCCCAAATCTTAGTCCCTTCCGAAACCTAAATAAAGCCCTAAAAAAAATATGATGTCCTTGCTCCGCACTGGGTGCCTCTACACTGAAACACCTAGGGCAGTGATGGCGAACCTTTTTGAGCCTGAGTGCCCAAACTGAAATAAATACATTGGTTTTGTGCTGCAAAGTGCCAACGCGGCAATTCACGAGAGAGGGGGGGCTGAGCGAAAGAGAGGGGTTGTGTGAGAGACAGAGAGACACAGAGAGAGAGAGGACAGCGAGAGAGAGAGAGAGAGAGAGAGAGAGAGAGAGCGAGAGAGAGAGAGAGAGAGAGAGAGCGAGAGAGAGAGAGAGAGAGACAGCGAGAGAGAGAGAGAGGAGAGAGAGAGAGAGAGAGAGAGAGAGAGAGAGAGAGACGCGCGAGAGACGCGCGAGAGAGAGAGGACAGCGAGAGAGAGAGAGAGAGACGCGAGAGACGCGAGAGAGAGGGAGAGAGGAGAGAGAGAGAGAGAGAGAGAGAGAGAGAGAGAGAGAGAGAGAGAGAGAGAGAGAGAGAGAGAGAGAGAGAGAGAGGAGAGAGAGAGAGAGAGAGAGAGAGGAGAGAGAGAGCGAGGAGAGAGAGAGCGAGCGAGAGAGAGGCGGAGAGAGAGAGAGAGAGAGAGAGAGGAGAGAGAGAGAGAGAGGAGAGAGAGCGAGGAGAGAGAGAGCGGAGAGAGAGAGGAGAGAGAGAGCGAGGAGAGAGAGAGAGAGAGAGAGAGAGAGAGAGAGAGAGAGAGGAGAGGAGAGAGAGAGGAGAGGAGAGAGAGCGAGGAGAGAGAGAGCGGAGAGAGAGAGGAGAGAGAGAGCGAGGAGAGAGAGAGCGAGAGAGAGAGGAGAGAGAGCGAGAGAGAGAGGAGAGAGAGAGAGAGAGGGAGAGAGAGAGAGAGAGGAGAGAGAGAGAGAGAGGGGGGACAGCGAGAGAGAGGGGGGACAGCGAGAGAGAGGGGGGACAGCGAGAGAGAGGGGGGACAGCGAGAGAGAGGGGGGCAGCGAGAGAGAGGGGGGACAGCGAGAGAGAGGGGGGACGGCTGAGAGAGAGGGGGGACGGCTGAGAGAGAGGGGGGACGGCTGAGAGAGAGGGGGGACAGCTGAGAGAGAGAGGGGGGGGCTGAGGGAGGGGGGCTGAGAGAGAGGGGGGTGAGAGGGGGGCTGAGAGAGAGGGGTGAGATATATGCTGAGAGAGAGGGAAGAGAGAGGGTGAGGGGCTGAGAGAGAGAGGGGTGTAAGAGATATGCAGAGAGAGAGGGGGACAGAGAGAGGAAGAGGGGCTGAGAGAGAGGAAGAGGGGCTAAGAGAGAGGGAGGGGGGCTGAGAGAGAGGGAGGGGGGCTGAGAGAGAGGAGGGGGGCTGAGAGAGAGGGAGGGGGGCTGAGAGAGAGGGAGCTGAGAGAGAGAGGGTGTGAGATATATGCTGAAAGAGAGAGGGAACGGAGAGAGGGTGAGGGGCTGAGAGAGAGAGGGGTGTAAGAGATATGCTGAGAGAGAGAGAGAGGGGGAGGGGCAGAGAGAGGAAGAGGGGCTAAGAGAGAGGGAGGGGGGCTGAGAGAGAGGGAGAGGGGACAGGGAGAGAGAGGGTGTGAGAGAAATGCTGAGAGAGAGGTGAGCTGAGAGGGAGGGGGGGGGGGGGACAGAGAGAGCGAGAGATGGGGGAACAGAGAAAGAGAAGGGGGACAGAGAGAGAGAGAGAGAGAGGGGTGTGAGTGAGGGGTAAGCTGAGAGAGAGGGGGAACAGAGAGAGGGGGACACAGAGGGGGGGGATGGAAAAAGAGGGGGGCTGAAAGAGAGGGAGGGGGGCTGAGAGGAGATGGAGACCTCTAGCTCTGTCCTGGACCCTCTCGTGTGCCCACAGAGATGGCTCTGCGTGCCAGCTGTGGCACGCGTGCCATAGGTTCGCCATCACTGACCTAGGGGCATTAAACAACAAATCCATACAAAATACGTAGAAAATTGTTTTTTTATATTCCATTATCTGAATCTAGCGCATCATTTTGTAGAAATCATCAGCCAACTCAGCTGAGGTTGTTGCTGAACCACAAGTCCCAGCATGCTGTGCTGCAGGGTTGCAGGAAACCCAATGCCTTCAAGAGAGGGGCTGTGGGCGAGATATCTCCATCAACATTCTCTGTAGTCACGTCTCACCCTCACTCCGATGAATGAGATAAGAGAGTCTCATTACAGGGAGTGGCTATAAATCGCCTGTGGTTATCACCTCTCCCGAGAGGACTTGTTTGGAGACCGCATAAAAAACTAGATGGTGCAGAGTTCCCAAAACCTTACACCAATTGTTCCCTCAGAGATGTCAAAGGGAGGTGGACTCCATGTTCCACATTTTCTGGTTTTGTGAGGGTCTTAAAGATTTCTGGTCACAAATCAAACACTGGATTCAGAGGTTTACTGATATCCAGATGCCGGATGATGCATCCGCTTTTCTGTTGCATTTGACCCCCCATGTCCTTGAAACCTTACAAGCTCTCCCGCTTACTTAGTTTGCTGGACACTACAAAAGGTATATATCCAGGGCTCAAGTCCTGCGGGAACGCATGGGAACGGAGTTCCTGTACTTTTTCCACAACAGGAACTCAGTTCCCATTAGCAGCCGTGTCCTGCAAGACTTTGAAGTATGTGAGCTGTGTGGCAGGTGCTACACCAGCAGCTGCAGACACAGCTCGCAATAGTAAGTGCTGCACACCTGACCATTCAGGCATTGCCAGTAGGGGGCCTCATGACAGCTTCCCCTTCGATCTACCTGTCAAATCACAGCTAGCTGACGGGTAGATCAGGTCCCTGCTGCTAAGAGATTGTATTTAGTCAGAACTCTCGTGATGCGCTCCTCCCCGCCAGCCCCTCCTGATTTTCTGTCTCCTCATCCTCCCCCCCCCCCCCAGTCTCCTGCATACTTGCTCTGTGTGTCCCGCTGAATCCCCCCCTCCTCTATCTTCAGTGCCATATGATGAGAGAACCCAGAGGAGGAGCACAGCTATTCTGCTCACAGGACATGCAGGAGAGAGGTGAGCTGAGGGAGGAACATCAGTTTGGGGTGGTGAGCTGAGCACAATACCTGGCAAAGTTTAATGCCAGGAGGGAAGTTTATGTGGAAATATGTGAAGGGTTGGAATAGCAGCGAGTGTGTGTTGGAGCCCTGCAGAGTTTGCAGCCCCCCCAAGCTAACATACATCTCCTAAGCAGGAACACATCACTATCTCCCCAAGCATTCTGTCCAGATAATGTGCAGCTCATTTATGACCTTTCCGTTTAACCCTGTGTTATCCAAACTCTGTTCAATGAAAAGTGTAAACTCACCACATAAACACTCTATATACAAAATAAAATTCCCCAATAAAGATCAGAACATGATGTTCACATTTGCATGGAAGCACAATTGAATGAATGCTGATTATTCAGAGAATGATCGTATTTATGTTTATTGAGGATTGTTTTTTTTTTTTTATGTACTAACAGTTAAGCTTCATACACACAATACGAAAATTGGATGAAAAATACCACTTTTGAAGCGTTCGTGCATATGAGCGTATCATTTTATTTTTTTGGTGGGGGAGTGGATCTTGGGTGGGAGTTCCCACACTTTTTCCCCCAGGACTTGACCCCTGCAATATATCCCACTATTCTGGAAACAAACCACAACCCCTTCCAATAAGACTTGGTTTGCCAAGATCAATGAAGTTCAACGAATGGAAGATCTCATGGCTACGGGACACACCATAGGAGGAGGAACAGTTTAGTAAAACATGGTTTTACTGGACAGAAATTTACTTTCACATCTAAATACTGGGATATCTTGGGCTCTCAACCGTGACATCCTTGACCGTTCCCTTTGAGGTGATGCCTTTGACCCCAACAGACTTCCATAAGCCAGCTGTACATGAGCAGCGCACTCACTTTCTTTTCCCTAATCCCTCCTTTTTTGTTTTGTCTTTTTCCCCATTTTTACTGAAAAAGTTATACAGGATGTAAGCTTGTCAAGGTTCCTTGGGAAAAAGGAACTCTACAGCTACTGTTTGGATGGACCTTGTATCTACTGGTTTATCTGCGGTGATTTTACTGTTGACCTTATTTGTATATGTATACCATGCTCCTTGCCCATGTCGCTTGTTTGTGGGAGCCTGAAGGCTCTGATAATCTATGTATTGAAAAAAATGATAGAAAAAAAAAAAAAATACGCTATCAGGATTACTTTTGCAGGTATAGGCCCTTTTGCAAGTACCTGGATTTAAAAGTGACTTGCAAGATCAACTGGGTCCTGGAATAACCTTAAACATGTCCATCCAATCCTCAGTGGTGGCTCTAATACCGCATACACACGGTAGCTGACAGGAAGATCAGGTCCCTGCTGCTAAGAGATTGTATTTAGTCAGACCTCTCGTGATGCGCTCCTCCCCGCTGGCCAGTCCTGATTTTCTGTCTCCTCATCCTCCTCATACACACGGTCGGAATTTCCGATGGAAACAGTCCGATGGTAGCTTTTCATCGGATTTTCCGACCGTGTGTATGCCCATCGGTCTTTTTCTGTCGGAATTTCCGACGGACTTTGGATTGAGAACCTGTTCTTAATTTTTCCGACGGAAAACCTTTCTAATCAGATTTTCCGATCGTGTGTATGCCATTCCGACACGCAAAATTCCGACGCATGCTCGGAAACTATTCGACGCACGCTCGGAAGCATTAAACTTCCCTTTTATAGTGCAGTGGAAAGTGTTGTATGCCGTGGTGTTATTGACCGTTGGAATTTGGTGTGACCGTGTGTAGGCAAGACAGTTTGAGCGAAATTCCGTCGGAAAAACCATCAGAGTTTTTTCCAATGAGAATTCCGACCGTGTGTACGTGGCATAAGTCTCCAGCCTGATAGACCTGAATCTACTACCAGGCCCACAGTACATATGCAAATACTATTTGTGACGGGAGGGCACGTGGAACCCAGAATCCCATGGAAAGGTTAGAAAACCCATGTTTCAGCTCCCCATGCACCTATTATGTCTAAGTCACCCTGGCACAGGGTGAGTGAGAAAATAGATCTTGGATTACTTAAAATGTAAGTAATATTTAGCCACAATATCTCCCAGGATATTTGTAAAGACACTATTTACATATTGCATTCGCTCTTTACTTTTTTGCCTTATCTGGACCATCACTAGACCTCCCAAAGATAAATCGAGTACAGGAGCTGTCAAAAGCGTTCACGAATCTCTACAGCTCAAGTAACGCAAGGTTGTTTCTTCCCCGAGCTCTTCTTGGTTTGATCATGCAGTTCAATCCCAAGGGTATACCACATTCAATAGGCATTATGTTACCATAGCTGGGCACAAAAGAGGCAAAAGCTTCACAAAGTGGAATCAAGAGTCACTTGAGCCATGGCCACCATCAACTCCAAATATGGCCCACCAACAATGAGGCCAAAGCCTCATCTCAGAGTACTCTGTGGTGCTTTTGAAATGTCTCCAGCAGGCCCAGGTTCATGGGCGTCCGCAGGTAGGGGCAAGGGGGGGGCAAGTGCCCCCCCCCTGGAATCAGGGATCGGATCAGGAGTGATTACCCCCATCACCCCTCCCTCTCTCTCTCACCCCCCCTCTGTCTCTCTCTGTCACACTCCTCTCTTTCTCACCCCCTTTCTCTCCATCACCCCCCACATGTATGCAGTTTCTGACAGTCTCTTGGGCCATGTATGCAGTCTCTGGTCATCTCTTGTGCCATGTCCGCAGTCTCTTGGGCCATGTATACAGTCTCTTGGGCCATGTCCGCAATCTCTGACAGTCTCTTGGGCCATGTCCGCAGTCTCTGACAGTCTCTTGGGCCATGTCCGCAGTCTCTGACAGTCTCTTGGGCCATGTCCACAGTCTCTGACCATCACCTGTACTACGTCTGCAGTCTCTGACTGTGATAATGACATTGTCGAAAAGGTCAGAGCATGGGTGACCTTAGAATGATGCCCCCCCCCCCCCCCTGAAAAAAGTTCTGCGGACGCCCATGCCCAGGTTCTGTTGAATTTGTTAGGGTTGTCTTTGGATTGATGAATGATGGCTTCCACCTCCTCAATACGGTCTACACGTTGAAGCCAGCTGGAAATAGTAGGGGGGGGGCTACTCCCTCTCCACAGGACTGGTCTCATCTCAGAGTATGTCATCAGATAATAATGCATAATATTATAACGAGAGAGTTAATCTTTTATATAAATGTACTAATATAGCATGCATTTTCAAACCACAAAACAAACTAAAAAAGGGAATTGGGTTAAGAAGTTTCTTGGGCTTGTCTACGTTGGATAGAAGGCCTTGGTGGGGACCACATCACAGTATAAGAATCACTGGTTTACAAAATGCACCTTCTGGAAGGACAATTGTTTATAAAATGTTATCTGGGAGTTTTTGTTATTTTTTTATTTTTGTGTTTGTTTTTTTTTTAAATTGTGTATCCATCGCGTGGTTCTACTTTGCATTCTCCCATAGGAAATCCAAATCTCAGCAACATTCGACACACTTAGGCCCCATGCACACGAGACGCAGATGCAAACTCTGCTGAACACGTGTTTTAAAAAGCAGAAACCTGCGTTTAAAAACGCGCGTTTTGCTGTGTTTTCATGCCGCGTTTAGATGCGTTTAGATGCGTTTGCGTCTATAAGCATTTGTAAAGATAACATCATATAGACCCTCCCCAAGCTCAGAAAGCATGTATTATTAACTATTTCTGCCAATTTGATCAGAGTGAGCAGCAGCAGCAGAGAGAGCAGTTGTACATTTGCATTTGCCTCTCTTTCTGTGTTTTTTTTTTAATGGATCCCATATTGAATATATGTCAGGAAATGCTCCTGATGTTGCTCTTGATGCGGCAGCAACGTCGTCGCAAATTTGTATGAGAGGTCCAGAATCAGAGCTCGTCGATATTGGACCCATCCGTTGATGGCACAGCGAATGTCCGTTGGATATTTCACAAACATGTATGCATTTCACAAACATGTATGCATTAGTGAGTATATATGCTCTATGAACTCTAAACTAATTACGACATTTTAAACAATTTTTTCTAGTATTTTTTATGGTTTACCATCATATTTCTGAGTTTTCTGCTCCAAAAAATTGGGTTCCTTTAAAAAGGCTTATAAAACGCAAACGCGGCTAAACGCAGGTGCCTGCGTTTAGCCGCGTTTAGCTGCGTTTTGCGTCTGAAAAGCAGAAAAGCAAAGTGTCTGAACGCATTTTTTTGCTTCTGGAAAAACGAGGTTAAACGCAACTGCATAAAAACGGGAAAAAACTAGACTGTGTACATGGACACATAGGATAACATTGCATGCGTTCAGGTGCAGTTGAAAAAAGTGTCCAACTGCCTCTGAACGCGCGTTTAACTGCGTCTCGTGTGCATGAGGCCTTACAATGCTGTGAATATTACAGCTGCAAGCTCCACTCTGCAAATGCCCTACAGGTAAGAATTAAATTTTTTTATTTTCCGAATATAAAAAAACTTGTTAGACTTACGTGGTCTGTGCAATGGTATTGCATAGAGCAGCCCCGAGCCTCCTCTCTTGGGGCCCCAAGCCAGCGCTCTAGGCTCCTCCTCTTCTGGGTATCCCACCAATAGAAGCTGTTTCCTATGGTGGCACGCGTATGGGCTGCTCCTGAGCCAGGCTGTGTGTTGTCCATTGACACACTCTCAGTGTGGCTCGGCCCCGCCCCCTCTTCAATAGATTTGACTGACAGTGGCAGGAGCCAATGGCTCCCACTGCTCTCAGCCAAGCCTGTGAGAGAGCAGAGAGGGGAGAGAAGTCCTGGAGATGAGCTGGATCTATACAGGAACCAGGTAAGTATCTGAGGGGGGCGGGAGGTCAGGAGAAGAAACGGGAACTGGTATGGGTTGCCCCAAGGGATTTAATGGGTAGAAACAGTGGAGGGACTCAAAATAAAAATAGAAGTATAAAGAGAATTTTTATTGAAATACTAAATACATAAAATCAATACATATCTAGAAATGTTTCATGTTCTATTTTTCTAGATATGTATTGATTTTATGTATTTAGTATTTCAATAAAAAATTTTCTTTATACTTCTATATATATTTTTTGAGTCCCACCACTGTTTCTACCCATAAAATCCCTTGGGGCAACCCATACCAGTTTCTATAGACTTATGCCGCGTACACACGGTCGGAATTCTCGTCGGAAAAAGCTCTGATGGTTTTCCCGTCGGGATTCCGACGGAATTTCGCTCAAACTGTCTTGCCTGAAAACGGTCACACCAAATTCCGACGGTCAATAATACCGCGGCATACAACAAGTTCGACGGCACTATAAAAGGGAATTTTAATGCTTCCGAGCATGCGTCGAATTGTTTCTGAGCATGCGTCGAATTGTTTCTGAGCATGCGTCGGAATTTTGCACGTTGGAATTGCATACACACGATCGGAAAATCCAATAGAAAGGTTTTCCGTCGGAAAATCCGATAGAAAGGTTTTCCGTCGGAAAAATTAAGAACAGGTTCTCAATCCAAAATTCAGATGAAAAGCTCCCATCTAACTGTTTCCGTCGGAAATTCCGACGGTGTGTACAACGCAATAAGGTAAAAAAAAAAAAAAAAAACACCTCGACTTTAGAACCACTTAAAAAAAAATAAGTTTTGGCTGGAGTTATTTTAGACAGAAAGAGTTGAAACTTCTGTTAACTTTTTATTGTGCCTGTAAGTAGACATGTGCAATTCGTTTAGTTTTTTTTCGTTTTTCATTTTTTTTCGTTCGTTCGTTTTCGTACGAATGAGCGAATCGTTCGAATCGAACGAATCCGAAAAACGAATCGTTCGAATCGTACGAATCCGATTAACGAATCATGTGAATCGAACGAATCCGAAAAACAACAAAAATCCGAAAAAAAAACGAATTAGAAACAACGAATGTCGAATGAAGAAAATCCGAAAAACGAAAACAGGAACAACTAAAATGAACGAAAAAATTCGTACATTCGTAACTTTTTTTTGTGTTGAATTGGTAATTTTCCTGTGTCCCTTACAATGGCGCTGCTTAACGTGCTTCGATCGGATTGAACGAAAAAATTTGTACATTCGTAACTTTTTTTTTTTTTTCCGATTCGTAAATTTTCCGTGTCTCTTACAATGGCGCTGCTTAACGCTTCGAATGGATTGAACAAAAAAATTCGTACATTCGTGACTTTTTTTTTCGAGTCGTAACTTTTTTTTTTGATTCGTAAATTAAAATGTAATAATAGCATACACATTACATACAATTATGAATTATGCTCCGATTACGAATCTACGAATGTTACGAATGTACGAATAAATACGAAAGCGTCCGAATTTCGAATAAACGAAAATTAAACAAACGAAAAAACGAATCAATGAAAAATAACTCTTACAAATGTACGAATCGTTACGAATACCGACGACTTACAAATGTACGAATTTTACGAATACGAACACCGCCGACTTACGAATTTACGAATCGTTACGAATCAACGGAAACGAAAAAAACGAAACGAAAATTAACAAATTTTTTTTTGTGCACATGTCTACCTGTAAGCCTTTTGGTGAGATTTTACCTCTATATTAGTCCCTGTAACTGCAGGACTAAAATAAGAGGGGGGACGGGGACGTGGTCACCAGGACAACATATGGGGGTCGATTTACTGGAGGCAAATAGGCTATTCAGTTTGGTAGGGAAGTTGCACTTTGCAAGGGGAATTCTCCCTAGAATCCAAGCCGAATCTCGGCCGGTTCATCAAAGACCAACCAAGATTCTAACCATCTATGTGCAGGCAGATTGTACCCAAGACGATCGACTTGGGTACAACCAGCATGTTGGAATTTTACATGTGATTATTGCCAGCAGGTGCAGCCGCTGGCATTAATCACTGTGTTCTCCCAGCAGGGACAGCTCCCTTTTAGCAAAAGGCTTGCAATCAAAAGCCCATTGTTCGGCAGGCAGCGCCATCTTTGTCTGCAAAAATGATGAATGAAATGTTTTATTGAAGCAGAGAAGTGTTGAATCTTATCAGCCTGTAACCAAATACTTGAAGAAAGTCCTCATTTAAAAAGAAAACAACTTCCCCATAGTGAATGGTCTATTTGCCTTTAGTAAATCAACCCCAAAAATCAAAAATACCGTATATACTGGAGTATAAGCCGACCCGAATATACGCCGAGGCACCTAATTTTACCACAAAAAAATGGGAAAACTTATTGACTCGAGTATAAGCCTAGGGTGAGAAATGCGCAGCTACTGTAAGTGGAAAAGAGGGTCAACAATGCCCATTTGCATGCCTCACTGTGCCCATTTGCAGCCATAGGTCCCCCGAACTTCAAACTTGGTAGTTAAGTGTTCCTAAATGCCCCCTATCTGCAGCAAAAAATTGGGGTCTCTGGACCCAAAGGGTCCCGAAATGACATTGCTGCAGATGGACACAGTTGACCGACTTTAGGGTCCCGTATCTCAGGGTCACTTGGTGCTAGGAACCCCAAATTTGGTGTGCAAGCCCAGTCGAACTAGCACTACAACATATCCAAATTCCTATCACTGAGTGCCTCCGAGATACAGGGCCCCAAAGTCAGGTCGGAAAATGTTAATCACTTTTCTGCAGCATAGAATTGACTTTTTCCGACCCAAATTTGAGGCCCCGTATCTCGGGGCCACTTGGTGCTAGGAACCCCAAATTTGGTGTTCCTATCACCAAGTGCCCCCGAGATACGGGGCCCCAAAGTCAGGTCGGAAAATGTCAGTCTCTGAGCTTAACTCTAGTATAACTTGAGGGCTGCATTTTTGCAGCCATCGGTCCCCCAAACTTTAAACTTGGTAGTTAACGGTTCCTAGATGCCCCCTAGCTACAGCCAAAAATTGGGGTCTCTGGACCCAAAGGGTCCCGAAATGACATTGCTGCAGATGGACACAGTTGACCGACTTTGGGGTCCCGTATCTCAGGGTCACTTGGTGCTAGGAACCCCAAATTTGGTATGCAAACCCAGTCGAACTAGCACTACAACATATCCAAATTGGTGTTCCTATCACCGAGAGCCTCGGAGAGACGGTGGCCCCAAAGTCGGGTCGGAAAATGTTAATCACTTTTCTGCAGCATAGAATGACAATTTCCGACCCAAATTTGGGGCCCCGTATCTTGGTGCTAGGAACCCCAAATTTGGTGTACGGGGTATGGGGCCCCAAAGTCAGGTCGGAAAATGTCAGTCTCTGAGCTTGACTCCAGTATAAGCCGAGGGGGGCATTTTAAGCACAAAAAAATGTGCTGAAAAACTCGGCTTATACTCAAGTATATACGGTAACTAGAAGGGGCTCTAACCCTTCCCTAATACACAGAAAAGTGCTTTGTTTGTGTCTGTGCCTCCACTAGAGAGGTGACGGAAAAGAGAAACAAATACTAATCTGACAAAAGGTTCTATCCAATCTCCAAAAACAAGAAATGTATCGGCAAACTTCACTCATAAACCCTAAAGTGTTTTAGGACTGCGTATTTCGGAAAACCCCAAGCGGTTATGTGGTTGGTGTAAATCGTATAACGCGCGTTAGCAGAGGTTTACTTTGAGTTTGTGACATACTTGTGGAAGCACTCTTATCAGCCCGGTGGTGAAGGTCATTTCCCTGGAAGCGGTCAAAGCTGAGATTAGCCTTTGTAGCTGTAGAAATGTGTTTACGTTGGAGGAAGTTGGGTTATGATAACCCGTGATTAGTGTGACACAACGCTGTCGAGTATTTATATTATGAATGTATACAGTTTATAGTGGAGTCTTCACTGCTGTAAGGTGGCCCCCGCTGTGTCGGTGAGGTGCAATAGGGCCTATGTTAACCACCTGATTACTGGGCACTTAAACCCCCCTCGTGACCAGACCAATTTTCAGCTTTTTGGCGCTGACGCACTTGGAATGACAATTGCGCGGTCATACAACACTTTACCCAAATGAAATTTTTACCATTTTTTCCCCACAAATAGAGCTTTCTTTTGGTGGTATTTAATCACAGCTGGGGTTTTTATTTTTTGCTAAACAAATAAAAAAAGATGGAAAATTAAAAAATAAAATAAAATCATGTTTAATAGTTTGTTATAAAATTTTGCAAACAGGTCATTTTTCTGATTCATTGATATGTGCTGATGAGGCGGCACTGATAAGCTGCACTGGTGGGCACTGATAAGCTGCACTGGTGGGGACAGATAAGTCGGTACTGATGGGCACAGCAAAGATGGCACTGATGGGCACAGCAAAGATGGCACTGATGGGCACGGATGGGTGGCACTGATGGATGGCACTGATAGGGGACACTGATGAGCACTGGTAGGTGACACTGATGTGCAGCACTGGCACTGTGGGCACTGACAGATGGCACTGTGGGCACTGACATATGGCACTGTGGGCACTGACAGGTGGAGCTAGTGGGCACTGACAGGTGGAGCTAGTGGGCACTGACAGGTGGAGCTAGTGGGCACTGACAGGTGGAGCTAGTGGGCACTGACAGGTGGAGCTAGTGGGCACTTTTATTATCTAAAGGAGGGCACCATGGACCCTGGGCATATTGCAGTGAGAGGGACTGATGTCCCTCTCACTGCCGCCGGTGATCGGCTTTTTTTTTTTTCTCCTCGCGCTGTCAGCGCGATAAGGAAAAAAAGCCGATTACCGGCTCGGTTATTTTCACATGATCAGCTGTCATTGGCTGACAGCTGATCACGTGGTAAGGGGTCGGGATCGACCCCTTACTCGGATCTGTGATCCAGCGAGTCTCACAGACTCGCGGATCACAGAGTGCGCCGCGCGCGCCCTTCAGGGGGTGCGCAGGCAGCTCGTTGCCGGGGCGACGTCAATAGACATAGTCCCGGCACATCAGATCCGCGATGTAGCCGTCATTCGGCTATAGCGCGGGTCTAAGGTGGTTAATGGGCTTTGGCCTTGTGGTTTATGACATCAGTTTGAGATGCTTCTGAGATCCTCCAGGATTTTTTGACAGGTCCATTTGGCCTGTGGTCCATCTCCTTCTGACCTACAGTTTACCTGCTTTAAGTGGGATTTGCGTTTTTAGGCCCCATGCACACGAGGCGATGTTAACCACTTTAAGACCAGCCTCTTTTTGGATTTTAGGTGTTTACATGTTTAAAACAGGTTTTTTTTGCTAGAAAAAAAAAAAAAAAAACTTAGAACCCCTAAACATTATATATTGTTTTTTTTCAAACACCCTAGAGAATAAAAATGGTTTTTCCTCACCCGTGCATAATGTTGGGGACCGACCATGGGAGCCTGGTTTTTTCCCCTTTAATTAGGGCTTTCCCGGCGGATATGTGCCCATCTTGGAGGGATCACCATGTCCCTCTTACCCCTAGTGCCCCAAATCAATTGGGCCATATTGGGAGCGTGCTGGTCCCGGGACCCATCCTTCCGAGCCTGTGTAACGTCGCCGCCTACTGGGCACATGCGCACACTCACACCTAGTGTGTGTGTGCGGGTTTGCCTTTCCATCTCCAGCCACGGACTCCATCCAGTACTCTGCCCTCTGGACGGCGTCTGGATGGTTTCGTGATACACGTGCGCATGCGCAACTTCGGGTTGCCCTGCGCATGCGCAGTTACGGGACTAGCGCGCCTACGTCATCACTATGCGCCATAGCCCGGCGCTGATGGCTGGCGCTCTCACACGGCGGCGGAGTCTCTGGCCCCCTTCATCAGCCACGCAGATGGGCTGATCGCTGACGCCGGTGCAAGCCACATCTGTGGCTTGTTACCGACGTCACCGATTGGGGTATTTATTGACGGTGTATTGACACCGTCATTAGGCGTTTGGAAGGGCCCGGATGCGGAACCAAGCTTGGAAGCTCAGCAATAAGGTATATGTTTCAAATCTATTGCTACCCAGTGTCACTTCCCCCCTCCCTCTTCTAACCATTTGATTGACTAATTATAGATAACTTTCGTTGCAGAACTTCTTCTATCATTTTGGGTCATTAATCACTTCCTGTGTCTTAGCCCATTGCTGGCTATAGACAATTATGATTATACCATCTTAATATACCCAACTATTACCTTACACCCAATTGCTGATCTCCACGGTTCCTGCGTCTAAGCCTGGCTTGACATAAAATTATGTAAGTTTCTATTCTACAACCCCTCTTGAATTAATAGCCTTCCACCCTACCCCTCCCCCCCACCCCCCCCCACCCCTCCCGCCCGTCCTCCCCCGTCCCCTTTCCCCCCCCCCCCCCCTTACCCTCTAATCCCATTTCCCCTCTTCTCCTTCACCCCCCCCCACCCCCTCCGTTTCCTGGTCCCCTTCCCTCATTTTTCCTCCCTTTTTTTTTTTCCCCCGCCCCCCCACTCTTGCTGTCCTTTCACCCCCTTCATTTTCATCAGTCCCTCACCACCTCCCCCGTCACTTCCTCTCCCCCCCCTTTCCCCTTCCCCCCTTCCCCCCCTCTTCCCCCCCCCCCCCCCCCTTCCTCACCCACCACCCTTCCTCCTCCCCTTCCAACTCTCACCTTCTTTTTCCCCCCTTCTCCCTTTTGCCACCCCTCCCCCCACCTTTCCCAACCTCTTACCCTCACACTTCCTTGCCAGCCCCCTTTTTTCCTCACCATCCCTTCCCCTCCCCTGTCCCCTTCTATCACGCTTCCTCCCTTCCTTTGAGGTCCACACACTCTCCCAATAACCACACTGGGTGGTGGTGCTCTAATTTTTATTCCTGATTATAAAGTATTAATATTAATAGTATACTACCACACTGTCTTAGCCGATTCCATACCATACCCCCATACCCGCCGGGAAAGACACAACTGGACCTAGTGGGATACGGTCTCCATACGCACTGGTGAGCTGATCCACCCTTCATTTATTATTTTTTGATGTAATTTGTTGTTAATGTTTTGTAATTCTAAGGCTGGTTGTAAATTATGTTTTAAAACCAATGTCTGTTCTAGACTTCTCTCCTGAAGAAGCAGCATAGGCTGCGAAACCGGTCGAGACTTCCCCCTCCACATCCAAACAAAACGTTAAGATTGCGGGCTAGGACCTGCCATCAAGTGTCGTTGTTTGTGAAATTGTATAGGAGGGGTAACCTGTTCTTTTAAATCGAAATGTTTATTGTGCCTTTTGGACGCAGATTCAGCACCTGCGACCCCCGGCCCTAAATGTCCCCTTGATATCAACATTTATCCTGGATGATGGTACTTCTGATCTAACTTATCTATATTATTAAAGACTATACTCACGATTTGACATAATTATAGGGTGGATAACACACCCGCTTCTCCCCTGTGACGCCCCTCCTGCTCAGCAACAGGACGGACGTTCTTCCCCTGTGAGTGTCTTTCACAATTTTCCTTGTTTAATTATTTTCAATTTGTAGTAACCAATTTTTTGTTGTCTTTTTGTTCACCTCGGTATGCAATTTTTAGGCCATTAGTAATCAGTGTTTGGATAACTGACCATGGATGTTCTAGGTGCCAACTGGGTGGGCTTTATGTCCAACCTCAAAACCTCTTGTCTCAGTGACCATAAAATTGAGGATGATCTCAAGTTTTTCTTTAACAAAATGTTTGCACTTTTGAAGCGCAAATCACACCTACACTGGCATATAGAGTACTTCAAAATGTACGTTATGGAGAGAGTTTGCCCGCTAGGATTGCGGGGACATATTTTCCCCACTATCAAAGATCCTTCCGCGGAATTTAAAAAATCATGGGAAAATATTCTTACTAATTGCAGTATAGATCTAATGAGATCACTAATTACTCAGTATACAGACGATATGAATACATTAGATTTAGAAATTGAAAGCCTCAATTCTACTTATTTACACTTGGTGGAGAGCCCCTCTTTTAACACCAAGTGGAAAGAATTGAGAGACCGTTTGGAAATTATGAATAAGGATATCATAGTCAAAAAACAGAATAAATTTTGTAAAGATCAAGTTGCTTTCTCAGAGGGCTATGCCTATCGTTGGGCTGACCCTATTGTGGGCAGAAGGGGATCTACCAGATCCAATTTCCCTAGGCCTCCTAACACGGAGGGGGAATCGGATTCTTCCCTTTCATCCACACTGTCACTCCAGACTAATGCACAACCCACACCTGGGAGGAATTCTACACGCAAACGGTTGAGATTTGGTGGAGGTACTCCCCCTACCAATCCCAAAAAGAACAAAAAAACATCGAGAAATACTAAATCTACCAACAAACCTACAGCCTCCACTGAGCCTCCAACTGAAGGCTCAGGGACTAATACAACCCTCCATAACATCATTCCCAAGGTACTCAATTCTAGCACCATGACCAATAAATACACCAAAGTAAATGAAGATTTGATTTTTTTAGACCTGAAAAAACAACAACAAGGGAACCTCGACGCGTTCGTGATGAAGCCCACACAAATATTACCCAACACACTGCCACCACCCAATATCCCCCCGACCACCCAGACTTAAATATTATTAATTTAACTTCAGTCCCCCTTACTGAAGATGAAATCTCAGTCCTACAGTTGGGACTTGGCTTTTGCACTTTTGATAATCTAAAAGTCAATGAGACCATCAAAGACTTATATCTCTTTGCACGTAATCTCACCTTTAAATTCATGTTCGACAAGGACCGTTCCAACATCAATTTGGAGCGGGAATTAGCCGAACGCACCAAGCACTTTACTATACAAGAATTTCGGGCATTACGAGATTTAATGCTCCTCTATGATGAAGGCGCCGTTGATGATTCTTCACTTACACAAACACACACCTTGGCACAAACACAGATCCCCACAATCACTGCGGTTAATTCCGCACCTAAACGTAAACCGTTTCGGTTACGTTCACGTCGTTTTCCTGACCTGATGACCTGTCCCACAATCTGGTCCTTTGTACAGGCCACTATTCGAGACCTCAAATTACAGCAATGGCATAAAATATCCCCCAATTTGACCCCTAGACAGATGCAGGCTCTCAAGAACCTACAGATTCGCTCTGATATTGTTATCAAACAGTCAGACAAAGGAGGCAACATTGTGATAATGACGCATCAACAGTATCAGGCTATGTGCCACAAAATTTTGGGCAATCGCAACTGGTACCGCCCTATCACTGCATCCCTAACCTCCTCGTTTACTCAGGAACTAACTGCCCTTTGCGCTGAGGCCCTGCACTCGGGCCTCATCGACAAGGACACTTTTGAGTTCCTTGTCCCTAAATTCCCTCGCATTCCAACCTTTTATTCACTCCCCAAAACCCATAAAAATGTACGCAATCCTCCGGGAAGGCCAATCGTGTCAGGAATAGGTTCTCTGACAGACAATGCCAGTAAATTTATAGATGCATTCTTGATACCTCACGTTCGCAGCCTCCCATCTTACATCCAAGATACGGCTGACCTCTTGCAACAATTGGAAGGAATCCAGATCCCTCCGGACTCCCTGCTCGTGTCGATTGACGTCGAAGCTCTTTATTCGAGCATTCCACACGAGCAGGGGGTCCTGACGGCTGGTTCCTTTCTCTTTGAACAGGATACCAATACATGGCCCTTGAATGAATTTATCTTGACTCTTTTGAAATTCATTCTAACAAAAAAATTTTTCACCTTTAACGAACAATTATTTTTGCAGACCCAAGGAGTCGCCATGGGGACGTCTTGCGCCCCGGCGTATGCAAATTTGTATCTGGGAGGTTGGGAACGGTCAGTACAATCAGACGAAAATTATGCAGAATACCTAGCGGATGTATTATTATGGTATAGATACATTGATGACCTGTTCCTGGTCTGGACAGGAACTAAAGATAAACTTACGGAATTTATTGAAAGGTTGGGTCACAATACTTTTAATTTATGCTTTACTTTTAATGTTGATAATGATGAGATTCCCTTTTTGGATCTGACCATCATCAAACAACCAGATGGCTATCTGGGAACCAACCTTTACCATAAGCCCACTGCTGGCAACACATTGTTATACGCCACCAGTGCTCATCCCAAACCACTGGTGCGAAGTATACCATTTGCACAGTATCTGCGTTTACGCAGAAATTGCACCCATGAGGAAGATTTTAGAACACAGGCTAATGCATTACGTGAACGCCTGCTAGCTAGGGGATACTCCTCTTCTAATCTCAGGAAGGCCTTTAACAAGGCCTTGTTGAGACCGAGAAGTTCCCTCCTAATGAGACGTTCCAAACCAGTTCCTACCAGTGAGCCCGTCAGATTCATCACCACATACTCCGCTCATCACCACATACTCAGAGACATCTTATTTAAAAACTGGCATCTCCTGACAGACCACCAGACCCTTAAGAGACACGTACGTTCCAACCCCGAATTGGTGTTCCGGAGAGCTTCGTCCCTCCGTGATCGCCTAACTAGTAGCCATTACGTAGAGGCCAAACCGCCCAAAAAGAGACCCTTTGGTACGTTCAAATGTGGCCAATGCCCTCGCTGTCCATGGGTTAGGGAAACTAAACGCTTTACCCTACCCAATGGAGAGAGATTTATCCCCCGCTGCCACGCGGATTGTGGCACTAGAGGAGTAATTTACCTCATGATGTGCAAATGCAATGCTTTTTATGTGGGTAAAACCATTAGAGAATTTAGGCAAAGGATTGGGGACCACCTCTACTATTCCGGAAGTGGCAAGTTGACCACAATTGGACGTCACATCGGAATCTACCACCGCTATGATACGTCTGTGGTGGACTTCCGGATCTTAGAGGTGATACCCCCAAATCCTAGAGGGGGTGATTGGGACCGGTCAATCCTACAAAGGGAGACCCTTTGGATTGAAAAATTAAACGCGACCCAATCCCCTGGGCTGAATGAAACGATATCATATAAGCCTTTTCTGTAGGTGATCTATCTACCTCCCAACCTCCATTCCCCCCCCCCCCTTTCCCTCTTCCCCTTTTTCCCTCCCCCCCCTTTTTTCCCCTCCCCCCTCCGCCCCACCCCCCCCCTCTTCCCCCCCCCTCCCGTTTCTCCCTTAACCTCCCCCCCCCCCTTTTTTGGAATCATACCATCGACTAGTATTCTCTGGCCTTTTCCCTTGCCCTGATGACTCCTGGCTCCTACTTTGCTGTATAGAGGACAATTTTGGACTTCTGTATACAAGTCCCCTTTATGTATTATTTTTTGTATTTCTTGTGATTTGTAATCCATATGTTTTTTTATCTTGTCTCTATAAAGTATTATTAAATTTTGCTGTACAGGCTGGTTTTTCCTCACCCGTGCATAATGTTGGGGACCGACCATGGGAGTCTAGTTTTTTTCCCCTTTAATTAGGGTCTTTCCCGGCGGATATGTGCCCATCTTGGAGGGCTGGTCCCGGACCCATCCTTCCGAGCCTGTGTACCGTCGCCGCCCCAATGCGCACACTCACACCTAGTATGTGTGTGCGGGTTTGCCTTTCCATCTCCAGCCACGGACTCCATCCAGTACCTCGGACGGCGTCTGGATGGTTTCGTGATGCGCGTGCGCCTCGCCCTGGCGCACATAGCGCGCCTACGTCATCACTATGCCCTTAGCCCGGCGCTGATGGCTGGCGCTTTCACACGGCGACGGAGTCTTTGGCCCCCTCTCCAGCCACGGACTCCATCCAGACGCCGGTGCAAGCCACATCTGTGGCTTGTTACCGACGTCACCGATTGGGGTATTTATTGACGGTGTATTGACACCGTCATTAGGCGTTTGGAAGGGCCCGGATGCGGAACCAAGCTTGGAAGCTCAGCAATAAGGTATATGTTTCAAATCCATTGCTACCCAGTGTCACTTTCCCCCTCCCTCTTCTAACCATTTGATTTACTAATCATAGATAATTTTCGTTGCAGAATTTCCTCTATTATTTTGGGTCATTAATCACTTCCTGTGTCTTAGCCCATTGCTGGCTATAGACAATTATGATTATACCATCTTATATACCCAACTATTACCTTACACCTATATTGCTGATCTCCACGGTTCCTGCGTCTAAGCCTGGCTTGACATAAAATTTATGTAAGTTTCTATTCTACTATCCCTCTTGAACTAATAGCCTTCCACCCCACCCCCCCCCCCAACTTCCCCCCCCCTCCCCCCCCGTCCTCCCCCCTTCCCCTTTCCTCCCCCCCCCTTTACCCTCCTCTCCTTCACTTCCCCCCCCACCCCCTCCGTTTCCTGGTCCCCTTCCCTCTTTTTTCCTCCCTTTTCCCCCGCCCCCCCACTCTTGCTGTCCTTTCACCCCCTTCATTTTCATCAGTCCCTCACCACCTCCCCCGTCACTTCCTCTCCCCCCCCCCCTTCCCCCCCCCCCCCCCCCCCCCCCCCTTCCCCCCTTTTTCCCCCCCCCTTCCTCACCCACCACCCTTCCTCCTCCCCTTCCAACTCTCACCTTCTTTTTCCCCCCTTCTCCCCCCCCCCTTTTGTCACCCCTCCCCCCACCTTTCCCAACCTCTTACCCTCACACTTCCTTGCCAGCCCCCTTTTTTCCTCACCATCCCTTCCCCTCCCCTGTCCCCTTCTATCACGCTTTCTCCCTTCCTTTGAGGTCCACACACTCTCCCAATAACCACACTGGGTGGTGGTGCTCTAATTTTTATTCCTGATTATAAAGTATTAATATTAATAGTATACTACCACACTGTCTTAGCCGATTCCATACTATACCCCCATACCCGCCGGGAAAGACACAACTGGACCTAGTGGGATACGGTCTCCATACGCACTGGTGAGCTGATCCACCCTTCATCTATTATTTTTTGATGTAATTTGTTGTTAATGTTTTGTAATTCTAAGGCTGGTTGTAAATTATGTTTTAAAACCAATGTCTGTTCTAGACTTCTCTCCTGAAGAAGCAGCATAGGCTGCGAAACCGGTCGAGACTTCCCCCTCCACATCCAAACAAAACGTTAAGATTGCGGGCTAGGACCTGCCATCAAGTGTCGTTGTTTGTGAAACTGTATAGGAGGGGTAACCTGTTCTTTTAAATCGAAATGTTTATTGTGCATGTTTTTTGTATGTAATCATTTTTTGTATTAAAAATCCATTTTCTATTACTATTATTTTCTATTTCAGTCTTTGTTCTAACTGTACCGCAATAGTCCAACCCCTTGCCTTTCCCCCAAATTCTTGTGGGTCACTGGCCTTTTGGACGCAGATTCAGCACCTGCGACCCCCGGCCCTAAATGTCCCCTTGATATCAACATTTATCCTGGATGATGGTACTTCTGATCTAACTTATCTATATTATTAAAGACTATACTCACGATTTGACACGATGCTTCAATGATGCTTTTTTGAAGGTTTAATGAAGCTTAGGAAATGCCCTATGTGTGTGTTGATTTTCTATTTGTTTTAAAGGGGCCCAGTAGAACCCCAGCTCAGTAGTACCACACTCAGCAGATCCCCAGATCATTAGTACCCCTGTTCAGCAGATCCCCAGATCATTAGTACCCCTGTTCAGCAGATCCCCAGATCATTAGTACCCCTGCTCAGCAGATCCCAAGCTCATTTGTACTCCCAGCTCTGCTGAGGCCCAACTCAGTAGTATTGCCAGCTTTGCTGATTCACCGCTCAGTAGTAACCCCCAGCTCGGCTGATGCCCCGCTTAGTAACCTCCAGCTATGCTGATCTCCCATTCAGTAGTAACCCCTGACACTGCTGATCCTCTGGTTTGATGACCGTCTTCTTTCTGGTCCCTGCTCACCTCCTGCTATATTGCTCCTACGCTGCGCACTACGTGTGACATTGCTAGTTTATCCTTCTCCGGTCCCCCAGCTCTGCTGATCCTCCGTTACTCAGTCCTCTCTTTCCAGCCTCTGCTCACCTTCTGCTATAGCGTTCCCATATTGCACACCATGAGTGCTATCTGTTCTGCTATTTGTCTGGGCCCCGCTCACCTTCCCGCTGCTCTTCACTGCACACCAGATGTGATGTCTACACCAGAATATATACAGATGAACTGGAAGTGACTGCTGATGACTTCTTTCTGATTCACTTGTTGGTTTCCCAGTGCATCCTTGGATATCTCATTCCTGTAATACCTCCAAAACAAAGTGAAGCTAAAGCTGAATAAAAGCCTCTCAAAAGCTGCAGGTGCTTCTAGCGAGCGTTGTCATAGACTTCTATGAAGGCTTTGGAGACGCTTTGAAGCACCAAGAAAACGACAGGAGGTGCAATTTGAAAAAAAAAAAAAAAAAAAATAAAAAAAGAGTTCCAATGCCACATCTTGAAACAGGTGTAAACGAGCCCTACGGGCAGCATTCTGACCACCACTGCAAGGGTGGCATTTTGCCCACTTACAACCACCAATGTAAGGGGTATTTTCCCAATGACCACAAATGGATTAAGCTTAGCAGGAGTTCCTTGAGACCTGAAAATTGTTGCAAGGGTTCCTTTGGTGTAAAAAAAAAAGATTGAGAAAGACTGCCCGGTGGAGCTAGCTTTGTACATGGGCACAGTCATGCTGGAAGAGAAAAGGGGCCTTGAGGGCTGGAACAGCACAATCAATCATTGGCGGGGCGTCCTATACTTTTGGCCATATGGTGTATATTGGAAAGGCCCACATGTGTATGCTTTTATGTATTGTCTCGAGTAAAGAACTTTTTCCATAGGGTTCTCAGTCAAATTAATAATATCTATACACAAATCAGGGTCTGGAATGAGAATTATCATCCACAGAAAGGGAACATAGGAGCACCTAGTATTTATGCGCCCCTATGTGACAGATGTTGTGCGCAATGAACAAAGATAAATGATGTTATGAAGGAAATTCCCAACAGAGGTCGAATGTCATTATCATCAGACCGCAACAAATAATAATAATTACACTTCTATTTGATACTCATGACCACATGGTCATACCCCTTATGTTATGCGGCTTCATGATGTCCAAAACATAATTACACGGTACAGTTTGCACCTGCTCCTTCCTCGAGGACATGGCCACAAAGAAAAGCTGGTCTTTTAGAAAATGCTATTGAAACTCTTTATACATCTCCATTGTAAGGGTATATAAACATATGGGCCCCTTTAAAAAAATATATGTTTCAACCCTTTTCATTCTATAGTGTATTTTGGAATTGGATTGTTATTTTTTATTATATTTGAATGCTAATCTTTAGAAGAGCTTCAAAACAAACTGTCACTTCAATAAGGCCCTTCAGCCCTGGCACACTGGTTCTTGAGATCCTTGGGCAATTTGAACTCTGAAACAGTTGGCAAACGAGCAGTTGGAGGTGCCTGCTTTAAGGTCCTGGGGGCCACTTCTGAAGCATTCTAGTTTCCTTTAATCTTTAAACCGGGACAGTACTCATTGTGCCACCATTGTTCCTAGACATCAAAGAGCCTCCATCAACTTCACTTCAGGTGTGTACGGTAGCTAGGATCCATTTGATTTCTGAACTGGCCTCGATTCAGGTAATTGGCTCTATTTTTGTGTGACCCAGAGATGTCTTGGGCAGCTCCAGTTCAGTTAAAGTACACCGGTCATGTTGTAGATGTAGAAGACCATATACTGCTAAGGAAAAGATAGGTATGGTAGGGGCTCTGGTTTGTGTTCAGTACAAATGAACCTATCACATCCAACTACAAATTGGACAAGCCCGTGACATCTATTTCTGCCATTCCCCACCCACTATCTCACAAACCAGGGAGAATGTCATTGTGCACCACTAAGGTACTCTTATGCCGTGTACACACGATCGGAAATTCCGACAACAAAAACGTGGATTTATTTCCGATGGATGTTGGCTCAAACTTGTCTTGCATACACACGGTCACCCAAATGTTGTTGGAAACTCCAAACGTCAAGAACGTGGTGACGTACAACACGTACGACGAGCCAAGAAAAATTAAGTTCAATACCCAGTGTGGCTCTTCTGCTTGATTCCGAGCATGGAATTTTGTGCGTCGGAAAATTGTGTACACACGATCGGAATTTCCGCCAACTGATTTTCTGAAATTTGAGATCCAGCGCTCAAATTTTTGTTGTTGGAAATTCGGACATCAAATGTCCGATGGAGCCTACATACGGTCGGAATTTCCGACAACAAGCTCACATCGAACATTTGTTGTTGGAAATTCCGACCGTGTGTACGCGGCGTTACTCTTTTGTGGAATGGTGCCAGAGACAAATTGAGGCCAGCTTATCATGGAATACGAGGGCAAACAAAACACTACAGTAATAAAGAAGGTATTGTAGGCACTTGGGGTACCTGGTTTTAACGCATATTGCTAGTTACAAATTTTAATTGAATATGGCAGGTTTCCTTTAAATAATATTTTTTTTTTTATAAAAGTGTGCCAAAAAAAAGTAAAAAAATATAAAGTGATTTAAAATTAAACCATAAATCCAATACATGATTTTGGAATAACCCACTCTTTCTGCTGCCTGGCCTATACAGTGTATGTGTTCTGGGCACAAAAAATAACAAGACCAGGGTTAGGGTGGGGTCTGTAGTGGAGGATACCAGTTATACTACAAATCAGTCTGACAATGACCTCGGCCCCCACCCAATACTCCTCCATGAGCCTGCTTGACACAGGCCCTATTCCCTAGTCTTCCTTTATGAGCCAGCTTAACACAGACCTGGTCTACCACCCTCCTCTGAGTCACCTTGACACAGACCCAGCATCCTATTCTCCTCTATAAGCCACCTTGATGCAGACCTGGCCTCCTCTATGAACCTTGTAAGCAGGGGTTAGTGCCCCTCTTAGTGAGGTTCCCTCTCCTGGGTAGATATGGTAGGTCAGGCTAGCCTTTCATAAATAAGCTAGAGAAGGAAGAGCCTGGGTAGAGGGTAATGGGAAGTGGCTACCCCTGGTATATTGATATGTAGGCCTGTAGCTTTAGGAAGTGAATCCTTCAGGGTTGGCCTGTAACAGACTTATTTGTAGACCCAACATATGGGAGGCCTGCAGTGAGGACTGTGAAAGAGTTGGGAAGTTATCCTAGGGTTGCGTTGGACATGCACTGTGCAGAATTCGTATGATGGGTCTGGAAGAGTGGAGATGAAGGTTGTGATGTAAAGAAATGCATTTCCTGCTTCCGTCACAGTAAAATCATTAAAAAGAGATAAGTGTGGACATTCTTGCTTCTGAAGGAGGACCTCCGGTCAGGAGAATGTGAGTGACCTAAAATGGTGGAGTTTTTTCTTGTTACAGGTGGATGGTTACAGTGGCCCTTAGCCAGCATGGCCATTGCAGGTGGTGAATAAGGGCTGCTTTCACCCACCTTAACAAAGACCTGGCCTCTTGTCCTTCTCTATGAGCCACCTTAACACAGACCTAACCTCTTGTCCTCCTCTATGAGTCACCTTGATAGAGACCAGGCCTCCTGTCTTCCTCTATGAGCCACCTTGACACCTGGCATCCTACCCTGCTCTAAGTCACCTTGATGCAGACCCAACCTCTTGTCCTCCTCTATGAGCCACCCTGGCACAGACCTGTGCTTCTGTCTTCCTCTATGAGCCACCTTGGCACAGACCTAACCTCTTGTTCTATGTTCTAGCACCTTGATGCAGACCCAACCTCTTGCCCTCCTCTATGAGCCACCCTGGCACAGACCCATCCTTTTGTCTTCCTCTATGAGCCACCTTGGCACAGACCTAACCTCTTGTTCTAGCACCTTGATGCAGACCCAACCTCTTGTCCTCCTCTATGAGCCACCCTGGCACAGACCCGTCCTTCTGTTTTCCTCTATGAGCCACTTTGGCACAGACCTAACCTCTTGTTTTCTTCTATAAGCCACCTTGACAGTAACACCTGGCATTCTACCCTCCTCTATAAGTCAACTTGATGCAGACCCAACCTCTGTTCTCCTCAATGAGCCACTGTGGCACAGACCTGGACTCCAGTTCTCCTCTGTCAGCCACCATGACCCAGACCTGGCCTCCTGTCCTCCCCCATAAGACCGCCTGATAGCCAGGTGCAAGGCAGCCAAGTGCAAATGATGAAATTCTAAATGAAAATTGAATCCACAGGTATGCCCTCTCCTCAGAGCTAGATTACAGTAAATGGGGTGAACTTTTAAAGGTTCCTGTCATTGTTGGACGAAATACAATATTAGTCCTTTAATGTTTTGCAATGGCCGTATTTCCTTTAAGAGTTATTTACAGAGCTCGGTGCTGAGTGACTTAAAAGCAGAACGAGCAGTTGAGACGGGTCCCAGGAAACAATTCCTCCTTTCTTACTGCGCTCCGTGCGGGGAGCGTGCCAAATCTATTAAAAAGGTCATTTACAGTATCGCATGCTGCTGAACCTCATCTACAATACATGCTGCAAACATTACTGGAATGTAATGGAACCCCTTATTGAATATTTAGTCTTAAAAAGCTACTTTAGGGCATAGACATTAATCTAAGGAATCTAAATGTGCACTTTTTTTACACTGCAAAAGCATCTCAGAGATGTAATAAAAATTATAATAATGTGCAAACATTAACAAGGAGTTCAAGTGTATGCCCTGCCATTTCCAAACAATGCATTATATCGTCAAAACATCTGTATTTTAATATATAACTTTTTTTAAGAAAAGAGAATATTAAACAGAATTACTACAATAATACTAAATTTATAGGAGCAGTGGTGGCCAACTTGAAAACTAGAGAGGGCTTCAAGTTCACTTCTGAAACCGGGCAATTTCTTATGGAGTCCCTCAAGGATCACCCTTGTCACCAGTACTCTTCAACATTTACATCCGTCCACTCTTCAAAATCATCAGCAAATCGGACCTATGCTTCCACTCATAAGCTGACGACACTCAACTTTACTTCCGCATCACCGGACAAAAAGACCAATACCAGAAACTAGAAAAATGTCTCACCTTGATAGATGACTGGATGACCACTAGCTCCCTCAAACTCAATGGATCAAAAACAGAGCTTCTGCTCCTCAACGCAAACCAAAATAAAAAAAACCCATGGACACCACCCACCATCCTTGGACAGACCATCCTTTTAAGCACCAAAGCCAAAAGCCTCGGAGTCATCTTTGACTCAGATGACTATGGATGAACAAATAGGATCAGTAGTCATTGGATCCCACCATCTTCTCCGCCTGCTACGCAGACTCATCCCCTTCATTCCAGAAAAGGAGAAAGCAGTAGTAGTTGGAACAATCATCAATTCGTGACTCGACTACGCAAATTCCCTCTACATAGGACTACCTAATTACCAGATTGCACGCCTACAAGTCGTCCAAAACACAGCAGCAAGACACCCCAGTAATAAGCCCCAGAATTGGTGTCAATAATAAGTAGGCTCAATAATAACCCAAGCACTTGTGACAGTAGATGAAATAATGACCCCAGCACTGGCATCACTCACCTCAATAAAACCCTCTAGCATTGGTGTAAATGGCAGCAATAGTAACAGCGTTGGTGCTAGTGCATGTAGTAACTCTCAGGATTGACTTCACTCACTATAATAACCCCCAGCATTGATGCCAGTCACTGCAATAACACACAGCACTGCTGTCAATGGGCACAATAATAACCCCTAGCATTGGTGCCAGTGGTCACAATAATAACCCTCAGGATTGGTGCCTGTAGTCACAATAACCCCCAGTATTGATGCCACTGGTCACAATAATAACCCCCAGCATTGCTGCAGTGGTCACAATAATAACCCTAAACATTGGGACCTGTAGGTCATGATAAAACCCCCCAGCATTGATGCCAATGGTCACAACAATAACACTCAGCATTGGTGCCAGTGGTCACAATAATAGCCCCCAGCATTTGTGGCAGTAGTCAAGATAATAACCCCCAGTATTGATGTCAATGGTCACAATAACAACCCCCAGCACTGGTGCCTGTGGTCACAATAATAACCCCCAGCACTGGTGCCAGTGGTTACGATAAACCCCCCCCAGCATTGATGCCAATAGACACAGTAATAACCCCCATCATTGATGCCAATGGTCATAATAATAACTCCCAGCACTGGTGCCAATTGCCATAATAGCTCCCAGCAGGTGCCAGTGGTCACAATAATAACCCCCAGCATTGGTGTCAGTGGTCACGATAATAACCTCCAGCATTGATGCCTATTGTCACTTCGCATTGGAGTTCAGCATTAAGCAAAATAAACGTTTCAGGTAAGCGTGAGGTTAATTTAAATTGAAATATTAATCCATAAAAATGTAATAATGGAAGAAGCCTTACCTGGTAAGGGCAAGGGATGTGATATTCTCTGCACCTCTCCTGAATCCATGTGGTCTCCCACACCCCCCGGTAAGCCTGCTCATAGAAATAGCAGCCAATCACCACCAAGAGGGGCACAAGGTACAGAATACTAAACACGCCAATGCGGATCATAAATTTCACCAATTTGTCCTGGTTTTCCTTCTCCAGAGGGATTTCTATCCGCACTCGGTTCAAAGAAATAATCCCAGCTAAAAGTAGAGTCACACCAACCACAACGTTCAGGCAGAGGGGTGCTAGGACAAAGTATCTCAAGGCATGAACATCATACAGGCCAACAAAACAAACTCCACTGATGTTGTCCCCTTCAATTTTGTTCATGGCAAGAAGGATGATCGTGAGGGTACCCGGGATGCCCCACGCGCTGGCGTGAAACAAGAGTGCCTTCTTCTCAATGGCTTCGCTCCCCCATTTTGGAACAGCTGCCAAGAACCAGGTGATGGTGAGGATCACCCACCAAACACTGCCAGCCATGGTGAAGAAGTACAGAACCATGAAGAGCATGGTGCAAGCCTTATTGTGAGATCCTTGGGTTACAGTGGAGGCCTTGTACTGCGTGGGACTGGCAGGGTTGCAAGCCACTCGGTCTTCCAGTAGAAACCCAATGAAGAAAATCAACGATACCATCATGTAGCAGACAGCGTAGAATATGATGGGTCTTTCTGGGTACCGGAACCTGGTCACATCAATGAGGAACGTCAAAAAGGTGAACAAGGTGGCTGAAAGGCAGACTATAGAAATAACTCCAATAAAATATCGAGCAAAGGAGAGTTCTTCTCTTCGGAAGTACATGTGTGGACAGGGTGGGGAACAATCACGCACTCCCAAAAAGGAGTAACCCAACTCGGGGTCAATTTTGAGCTCCCTGGGGCACCAGAAGCCGTAGTCTCTTTGCACTGCTAGTGGGGTGTCCTCCGTGGGCTCCCTGGAGAGGCTGAGATCCACCATTCGAGGGTAGGGTTCATCACAATCGGGGAACCTGAAATACGAGAAAAAAAACAAATTAACTACGAAATAGGAAATTTTTTAAAAACTTCACCTTCAAAATAAAAAAAAATATTTTAATTCCTTAACTTCTGGAATTTTCTCTGCAATACTCACCTTCTGCCTTTTTTCGAAAGTCTGATAGCTGCCATCCCACTTCCAGGTTGAATGACGCCCAGCCTCACTCAACCTGGAGGTCAGTACACAAAAAGTTCATCCATCCCTGCAGTCCTCTGGAGTACAGGAGGTGTGGCCATCACCCAGCATTGTCGGCGAACACTCAACTCTACCCACAGGATGCTGCCTATTCATAACCAGAAGGAGATCAGGGTAGTGACTGTAGAAGGATGATATTCAGATAATGGGTATTTATTAAATACCAGCAGTATGGGCAGGGGAGAGGAAGGAAGTGGGTGGTGGGTTTTTATTCAAACACGGAAGTGGGCTTTAAATTATTTCAAGGAACACGGGGTAAAGTGCAGAACCACATTTTGTTTTGAAAAAAGTTTTGGCTTGGATTGGGTTTTAAGCATGGGGTTTGTTTTTTTATGGCTTCTCACAAGCTTTTCTGAAAAAGATTTGCAGCCTCTATAAACACAGGTATGCCATACTTCAATCAGTCATGGTGCTGAGATTAATCACAGTTAAGTGAGATGTGAAACTGGGGCTGGAGGATTTTGGGCTTTTATTGCTGAACAATCTGCTTCCATTCTCTGACCCCTCGTACCAGAGACAGGCGGCAAACGTTATTTATGGACATGGCAAGCTCTTTTCCATGCGTTGTTATCCTTTCTCACAGTGGGGGCTGTGTACCGACAGGTGCTATCCAATTTCAGCCACAAAAACACTACATTGCAACCAAAAACCCTTCTTAGATGCCTGCTAAGAGCCAGGTCCGATGGGCTTACCACGATATTCCTCTTCTTCTTGGTAGCAGACCACATCACCCAATTCTAGCGCAGATCATGAGGAAGAATCGATTCTTAGCGTCACATCGCCAGCAACTCTTATGCCGCGTACACACGGTCGGAATTTCCGATGGGAGCTTTTCATCGGATTTTCCGACCGTGTGTATGCCCAACGGTCTTTTTCTGTCGGAATTTCCGACGGACTTTGAATTGAGAACCTGTTCTCAATTTTTCCGAAGGAAAACCTTTCTATCGGATTTTCCGATCGTGTGTATGCAATTCCGACACGCAAAATTCCGACGCATGCTCGGAAGCATTAAACTTCCCTTTTATAGTGCCGAACGCGTTGTATGTCGTGGTGTTATTGACCGTTGGAATTTGGTGTGACCGTGTGTAGGCAAGACAGTTTGAGCGAAATTCCGACAGGAAAACCATCAGAGCTTTTTCCGACAAAAATTCCGACCGTGTGTACGCGGCATAAGCGGCACATCGCCAGCAACTCTTACAAATATATCACTAGATACAAAGGATTGTAAGCAATGGCTGCTACAAAATTGCCAGTAATAACTGCTACAGAATTGCTGGTAATGGCTTCTACAAAATTGCCCGTCAGACACGGATCTAAGCTCCCCTCTATTTTCTTTATTCCATCATTAGTAAGAATTGTTTGGTCCCCAGACTTTACAGGATCAGGGAGGTCTGATGGTGACTTTATGAAGGTAGTATTAAGCTAGGTTCACACCTACAAGTGCGACCAATTGCGCTCATTCCCGAGCGTCACGTGTAGGGCAGCCCATTCATTTCAATGGGCTGTTTTAAGGCAGAAAATGCGGAAAAGAAGTTCCTGGCTCTTTTCCAAAAACACACCTCACCGAACTGGCGCCAAGCTATGCATGGGGGTGCCATTAAGTTTTGTTCATGGCAAGAAGGATGATCGTGAGGGTACTCGGGATGCCCCACGTGCTGGCGTGAAACAAGAGTGCCTTCTTCTCAATGGCTTCGCTCCCCCATTTTGGAACAGCTGCCAAGAACCAGGTGATGGTGAGGATCACCCACCAAACACTGCCAGCCATGGTGAAGAAGTACAGAACCATGAAGCGCAAGGTGCAAGCCTTATTGTAAGAGCCTTGGGTTTCAGTGAATGACTTGTACTGGGTGGGGCTCCATCATTAGTAAGATTGTTTGGTCCCCAGACTTTACAGGAACTGGAAGGTCTGATGGTGAATTTATGTAGGTAGTATTAGGCTAGGTTCACACCTACAAGTGTGACCAATTGCGTCCATTCCCGAGCGTCATGTGTAGGGCAGCCCATTCATTTCAATGCAGAATATAAGTTCCTGGCCCTTTTCCAAAAACACACCTCACCGAACTGTCGCCAAGCTATGCATGGGGGTGCCATTAACAATTAAGCGCATCTGCTAAAGGGCAGGACATTTCTGTGCATGTCAGGAAAGTTCACAAATGTATGACGCAGCTCAGCTCTGCTGCAGCCCCTCACCTGGTTGCTACAGAGTTTTTTAAGAGTCAAAGTTGTTCCTTTATTTAACAGAATAATGTACAGGTTACAACAAAAGTCCCACATGGACCGAATCAGATATACAGTACAGGTGTCTTGGTGTGAAGATACATACAAGAGTTTCTAAACATGTTCAGTGAAGATAACGGCAAGACAGGGTATACATCCGTTTATAAGGGCAACGTAATTATTGTGTTAAACAGTCTCCCGCCCACCCAACGCCACATAGCTTCTCAAAAAACTTCTACCGAGCAGATACCTGCTAACCCGACCAGGGTTGCCACACTTTGTTAAATTTATTCGGGCAGTTCCTATTAATATATGTCAACTTGTACAGGGGCAGGACAGCATTAATGGACTTTTCCCATGCAGTGATCGTGGGGGGGGAGGGGGAGCTCCAATGAAGCACAATCTCCCTCTTGGCGTAGAAGAAGAGGTATGTCAGCAATAGTTTGGTATATCTAGGCCTTTGATCGTCGTCTTGAATGCCTAACAATATCAGCTCTGGTGACTTAGGGAGATTTAGTTGTAGGCGACCATTGACGGACTCCAATACCGCATCCCAGTATTTAGCTACTTTGGGACAGTTCCAGAACATATGAAAGAATGTTCCCACATTGTCTCGGCAACGGGGACAGTCGGGGGATCGCTGTGGGAACACCTTGTGGAGTCTCTGGGGGGTAAAGTAGACCCTGTGGAGAAACTTCACTTGTATGAGGCGCTCTCTGGAGGAAATCAGCAGGGAGGCACTGTCTGCGAGGCAGTCATTCCAGTCTTCCTTGTCCAGCCCAGGGATGTCAGTTTTCCAATGGTCAAAAAGTCTGTCTACTTTGGCAGAGTCAGTCCTAAGGAGCTCGAGATATAGGGTCGAGAGGGGCCTATCCAGTTGCACTTGTGATAGCACCTGTTCGATGGGGTCTACAGTCAGTCTAATGGGAGCAGGAAATTCGGCCCTGATGGCGTGACGCAGTTGGAAATACCGAAATAGCATCCAGTCCGGCAACTGAAGGGTTGCCTGTAGTGCTGGGAATGGCTTCACGGTGCCATTCGTTAGAATGTCAGTGAGAGTCTTTATACCAAATCCCGCCCACACCACCGGGTCCGGGACCGTCCTGATGTGAGGGAGGTTGGGGTTTCCCCATAGTGGGCATCGAGGAGACCAGTTCCGGGGGTCTATTTTCCCTCTCCTGGCCGCCATCCAGACCCTGAGGGTGGTCTGAGTGGGCGCCGGGAGCACTGTATACGCCCTGCGTCCCCTGTAAACCAGGTTCCCCAGCTCCTGCAGTGACCCTATGATTGCTGCTTCAAGGCATACTGCTGCATTCCCCCTGGAGAGGACGAACCACCACCTAGCTGTCACCAAGACAGCCGCCCAGAAGTATGTCTGGTAGTCTGGCGCAGCCAGGCCCCCACATTGAACAGGGAGGGTTAGTGTGGATTTGGCCAGTCTCGGGGCTTTCCCCCCCCATACGAAGGAGCCTACACATTTATCCACTTCTGCAAACATTGATTTGGGTATCCAGATGGGACTGTTGCGAAAAACATATAAAAATTTAGGGAGGAATATCATTTTTAACAGGTTTATACGGCCCATGAGGTTCAAGGGTAATGTATTCCATGATGAACATTTGGTTCGCAACTGTGCCACAACCGGGCGTACATTTAGTTCCCTATATTCTGCCACTTGTCTTCTGACCTGGATACCCAAATATTTAAATTGATCAACCCAAATAAGTGGTATGTTAGGACTGACTTCACGAGCCCGGGGGTCCAGGGGGAAAATGTTGGATTTAGTCCAATTGATGCGCACTCCGGAGAACCTACCAAAAATGTTGAATATCTCGAGAGCTGCAGCCAACGAGTCCCCTGCGTCTTGCAGATACAGGAGGGCGTCGTCCGCGTACAGCGAGATCTTTTCTACCAGAGTGCCTATCTTAAGACCCTTCACCCTATCTGAGTGTCTAATTCGGGTAGCAAGGGGCTCAAGAGCCAATGCGAATAGGGCCGGGGACAAAGGACACCCCTGCCGCGTCCCCCTTTGTAACGGGAACGAGGCAGAGAGCCTATTACTGGTGCGGATGCGGGCCCTAGGTGCCCGGTAGAGCATACGGAGCCACTGAAGAAATCGGGGCCCGATCCCATATCTTCCCAAAGTCTCCCAGAGGAACGTCCACTCCACCGAGTCAAATGCCTTTTCAGCGTCAAGTGAGGCAATGACTCTTCCACCACTGTTGTCATGAGTAATAGACATATTGAGGAAGAGCCGGCGGAGGTTGATATCGGTACCCTTACCCGGCATGAACCCAGTCTGATCCGGATGAACGACCTCCTCAAGGGCTGTGGATAGCCTGTTGGCCAGAATTTTGGCCAGTATCTTGGCGTCCACGTTTAGGAGAGATATTGGCCGGTATGAGGAGCATTCCTCCGGATCTTTCCCGGGCTTGGGTATCAATACCACCACCGCTTCAGACATTGACTCGGGGAGGGCCCCCAGCTGGAAAAAGGTTGCTACAGAGTTACAAGGTACAGTCTAATGCCGCGTACACACGGTCGGAATTCTCGTCGGAAAAAGCTCTGATGGTTTTCCCGTCGGAATTCCGACGGAATTTCGCTCAAACTGTCTTGCCTACACACGGTCACACCAAATTCCGAAGGTCAATAACACCATGGCATAAAACACGTTCGACTGCACTATAAAAGGGAAGTTTAATGCTTCTGAGCATGCGTCGAATTGTTTCCGAGCATGCGTCGGAATTTTGCGTGTCGGAATTGCATACACACGATCAGAAAATCCGATAGAAAGGTTTTCCGTCTGAAAAATTAAGAACAGGTTCTCAATCCAAAGTCCGTCGGAAATTCCGACAGAAAAAGACCGATGGGCATACACACGATCGGAAAATCCGATGAAGAGCTCCCATCGGACTGTTTCCATCGGAAATTCCAACTATGTGTACGCCGCATAAGTGATCATCAGGGATGAGAAGAAAAATGCCTCTAGAGGAGGGGAGGTCAGTTTTGGTTGGGGTTGGTTTTTACAAAGAGGGGTGGCCCAGAGAGCGATGAGTGTTTTTACTATAGATCCACTGTCGTGTCTTGGACACCCGTGTATACAAGCCCTTATCCCGCGTTCTTCTATTGGAATATAGCGATCTTCTGCCCTATAAATAAACTTGGATTCCTGAACACATTCATTTAAACTAAACCTTCCCATCAGATAATTGGCGTGAGATCATTCTTCAACTTTATAAACGCAGGGACGCGACCGAGCATGTCAGGACGCTGCTGTGGTTTTCATGTGGTCTCTCTATTGTTCCCAAAACAGACAGTATATTTTAGCACCGTGACAGAAAGTATTTTGTTTCCGAGGCACTAAAAGTAGACTGTTCCTGCCTTGACCTCTCCCCTCTGCTTTAATTTACGACACCGCGCTGTCTCCCAGCTGTCTCCAGCTAGGCCTCCCACTACAGAAATGCATTCTTCCCAGTGCAGGCCAGTTCCCAGCGCAGACACTGGTCACATTCAAAACACAAAGCAAAAATGACTGAATATCTCCTCCACTCACAAAAAGGAAAAAAGCAAATAGTATATTTTTAGGGCTAATTCTGACAACAAATGAGGATGAATAGCTTATTGCATTCAGAGATGGTATTTTAGGGCTCATTCAGCCAGCAAATGAGGATGAACAGCTTGTTGCGTTCAGAGGTGACGTTTTAGAGCTCATTCAGACAGAGAATAAGGCCGGATAGCTGGTTGTGTTTAGGAGGTGGCATTTTAGGGCTCATTCCGCCAGCGAGTGAGGATGAACAGCTTGTTGCGTTCAGAGGTTGTGTTTTAGGGATCATTCCATGAGCGAGTGAGGCCGGATAGCTTGTTGCATTCAGAGGTGGCGTTTTAGGGCTCACTCCGACAGCAAGTGAGGATAAACAGCTTGTTGCGTTTAGAGGTGGCATTTTAGGGATCATTCCATCAGCGAATGAGGCTGGATAGCTTGTTGCGTTCAGAGATGGTATTTTAGGGATCATTCCATCAGCGAGTGAGGATGAACAGCTTGTTGTGTTCAGAGGTGGTATTTTAGGGCTCATTCCGCCAGCGAGTGAGGATAATAGCTTGTTGTGTTCAGAGATGGTATTTTAGGGATCATTCCATCAGCGAGAGAGGATGAACAGCTTGTTGCGTTCAGAGTATAGTTTTAGGGCTCATTCCGCCAGCGAGTCAGGGTGGATAGCTTATTGCGTTCAGAGGTGGCTTTTTAGGGCTCGTTCCGACAGCAAGTGAGGATGAACAGCTACCCAGAGGTGGTATTTTAGGTCTCATTCCGCCAGCGAATAAGGATGAACAGCTTGTTGCGTTCAGAGGTGGCGTTTTAGGGCTCATTCAGACAGAGAATAAGGCAGTTTAGCTGGTTGTGTTTAGGAGGTGGCATTTTTGGGCTCATTCAGTCAGAGAGTGAGGGTGGACAGCTTGTTGCGTTCAGAGGTTGTGTTTTAGGGCTCATTCCGACAGCGAGTGAGAATGAACAGCTTGTTGTGTTCAGAGGTGGTATTTTAGGGCTCATTCCGTCAGCTAGTGAGAATGAACAGCTTGTTGCGTTCAGAGGTGGCGTTTTAGGGCTCATTCAGACAGAGAATAAGGCCGGATAGATGGTTGTGTTTAGGAGGTGGCATTTTAGGGCTCATTCATTCAGAGTGAGGGTGGATAGCTTATTGCGTTCAGAGGTGGCGTTTTAGGGCTCATTCCGCCAGCAAGTGAGGATAAACAGCTTGTTGCGTTCAGAGGTGGCGTTTTAGGGCTCATTCCGCCAGCAAGTGAGGATAAACAGCTTGTTGCGTTCAGAGGTGACGTTTTAGGGCTCATTCCGCCAGCGAGTGAGGAAGAACAGCATGTTTCATTCAGAAGTGGTATTTTAGGACTCATTCTGCCAGTGAGTGAGGGTGGATAGCTTATTGTGTTCAGAGGTGGTATTTTAGGGCTCATTCCGACAGAGAATAAGGCCGGATAGATGGTTGTGGCATTTTAGGGCAGTTTTAGGGCTCATTCCGTCAGTGAGTGAGGAGGAAGAGCTTGTTGCGTTCGGAGTGTAGTTTTAGGGCTCATTCCGTCAGCGAATGAGGGTGGATAGCTTGTTGCGTTCAGAGGTGGCGTTTTACGGCTCGCTCAGAATGAGGCTGAATAAGGCCGTGCTGAAACTACAGTAGTGCAGCATTCAGAGGGTTAAAACAGTACACCACAGACCACTGTTCGGAGTAGTAGCAGCCCTTGCCACGAGTGCAAGGCTCTGTTCACAACATGCAGGTGCAACTGGACGTGTGTGTGCGCTTTCTGCGTGTCGCGTGTCGGGGACTTCTTTTGCACGATTTTTTGGGCATAGGGCAGCCTGTTAAAAATGAACAGGTTGCCCTATGCCCAGAAATCGAGCAAAACAAGTCCCTGACCCTTTTCCAAAATCACGCTGCACCAGCATGCATGGTGCTGAACTCATTTCAATGGGCTGCCCTACGAGCGAGAAACATGAAAAAGACGTCTCTTTTCCAAAATCGCAATGCGCTATGCAGGTTGCCGCGCCATTATGAATCAATGGTACCGCTGCCTCGTCTGCCTATTAAAAGGTTTCTGTGCGTGTCTGGAAGGTTTGAGATTGATTTTACAGGGAGTTCCCAATACACACACACAGAGTAAGCCTCGGTTCACACTGCTGCGACCCCATTGTTGTGCAACTTCCTAGTGCGACTTGCTTGCAACTTTCATGTTACAAAGTCCATGGGAATCCAAGTCATATTAAAGTTGCATTAAAGTAGCGCAGGGACCTTTTTAATTGCATTGGTTGGAACGGCTGCCTCTGAAATTAATGCGTTTTGACTTATTATGCGACTCTGTTCGGGGTAAAAAGGTAGCCCAAGGCTCGGTTCAGGATTCCCGTTCCATTCACATGCGATTCAGTGTGGTGCAGTTTGAGCCTATTCGTTTTAAATGGGCTCAAATCGCACCTCATTTCACGAAAACACATGCATTTTGTACCATCACGTGATCTGGTGCCAGCAAACGCACTGCGCTTGCAACAAGCTTTTGGGGGGGGGGGGGGGGGGTGTCATTAAAATTGCACTGACACCTGCTGCAGATCACAAGGGCAGTGCGATTTGAATGCGGTGGGAAACATGCGTAGATCACAGAATCTCCCGCACCGCATTAGTGTGCACCTAGCCTAAGGCCTGGTTCACACCTACGTGGGTTTGCGGGCAGCATTTGCTCTGATGGGCATATTTTATTTTAAGAGCAACAATAATGGGCACATTTTGTTATGCCCATCAGAGTGCCCCTTAACATAAAATATGCCCATCATCAGCCTGACCCTTAACCTAAAATAAGTAGCATGCTGATGGGCACATTTTATGTAAAGGGCACTCTGATGGGAATATTTTATGTTAAGGGGCACTCTGATAGGAATATTTTATTTTAAGAGCAACACTGATGGGCACATTTTATTTAAAGGGGTACGCAGATGGGCATATTTTGTTGTGCCCATCGGAGTGCCCATGCACCATTTACCAAAAAAAAAAAAAAAAAAAATCAGCTGCCGGGAAATCCCATGTTGCTTTTGTACCATGCGAAATCAGCACTCCGTAAAAAAGACCTTCTCGGACACGCCTCCTGCCCTTCTCAGCAACACAAGTCTGAGGGGCGTGGCTGTTACTCAGCTCTGCCAGCGCAGAGCTCCGCAGTGTGAGAGAACAGGATCGTCGAAAACATCTCTAGGCACAAATCAGGATTTAAAAGAATTGACATTACCGGCTACATTCCATCTCCTCCGGCCACGGCACGCCAAACATATCCATGAGCTTGAAGCACTCGCTGTACGCCCGCTGACACAGCCTGCGGCACGGCAGTGTGACCCGCCCATACTCCGTGCAGACGGGCGCGTAGAGCGCGCACAGGAAAGGACGGAAGTCTCTGGAACATTCCAAGTTCACCATGGGATGGAAAGGCTGAAAAAGAAAAAAAAAAGTCATTTTAGATAAGGTCATGTACAAGAGCGCTGAATATTAACCATAAAACACATCATTGGCTGTTAATTCCTAACCCCGAGAACAAAGAGAGCGCCAAACCCGCGGTAGTACATTACAGATTAAGGCTTTCATGTGTAAACCAGTAACAGTGGCACCGGGGTCAATCATTCATAGAGCGATTCATCTGGAGTAAGAGAACGCCTGGGGCTCAGTGGTTGGCACTCCTGCCTTGCAGCACCGGGGTCCTCGGTTCAAATCCCAGCCAGGGAGCTACACTATATTACCAAAGGTATTGGGACGCTTGCCTTTACCCACACATGAACTTTAATGGCATCCCAGTCTTCTGTAGGGTTCAATATTGAGTTGGCCCACCCTTTGCAGCTATAACAGCTTCAACTCTTCTGGGAAGGCCGTCCACAAGGTTTAGGAGTGTGTCTATGGGAATGTTTGACCATTCTTCCAGAAGCGCATTTGTGAGGTCAGGCACTGATGTGGATGAGAGTTTGGGGTGGAGGAAGTCCTGACCTCAACCCGATAGAACACCTTTAGGACTAATTAGAGTGGAGATAGCGAGCCAGGCCTTCTCGTCCACATCAGTGCCTAACCTCACAAATGCGCTTCTGAAAGAATGGTCAAACATTCCCATAGACACACTCCTAAACCTTGTGGACGGCCTTCCCAGAAGAGTTGAAGCTGTTATAGCTGCAAAAGCGTGGGCCAACTCAATATTGAATCCTACGGACTAAGACTGGGATGCCATTAAAGTTCATGTCTATCTACAGGGCCTTGAAAAAGTATGAGTAAAGTATTTATGTTTTTGGTTGTAACATGACAATGTGGAAAATTTCAAAGGGTATGAATACTTTTTCAAGGCCCTGTAAAGGCAGGTGTCCCAATACTTTTGGTAATATAGTGTGTGCATGGAGTTTGCTTGTTCTCCCTGGGCTTGCGTTGGTTTCCTCCTACATTCCAAAAACAAGCTGGTAGGTCAATAGTCTCCGGTCTAAGTCCACATCAATGTATGTTGGGAGCGTGTGTGATTTCCCAACGCGCACAGAAATGCGCACAGAAATGCATTGCCCTTTAGCAGACATGTGGCAGTACCATTATTGTTGATGGCACCCCCGGGCATCCCCCAGGCATCTGCAAAGGTGCCCTTGTTTTGGCATGCTGCAGCACCACGAGGTTCGTTGCGGAGCGTTTTTTGGAAAAGGGTCGCTTTTTTTCCCTGCGTTTCTGGCGCTCATTGAAATGAATGGCCTGCCCTACATGGGATGCGCACCTGCATTTTAATACGGTTCAGTGTATCCATCTTCAGCTTGTTTAACCATCTCATTACAGGGAACTTTTACCCCCCTCCTGCCCAGGCCAATTTTCAGCTTTCAGCACTCGCACACTTTGAATGACAATTGCGCGGCCATGCTACACTGTAACCATGTGACATTTTTATCATTTTCTTCACACAAATAGAGCTTTCTTTTGGTGGTATTTAATCACTGCTTGTTTTTTTTATTAAAAAAATAAATAAAATAAAGTGAAAAAAAAAAAGTTTTTCTTAGTTTCTGTCAGTAAATATTGTAAATAAGTAATTTTTCTCCTTCACTGACGGGCGCTTATGAGGCAGTACTGATGGGCACTGATGAGGCGGCCGTTATGGGCACTGATGAGTCGGCGCTTATGGGCACTGATGAGGTGGCACTTATGAGGCACCACTTATGGGCAGTGATGAGGTGGCACTTATGGGCACTGATGAGGAGGCACAAATATTCTGCACTTATGGGCACTGACAGGTGGCACTGATAGGCGGCACTGGGAACAGAGGCGGCACTGGTGGGCACATATGGGCATTGATGAGTGGCATTGATGAGCAGCATTGATGGCCAGCACTGACTGGCATCACTAATGGCCACTGATTGCTGGCACTTGTGGGCACTGATTGCTGGCAATTGTGGGCACTGGTTCGCACTGATTGCTGGCAGTGGTGGGCACACAGTTCTGGCACTGGTGGCACTTTATTGTAATCAGGGCACTGATAATCAGTGCCCTGATTACATCCCTAGATGTCCTCTGCGGCCGCGGCTCTTTCCACAGATCGAGATTGCAATGCGTCCTAGCAACACGGCGCGGCCGCGATTGTTCCAGGTGGCCGTCATATAAAGTCCACCCAGGACAAGAGCCGTGCCGCCCAGCCGGCGAGCGGGAAGAGGTTAAGTAAGCTTTGACAATAAAACCTGGAAGCCGATTGGTTTCTATGCACAGCTGCGTCAGATTCTGTGTGCACCAGTTTTAGTAACCCCCCCATTGCGTTTCATGGGCTTCCTGGTCATGTGATCTGAAAACTGTCTCAGGATGGACACACAAGTAGGGGGGGGGGGGGGGTTAATAAAACTAGAGAGTGCAAAATCTGGTGCAGCTCTGCATGGTAGCCAATCAGCTTCCAGGTCTTATTGGCAAAGCTTAATTGAACAAGCTGAAGTTAGATGCTGATTGGCTACCATGCACAGCTGCACCAGATTCTGAGTGCTCCAATTTTAGTAAATCTCCCCCATTGCGTTTCATGGGTTTCCTGGTCATGTGATCTGTCACAGTGATCAGGAACCCATCCTACCGACTATTGATCGTCACTGTGATGAAAAGCTGTCGGCGACAGTGCGGTCACAGGGTTGGAGGTGCACACGTATGTGGTATTGGTGCAACACATATGTGGCAGCACAGAATGACGCCCACCTCCGTGCTGCCACCTAGATGCATATGGCTACAGAGAAGGGGTTTAATGCGGCATACACACGGTCGGAATTTCCGATGGAAACAGTCCGATAGGAGCTTTTCATCGGATTTTCCGACCGTGTGTATGCCCAACGGTCTTTTTCGGAATTTCCGACGGACTTTGGATTGAGAACCTGTTCTCAATTTTTCCGACGGAAAACCTTTCTATCGGATTTTCCGATCGTGTGTATGCAATTCGGACACACAAAATTCAGACGCATGCTCGGAAACAATTTGACGCATGCTAGGAAGCATTAAACTTCCCTTTTATAGTGCAGTCGAACGTGTTTTATGCCGCTGTGTTATTGACCGTCGGAATTTGGTGTGACCGTGTGTAGGCAAGACAGTTTGAGCAAAATTCCGTCGGAATTCCGACGGGAAAACCATCAGAGCTTTTTCCGACGAGAATTCCGACCGTGTGTATGCGGCATAAGGGTTGGTTCATGCTGAGCATGTGCGCGTTTCTGTGCGCCGCGCAGTTCATTATTTTCAACAGGCTGCCCTACGTGAGAGAAACGCGGAAAATAAGAACCCAAATCTTTTCCAAAAATGTTCCATGCTGAAGTGCTGAGTGCTGCGGAAGCAGCGGAACCATGCGGTTTGGCTCTCGCGAAAACGCATACGTTTGCAGATGGGTCGGGATGCTAAAAGGCAGCGCGTTTCTCTGCATGTTGGGAAAACGCGTGACTTTGTGCATGTCCCCCAAACACGCATAGATGTGAACCTAGCCTGATTCCCCCGAGTCTCGGGGTTGGACCCTGACCACACATATCCCATATCATTTTACGGTCACACGCTGGTCACAGGAGGGGAGTGACAACACGGTCACGCTACGTTGGCAGTTAAAACAAAGCATGGAAGGGAAACAAGAGGCGAGACATCAAACCAGCATCAGCGGAGCGGCCTACACAGGGCGGGGGGAGGGCAGCTGTTGGTGTGTCTTTTCAAGCTGAGCAGATGGACGCAGAGTTCCGATGTCAGAAATATCCCTGGAGTCCCATCTGGTGCCGTCCTCACTGCTCAGAATAATAATGAATCAGGAGAGTAATGTTCCACATGTGTATTCTTCCGTTAAATCTTGGCGTGCTTTATGTATTTCTTCCAGATCTGTGCAGTAATCTGGTGTGAAACTTTCCTATAATAAAGACCGCTCACTGCTGCTCTCTCTCCTTGTGCAGGGTGACTGGTCTTGTCTCCGCCCCCCTCCTGTAGTTTTCTGCAGGCAGCTTGTAGTGGGCAGGGCCTGCTGGGCCCCTCCCACAGCTCTCCTCTCTGGACAGGCTATGTACAGCACAGCGATGATGTCACTGCTATTATTACAAAGTAAAATCTTTTTTTTTTTTGGGCTACTTTTTAAAAGGTAATACCTGGAGTTTAGTTTTAGGATCTCAGAAAGTGGAAAAGCTTATTTTTTGGCACACCTTCTTGAGTCACCTCCATGCCACCAGCCCACTCTCTGGACAATCAACACCATCATCTCCATCCATTGAGAAGGGATCACCCCCATCCAATGACCAGGGATCACCCCATCCAATGACCAGGGATCACCCCATCCAATGACCAGACCAGGGATCACCTCCATCCAATGACCAGACCAGAGATCACCTCCATCCAATGACCAGGGATCACCTCCATCCAATGACCAGGGATCACCTCCATCCAATGACCAGGGATCACCTCCATCCAATGACCAGGGATCACCTCCATCCAATGACAAAAGGTCACTTACAATAAAGGAACAAGGATCATCTTCATTCAAGGAGCAGGGATCATCTCCATTCAAGGAGCAGGGATCATCTCCAACCAATGAGCAGGGATCACCTCCATCCATTGAGCAGGGATCACCTCCATCCATTGACCAGGGATTACCTCCACCAATGACCAGGGATCACCTCCAACCAATGAGCAGGGATCACCTCCAACCAATGAGCAGGGATCACCTCCAACCAATGAGCAGGGATCACCTCCATCCATTGAGCAGGGATCACCTCCATCCATTGAGCAGGGATCACCTCCATCCATTGAGCAGGGATCACCTCCATCCATTGAGCAGGGATCACCTCCATCCATTGAGCAGGGATCACCTCCATCCATTGAGCAGGGATCACCTCCATCCATTGACCAGGGATTACCTCCACCAATGACCAGGGATCACCTCCATCCAATGACCAGGGATCCCATCCATTCAATGACCAGGGATCCCCTCCATCCAATGACCAGGGATCACCCCCTTCCAATGACCAGGGATCACCCCCATCCAATGACCAGGGATCACCCCCATCCAATGACCAGGGATCACCCCCATCCAATGACCAGGGATCACCCCCATCCAATGACCAGGGATCACCCCATCCAATGACCAGGGATCCTATCCATCCAAGAAGCAGGGATCCCCTCTATCCAAGGAGCAGGGATCACCTCCATCCATTGAGCTTGGATCATCTCCAACCAATGAGAAAGGATCACATCTATCCCTTGAGCTGGGATTGCTTTCAACCAATGAGCAAGGATCACCTCCATCCAAAGAGCAGGGATCACCTCCAACCAATGAGCAGGGATGGTTTCCATCCATTGAGCAGGGATCACCTCTATCCATTGAGCAGGGAGGTGATCCCAATGCAGTAAACCTACACCAGGTGAATGACCCCCCTGACTGTGCAATGTCATAGAGATATGGTAATCACAAGACCGGCTAAACAGAACTCTAAATCCTTTTGGCAAGCAGCACAGTAAACATATTGTATATGCAATTCAGCTAAGTATTCATCTGGCAGGTGCACACACAAGTCTGGATGTTTACAGAGCCCTGTGCGGGGGACGTGGCAGAGGAGGCTGGTAATACTGGAAGGAATGTTTCACACTGAGAGGTAGGGACATCCGTCACATCTCTGGGGTTGGTAATCTGTGGTATTAGCAGGGCAAGTACAGGTATTAGAAGGGAAGATCGGTTTTCAAAATAACAATTTAAAACCCAGCATTGATTCACAGTGTCCTGCGCTGGTGCCAGGAAGCTGCTTTTAGCCGAGAAACAAGACTGAACAGACACGTGATGACACCAACTAGGCCACATTCACACATCCTACATGACTGGTCCTTTGTAGCACCCTAACATTGAGACTTCGAAGGCACGAAGATCCTGCATGTGCAACATTTACAGGCGTACAAAGTACAGGACCCTATTGGCCGTCGCTCCCAGGGCTGACATGCCAAGATCAACAATGTGTAATCGGTGGCACCTGTATGAATGTTGACCTTACCACACACACTTACATGTCCAATATATATCAAATATCTTCATGTGGTGGGACGAAAGAACATGGAACATTGATCTTTTTAGCGGTTTGTAAGGATGCCATTTTGACCACCAATGTAAGAAGCATTCTTCCCACTGACCACCAATGTAAGGAACATTCTTCCCACTGACCACCAATGTAAGGGACATTCTTCCCACTGACCACCAATGTAAGGAGCATTCTTCCCTCTAACCAGCAATGTAAGGAGCATTCTTCCCAATAATCACCAATGTAAGGGACATTCTTCCCACTGATCACCAATGTAAGGAGCATTCTTCCCGCTGACCACCAATGTAGGGGACATCATTCTTACTGATCACCAACGTAAGGAGAATTCTTCCTACTGACCACCAATGTAGGGGACATCATTCTTACTGATCACCAATGTAAGGAGCATTCTTCCTACTGACCACCAATGTAAGGAGCATTCTTCCCACTGATCATCAAAGGTAAGGAGCATTCTTCACACTGATCACCAATGTAAGGAACATTCTTCCCACTGATCACCAATGCAAGGAACATTTTTTCCACTGATCACCAATGTAAAGAACATTCTTCCCACTGATCACCAATGTAAGGAACATTCTTCCCACTGATCACCAATGTAAGGAACATTCTTCCCACTGATCACCAATGTAAGGAACATTCTTCCCACTGACCACCAATGTAAAGAACATTCTTCCCACTGATCATCAAAGGTAAGGAGCATTCTTCACACTGATCACCAATGTAAGGAACATTCTTCCCACTGACCACCAATGTAAGGAACATTTTTTCCACTGATCACCAATGTAAAGAACATTCTTCCCACTGATCACCAATGTAAAGAACATTCTTCCCACTGATCACCAATGTAAGGAACATTCTTCCCACTGACCACCAATGTAAAGAACATTCTTCCCACTGATCACCAATGTAAGGAACATTCTTCCCACTGACCACCAATGTAAGGAACATTCTTCCCACTGATCACCAATGTAAGGAACATTCTTCCCACTGACCACCAATGTAAGGAGCATTCTTTCTACTGACCTCCAATAAATTACAGGGGTTCTTCTGGGGAAAAAAAAAAGCTTGAGAAAGACTGTTCTGTTTCTAGTGCTAGGGAACACAACCATTACAAATGGAACCAACAAGCCCACCTTCAAAAAAGTACTGCGAGATACAGCATTGGCTTCTTATAAACAGTCCTCACTTCCAGAACGAAACCCAAAAACATGGAGCTCAGCTTTCTTTAATATGGTTCACAAGATCAGAAGAAGCGCAGAACACAGCTGATGGCTCTCAATGACACGTCAAAAGACCAACCACACCAGGGGGGACACAATACGAGTCGCAAGATATCCTGAACACCCAACAAAGAATGGAAGCCATGGGAACCTTTTCCAGCCTGTCTCTAGTTGACAGATCAGGGACCTGCAGAAAGTGACTGGGGAGGGCGAGAACAGTTCAGGTGTATGAGCAGTCAGTGAACTCCGAAGACAGGGAGCGTGGGAGAAGCAAGGAACCGCGCCGAGAAGGTTAGCAGGGTCTCCTGTGCTGAAAGGGTCTGCCCCCAGACTGAATGCATTTGTGGAAAAAGTAATGGCGGTCAAGAGAAAAGGTTAAATCTTTTGTGTCTGTAGCAGAAAAAAAAACCAAGAGAGACACTTAATACTTCTTCTGCAATGCGACCCCCGCTCTGCCCCCACTGCCAGATGACAGAATCCAAGAACATGGCAGATCTACCCAAATCTGAGATCTACTTTTGGACTGGCAGCATACAGAATACCAGTCAATGAAGCAGCACAAGTACCTGAATCTGACTTGGTGTCAGCCGCTTGTTCTGCGCTTAAATCGATCGTGTGCTCCATTTTAAAGGTTCGATGTGTAGCACTACCCATAAGAAGGCCGAGCTCTGCGTTTTTGGGTTTGGTGCTGAAAGTGAGGACTTCCCTTTGGTTATAAGAAGGCAATGCTGTATCATACAGGACTTTGGAGGTGGGCTTTTTGGTTCTGAAACACTAGCAACTGTGTACTAGGCTTTAGGCTCCATTCACACTTGTGCAATTCCAATCGTGCGATTACCATTGCGACTTTGATGCAGCATTGATGTTGACTTTGGACTGTTGGACAGCTGTCACAATGATAACATTAAGATGAGACTTTCATGTGACTTTTGAGAGTTTGCATTGAAGTCTATGGCGTTCAAGTCACATCAAAGTAGTGCAGGCACCTTTTTAAGGTCGCTGCGACTTCAAGTCGCGTAGATTTGAACAGATTCCATTGAAATACATGGGCTGTGACTTTTAATGCAACTTTATGTGTCCAAAGTCACATGAAAAGTCACATAAGTGTGAATGGAGCCTTACTGAACTTTAGCATTGAAAAATCAGGTCTTCTAGCACTGCCAGAGAGGGCTGTGCTTTGTAGCGGAGCTGTGTAAATCTCAGGGCTGGATGGACATGAACGCAAATCCTTTGGCAGGTATGACAGCTACCATATATGCATTTCTGAATGTTTAGACAGTTACCGCAATGCAGGTGTGAATGAGCCCTTTGAAAGCCATCCTTGTTCTCCAGCGAGTGAGTTTGACTAGGATGATGACGTCATCAGACAGGAGGAAGCATTTCCTCAAACTCCTCTCCTTCAGTGATCAGGCTGCAAAGTTGAAACTTTGTAGTAAAGTTGGCCATACACCGATTGAAATTCAGCTGGTCTGGCAGGCACCGACTGAAGTTGATGGCTTGACCAACTTCTGTCATAAGAGGCTTGTTGGAAAAATTTCCCTTGATCAATGGCTGCAGCCGATGAGCTGCAGCTGCTGATCAGTGTATTGTGACAGCGGCAGGTACCTCTGTCAGAATACAATGTCCTGGCGGGGAGGGATGGGGGATTCTCTTGTGTAAATTGATCGGGCCGTCCCCGCTCAACAGAAGTTGATCACTTGACCGACTTCTGTTGAAGACGCTTGTTGGAGCATTTCCCTGGATCAGCAGCTGCAGCCAATGAGCTGTAGCTGCAGATCAGTGTATTCTGACAGCGGCAGGTATCTGATGCTAGGTCTTTTTTTTTTTTTCTATGACTTTTCTTGGAGGTCTGCCCACTTGATAAAAGTTAGAAACATGCCGTGCAACATAGCAAAAGAGAGGGCGACTAACACAACACGAATATAATCTGTTGATGGACGGGGATGTCGGAAAAATGAAGACCAAAAGAAAAACTTTTTCGAGGACAGGAAGACACACATGTATCATCGGTGACAGGAAAAAAAGGTAAAACAATGTAAACAATGATCCCGCTGAGATCTCCATTTCTATAAAGATGAAATTACAGCCCAATTCAGTGCGTGTTGTGCATCCATTGCCATGGAAACCATCCCAAACCTTGTATACAATCGCCCGAGGAGACGGATACAAGGGAAGAAACATTTTTATTAGTCTACGAAGATTTCCTTTTAGAAAAAAACAGTCCTGGAAACCTCAGGATTTCCGAAAAGGATCCAGATCTCCGCACAGAAAATAAAATCTACCCCAGCGCTGGGTATAATCCGCAACTGGACATTTTTTTATCTTTTGTTGCATCTCAGCACTGCTGATCTCCTGTAGCCTCTTTGCAGCCACTTCCTGTCTGCATGCACTGCAGGGAAGCGGGTTTCCTGAATAATGGACCACGCCTGTGCAAAGTGCTGAAAAGGGTCACTTCCAGTTCTCAATCGGAAACCATTGAGGCAGGGTGACAACGCAGGATCACAACTGGGAGAGAGGAGATAAAGCGGTGTCACCCTTAATTTAATATCTTAAAATCTAAATTTTTTTTGCTTGAAAAAAGGACTTCGAACCCCCCCAAACATTCAGGCTGGGCTCACACTATGTGCGGTGCACAGCAGGGGGTCCGGCCTGTCCCCATTCACATTTTCCGGTCCGAATTTTCACCTGAATTTGGAGCCAAAGACGCACATGACCCTTCAGCAGTGCGCTCCGCGGCCGCCCCGTAGATGTGTGAACCGGGCTCCATTGAGAGATGGTCACACACTCTCCTGTCATGCGAATTGGATGCGGAGAAACCCTCATCCAAATTCGCATAAGTGTGAGCCCAGGAGAATAAAATGGTGGCTGTTGGAATCTTTTTTAGGCCTCATGATATTTGTGCAGCTGTTTATCAAACATGCTTGTGTGGGCTTTAGGGCCGATGTCCTGTCACATTGTGTCCCCCATCGGATAGTGTCTGCTGTGTACTGCGCATGCGGATCACGCTTCAAAGGGCACTGCGTGCGTAAACAAGCCCTCAAATTGATTATCTGCAAAGGCTTTTAAATTGGTATCGTAGTTTCATGGTTTCATGGGTGTGTCCAATTTTTAGGGTTGACATATATTTGGTATTTACGCGATGCAACCTCATATTTTAGATTTTAAAAAAATTCAATAAAAAAAAGTGGTTAATATATTGTGTTTGTGTGCCCTAAAATGTATTTGATTTTTTTTTTTTTTTTTTTTTTTTACTGAAATTATACAGTTTAAAAACAGCGCAATTATCGTGCGACATAAAACAGTACATCTATCACCATTTTATTCTCCAGAGTCTCGGCTATCAGAAAATATATTATGTTTTGGGGGTTTTAAAGTAATCTTCAGGCCTTAAATGGGCATGTTTTGGGCAAACACATGGCTTTGGCAGCAAGAGGCCTCTTACACACAGGGCTGTTCCTTTTAGCGTTTGTTCACACGTGAGTTTGAGGGATTAGTAAAACCTTGAGGTTGAGACCCGCTTTTACCCCCCAACCTCTACCCCTTTTAGCTGGGGATGTACACATGCATCCCACTGTGGCCGCGGCAAGAATGATACTTTTCGGAAGGTGTAGAACCTGCTGAATGCAACCCACAACTGAGGTTGCGTCACACAGGCAGTGAGGAGGCGATATGACGTCTCCTCACCACCTGTCAAATGCCGAGGAGCGATTACAATGCAGATCACTTTCCAGAGAGCACTGTACATGTGAATGAGCCACCCCCCCTTAGTGCGTCAGAAGGGAAAGGTGCCATGTCCACCCTTGCTAAAAGAAGCCCATCAAAGTCTATGGCAGGCTGCGGCAGAATGCTGTACCGGTTTGTATGGCGCTGTGAGTTCAGGGATAAAAGAGGTCTCCGGACCCTCATCCTTGAACGAAGAGGGCCCTATATGCTGGTGGCTTTAGGTGGTCACATTAAAGGGTTAGTTCACGTTACAAAAAAAAAAAAATTGCCTATGCAGAGAAGGGGCTTCTGTAGATAAAGACAAACGGTGCAGCTCTGACTTAGCCCCGGTTCACACTGCCGCCACTTTGATTCCGACAGGTCGGCGCGACTTCATCGTGGCTTTCATACGACTACTTTAAAACAGAAGTCAATGCAAGTAGGGCTGCCACCTGCCCAGGATTCACCCGGACAGTCTGGGTTTTGAATCATGTGTCTGGGTCTCAGTCTGCCTGAAACCCGGACACATCATTTAGACCGGGCTGTGGCTCCCTAAGTAACTGAGATAGCCACACACAAGTCTGTTGCTGTCCGAGAGCTGCGGACAACTGTCTGTGGGCAGATTAGGCATCACTGGGGGCTATGATGTCAGCAAGAACAATTTGGCAACACCCACTGTTCGCCACAGCATGCATAGCGCACCGCATTCTTACGCTCCTTGGGGCACCTGAAGGTGTAATCCTATTGTGTACACTACGGGAAAAAGTGCCCTGTGCCGCTATGGGGTATGGGTTTGGCTTGAAGAAAAAGGTGGCAACCCTAAATGCAAGTCGTATTTGAAGTTGCACCAAAAGCAGTGCAAGAACCCCTTTCTAGAACGGTTCTATTGCCGCCAATAGGGCGCGACTTGTCATGCGACTTTGAACTATCAAGTCGCATGACAAGTCGCGGCAGTGTGAACCAGGACTAAAAGATGAATAGGTGCTATAGGGGTAGGCAACTTCTGTACCTTATGAAGCCTGACAGGAATACTTCTAGGACGTTGCTTGGAGGTTGCTAAGTGAGGCCTAGTCATTGCTGCTCACCTCCAGCATCACAGGATCGAGCGCAGAGCTCAGAGTTACTGCATTAGGCGGGAAAAAGCATGTGAAGGGGGTTTGAATCAGAGAAAGAGCTCACTCTTGTGATGGTGGAGGTGAACAGTAATAGCTGGAACTCACTGAGCAATGTCCTGGGAGTATTCCAGTCAGGCTTCAGGAGGTACATAAATGGCCTACACCTATAGCAAGGGGCGCTATTCAATCTAATTCTGGCCACTATATGAAAAATCGGCTGAACCCATTTTAGAAAAGCGGACATTCGGCCGTGAGAGCAAACGATAGTGCCATCATGTAATGACTGATAAATTGTTCAGTGGACATAAATGAATCAATTTTTTTGTTCGTTTTTTTACATATACCTAGTGAAAACAGTTTGGGCGGGAAACACATTAACCACTTGCTTACTGGTTAAACCCCCCTCCTGTCCTGTCCCCCCTCCTGTCCAGACCAATTTTCAGCGCTGATGCACTTTGAATGACAATTGCGCGGTCATGCTACACTGTACTCAAAATTACATTTCTATAAAAAAATATATAATAATAAAAAAAATATATATATATATATATTTATATTTTGTTATAAAATTTTGCAAACAGGCAATTTTTCTCCTTCATTGATGTACGCTGATGAGGCGGCACTGATGGGCACCGATAGGTGGCAGTGATGGGCACTGATGGGTGGCAGTGATGGGCACTGATGGGTGGCAGTGATGGGCACTGATGGGTGGCAGTGATAGGCAGCACTGCTAGGTAGCACTGATTGGCATCACTGGTGGGTATTGATAGGTGGCACTTGTGGGCATTGATAGGTGACACTCATGGGCATTGATAGGTGACACTCATGGGCACTAGCAGGTGTCAATGGCAGGGGGTACTGGTGGGCACAGATGAGGCATAATTGCCTCTTCCTCTTCGGGACCGATGTCCCTTGCAGATAAGCCGGTGATCGGCTTTTTTTTCTGCTCACGATGTCAACGTGAGGAGAAAAAAAAAAATGATTACCGAGCTTTTGTTTACATCACGTGATCAGCTGTCATTGGCTGACAGCTGATCACGTGGTAAGGGGCCGGGACCGACCCCTTACACAGATCTGTGATCACCTGAGTCTCAGTGACTCGGTGATCACAGCGCGTGCCGGAGCGTGCAAAGGGGAGTCCGTCCTACGACGGCCTCCCGGAAATTCAGGTCCGTGCTGTGGCCGTCATTCGGCTATAGCGCGGATGGCAAGTGGGTAACCTTTAAAATCGTAAAATTTCCAAACTTGTAACTTAGCAAACAAACCATTAGGCTGCGACATTCCTGGTAGAAATTCCTAACCTCTCATCCTGAATCTACAATAAAAAGCCTAAAAACAAAAACCTCAATGAATGCAATGCGTAGTGTGTTATTTTACCTCAGACCCCTGACTAATTTTTAGCACTTCCCTAAAAGATGTTAAAACAGCGAGGAAACAATTTGCGCGTTGTGCATCAAAATAGGAAAAAATTACGGCGTTACAGAAACATGGCAGGGAGTTTTGTGTTTCTCGACGCCAAGACCCTGTATGCTTTTTGTCTGAGGTAAAAAATAAAATAAAAGAAGCGGAACAAAACGGCAAGGGAAGTTTTTCTGGTCTGGATCTCCAATGGTGGACCTGCCACATAGATGTGGGGGTGAGGAGCCTGCCCTGGGCGTTCAGACTGACATTAACGGGGCTCTTTGTCCTCCATTCATGGCCTCCTCCTCCTCCCTCCTTTTTACATTTTTATCTGGGTAGCCATGGGAACCTCCCGTGGCCGCCCCTTCAAGCGTTTCCAGCCGTCCAAAGCCCAGCCGGGGGTGTGAAAAGGGTACCGAGTCAAAGGCCAGATTTGCCTCCTCGCAATCCGAATGCCAACTTTTGTCAGGCCACAATAGGCCCGGTTGCCATGGCAACCATTTTGTGTGAGGAGGATTTCACTCACAATGGGGTTCCTATTAAGAAGCTGCGAGCTCCAGTCATTTTCTATAAAAGCAGCGAGGGGGGAGAAGGGTGGAAAGAGATATTTGTGGGTCTCGTTAGAGGGCCCGTCTTCCCAAAAATTTGTATTTTTGGTACTGAGGAAATAAACGTATACAGACATTTTCCTTGGGGTTAGGGCAGCCCTTGCCACATCTGTGAAAAAATGATCCACAGAGGAGGGCAATTGACAGGCAGCTTGGAGGTGAAATGTTTCCTTCCTCACCGTTTGTTTTAACGCTGAAAAAGGCGAAACACCACGTTGCATTGCACGCAGTTTTCGTTGCTGAACCGTTCAGTTGAATGGGACCTGTTTGGTGGCAATTCCTTCAAACGTAACATTTTTGTTCATGCTGAAGCAGATGTAAAACCCTGGGCGGCTGCCTGTCATTGTTTAGGCCTCATTCACACGGGTGTACTACGGCATACACCAGTGCAATGGCCGCGTTTACCCATATAGAGACGCACAGGTGTCCCTGTGGAGGCAGTCCAATTCAGACAGTGTGTGTTCAAGGCTGTGTATCCGTATTGATATCAAATTAGGAGCAGCCGCCACATCCACATTGACATAAATTTGAATGATGGCAAGAAAAAAAAAATAATTCCTTCCTGCTTTGACCCCAATGAAGATTAGAAACACAGAATGAATGTTCTTAACACAAAAAATTTCAACCAAAAATATATGTGTATGAGCCACATAAGTCTAAAGTCCCATACACACAGGCCGAACATCGCACGGTATCGGCCGATCTAATAGAAACCGGCCAACAGTCAGTCCGTGTGTACAGGGCATGACCAAATAAGGTCTACCGATCGATATTCGATCAGCGCTCGCGTTTGTGCATATTTACATGCATTTGATTGCGTTGCGCTGAAAAAAAAAAGAAAAAAGTAGTATAGGCCGTACTTTTTTCAGCACTGGACAAAGGCAAAGCAACGCAACGCGCTGGTGTGAACTGCATTCATAACAAACTTTTTTTTTTTTTGGTTGCCATGTGTTTGGAATGCGCTCACAAACGCACCCCAGCGCATCTGGTGTGAATGAACCCTAAGGCTGCATTCACACCTTTCAGGCAGAAAATCGCGCGAATTGCGGCGTTTTTTCGCGGCGTTTTTTACCGCGATTTGCGGCGTTTTTTTACCGCGATTCGCGGCGTTTTTTACCGCGTTTTGCCGCGAATTTTGTGCAGAGCAAAAGGTCACCAATGTAAAAAGAATAAAAACGTCCAAATCTGCCCGATTCGCGCGACAAAAAAGGGTCCGGAACTTGTTTGAGCTTCAGGCGTAGGGCTTCAGGCGTTTTGGAGTGGAGATGTGAACCATCTCCATAGAGAATAATGTATTTTTTCCCCTCTAGCTTTTGTAGCTTCAGGCTTCAAGCTACAAAACGCCCAGGTGTGAATGCAGCCTTAGGGTTCATTCACACCAGATGCACCCTAAGGGTTCATTCACACCAGATGCACCCCAAGGGTTCATTCAAATCAAATGCCCCCCAAGGGTTCATTCAAATCAAATGCCCCCCAAGGGTTCATTCACACCAGATGCACCCCAAGGGTTCATTCACACCAGATGCACCCCAAGGGTTCATTCACACCAGATGCACCCCAAGGGTTCATTCAAATCAAATGCCCCCCAAGGGTTCATTCAAATCAAATGCCCCCCAAGGGTTCATTCACACCAGATGCACCCCAAGGGTTCATTCACACCAGATGCACCCCAAGGGTTCATTCACACCAGATGCACCCTAAGGGTTCATTCACACCAGATGCACCCCAAGGGTTCATTCAAATCAAATGCACCCCAAGGGTTCATTCACACCAGATGCACCCCAAGGGTTCATTCACACCAGATGCACCCCAAGGGTTCATTCACACCAGATGCACCCCAAGGGTTCATTCACACCAGATGCACCCCAAGGGTTCATTCAAATCAAATGCACCCCAAGGGTTCATTCAAACCAAATGCACCCCAAGGGTTCATTCAAATCAAATGCACCCCAAGGGTTCATTCACACCAGATGCACCCCAAGGGTTCATTCACACCAGATGCACCCCAAGGGTTCATTCACACCAGATGCACCCCAAGGGTTCATTCAAATCAAATGCACCCCAAGGGTTCATTCACACCAGATGCACCCCAAGGGTTCATTCACACCAGATGCACCCCAAGGGTTCATTCACACCAGATGCACCCCAAGGGTTCATTCAAATCAAATGCACCCCAAGGGTTCATTCAAACCAAATGCACCCCAAGGGTTCATTCAAATCAAATGCACCCCAAGGGTTCATTCACACCAGATGCACCCCAAGGGTTCATTCACACCAGATGCACCCCAAGGGTTCATTCACACCAGATGCACCCCAAGGGTTCATTCACACCAGATGCACCCCAAGGGTTCATTCACACCAGATGCACCCTAATGTCGCGTACACACGGATGGATTTTCCGACGGGAAATGTTCGATGGGAGCTTGTTGTTGGAAATTCTGACTGTGTGTAGGCTCCATCGGACATTTTCCATCGGAATTTTCGACAAACAAAATTTGAGAGCTGGTTCATTCACACCAGATGCACCCTAAGAGTTCATTCACACCAGATGCACCCTAAGAGTTCATTCACACCAGATGCACCCTAAGAGTTCATTCACACCAGATGCACCCTAATGCCGCGTACACACGGATGGATTTTCCGACCGGAAATGTTCGATGGGAGCTTGTTGTTGGAAATTCTGACTGTGTGTAGGCTACATCGGACATTTTCCATCAGAATTTTCGACAACCAAAATTTGAGAGCTGGTTCATTCACACCAGATGCACCCTAAGGGTTCATTCACACCAGATGCACCCTAAGGGTTCATTCCCACCAAATGCACCCCAAGGGTTCATTCCCACCAAATGCACCCCAAGGGTTCATTCCCACCAAATGCACCCCAAGGGTTCATTCCCACCAAATGCACCCCAAGGGTTCATTCACACCAAATGCACCCCAAGGGTTCATTCACACCAAATGCACCCCAAGGGTTCATTCACACCAGATGCACCCCAAGGGTTCATTCACACCAGATGCACCCTAATGCCGCGTACACACGGATGGATTTTCCGACGGGAAATATTCGACGGGAGCTTGTTGTTGGAAATTCTGACTGTGTGTAGGCTCCATCGGACATTTTCCATCGGAATTTCCGACAAACAAAATTTGAGAGCTGGATCTCAAATTTTCTGACAACGCGGTACCAATCTCGTTCAGCACGGACCGGCCGAGATTCAAACTGTTAACGGGCAGGCTGAATGTACCAAGTTGATCAATCAACCAGCCCGCTGGATTTTCTTGCGATTATCACTAGTGGCAGCTAAAGCCGCTAGCAATAAAATGCTATGCAAATATGCATATACGAAATGCAAAAAAAAAAAAGAAAAAGGAATCGCTTAACAAATGCACGCTGACACATTACAGTGCGTCGCAAAAGAAATGCAACGTGCAAGCGTTGTGTGAATGAGCCTTTCGATTTACCAAAACAATGTAATATGAGGACCTACCTCATTTGACCAATTGATTTATATCCAATCAGACAGGCCCAGACAGGAAATTGTACGATTAGATTGTAACATGTGTGATCATATGAAAAATATCAGTTTATGAAAAACACCGAAACACCACGTTGCATTGCACGCAGTTTTTGTCGCTGAACCGTTCAGTTGAATGGGACCCGTTTGGTGACAATGCTTTCAAACGTAACATTTTTGTTCATGCTGAAGCAGATGTAAAACCCTGGGCGGCTGCCTGTCATTGTTTAGGCCTCATTCACACGGGTGTACTACGGCATACACCAGTGCAATGGCCGCGTTTACCCATATAGAGACGCACAGTTGTCTCTGTGGAGGCAGTCCAATTCAGTCAGTGTGTGTTCAAGGCTGTGTATCCGTATTGATATCAAATTAGGAGCAGCCGCCACATCCACATTGACATAAATTTGAATGACGGCAAGAAAAAAAAAAAAAAAAAATTCCTTCCTGCTTTGACCCCAATGAAGATTAGAAACACGGAATGAAATTTCAACCAAAAATATATATGTGTATGAGCCACATAAGTCTAAAGTCCCATACACACAGGCCGAACATCGCACGGTATCGGCCGATCTAATAGAAACCGGCCAACATTCAGTCCGTGTGTACAGGGCATGACCAAATAAGGTCTACCGATCGATATTCGATCAGCGCTCGCGTTTGTGCATATTTACATGCATTTGATTGCGTTGCGCTGAAAAAAAAAGAAAAAAAGTAGTATAGGCCGTACTTTTTTCAGCACTGGACAAAGGCAAAGCAACGCAACGCGCTGGTGTGAACTGCATTCATAACAAACTTTTTTTTTTTTTGGTTGCCATGTGTTTGGAATGCGCTCACAAACGCACCCCAGCGCATCTGGTGTGAATGAACCCTAAGGGTTCATTCACACCAGATGCACCCTAAGGGTTCATTCACACCAGATGCACCCCAAGGGTTCATTCAAATCAAATGCCCCCCAAGGGTTCATTCAAATCAGATGCACCCCAAGGGTTCATTCACACCAGATGCACCCCAAGGGTTCATTCACACCAGATGCACCCCAAGGGTTCATTCACACCAGATGCACCCCAAGGGTTCATTCACACCAGATGCACCCCAAGGGTTCATTCAAATCAAATGCACCCCAAGGGTTCATTCACACCAGATGCACCCCAAGGGTTCATTCACACCAGATGCACCCCAAGGGTTCATTCACACCAGATGCACCCTAAGGGTTCATTCACACCAGATGCACCCTAAGGGTTCATTCAAATCAAATGCACCCCAAGGGTTCATTCAAATCAAATGCACCCCAAGGGTTCATTCAAATCAAATGCACCCCAAGGGTTCATTCAAATCAAATGCACCCCAAGGGTTCATTCACACCAGATGCACCCCAAGGGTTCATTCACACCAGATGCACCCCAAGGGTTCATTCACACCAGATGCACCCCAAGGGTTCATTCACACCAGATGCACCCCAAGGGTTCATTCAAATCAAATGCACCCCAAGGGTTCATTCACACCAGATGCACCCCAAGGGTTCATTCACACCAGATGCACCCCAAGGGTTCATTCACACCAGATGCACCCTAAGGGTTCATTCACACCAGATGCACCCCAAGGGTTCATTCACACCAGATGCACCCCAAGGGTTCATTCACACCAGATGCACCCCAAGGATTCATTCACACCAGATGCACCCTAATGTCGCGTACACACGGATGGATTTTCCGACGGGAAATGTTCGATGGGAGCTTGTTGTTGGAAATTCTGGACTGTGTGTAGGCTCCATCGGACATTTTCCATCGGAATTTTCGACAAACAAAATTTGAGAGCTGGTTCATTCACACCAGATGCACCCTAAGGGTTCATTCACACCAGATGCACCCTAAGAGTTCATTCACACCAGATGCACCCTAAGAGTTCATTCACACCAGATGCACCCTAAGAATTCATTCACACCAGATGCACCCTAAGAGTTCATTCACACCAGATGCACCCTAATGCCGCGTACACACGGATGGATTTTCCGACCGGAAATGTTCGATGGGAGCTTGTTGTTGGAAATTCTGACTGTGTGTAGGCTCCATCGGACATTTTCCATCGGAATTTTCGACAAACAAAATTTGAGAGCTGGTTCATTCACACCAGATGCACCCTAAGGGTTCATTCCCACCAAATGCACCCCAAGGGTTCATTCACACCAGATGCACCCCAAGGGTTCATTCACACCAGATGCACCCTAAGAGTTCATTCACACCAGATGCACCCTAATGCCGCGTACACACGGATGGATTTTCCGACGGGAAATATTAGACGGGAGCTTGTTATTGGAAATTCTGACTGTGTGTAGGCTCCATCGGACATTTTCCATCGGAATTTCCGACAAACAAAATTTGAGAGCTGGATCTCAAATTTTCTGACAACGCGGTACCAATCTCGTTCAGCACGGACCGGCCGAGATTCAAACTGTTAACGGGCAGGCTGAATGTACCAAGTTGATCAATCAACCAGCCCGCTGGATTTTCTTGCGATTATCACTAGTGGCAGCTAAAGCCGCTAGCAATAAAATGCTATGCAAATATGCATATACGAAATGCAAAAAAAAAAAAGAAAAAGGGATCGCTTAACAAATGCACGCTGACACATTACAGTGCGTCGCAAAAGAAATGCAACGTGCAAGCGTTGTGTGAATGAGCCTTTCGATTTACCAAAACAATGTAATATGAGGACCTACCTCATTTGACCAATTGATTTATATCCAATCAGACAGGCCCAGACAGGAAATTGTACGATTAGATTGTAACATGTGTGATCATATGAAAAATATCAGTTTATGAAAAGGAATCTGTAATTCAGCAGTGCAAACAAAGCGATCCTTTGCATCCAACGGTCTAAAAATCGATAAACCTTATGTAATCTTCTATATAAATAAGTCAATATTTGCTCATTGACCGCAATGTTACAATTGTAAACCCAGAAGCACGCAATTCTGTCTCTAGCTAAAGAAAAAAAATATATATGCTTTGTCACGCAAAGAGGTGATACCAGAGACGGGGACTCTTCTACTACAACCGCCCTGAAAAGGTTAATATTTGTTCATTTCAGAACACGCCCCATGCAGCATATTTCATCGATCGGAGAAGCGTTTGAGTTTTGTTTGCATTCCCCCAAAAACAAAAAAAAATGTAAAAAAGGAAAGTGTGCAAATAGCGGACCCGCATAGCTGCCAGTCACTCCTGGCATCTAGGGGCAATGGCATAGCTGGAGGATTTGTTCCTAGAAATTTTCCCTCCAATTCTACGAAGTAGTAAATGTCCCATTTAAGCGTTCAATTCCACTTAAAACACATACACCTGGATGGTTCTCCACCCGAGAATGTGAAAGTTGCATTCTCTGCTTTATACAGGTGTCATAAACCATTGCCATTTTCTTTCACCTGCCTTTGCATCTTGGTGTTGCTGTTCTCCTGCTACTTTTTTCAGCCATTTCTCATATGAATGCATGCCTTTCAAAACAGACCTCACAGTGTGTGAAAAATAAATAAAAAGGTTATCCGATAAGGGTTTAGCCCTACGTTAAAATTTCCCATGGACGTGACAAATATTTCAAGAGTGAGCACAAGCCCGTTAAAGCAAGGTGGGTTATATATGAGAATTAAAAAAAAAAAAAAAAAATGTAATCTAAAATTATTATATAAATTGTAAAATGGTTTTCTTGCTTCTAATGCGGTGTACACACGGTCGGAATTTCCGATGGAAACAGTTCGATGGGAGCTTTTCATCGGATTTTCCGACTGTGTGTATGCCCATCGGTCTTTTTCTGTCAGAATTTCCGACGGACTTTGGATTGAGAACCTGTTCTTAATTTTTCCGACGGAAAACCTTTCTATCGGATTTTTCGATCGTGTGTATGCAATTCCGACACGCAAAATTCAGACGCGTGCTCGGAAACAATTCAACGCATGCTCGGAAGCATTAAACTTCCCTTTTATAGTGCAGTCGAACATGTTTTATGCCGTTGTGTTACAGACCGTTGGAATTTGGTGTGACCGCGTGTAGGCAAGACAGTTTAAGTGAAATTCCGTCGGAATTCCGACGGGAAAACCATCAGAGCTTTTTCCGATGAGAATTCCGACCGTGTGTACGTGGCATAAGTGTGTGCATGACAGCAAACAGAGCCATGTGTGTGTTACCAATATACAATGTATAAAACTAAGTGAGCAGAGGACAGCCATAACAATTCTTCTGCGTTTGGTCCTTGTGGATAACTACAACTCTTACTGCTATAGATGCCTTCACCAAATTCACACCATGAATGTCACTTCAATGTCAAATGATAACCTATTATCAATCCAAAATGACTGCTCGCTTCATGCAGGTTTTGTTTTCCCATACAAGTCTAGGGTAATGCAACACAGATCAACTGCAGGTCAGAAGGTGGTCTACTACAGGTCAGAAGGTGTTCTACTACAGGTCAGAAGGTGGTCTACTACAGGTCAGAAGGTGGTCTACTACAGGTCAGAAGGTGGTCTACTACAGGTCAGAAGGTGGTCTACTGCAGTTTAAAAAAAAGTCCACTACAGGTCAAAAGGATGTCTACTGCAGATTAGCAGAAGGCCTAACACAGGTCAGAAGGAGCTGTCCTGTAGGTCAGAAGGAGGAGATCTACTAAAGACCAGACCGAGGTCTTCTGCATATCAGAAGACGGTCAACTGCAGATCAGAAGAAGTTTTACTGCAGGTCAGGAGATCTACTGCAGGTCAGAAGGAGGTCTACTGCAGGTCAGAAGGCGGTCTACTGCAGGTCAGAAGGCGGTCAGCTGCAAATCAAGAGGTCTACTGTAGATCAGAAAGAGATCAACTGCAGGGCAGAAGGAGGTCAACTGCAGACCAGAAGGACATCAGCTGCAAATCAGGAGGTCTACTGTAGATCAGAAAGAGATCAACTGCAGGGCAGAAGGTATTGAACTGCAGATCAGAAGGTGGTCAGCTGCAGATCAGGAGGGAGATCAACTGCAGGGCAGAAGGAGGTCAACTGCAGATCAGGAGGACCACTGCAGGTCAAATGCACCTGTCAATGAATTCAGAATGATCTCAGAAGCATCTCAAACCAATTTCAAACTAATGTCATCAACCAACAACAAGTCCGTCCACACAAGCCCTTAGGCTAGCCGCTCACCTAAAAGTTAACTTGGACATGCAGACACTATTGGATCGCCTTCATGGATGTGACTCCAGTAGTCCTGCCATGAATATAAATGGTCACCTTAGGGTTAGGGCAAGAGCTCAAACTCTGCAGATCCTGGCTCTCTAAGGTAGAACAATAGCAATTAGAAAATGTTCTGCTCCCGCTAAAAGAATTGGTTTGTAGGTGCTAGCCTACCCCAAACACAACAACATCATCTAATCTCTGCTGTCAATGGTTGTCAATAGACAAGAGAGGACAATCACTCAAAAAACCCTGTCTGACCTAGATTGTACTGTTGATGGTTTGTGGTGCCCCTACCCCTCTCATAACTATTTCACAAGGTCTTTTGGTCCCGCTTTGGCTATAAACAAAACACAAAAGTCTCATTAAAAGTCCAATTTATAGCCAAAACTTGATCAGAACCCATTCTAAGATGACTGGACCATGCTCTCATGTCCCATAATTCTTGGGAGGTCTAGGGCTAGTTTGTTAGAACCTTCTGACTTATGTTTTTTTCCCCCTTTTTATTGAGTTTGGTTAAGTGGTGTACAAGAACATATGCCAAAAATGCCAGGAACAAAAACACACAACAAAATACACCAAGATTCAGACTTCTGCAAATTGTTGCTAATGCCCTTGTTTTTGCTTGAAGACCTGAAAATCATCCATCTACCATATACAGGCAAGATGAAGATTGCGGAAATCAGCCCTTTTGTAACTGTCCATCAGCTCTAATATAATAGAACGTATGGCAGACTAAAAAAAAAAATATGACTAATTTGTCCGTCTGATTCACAAGTGAAGGGTTTAGGATGGAGCCGTCTACTTATAGCATTATTCTTAAGCTTTGAGGAGACCAGAGACCATTAGGCCGGGTCTGACTTTTGCAGAGACAGAGCAGGTTTGGTCACCTTGGCCCCCTGAGCCATTTACTCGCAGCTTTGGTCTTTGCTTGACCTGTGAGACGTCTGGGACGGGTGTCGGCCTTGTCCTCCGTCTCCACTCCTATCCGTCACCACATCATGATACTTATCTGCATCGCCCCTGGGGTGTATGTGTAAACAAGCCATAATCACGCTGTAAAGGGGCTACTTTGTAGTAAAGATACACTTGAAAGCAAAGCCACTATGTCCCGTCATTAGCAGGTGTTTCTGTATACAAGGTGTTTTACAGAAATTGTAGTGTAGAGGTGATGATCAGATACTAATGGAATCCACAAACTGCTATTTACACCCTGTCTGGGACCTGAACTAGTAAAATAAAACACAAAAAAAAAAAAAAAATCGTAAACTAAATCTAGCAGTAGTTAGTCACATTCAGTCTATTAACAAGAACCTGCCTAGTTGAATGTCACTAACTACTACTAGATACACCATGACCTGGATAGACAAGAACCTTTGCAGACATTATAAACAAAAATACTTAGAGTCCATTCGCACAGGGGCAACTTTGGATCCGACTTGAAGTCGCCCCAAGTCGCGCGACATGAGGCACGTCTTAATGCACACTACTGAAGTCGCTCAGACTTCTGAAAAGGTTCCTGTACTACTTCAATCCGACTTCTAGGCAACTTGTACCCATTGATTTCAATGGAAGTTGCCTCCAAGTCGGATCCCCTGTCTTAACTGAAGCAACTTTCCAGGAAGTAAAAATAGTTTTCTAGGCAAACCCCTCCCTCCCACAGACCTGATTATTATGTGATTGGCCACTGGCAAAGTCCCCTGTCCTGGAGGCAACTTCAAGTTGCCTCAAGTCGTGCTGTGATTCATACTCAAGTCGTGTCCAAGTTGCCTCCCAAAGTCACGCTGGAAGTCGTGTTGCCCCTGTGTGAATGGACTCTTACGGTCGGAAATTCCGACCACAAAATCCGTCCGATTTTTTCCGACGGACTTTGTCCGACACTGGTGTTGCATACACACGGTCGGACAAAGTTGTCGGAAAATCCGATCCTTCTGAACGTGGTGACGTTCGTTGCGTACGATGAAACTACGTAGAGGCTAGTAGCCAATAGCTTTGGTCTTGTAATGTGATCTGAGCATGCATGGCACTTTGTCCGTCGGAATTCGCTACACACGATCGGAAAAAGTCCTATCGGGCTTTGTTGTCGGAAAATTTGAGAGCAGGATCTCAAATCTTTTCCGTCGGAAATTCTGACGGAAAAAGTCCGATGGAGCCCACACACGGTCGGATTTTCCGACAACATGGTCCGATAGGACATTTTCCGTCTGAAATTCCGACCGTGTGTACGGGGCATAACTGTGTTTGTGGATATGTTTACAAAGAAACAAGCTGAGGCTGCCCATATAAGTGAGATGGGTTATTTGGTGGGATTAGGTGATGACGTCATGTCTATAGGAGCAAGTAACCTTGCCTGAGGGCCACTGTCTTCAGGAGCCATCCACTGAGCAGATTAGAAAAATGTGCAGCATTTGAAAAAAGTCTCCCAGCGCTGCTCATCTCTTCTGCTCTCCATAGGAACAAAGATGGCATCTAGCCAAGTGGAGCTGCCGTGTTGCCATGCTTGACAGTTGTCTCAAGCGATGCAAGAATCAAGAGCATAGCTTGCGATTACCAAGATGGCTACCTTGAAGTAAACCTGTGCATTGCTCATGTAGGTCAAAGCTCTTGGTTCACTTTAATGGCAACCCCTGCAGCAGCTTATAATTGCCTTCCCTTAATCTTCCCACCGTTTCGGTCTATCCACCAGAAGCAAAGACAAAAACCTTATATTGGTATGGGGCAGCATGTGACCTACTCCCATGGAAGCGGTTTATTGGCGATCGGCTATTTATTAAAAAATTATTTATTTAAAGTTTTTTTAGCAAAATACAAAAACACAGCATATACAGTATAAGGATACCATTCAAAAACGAAATCAACACGTCTTCAGGGAAAACTCCCTGTACAAAAAGTACTAGAAGGAAAAACAAAATCCGTGGCTACTCCGGAACATAGCAATCAACTGCAAGAGGGTTCCCAACCACAGGGAAAGCAGGGGCCCATCTTCCGCCATCAGGGTTTGCCTTCCACTTATATATAAAGCTATAATTCTAGGTCTCCGAAGTAGAAGAAAAAAAAAGGGTGGGTCTACATGGCCCGGCGGGCGAGAAAATAACTTATAGGACAAAGATAGGCTGTGTCAAATTGGGGAGGATGAGTGCATAACTGTTAATTTCCTCACTTAACAGAGTTTGTAGTGTCCGTTTTCAAAAAATGTCTAATGCCCCGTACACACGGTCGGAATTTCCGACTGAAAATGTCCTATCGGACCATGTTGTCGGAAAATCCGACCGCGTGTGGGCTCCATCTGACTTTTTCCGTCGGAAATTCCGATGGAAAAAATTTGAGATCCTGCTCTCAAATTTTCCGACAACAAAGTCCGATCGGACTTTTTCCGATCGTGTGTAGCGAATTCCGACGGACAAAGTGCCACGCATGCTCAGATCACATTAGAAGACCAAAGCTATTGGCTACTAGCCTCTACGTAGTTCCCTCGTACGCAACGAACATCACCACGTTCAGAATGATCGGATTTTCCAAAAACTTTGTCCGACCGTGTGTATGCAACACCAGTGTCGGACAAAATCCGTCGGAAAAAATCTGACGGATTTTGTGGTCGGAATTTCCGTCCGTGTGTACGGGGCATTAGTTGGAACACTTTCCAAAATGGCAAAGGTGGGTCTGTCATTAGTTGAAGTTGACAAAGATTTGGAGATTGGCTATTTAAGCACCCACACGGGGACAGGAATAGGATCCTCGTTCCCAACACTAGATTACGTACTCTGCCAAGAAAAATTTTGCAAGATAATATTGAATAATGCTTGACGTCCAGAAGATATGCACGCACATTGTCTGCAGTCATTCAAGTAATATAAGATGGCAAAATAGACACTGAAATCCTTCCCGTCCCACAAATTTATTTTTCTGGTCGTATACCCAAACATTTAGGTAATTATTCTTACATGGTGGTCAACTTGTGGAATTACGACAATGATTTTGGATGGTGTAGTTACAGGGGTGTCCAAACTTTTTTCAAAGAGGGCCAGATTTCATGAAGTGAACATGCGTATGGGCCGACCATTTTGCCTGACATTTTTTGAACCATTAAAATTAAATGCAAATTAAATATTTTATGCAAAGGCATACTATTCATTTCATAACATTGATGACAATATATGATGATATATAATATATAGATCTTCTCTTCGCCACTCAGGGTAACAACGAGCTCAGACGTGTTAGGTTTAAAAAAAAATATTACATATATATATATATATATATCTATCTCTCTCTCTCTCTCTCTCCCCATTTCTCTCTCTATATATATATTTCGCTCTCTCTCTATATATACACATTTCGCTCTCTCTATATATATTTCGCTCTCTCTCTATCGCTCTCTCTGTATTTCTCTCTCTCTCTCTCTCTCTCAAAAGGAAAGGAATTGCGTTCCAGTTTGATGTGGCCCCCCCAAGTATATCCATCCTTGGCCCCCAAAGCTTGAGCGTGTTATGTTTTTTATGTTAATATATCCATCTTCTTTAGCCTGACAAATCCTGACCGCCGCGCTCATTCTTAGTATGAGCTGGGGCATGTGGTTGGGCGTGTTCACAATTCTATGTGCCCTAACCCGCAAGGAAGCTTACAGCGCGCAGCGCCACCGCCAATCACAGGCACTGTGACATTTCCCCGATCTCTGCATCTGCAGTCCGCAGATGCAGAGATCGGGAATAGTCACAGTGCCTGTGATTGGCTCTTCGCGCTGTCAGCGTCATAGCGGTTCCGGCACAGACTTGTGAACACGCCCAGCCACACGCCCCGCAACGCCCTGCCACGGTGCTCAGGATTTGTCAGGCTAAAGAAGATAGATATATTAACAGCATAACAAACATAACACGCTTAAGCTTTGGGGGCCACAGATATATATATATGGAAATTCCAAGTGGGGGCCACATCAAACCGGAACGCGGGCCGGACTTTGGACATGCCTGGTATAGTAGGAAGGTTGGAAACCCCTTTTGTTTTTGTTTTTTTACGCACATTGGTGTGCTACCATTCTGAATGGTACTTGAACGTACCATCTCAGCGCACTTGCATTGTAGGTCAATGCAACTCAACAAGTTATTTTGGGGGACGGGGATACCTGGGGGCATAGGTGATTGTACCCCATACACCCAAACTAATGTGCCAGAGAAAATACAGACCGGCCAGCAAAACTGAACCTGCCAATCCACTGGCCAAAGGAAGTCATGACAGGTCAGAAGTGTTTACAGACAACATTTCCAGATTATATTGGATCTTATCTGACATCTGCAGGCACCTTTACTTAGGTTTGTCTCCATATTCCTAGCACACAGCCCCACGATGACCGGTTACCAGGCTTTGATGTCCCCTCCCTTGCTCAAGGACAGTTGTCCCAGTTTCTGCCACTCGTGTCATTCAGGGTGGGCTAGGCTCAGATCTGTGATAATAAACTACAACAAATTAGCACGGGACGAGACGGAAAAGTCATACAGCAGGTGAAATTTCTGAACAGCCATCCTCCCACTTGATTTACAGGTCAGGCTGGACATTTTATAGCCTTGACTTTTACCTGGGGCTGTTGATACAAAAAAACAGTTCTAGTGTAGGAACGAAGGTGATGACGGCTCTAGGGAAGTTGGGCATCTGCAAATCTGGGGGCAATTACAAATACAACAGGCTATTCAGAGAGGATTATCAGTCACCGGAAAGACTTGCAGGAGTGACAAGTTTTAAAGGGTAGGTGACGGAAACGATACCAATGTTTATGGAGATAATTGCCACACTCTCTGTGGAAGGTCAGGGGAAGGATAATGGTCACCTTTCAAAATAATAAAAGGGTTACAAGCAAAGTCCGCTGGGCTTTTTATGTCTCTTAGGACTGGCTTAAAATGTTATTAAACCCTTGAAAAAAAAAAAAAGTATATATAGCATCTTGTGTTTGCAGCACTCTCGCAACAAAATCAGTGCCTTTCTAGGGTGGTTATTCTGCCATGGATGGTCTTCCTGAAGCCACCCTGAAGAGATAGTTCCTGGAAGTTCCCAGGGTTTGTGAGAGAGGACCAGCTGAAGCTCTATTAGATGTGTCCTGCATGGGCAAAGCTCAGGTTCAGTCGTGTAAAGGCCATACATGGGCCATCAGAAGAAGATTTGACATGCAGAATGACACCCAACATTTTTTGGAAAATACAGTAAATTATCACCAGTTTGCATAATTTTTCAGCTAGCTGGAAATGTATTCTTTGCAGTTCAATATCAAACAATGTTATCAATACGAGCAATCATTTAGTTTAGAGCAGTGGTCTTCAAGCTGTAGGTTAGTTGTAGCCCTTTGCTTGCCTTTATCTGGCCCTTGGGGCACTATTCCTCCCACTGACACCAAAGATGAGGCACCATTTTTTCCACTGACACCAACAATGGGGAACTATACCTAACATTACTACCAATGACGCGGCACTATTCTTTCCACTGACACCCATGATGGGGTATTATACCTACCACTACTACCAATGATGGGGCACTAATCCCCCACTGACACCAATGATGGGGCACTAATTCTCCCACTAGCATCAACGATGAGGCACTATTCCTCCCACTGACACCAACGATGGGGCACTATTCCTCCCACTAATACCAATGATGGGGCACCATTCCTGCTCCTACTGGCCACAGGTGCTATGTAACTTATTTACTCCCACTGACCACGATCTGGTCCCCCTAAAGTCTGAAGGACATTAAATTAGCCCTTTATTTGGATAGTTTGGAAAGCCCTGATTTGAAGGACAGGACAAGAGGCCTAATTTTAAATATATCAAAATGTGGACAAATTTATATGGAATTCAAAAGCCATTCTGTCCAATCATGGAGCCAGAACTAAAGTAGCCCTTCTCCACCAGGGTTCCATGGAGATCCAGAGGTTGCTAGGGGTTCCTTGAGCTGCGGTTGATTGACCCCCAAATTGATGGTTCCTCCATAGTTCAAGGGGTCAATGCCACTTGACTAAACCAGCTGCAGGACACCAATGGTCTCTGTAACTGTCTGTAAGGGTGGCATTCTGACCACCACTGGAGGGAATTCTTTCAAAAGGCCACCAATGCATGTTTTCCCACTGGCCATTAAATGGTTTTAGCTTGGGTTAACCAAGACCTAAAAACTATGTCAGGGGTTCCTCTGGGGTACAAAGTTTGAGAAGGGCTGAACTAGAAAAAAAACACTTATGCCGCGTACACACGATCGGACATTCCGACAACAAATGTTCGATGGGAGCTTGTTGAACTAGAAAAAAACACTTATGCCACGTACATACGATCGGACATTCCGACAACAAATGTTCGATGTTCGATGAGCTTGTTGTCGGAAATTCCGACCGTGTGTAGGCTCCATTGGAATTTTTTTTTTTTGTCGGAATTTCCGACAACAAAAATTTGAGAGCTGGTTCTCAAATTTACCGACAACAAAATCCGTTGTCGTAATTCCTTGTTGAACTAGAAAAAAAACTATTCTGCTTGATTCCAAGCATGCGTGGAATTTTGTGCGTCGGAATTGTGTACACACGCTCGGAATCAAGCAGAAGAGTTTTTTTCTAGTTCAACAAACTCCCATCGAACATTTGTTGTCGGAATGTCCAATCGCGTGTAGGCGGCATAAGTGTTTTTTTTTCTAGTTCAGCCCTTCTCAAACTTTGTACCCCAGAGGAACCCACAGACAAAGTTTTTAGGTCTTGGCTACTGGCTATTGAACTTAATTTTTCTCGGCTTGTCGTACGTCACTACTGGGGACCCTAATCTGGGGGGGGGGGGGGGGGGGGACGACTCTGATGGAGATCCTGATGTAGAGGGGGTGCGCTCTGATGGGGAGCCTGATGTAATAGGGGGCTCTGATTGGGATCCTGATGTAAGAGGGGGCTCTTATGGGGATCCTGATGTAAGAGGGGGCTCTTATGGGGATCCTGATGTAAAAGGGGGCTCTGATGGGGATCCTGATGTAAGAGGGGGCTCTGATGGGGATCCTGATGTAAGAGGGGGCTCTGATGGGGATCCTGATGTAAGAGGGGGCTCCGATGGGGATCCTGATGTAAGAGGGGGCTCCGATGGGGATCCTGATGTAAGAGGGGGCTCCGATGGGGATCCTGATGTAAGAGGGGGCTCCGATGGGGATCCTGATGTAAGAGGGGGCTCCGATGGGGATCCTGATGTAAGAGGGGGCTCCGAGGGGGGCTCCGATGGGGATCCTGATGTAAGAGGGGGCTCCGATGGGGATCCTGATGTAAGAGGGGGCTCCGATGGGGATCCCGATGTAAGAGGGGGCTCCGATGGGGATCCCGATGTAAGAGGGGGCTCCGATGGGGATCCCGATGTAAGAGGGGGCTCCGATGGGGATCCCGATGTAAGAGGGGGCTCCGATGGGGATCCCGATGTAAGAGGGGGCTCCGATGGGGATCCCGATGCAAGAGGGGGCTCCGATGGGGATCCCGATGCAAGAGGGGGGCTCTGATGGGGATCCCGATGCAAGAGGGGGGCTCTGATGGGGATCCCGATGCAAGAGGGGGGCTCTGATGGGGATCCTGATGCAAGAGGGGGGCTCTGATGGGGATCCTGATGCAAGAGGGGGCTCTTATGGGGATCCTGATGTAAGAGGGGGCCCACAGACATAGTTTTTAGGTCTTACGTCACCGCGTTCTTGGCGTTCCGAATTTCCGACAACATTTGTGCGACCGCGTGTATGCAAGACAAGTTTGAGCCAACATCCGTCGGAAATAAATCCAGGATTTTTTGTTGTCGGAATGTCCGATCGTGTGTACGCGGCATAAAAGTTAGGTACCACCTGTAATTTTTAAAGGAGCTACCTGGCTCGTGGGATTTGTCTAGCCACGATATAAACATAATATTGTGCATGGGGTTTAGAGTCTAAATAAGTGCCATAAAAGTATTTAAGAGGGGGAGGGCGGCACTGGGCAGATACGGCCAATAAATAGGATGGAATTAGCCGAGTGTCCCTTGTGTCGGAGAAAGTGATGCACAAAAGTAGTGAAGGTTTTTTCCTCGCAGTGAAAGCCATGTATGGCTAGAGGATGAGCGGGGAAGGAAGGAGGCCTTTGTTTTGCGCCTTTCTTTCAGGATGGATAGAGAAGGCAGCCCTGCTGTGCCTAGTCAGAGGTCTCCGTGTCATTGTGAGATGGGAGAATGGGGTATTGTGTCCCCCCCTCCCAGCATTCCCTGGTTCAATAAGTTGCTCCATTGTTCCTCTCCGTGATCAATGCCCTGAGCTGTGCTGAAATCTCCGGAGCTGAGCTGCATCCAACAGAGAGATCAGATCCATTGTCCGAGCTAATCTGCTCCTTGGGATTCTTTATCTCGATCAATGAATGGAAGCCTTCACCTACACCAATCCAATTCTAGATCCATTAGGAAAATCTCCTTCGCTCTATCTTTATATACCCAATGTGGTGAACAGAAAAAGTGTGGCACGCAACATTTTTGGTGGCTTGGGGCCCGTGGGCTTCCTCAAAATAAAAGGTTCCATGGCACACGTGCGTACAGGCCCAAATGGAAATCCCAGATGGTTGCGGCCAAAAACCTAGAAATACTTCTGCCCCAATTCATGTCAAAGAGCAAACATTTACCCAGATGAAGTAACTGGAGTGAAGATGATGAATTACAGCCCAGCATTCTATTTACCGGAATCTCTGAAAACTCCTTCACACGATACAAAGAGAGAAAAAAAAGAGCAATTAATTATGTTCGGCGTGGTCACGCTAGCCTTTGTTATGCATCGACGAAGCAGCAAAAACGCTAAATCGCTTTCTGACGAAAAAAAGGAAAACAGCGCTGAGCCGGGCTTTACCAACTAAATCTACATTTCATTTCACACCGCCAGAAGGAAAAGAAATGGAGGCAACAAAATAATAATACTACACACATTTTTATCCCTCATTCACACTGGGCGTTATGGGTTTTCAACGCCGCTGTCATTCCTGCGTTACCATGCATTGTTAACCGTTACGAATGCGCATATTTGTGGATGATTTTGTTAAATAATGTGTTGGGGGAGCGGGTTAAAACGAACTGATATAATACAGTGTGATCTTATTTATTTTTTTTGCTCAAAAGGCAAAGTTGAAATTAAGGTTGATATAAAACTAGGGTTCTCCAAACTAGGAGGGCCACATCTGGCCCCCTACAAGATTTTATCTGGCCCGCAGATAGAGTCAGTGGCATATCCTCAAAATACGACGATTGGGGATTCAGGTCAGCTGTCTATGGTCTCCGCTTCTGATGCAAGGGGGGCTCAGATGGGGGACCCTGGTGTGAGGGAGGAGGGGGGACACAGATGAGGGACCCTGATGTGGGAGGGGACTCTGATGGGCACCTTGATGTAAGGGGTGCTCTGATATGGACACTGATGTTGGGGGGGAACTCTGAAGGAGACCCTGATGTAAGAGGCGGCTTTGATGGAGATCCTAATGTAGGGGGGGGGGGGGCTCCGATGGGGATCCTGATGTAAGAGGGGGGGGGGCTCTAATATGCACACTGATGTGGGGGGGAGCACTGATGGGGACCCTAATGTGGGGGGGGGACTCTGATGTAGACCCTGATGTAAGAGGGGGCTCTGATGGAGAGCCTGATGTAATGGGGGGCTCTGATGGAGTTCCTAATGTAAGGGGGAGCTTCAATGGGGATCCTGATGTAGAGGGAGGGCACTCTGATGGAGAGCCTGATGTAATGGGGGGCTCTGATGGAGATCCTAATGTAAGGGGGGGGCTTCAATGGGGATCCTGATGTAGAGGGGGGGGCACTCTGATGGAGAGCCTGATGTAATGGGGGGCTCTGATGGAGATCCTAATGTAAGGGGGGGGGGGGGGGCTTCAATGGGGATCCTGATGTAGAGGGGGGCACTCTGATGGAGAGCCTGATGTAATGGGGGGCTCTGATGGAGATCCTAATGTAAGGGGGGGCTTCAATGGGGATCCTGATGTAGAGGGGGGGGCACTCTGATGGAGAGCCTGATGTAATGGGGGGCTCTGATGGAGATCCTAATGTAAGCAGGGGGCGGAAGTCACTTCACTATTTGCACAAGATTTGTGGCTAAATATATGCATGAGTGACTTTGGATACCAGCACAAGTCACTTGGAATTTTGTTATTTGCAAAAATGAATTCCAGTCTTCGTATTGCAAATCCCCCACTCACCAGATCAGAATGATCCTAGTAAGGAAAATTATACTGCTGTCTGAACCTCAACAAAGACAACTGCAAAGCACCAAGTCAGATAAACCTCCTTCAGGTTGGATGTTTCAAAGAGGAGGTGATCTCTCTGGGTACCGCCATACACTCGCTACATGCACTTTACCCCTGCAGGAGTGCTATGATCTGGTGAGTGGGGAACTGAAGGGGAGCACTGAAGTCACTTCACTATTTGCACAAGGTTTGTCGCTAAATATGTTATTTGCGCTACAAAAGACTTTTTTGTGGAGGAACATTAATGCGGCGTACACACGGTCGGAATTTCCGATGGAAACAGTCCGATGGGAGCTTTTCATCGGATTTTCCGACCGTGTGTATGCCCAACGGTCTTTTTCTGTCGGAATTTCCGACGGACTTTGAATTGAGAACCTGTTCTCAATTTTTCCAAAGGAAAACCTTTCTATCGGATTTTCCGATCGAGTGTATGCAATTCCGACACGCAAAATTCCGACGCATGCTCAGAAACAATTCGACGCATGCTCGGAAGCATTAAACTTCCCTTTTATAGTGCTGTCGAATGTGTTTTATGCCGCTGTGTTATTGACGGTCGGAATTTGGTGTGATCGTGTGTAGGCAACACAGCTTGAGCGGAATTCCGTCGGAAAAAACGTCAGAGTTTTTTCCGTCGAGAATTCCGATCGTGTGATTTTTTTCTGATGAATTTTCTGGATGTAATTTCCTCATATTGGATTTTGTATATCGATTTTCAAATTTTTTACCTTTACGGTACTGGTTGGAACCTATACACAACTCTGTAGCCAAACAATTAATAGAGCACTAAATATATACACCTCTTTGGTACAGGATATAGGGTGAGAACCCTTTTAAATACACTAATTTCACACATTGACATATCTCACTGCTTGTTACTTGGTAAATTGCACTCTCACCTAAGAGTGACTCACCCAGGAGGTTCACTCTTCAGGTGACGGGCAGCGCCACTCACCCCTATACTTGCATATATATTTTTACACACTGTTGGTGCCCCAATTTTGGAGCCCCAGGGGAGGCAGCAGCCCAGCCTACATCCAAGCGCGGAATCTGCTCATTTATACAATCTAAAAACAGGTCTCGTCTTTCTACTGGATACTGTCAGCAGTCAGTGACAAGCACAGCTTGACAAACCAGATCAAACAAAAGGTCTGCGATGTTAAACGGTATGTATGTTTTCTATAATAACCTTTATGGCTCTCTTTTGAAGTAGGGATGTACAGCAGGTTTGAGCAGTATGGAGGAGAAAGCCTGAGGATGGTCAGACCATAAATCAATTTCTGTACTGCTTCAGGGTAACTGCCAAAAAAAAGGGGCAGCATTTCATAGAGAGATTTCACAATAATGCCGCGTACACACGATCAGAAATTCGGCCAGCAAAAGACCGATGAGAGCTTTTAGTCGGAAAATGCGACCGTGTGTATGCTGCATCGGACTTTTGCTGGCCGAATTTCAGCCAGCAAAAGATTGAGAGCAGGTTCTCAATTTTTCGGTCAGAAAAAGTTCCGATTGAATGCGCAAAATTCCTATGCATGCTCGGAAACAATTCGACGCATGCTCGGAAGCATTGAACTTAAAGCGGTTTGGTACTAAAAAAAACTGCTTTATCTTATTAAAAGCAGTTAGCAATGCTGATGCACCAATGACCATTAAAAAAAAAAAAAAAAAATTTAACTTACTGTACAGATTTTTCCTCTGGCTTCCGGTCTGTCCTCCCATGGGAGTAGGCGTGTTTTCGGCTGTCCCCCGGCTCCGCAATGACCTCTGGGAGCTGTTTTGCATTCCTCCCATGAAGCCACGGGGGGGCGCCGTCAGCACGAAATCTCGAGAGATTTCCGGCAACGCCGCGCCGTTGTGATGGCAACCAGAAATTTGCGCTGCACGCTGAGCGAACTGAGCGTGCGCGGGAACGAGCGGTGAAAGCTGGGAGCGCAGCATTCACCGCATCCCGGAAGTAAATGCTTGTGGGTTTCTAATGCCCACAAGCAAAATGGAATCGTCTATCAAGCTATTTACAAAGTTATCCAAACGGATGGAATCGGCGGGGAGAAGAACTGCAGCAAGTGAGTTACATGTTATGTATGTCTTTATTTTACACTGAACGAAAAAAAAAAAAAAAAAAAAATGAAAAAAAGATTTCGGCGGAATCCCGCTTTAATTTTCTCGGCTCGCCGTAGTGTTGTATGTCACCGCGTTCTTGACGGTCGAAAGTTTAGCAAACATTTGTGTGACCAATGTGTGTATGCAAGCCAAGCTTGAGCGGAATTTCGTCGGACATCCATGATTTAGATTTTTCTGACGGAAAATCCACTCGTGTGTACGCGGCATTAGGGTTCCCTCTGTCAATGATAGTCGCTGCAACATCACCTCTGCCATTAGGGCTAGGGACTGTATGTGACGCATATTATCCCTGATGGGGTATGTGCGGATAGGTAGGATCTTCAGATCTTCTTTTAATTAAAATATATACCGTATATACTCGAGTATAAGCCGAGTTTTTCAGCACATTTTTTTGTGCTGAAAATGCCCCCTTCGGCTTATACTCGAGTCAAGAACAGAGAATGGCATTTTCCGACCCGAATTTGGGGGCCACTTGATGTTGTAGTGATAGTTCCACTGGGTTTGCATACCAAATTTGGGGTCCCTAGCACCAAGTGGCCCCAAGATACGGGGCCCCAAAGTCGGGTCGGAAAATTTCATTCTCTGCGGCAGAAAAGTGCTTAACATTTTCCGACCTGACTTTGGAGCCCCGTATCTCGGGGCCACTTGGTGATAGGAACACAGTTCCACTGGGTTTGCATACCAAATTTGGGGTTCCTAGCGCCAAGTGACCCCGAGACACAGGCCCCCCAAATTCGGTCAACTGTGTCCATCTGCAGCAATGTCATTTCAGGACCCTTTGGGTTTGGCTGCAGCTAGGGGGCATCTAAGAACCCTTAACTACCGAGTTTGAAGTTTGGGGGAACTATGGCTGCAAATGGGCACAGTGAGGCTGAAAATGGGCATTGTTGACCCTCTTTTACACTTACAGTGCTGCGCATTTCTCACCCGAGGCTTATACTGAAGTCAATAAGTTTTCCCAGTTTTTTGTTGTAAAATTAGGTGCCTCGGCTTATACTCGAGTATATACGGTATATATAAATTAAAAAAAAGCATATTCACAAAGCAGGCAAAATTTGGGATCCGCGTCGCATAGCCAAGATTTGCCACCGATGTGCTGACAGCTGCCCTGGGCCAAAGGGTTCCCCTTTCAAAGATTCCCATGTACTGTACATGAAAGCCATCCGCCCTTGTTGGGTCAATGTGTGCCTTTTGTGACAAAGGGCCCTTTGGATTAGTAAGTAAACCCAACTAATGCCATATCCATCCAGCCTAATCACCAAGTCAGGCCTCAGGTGGTACAGGGACTCGGTGACCCAGAACTTCCCGTACACTGGTGTTTGATGTGAACCGTTGGAACATGTCCACGCATCCAACACCTGGTTAATTCCATCCTGCTCAAGAGCGCAAGACCACACAACCAAGCCATCCTCCCACATCCACCTCTCATTGAAGGCTCAGGACTCTTCCCCTCCGTCACACCCAGCTATACATTCACCGAGACGCAGGTGCAGGATTCTCCGATTTCCTTCCATCTGTTTCTATAGATCTCCACCCCTGGGAAACGTCGAAGACAGAAACAGCCCTAAACAGAAGGTTACCATGAAGACGGGTTATCAAATGTTCTTTGTAACCCTTCACTTAGGGCCCATTCAGACCATGGCGTTGTGTTAAAGCACATGCGTTATCTGCACATTACCATGCGTTTCACTAAGGCAGCCCATTTAAACGAATGGGCTTCCAATGCACCAGAGGTAAAGTTTCCCATTAGATTACTGCACGAATCTAGGAATAAAAAAAGATATAGATATATATATATATATATATATATATATATATATATATATATATATATATATATATATATATATATATATATATATATATATATATATATATATATATATATATATATATATATACAAAGCACACCAAGACTCAAGTAAGAATAAATGTACTTCTTGTATTTAGACATTTGCAAGAGATAACGTATCCTTGAATTGGTGATAAAATGTAGGGCAGTTGTTCTCATTCACCAGGCCATGGCCCACAGCTCCCTCCTAGCTGGCCTTCAGCTAGCTGATGACCCCCTAACCTCCCTTATTGCCTCTCAGCTCCCATAGCAGCCAGCAGTTCCCCTCAACCTCCCACGGGGCGCCATAGTCCTCCTACCTCCCACAGTGTCCCCAGCGCCCCCCTAGTTTGTTTCAGAATCTCAAACCCCCCCCCTCCTAAAGTACCTACAGTCTTTATCAGTGTACCACAATGTCCCTCCAATCCCTGTCGTGCACTCCATTCTACTAGACAGACCTTCAGCCTCCCATAGCACTCCCAGCCTCCAACAGTATTCCATAATAATGCCCCACCCAGTCCTTGTAGTGCACTTCAGTCTGTGGGGAGACCCCCCATTCCCCAACAGTTCCTACGCAGTTCCTCCATCTTCTAACAGTGTCCCACAATGCCCCCCCCCCCCCCCCCCCCAGTTCCTGCAGTGCACTCCAGTCTGCCGGAAAGACCTCCAGCCCCCCACAGTACCCCCAGCTTCCAACAGTGTCCCACTATGCCCCCAGTCCCTGCAGTGCACTCCATTCTACTAGACAGACCTTCAGCCTCCCATAGCACTCCCAGCCTCCAACAGTAACCCATAATAATGCCCCACCCAGTCCTTGTAGTGCACTTCAGTCTGTGGGGAGACCCCCCATTCCCTAACAGTTCCTACGCAGTTCCTCCAGCTCCCAACAGTGTCCCACAATGCCCCCCCCCCCAGTTCCTGCAGTGCACTCCAGTCTGCCGGAAAGACCTCCAGCCCCCCACAGTACCCCCAGCTTCCAACAGTGTCCCACTATGCCCCCAGTCCCTGCAGTGCACTCCAGTCTGTTGGAAAGACCACCAACTCCCTATAGTACCCCCAGCCTTTAATAGTGTCCCCAAGTGCCCCCCAGTCCCTGGGACCTCTAGCCCCCTCTAGAGTCTCTATCCCCCACAGTTGCCTCCAGTTCCTTCCAAAAAACCTCATACCCTACAGGGCCACCAAGTCTGCCACAGAGTCCCCTAGCCCCCATCCACCCACAGTGACACCCAGCCCCATCCAGAGCCCTCCAGTATTTCAATACATATTTTGCTTTCCGTACTTTTATTGTGGGAGCATAAAACGTTTTTATTCTGTAGGAGCTTTGAAGGTTTTGGAAGAATCTACTGGGCCCTGGTCCCACTCAAGGTTGAGAACCACTGACATAGTGAACACTGCACAGCTATGGAGTCAGCCCATAACCGAGATTCCATTTCTGGTGGACCCCTAGCTTGTTCCCAATTCAAAAACTACCGAAACTTTCTGTCAAAAATCAGAAAACCTCAGTTCACAAATCAGATGGCGAGGACTCCTGGGAAACATCCAATAACGCTGAGGTTCCAGACACCAAAATATTTTTTGATCCTGACTTCAAAAGAGAAAGCCCCCATATACAGCGTTTACCAGTCAACAGTCCTCCAAGCTGGGAATGTCACTGGACGGGTTCCATTAACTCTTTCATGGGTTTTCATGATGATGGCTTCTGCATACAAAGTAAGACCAACCCTCCAGGTATCCCGCAGAATCAGATGATACCTGGTCAACAATGTACTTGGTGGCTGGTAAAATTAGAGGGGAGCCAAAAAAAAAAAACGACTTTTCATCCCAAATTTGACATATATTGTATAGTTGCGTGTCAACCTTTCAAAAAAGCTGAGAGTAATAGTAATCAAAATTGCAGTGCTAAACTCCAAAGAGAAAAATACACAATCCAGTCCTCCGATTTACACAGCTCGGTCAAGCAGCAATAGGATTTACATGATTGCGTTATCTCTGAGCTGGCATCTCAGTCCAGGAAGTGGAATAGTGATCTTAGATGTTGCCTGAACAAAGATGGCACCATCCCTCTAGAAAGAAAAAAAGCAGATCGAGCTATTGTCAGGGGGGCTAATGACTAATTTCTTCCTCTCAGATAAGTAACCACTGACACCAATGGTCATTTTAGCTAGCTGTATAGCAAGTATTCGTCCTATTAACAAGCAATGTAAGGGACATCCTTCTCACTGACCTCCAATGTAAGGAGAATTTTTCCCACTGACCTCAAAAATAAGGAACATTCTTCCCACTGACCTCAAATATAGGGAAAATTCTTTCCACTGGTCACCAATGTAAGGGACATTTCTTCCACTGATCTCCAATGTAAGGAACGTTCTTTCCATTGACCACCAATATAAGGAGAATTTTTCCCACTGACCAACAATGTAAGGAGAATTTTTTCCACTGACCACCAATGTAAGGAGAATTTTTCCCACTGCCCTCAAAAATAAGGAACAGTCTTCCCACTGACCTCAAATATAGGGAAAATTCTTTCCACTGGTCAACAATGTAAGGGACATTTCTTCCACTGACCTCCAATGTAAGGAACGTTCTTTCCATTGACCACCAATGTAAGGAGAATTTTTCCCACTGATCACCATTGTAAGGAAAATTTTTCCCACTAACCTCATATTATTATTATAATACAGGATTTATATAGCGCCAACAGTTTGCGCAGCGCTTTACAACATATAAGGAACATTCTTTCCACTGACCTCAAATATAAGAATCATTTTTCCCCATTGACCACCAATGCAAGGAATATTCTTTCCACTTATCTCCAATGTAAGGAACATTTTTCCCAATGACCACCAATGTAAGGGGCATTCCTCCCACTGACTACCAATGTAAGGGGCATTTTTCCCACTGACCACCAATGTAGGGAACATTCCTACCACTTACTACCAATGTAGGGAACATTCCATCCTCTGACCTCTAATCAAAGGAACATTCTTCCTATTGACCTCCAATTAAAGGAACACTCTTCCCACTGATCACCAATGCAAGGGACATTCTTCCACGGTGATCAGAAATGTATGGAGCATTCCTCCCACTGACCACCAATGTAAGGAGCATTTTTCCCCATTGACCACCAATGTAAGGGACATTCTTCCCACTGATCACCAATGTAAGGGACATTCTTCCACGGTGATCAGAAATGTATGAAGCATTCCTCCCACTGACCACCAATGTAAGGGACATTCTTCCCACTGATCACCAATGTAAGGAACATTCTTCCCACTGATCACCAATGTAAGGAACATTCTTCCCACTGATCACCAATGCAAGGGACATTCTTCCACGGTGATCAGCAATGTATGGCGCATTCCTCCCACTGACCACCAATGTAAGGAGCATTTTTCCCCATTGACCACCAATGTAAGGAGCATTTTTCCCCATTGACCACCAATGTAAGGAGCATTTTTCCCCATTGACCACCAATGTAAGGGACATTCTTCCCACTGACCTCCATGTACCAAGAGGTGTAGATATAGTAATTAGTAGCAGGGGTTCCCTGAGACTTGAACGGGATTTTAAGGGTTCTCCCATATTAAAAAAGGTTGGAGAAAGTCTAGCTTGAAGTATAGGTCCAATTTAAGTGTTATGAATCAACAGGATACAAGCTGGACATTTTCTTTGAAGAAGAGACAAACTCACCTCCATGGCCAGAGCTGCCGTCTGCTGGTCGTAGTGGTTGAGGAGATTGGGCATGAAGGTGGTATTGTACGAGAGGTCCTGACACATTCTTAGCGTGATGGGCTCACAAGCAAACAGGCTGTGTCCTATGGCTCCTTGGACGAGAGCAAAAGACATCAAGAAGAAGACGGCCATGATGGATCCATGCAGAGCCATAGTGTCCTTCAAACCCTAGCTGTCCTCCACAGTCCCATGGATGGACGGCTCTTGTGACGGGGCTTCCAGTACGCATTGATCATAGAGGGCTTTCCGACACGTTCCCTGCGGTCAGAAGACTGGGATCATTCGGTGTCCTCCTTAGACATGGGTTCATAATTTCTCCTTAGCGGATTACCAGGCGCTAACCACACTCCCAAACCACAGTCTCCATGTTTCCGCCAAAGAAATAACATCCACGAGTCTTCCAGAGCTGCGGAAAATAAGGACACAAAGTGAAAATTTGTTCTTCAAAAAAATTGGACGACAATTGTCATTCATTGACCATAATCCATAATCCTTTTTCCATTCATTGACCATAATCCAAGAACATTCATTCATATCCGCCATTCCCAACTCCCACTCACCTTCTTGACTAGCTAGGTGCCCAAAGTGGTTAACACACCATAAAATACCGTGAGCGAAGCTTTATGGTTTCGAACAAACACCACTATCTGGGACCCTCTTTCCGATGTGTTCCACCACAATTGGGCCAAAGCCTCACGGTTGTCCCAATTTTGGGTGAAATGCGGCAAAGAGATTTGTTTACAGTTCATCAAGCTTAAGGGGGGGGACCGGATTGGAGTATTATTATTATTATTATTCAGGATTTATATAGCACAAACAGTTTGTGCAGCGCTTTACAACATGGGGCAGACAGTACAGTTACAATACAGGAGGGATCAGAGGGCCCTCCTCGTTAGAGCTTACAATCTAGAAGGGAACGTCAAGTGGAACAAAAAGGTAATAAATGTGGGGGATGATCAGATGGAGAAAATTAAAATACAGTTGTTAGTTGTGGGTAGGATAGGCTTCTCTGAAAAGGAGGGTTTTCAGGGATCGTCTAAAAGCTAATATAGTAGGAGATAAATCGGACAGATTGGGGTAAGGAGTTCCATAGGATTGGAGAGGCTCTAGAAAAGTCCTGGAGGCGAGCATGGGAGGAGTGTCAGAAACCATGAAATCAGACCGAGACAAAAGTACAGTTAGAAGTACAGCTCCGCCATTGGCGTCAGTAGGGGCAATGGTGCTCCGCCATTGGCGCCAGTAGGGGCAATGGTGCTCCGCCATTGGCGCCAGTAGGGGCAATGGTGCTCCGCCATTGGCGCCAGTAGGGCAATGGTGCTCCGCCATTGGCGCCAGTAGGGGCAATGGTGCTCCGCCATTGGCGCCAGTAGGGGCAATGGTGCTCCGCCATTGGCGCCAGTAGGGGCAATGGTGCTCCGCCATTGGCGCCAGTAGGGGCAATGGTGCTCCGCCATTGGCGCCAGTAGGGGCAATGGTGCTCCGCCATTGGCGCCAGTAGGGGCAATGGTGCTCCGCCATTGGCGCCAGTAGGGGCAATGGTGCTCCGCCATTGGCGCCAGTAGGGGCAATGGTGCTCCGCCATTGGCGCCAGTAGGGGCAATGGTGCTCCGCCATTGGCGCCAGTAGGGGCAATGGTGCTCCGCCATTGGCGCCAGTAGGGGGAATGGTGCTCCGCCATTGGCGCCAGTAGGGGGAATGGTGCTCCGCCATTGGCGCCAGTAGGGGGAATGGTGCTCCGCCATTGGCGCCAGTAGGGGGAATGGTGCTCCGCCATTGGCGCCAGTAGGGGGAATGGTGCTCCGCCATTGGCGCCAGTAGGGGGAATGGTGCTCCGCCATTGGCGCCAGTAGGGGGAATGGTGCTCCGCCATTGGCGCCAGTAGGGGGAATGGTGCTCCGCCATTGGCGCCAGTAGGGGGAATGGTGCTCCGCCATTGGCGCCAGTAGGGGGAATGGTGCTCCGCCATTGGCGCCAGTAGGGGGAATGGTGCTCCGCCATTGGCGCCAGTAGGGGGAATGGTGCTCCGCCATTGGCGCCAGTAGGGGGAATGGTGCTCCGCCATTGGCGCCAGTAGGGGGAATGGTGCTCCGCCATTGGCGCCAGCAGGGGGAATGGTGCTCCGCCATTGGCGCCAGCAGGGGGAATGGTGCTCCGCCATTGGCGCCAGCAGGGGGAATGGTGCTCCGCCATTGGCGTCAGCAGGGGGAATGGTGCTCCGCCATTGGCGTCAGCAGGGGGAATGGTGCTCCGCCATTGGCGTCAGCAGGGGGAATGGTGCTCCGCCATTGGCGTCAGCAGGGGGAATGGTGCTCCGCCATTGGCGTCAGCAGGGGGAATGGTGCTACGCCATTGGTGTCAGTAGTAGGAATACGCCCCAAGGGCCAGATAAGGGCAAGCATAAAGCCACATCAGGCCTCCCAGGGGCACAGTTTGGAGACCACTAATCTAGCCCTTTCCTTGGTTGTTCCTGGCCCATCCCTTTCATTCATTGGATTTCAGTTCCTTCAATCATAGAGGCTCAGCATCACACGGGGGGGCATTACCTGTGGTGGTCTACATGCAGAACCTTGCCTAGGAACGCCCACTCCTCCAGACTGACACCCACCCATTAAAGCATTTTAATATTTGCATAACCCCTCCCACTGCTTGCATCATGGCTCTTAAAGAGGAACACCGAGGCAGGGTGATGTTTTCAGAAAGCTATGTACAGCACACCTCGGCTCCTCCCATCAGCCATGCTCTGCCTGCATTGCATAGAGAAGCACAGAGAGACAGACATGTCATCACAAGGTCTAAAATAAAAGGTATGTAATGAAAAAAATAAAAGGTTATTAAAATGTTGATGGGGTGGGGGAACCAGGGAAGGCAAAAATAGATATAAAATTGGTTTGACATACGCTTTTAACATTGATAGAAACTTTGCTTGTAAATGTACTCAATAAAAACAGGCTGGCAAAAGAAACAGGCGCTTTGGAAATGCCGTCGGAAGGGGAGGGAAGCAGGATCTGCAATTATGTTTAATACCGGATTAGGTAGGTAAGCCGTTGGAAACAGGATGGAGAGACGGTAACTGTACAGGTCTATGGGAGGCGTCAATGGCAATGCACCAGGTACTGCTATCCATAGACATACATTGCCTGCGATCGCCAACCAACACTGGGATTGCGGCTCCCCGCCGGATCTAACCTGTCCCTGGAAATGTTTAATATCATCAACTACAATAAATAGTTTTCATGAGTTTTGAACGTTATATTATAAAAAAAGAAAAAAAAAAAAGAAGAAAAAATTTTTTTTTTAATAATACTAATAAGAAAAAAAATATAATAAAAAATGGTCCTAGCATCACGTATATTTCCACGTCGCGTATTTGCATGCTCAGTAATGTATCAGTGTAACACTTCCAGGTTTCTTTCACAGAGATGACAGTACTCCCCCTGACACTGCCTCTCTCTATCCAGAAGGACAGCGCCATCTTTGCTCAGCCGTCAACCAGGATCACCGTCTACTTCCAGGACTGAGATACCGGCACAGTACAGATGACACAGTCACATAAATTGGGTTCCCAAATGGCTGACACAGATCGGCCCCTACTGACTTGCGACAACGTTACAAGCCTGAGTGGTCACTGCTGAGGCAGAGGAGACGGACGTCGCGCGATCTCCAAAGCGCAGAAAGCCTTGTATTCTGTGAAAAGAAGGCAAGACATCTTCTGATTGCAGGAGCTGCAGAGCAAATGACCGGCTATCATCTGTGTGCTTAGATTGGAAATGTAAGCCCCCCCGTACACACGGTCGGAAATTCCGAGCACAAAATCCGTCTGATTTTTTCCCACGGATTTTGTCCGACACTGGTGTTGCATACACACGGTCGGACAAAGTTGTCGGAAAATCCGATCATTCTGAACGTGGTGGCGTTCGTTGCGTACGACGGAACTACGTAGAGGCTAGTAGCCAATAGCTTTGGTCTCGTAATTTGATCTGAGCATGCGCGGCACTTTGTCCGTCTGAATTCTACACACACGATCGGAAAAAGTCAGATCGGATTTCGTTGTCGGAAAATTTGAGATCCTGCTCTCAAATTTTTTCCGACGGAAAAAGTCAGATGGAGCCCACACACGGGCGGATTTTCCGACAACATGGTCCGATCGGACATTTTCCATCGGAAATTTCCGACCGTGTGTACGGGGCATAAGACTCAGTGTCGGACATTTGAAAGAGTTTTCACTGTTATTTTTACAATACAAAAGTCCAAAGGTTACATTTTAAAATACACACACACACACACATGTGTATATGTATGTATGTATGTATGTATGTATGTATGTATGTGTGTGTGTGTGTGTGTGTAATATATATATGTGTATGTGTATGTGTGTGTGTGTAATATATATATTACACACACACACACACACATACACACATATATATATATATATATATATATATATATTACACACACATATATATATGACCCGTGTTGCAAATTTCCGGCACGATCTTTTGCGACGTGCTTAGACTTCATTTAAACGAGGTCGCAAGATGCAATGAAATCGTACCTACAAAACGCACTGATTTGCGGCTTTGAAATCGCGCTGAAGTAGCACGTTTTCAAAGCCGCACCAGTGTGAACCAGGGCTTAATGTATTTTTTGTGAAAATATGGTTTTGATATTTTTTTTTTGGGGGGGGGGGGGGGCGGGTTTGTGTTGTGTGGGGGCCCTGTCAGGTAGGCTGTATAGGACCCCCCCATGATTTCTAACAGCAGCCCTGTTTACAGGCCCCAGATCTCATCCTGGCTCCAGGTGACACGGGGTCTTCGTAAAGCGCTGACAATGTTACTGACTCACCTCCCTGCCTGGGGCCTTCCTGTCTATTTGAATCCTAAGTGGTAGATCTGCATTACAGCCAAGAGCCCGGGTTAGTGAATGCTGCCAGAGAACCCACCATGGAGAGGCTCCTCAGATCTCAGACAGCGTGCTGACAAATGAGGATTTACGGGCAGAGAGGTATTCACGCAGGAGGGATTAATGCTACACCGCGTTTGCGGGAAGTCCTGCGAATTCTGCCGCTGTTGCATTGGAAAAGAAAAGCGCCGGGGGCACTAATGAAAGCACTATACCTGTGTCAAAAAAAAAAAGGTGTGGTCGCTAAATGACAAAACTACAGGATTATTAAAGTAACTACTTAACTGCCAGAAATGAAAAAGATGCATGTCTGATAAAATTATATATATATATATATATATAGGTTTTTGATACATCAGGCTTTTCAGTCCCAGTGTTATAGCAATAAGACCCCTTTCACACTGAGGCGCTTTTCAGGCGCTTTCACGCTTAAAAAAAAGCTCTTGAAAAGCTCACGAAAACCTATTTTCATTAAAATCAATGAATGCTTTCACACTGGGGCAGTGCGCTGGCAGGGTGGTGAAAAAAATGCCCCTCTCCAGTGAAATTAATGGAAAGCTCTTCAAAAGCGCCTGAAAAGCTCTTCAAAAGTGCTCAGTATTTTACTGGCAGTTTACATGCCCCTCAGTGTGAAAGGGGCCTAAAGTGTACCAACACAGCAGCCGGATGGGGTTGTTGCTGTGCACGTTGCAGCAAAAATGATACCCCCTGTACTACCACTAAATGTGACCCATTCAAGTGACAGTTGCAGTGCAGTCCTCCATTCCTGCATTGCCCGCAGTTGCTGGTGCTGGCTTTTTAGGGTTAAAATAAAAAAGTCAACATATCAAACTCCCAGCTGATTGCTGACAACCTTCTAAAATGCGATCTGCCACAGGTTGGGGCATTAAGGGCTCTAAAAGCGTTGCTTGTGTACAATCTCTGGTTGTTGAGGTTTGGCATGTTTGGTATCTATGTAATCGATGAAATCCCATCTTTTATATTTTACCAAAATTTCAGGGATTCTATTTGTAGCGGGGACACTTTCACAAGTGTGCGCTATATGAGGAAATTTCGTTTTTTCCCTCGGAACAGTAATGGGGTTCTGAGGGTTAATTGTACAGGTTAACTTTGGCATCAGTTTGGCTGGGCTGTACTAGGGTTCTGCCTGGTCATGGGTGCAGTGAGGTACACATGACAGGCCTAGAACCAGGCCTGGTTGGACGTCTTAGGTATCAGTCTACCCCGGAGCCAATCAGTGAGTGCGCCTGGCCCCGCTGTGTAGTCTGTGGAAAGGTACTTAAGGTGCTGAAGTCACGTGTTCGGGGTTCGGCTGCAGTCCTGTTTCTGGACCGGGACAGCCCCACGAGGGGTCCCGGGCCCACTTGCCGTCCCGCAACATGGTCAGTTTGACTAGCCCCACAGACTCGCATGGTCTGGGGCAGGGATGCGTCTGTTCCCGAGTCTCGGAGCCGGTTAGCCCGAGGCCCAGTAACTGAAGGAGGATTCAAAGGTTGTCACGGTGTGCTCTCATTACTGGAGGGGCACTGCAGCTCGCATAAGTGACCAGGGGAGGACTCTTCGGAGGAGTGCCAACAAGCTGGCATCTCAGTAAGAGCCTGGAAGCTGAGTTGTATAGACACTAAAGAATCCACACTTCCACAGTACTGCCAAGGAGACAGAGAAAGTTCCAGGTACTGTGAGAAAGGTTCCTATCCACCTTCAGTTGCAAGTTTATTCTGTGTCAGAGACTTTTAACAAGTTTCCGGATCACATTGTCAGCTGCCATACCTCTGGCTAGAGGTTTATCCGGCACTGAGGCGCCCAACTGCGAGTGGCTACACTCTGGGTTTGATTAAAGACATTTGCGGATGTCAGCAGTTCAAGGTGCCCAAGTTTCTTCACCCTTGCCCTCTATTCCTATCTGAGACTGTGTTATGTTGGATGTTACCACTGCAAGAATAAAAACCTTTAACAGCTTCCCGACCGGCGCACGACGATATACGTCGGCAGAATGGCACGGACAGGCAGGAGGGCGTATATACAAGTCCCTTCTTAATGCCGTCCGTGCCATCGGGAGCGCGCCGGTCGCGGGTCCCTCTGACTCGATCGCCGCGGGGACACCCGCGATCGTCTCACGGGAAGGCTTAACGGGGAGATGCGGAAATAAACAGCATCTCCCCGTTCTGCCTAGCAACTAGTGACGCCGATCTCTGCTCCCTGTGATTGGAGCAGAGATCAGCATTCACTAGCTGACAGCCACGCCCCCCCCACAGTAAGAAACACACCCCTAGGCATACTTAACCCCTACACTGCCACCCCCTGGTTAACCCCTTCACTGCCAGTGTCATTTATACAGGAATCAGTGCATTTAAATAGCATTCATTGCTGTATAAATGACAATGGTCCCAAAAATGGGTCAAAAATGTCCGATGTGTCCACCATAATGTCGCAGTCACAATAAAAATCGCAGATCGCCGCCATTACTAAAAAAAAAAAATTATTAATAAAAATGCTATAAAACTATCCCCTATCTTGTAAACGCTAGAACTTCTGCGCAAACAATCAATAAATCGCTAATTGCGATTTTTTTTACCAAAAATATGTAGAAGAATACGTATCGGCCTAAACTGAGGAATAAATTATGTTTTTTTAAATATTTTTGGAGATTTATTATAGCAAAAAATTAAAAAGAAAGCGGTTTTTTTTTAAAATTGTCGCTCATTTTTGTTTATAGCCCAAAAAAAAAATACCGCAGGGGCGATCAAATACCACCAAAAGAAAGCTCTATTTGTGGAAAAAAAGGGACGTCAATTTTGTTTGGGAGCCACGTCGCACGTCCGCGCAATTGTCAGTTAAAGCGACGCAGTGCCGAATCGCAAAAAGGGGCCTGGTCCTTTGGCTGCCAATTGGTCCGGTCTGTATGTGATTAAAAGGACTTTAATTGTGTCAGCGTCCAAAGTTGTTGGGTACAAACCCTGGAAACCCCCTGGACATTCACCGACAAGCCAAGCGGAGGTAACTGGTAAGCCCAAAAGTCAAAGGCCGCCCCATCAAGGGGTTATGGCCGCTACATATTGTATTTGTGTGCGCCAAAATAATTTGAGTGTATTTTTTTTTTAATTAAAAATTATAGATTTGATGATTAGTAGCACAAATATCTTGTGGCCTAAAACATTGCAACTGCCACCCTTTTATTTAAAAGGGGTCTCTGCTTATATATTTTACGTTTTTTTGGGGGGGTTTTCAGTGCGTTAAAAAAAAAAAAAAATTGCATTCTAGGAAGATGCAAAAAAAAGCATCTGGCAGCAAAGGAGTTAAACCGATGATGAAAACTAGAAGGATCACTATCCCGAGCGCTGTCGGGATAATTGGACTGAGCCAATAGGGAGTTACAAAACACCAAAAATGGCTCCGAAAGGGACACAAAAAAGCGTGGTGATGTGTGCGCAGTTTCTTGTGGGCAAAAACGAACACGGCACACAACCCATGAACAATACGTGAAGGAAATGTATACCCCCTCCCCGATAGCAGGCCGCGGGCTACCATTCCAGAGGTCTAGTGTTACATGTTTTCATCTGCATAACCATGACCCTTGCCAATGGAGATCTCCAGGCAACGTTTCTTCAGCAGAGCTGCAGAAAGATGGCCATTGAGTAGAAGATAAGCCCCCTTCTGCATTCATATTTACTGCTCCTTTCAACCTTTTTTGTGTATAAATTCCTGACATGTCACATTACAGCAGCATCTTGTTGCAGAGAAGCTCCACCTGGAACTCCAGTCCGGTGACTTTGCCTTGGCTGAAATGATGTCACCAGTCTGCTGCGGGCAGGAGGAAGCATTTCCTCAGTCTCCCCTCCATCAATGTTTAGGCTGCTCAGTCTCCTCTCCCCCCCAGTGCAGGGCTGTCTTAAAGTGGAAGTAAACCCTCCTATCGTTTTCAGCTAAGGAAGCTGCCATCTTTGCCTCTGTTTAATCTTCAACTGCCACAGTGCTGCACATGTGATCCGTTATGACACCAGCCATTGGATGGTTTGACAGTTTGGTTGAGAGCACAGCCAATGTGCAGTTAGCATTCCCGGCATGCCTTTTTTTTTTTAAACTGTTAAATCGATGGGTTTACTTCCGCTTTAAAGCGGGGGGTGACACTGTCTGTAATGTTTTTTTTTTTTTTTACAATGAGAACGATTAACATATGTAAATTCATCACTCACGTGTTCCGTTTTGTAGGCGAACTGCTGCCGGTTTTCGTCACCTAAAAACACTTGCTGCTGGGTGCCATCTTGCCTGTGGCCATGTGAAACCACACAGGCACTTCAGATGGCCCAGCATGCACCGCCGTTATTGCGCCGGTCTCGCGCGTGCGCAGTAACGGCAAAGTGTAGCTCTAGTTCGCCGAAATCTCGCGAGCTTTCGGCCACTTCCGCCGAAATCTCGCGAGATTTCGGCAGGAGCCCCCTGTAAATCTCGCGAGATTTCGGCGGATGTCCGCACCGACTCCTGGGATCAATGACACCAGATCCCAGGAGACAGTGCGGCATGACGAGGATCGACGCACAGACCCCGCCCACCGCCGAAGAGACAGAGCAGCAATTACAAGGTAAGTGAAAAAAAAAAAAACACTTAATTTAGTACTCTTTGCCTGATTTGGAAGGCAAAGAGATTTACTAAATGAAGTGTGTGCAGAACCGCTTTAACAGCATCATGGGCCCCTGGGTAAAGTAATGCCCTGGGGCCTCTACCAGCCTGCCCCAATTTACGCACCTACTCTCAAGAATTTAAGTATAAATAGTTGATAGAGTTAAACATATATTTACAGTATATGAAGAGGACTCCGGTAGCAACCTGTGAAGCTCTGGTGAACTCCATGCCCAAGAGGGTAAAGGCAGTGCTGGAAAATGAATGGCGGTCACACAAAATATTGACACTTTGAGCCCAATTTGGACATTTTCACTTAGGGGTGTACTCACTTTTGTTGCCAGCGGTTTAGACATTAACCCCTTCCCGACCGCTCACTGTATATACACGTCATTTTTTTGAAGAGGGATATCTCGGTAACGGCAGCAGCTGCTGCCACAACCGGAGGTATCCCTCTTCACAGTGAGCGGTCCCCTTTCCGATAATGGTGGTCATCGCGGCGGATCCGCCACGAGATCACCGTTATCGGCAGCGGGAGAGGTGCCCTCCCGCCGCTCTCCCGTGCCTTCCGCCGCTTACCGGAAACCGTCGGCAGCGGCGGAGGCGATCGGGTCCTTTCCCTGCCTGTGTATAGAGAGGAGTGAGGCTAAGATGGCCGCCACTCATCTCTATACCATAGGAGGGTGGAAGCGACGTCAAAAACGTCACTTCCGCCCATACGTCAAAGGGGAATTTACAAATGTCATTTTTTTTAAATGACATTTTTTTTTTTTTCATTGAAGTCCAAATATGAGATCTGAGGACCCCAGATCTCATATTTAAGAGGACCTGTCATGCTTTTTTCTATTACAAGGGATGTTTACATTCCATGTAATAGAAATAAAAGTGATCAATGTTTTTTTTTTTTAAATTAGTGTAAAAAATAATACCATTAAGTAAAATAAATAAGAAAAAACTAATTTTTTTTTTTTAAAACACCTCGTCCCGACGAGCTCGCGCGCAGAAGCGAACGCATACGTGAGCAGCACCCGCATATGAAAACGGTAGTCAAACCACACATGTGATTTATCGCCGCGATCGGTAGAGCGAGAGCAATAATTCTAGCCATAGACCTCCTCTGTAACACAAAAAATGCAACCTGTAGAATTTTTTAAACGTCGCCTATGGAGATTTTTGAGGGTAAAAGTTTGACGCCATTCCACGAGCGGCCGCAATTTTGAAGCGTGACATGTTGGGTATCAATTTACTCGGCGTAACATTATCTTTCACAATCCACAAAAAAATTGGGCTAATTTTACTGTTGTCTTATTTTTTTTATTCAAAAAAGTGACTTTTTTTCCAAAAAAAGTGCGCTTGTAAGACCGCTGCGCAAATACGGTCTGAAAAAAAGTATTGCAATGACCGCCATGTTATTCTCTAGGGTGTTAGAAAAAAAAAAACTATAATATATAATGTTTGGGGGTTCTAAGTCATTTTCTAGCAAAAAAAAAAACTGTTTTAAACATGTAAACACCTAAAATCCAAAACGAGGCTGGTCTGGAAGTGGTTAATGGCTGTGTGTTGAGTTATTTTGAGGGGACAGCACATTTACACTGTTATACAAGCTGTACACTCACTACTTTACATTGTAGACAAGTGTCATTTCTTCGGTGTTGTCACATGAAAAGATAGAATAAAATATTTACAGAAATGTGAGGGGTGTACTTACTTTTGTGAGATACTGTATTAGTACTTTAAATAAAATCCCGGGACAATTTAGTAAAAAGCATGACTATCCCAGCAAATCCGGGACAGTTGACAAGTATGATGTAATGAAAGATTATCATGGGGCTCCCCCATGCACCTGGGGCCCCTGGGCACTGTCCAAGGGTGCCCATGCATTAACACAGCCCTGCCCCAGTGTTCAGGCTACTTAGTCCCCCCCAATGTTAAGGCTGCGCAGTCTCCTCTCCCCCAGTGTTCAGGCTGCAACATTAGAGCTCCACTATTTATCCATTATAAACCATCCTTGAGCTCTAGTCCAGAGATTTTACCTAAACCGGGATGACGCCATCAGTCAGCTGCAGGCAGATGGAAGCACTTCCTCAATCTCCTCCCTCAATCAGACTGCAACATTGTAGCAAGTCAAAGAGATGAGAGGCTGCAGCAAGGGCTGAGCTGTGAACACAGCCAAGAACTGCCCAGGAACCAGGATTTGCATACCGTATATACGCGAGTATAAGCCGACCCGAATATAAGCCGAGGCACCTAATTTTACCACAAAAAAAAATGGGAAAACGTATTGACTCGAGTATAAGCCTAGGGTGAGAAATGCACAGCTACTGTAAGTGGAAAAGAGGGTCAACAATGCCCATTTGCAGCCTCGCTGTGCCCATTTGCAGCCATAGGTCCCCCAAACTTCAAACTTGGTAGTTAAGGGTTCCTAGATGCCCCCTAGCTGCAGCCAAATTTGGGGTCTCTGGACCCAAAGGGTCCCGAAATGATATTGCTGCAGATGGACACAGTTGACCGAATTTGGGGGCCTGTATCTCGGGGCCACTTGGTGCTAGGAACCCCAAATTGGACATGTTGTAGTGCTAGTTCCACTGGGTTTGCACACCAAATTTGGGGTTCCTAGCACTAAGTGGCCCCGATATACGGGGCCCCACAATCGGGTCGGAAAATGTCAAGCACTTCTCTGCAGCAGAGAATGACATTTTCCGAACCGACTCTGGGGCCCCGTATCTCGGGGCCACTTGGTGCTAGGAACCCCAAATTTGGACATGCTGTAGTGCTAGTTCCACTGAGTTTGGGGTTCCTAGCACCAAATGGCCCTGAGATACCGGGCCCCAAAGTCGGGTCGGAAAATGTCATTCTCTGCTGCAGAAAAGTGCGTGACTCCAGTATAAGCCGAGGGCGGCACTTTCAGCACAAAAAAAAAAAAAATGTGCTGAAAAACTCGGCTTATACTCGAGTATATACGGTAATTGTGGCATTGCTACGCTGGCATCTTAATCCACAAAGTAGATGGTGACCCTGATGAAGCCGGAACAACGATGGCGCCATACTTCTGAGGTGAAGGCATCATCAGGGGGAGTACTATAATTTCTGTAAGAGGTATTACATACTTGGAATAGTTACAATGAGATGTTATTGAGCATACATTGACTTACCATGACCCCATGACTGATCATGGGGTGCCATAGCCTTCTTATGGGTGAGCTGTACTCTGTTGGGCTGCTGGAGGCTGCCATGTGTATGGCGTACCCAAAAAAGGAATGAATGGGGCAGCGGCACGTGCCAGAACACCATTTGCTAATGCTGATTTGATGAATATCCTCCTAATTACCATCGGAGAAGACATTTCTAGCAAGAAGGCGTTTAATCCACATTTTAAATTCACTAATCCCCGTTTAAGTTGACGAGGGCAGAGCAGATTAAAGAGCAAAATATAGGCAAAGCAAAACTATTCCTGCAACCCCCTCGCACGAATAGGCAACAGATTTCAGATCTAACCCAATTATATTATATGTGCGGTATTGACTATCCATGTGGATGGGTCCGTGTCCCCTTTCAAATCAGACTCTGCCCTGAGGGGTTATCCAACCCAGCACAGACATGTGAGTGAGGGGGTAATAATTCTACAATTGGATTGTTGGCCTGCAAAGAAAACAAAGCAGTACCAAGGAAGCCCACACAAAAAAGGGGGAATAAACACTCCATGGAGATGTTGTCCCTGGTGGAAGCTATACCTACGACCAAGAGCTTCTACAGAATATACATTGACAACTCTAAAGCCCCATACACACGGTCGGACTTTTTCATGGATTCTGTCCGATCGGACAAGGTTGTTGAAAAATCAGACCGTGTGTATGCACCATCGGACAGTGTTCGTCGGTTTGTCCGACGGACAAAGTCTTACCTCCTGCTGGAAAGATTTGCCGTCAACCCGGTCCGATCACACCAAACCCGATCGTGTGTACGGTTGTCCGACCGGACAAAGTGCTACGCATGCTCAGATCACATTACAAGACCAAAGCTATTGGCTACTAGCCTCTACGTAGTCCCGTCGTAGGCAACAAACGTCACCACGTTCAGAATGATCGGATTTTCCGACAACTTTGTCCGACCGTGTGTACGCAAAACCAACATCAGACAAAGTATGACGGACATGGTCCGACGCACCTGGTCCGCGGATTGTCCGACCGTGTGTATGGGGCTTTAGATAAATCATCAGATGAAAAACTGGCATACACACACACACAATGGAAAATTCTATGTATGGCATCAATTAGATGATATCTTCTGCTAACCTAGACTGAGCATGGAGTCAATGTGATGTTAACTTCAACTAGGCATGGCACCACTGATGGTTAAGACTAGGCATGGCACCATCGCGATGGTTAAGACTAGGCAAGGCACCATCGCGATGGTTAAGACTAGGCATGGCACCATCGCGATGGTTAAGACTAGGCATGGCACCATCGCGATGGTTAAGACTAGGCATGGCACCATCGCGATGGTGAAGACTAGGCATGGCACCATCGCGATGGTTAAGACTAGGCATGGCACCATCATGATGGGAAGACTAGGCATGGCACCATCGTGATGGGAAGACTAGGCATGGCACCATCGTGATGGGAAGACTAGGCATGGCACCATCGTGATGGGAAGACTAGGCATGGCACCATCGTGATGGGAAGACTAGGCATGGCACCATTGAGCTGCAAAAACTAGGCATAGCACTATTGAGCTGCAAAAACTAGGCATGACACCACTGAGCTGCAAAGACTAGGCATGGCACAATTGTTATGCAAAGACTAGGCATAGCACAATTGTGATGCAAAGACTAGGCATGGCACAATTGTGATGCAAAGACTAGGCATGGCACCATCGCGATGGTTAAGACTAGGCATGGCACCATCGCGATGGTTAAGACTAGGCATGGCACCATCGCGATGGTTAAGACTAGGCATGGCACCATCGCGATGGGAAGACTGGGCATGGCACCATCATGATGGGAAGACTAGGCATGGCACCATTGAGCTGCAAAAACTAGGCATGTCACCACTGAGCTGCAAAGACTAGGCATTGCCCAATTGTGATGCAAAGACTAGACGTGGTGTAGCATCACATATGGCGACCCATGCTTTGCTTGGCATAATTATATTCTAACTCTATGTCCACTTGGATGGTGGCATTGGTGGGGCTTGAACCTGGACTCGGGTGTGGCCACAAAATTCTGCGCAAGCGTAGATCGCCACAGTGTTGGTACGCATATGGCGACGTCGCGCATGCGCAGTCCAGCAGGTAGCCAAATGTGATGGGTTGCCATATGTGTCGCTACAGTGGCACAACTGTGATGGAAAGACTAGGCATGGCACTATTGTGATGGAAAGACTGGCAAGGCACCACTGTAATGGTCAAGACCAGGCATGGCACCAATATGATGGAAAGACTAGGCATGTCACCGCTAAGACGGTTAAAGACCAGGCATGCCACCATTGTGACAGCATTAGAAATTTTCACACAAAGTGGATCCATGGCTGGAAGCACACTACATATAGGTATGAAATCTAACCTTAAAGCCTTTCACACGCAGGGTGCTTACTCATAGAACTCGAAAAAAAAATTAAAGAGAAGTAATACGAGTAAGCACCTATTATGAGGATGTCATGTTTAGATTTGACACCTGTATGTAGTCTGCTTCCTACTCATTAATAATCCTCTTGATTTATGCATGTTCCCATCGTGCTCCTACTTTGTGTGTAACTTTCTAATGTTTGCGGATGGACCAAGCAAGGTCTGGATAGCCACGAGTGAGGCCTGGAGCCAGACATGGCAGCTGGGATTGAACTGTTTACCAATGTGATGGTAGTCTAGGCATGACACCATTATGAGGGCAGACTAGGTATGACACCAATGTGAGGGTACAGTAGACATTAAGTCATTGTGAGGGTAAACAAGGCATATGCTCATTGTGAGGGTAGACCAAGTATTGTACCAATGTGAGGGTGCACTAGGCATGGAACCATTGTTAGTGTACATCAAGCATAGCATCATTGTGAGGGTAGACTATGCATGGCACCATTGTGAAGGTAGACTAGACATGGCACCTTTACGAGAGTAGATTAGGCTAGGCATCATTTATGATGATATTTTCTGCTAGCCTAGACTGGGAACTGGGAATAGAACAAATGCAAGACTAGGCATGTCTGTATAGCGGAGAAGGCTAGGCATGATACTATTGTGATTGTAGAATAGGCATGGCACTATTGTGATGGTAGGCAAGGCATAGCATCTTTGTCACACCTTTTGCTAGCCTAGACTGGGCATGGCACCATTGTGATGGTAGACTAAACATAGCTCCAATGTGCGGGTAGACTAGGCATAGTACCATTGTGACAGTATTTTCCATGCCTAGTCTAGGCAGGGCTCTATTGCGATGGTAAACAAGGCATATCTCCATTTTGATGAAATCTCCAACTAGACCATACAAGGCATAGTACCACTTGTAAACTAGGCATGGCATTGTGAAGGCATCTTCCTCTAGATAGAGCAAGGCATGGTACTGATGGTATGCTCCTCTAGACATGGCATGGAATGTTTGTAAAGGCATCTTCCTCTAGACAGAGCATGGCATCATTGTGATTATATCTTCTGGTAGTTTGCGGATGGCACCATTGTGATGATATTTTTTGCTAGTGCAGGGATGGAACCATTGTGATGATATCTTTTGATATTTTGATAGTCTATGGATGGCACCGTTGCGATGATATCTTCTGCTAGTGCAGGGATAGCACCATTGTGATGATATTGCCTTCTAGTTAAGGGTTGGCACCATTGTGATGGTCTCTTCTGCCAGTCTAGGCATGGTACCATTGTGATGATATCTTCTGCTAGTCTAGGGATGGCACCATTGTGATGGTATCTTCTGCTAGTCTAGGGATGGCACCATTGTGATGATATCTTCTGCTAGTCCAGGGATGGCACCATTGTGATGGTATCTTCTGCTAGTCCTGGGATGGCACCATTGTGATGATATCTTCTGCTAGTCCAGGGATGGCACCATTGTGATGGTATCTTCTGCTAGTCTAGGCATGGTACCATTGTGATGGTATCTTCTTCTAGTCTAGGCATGGTACCATTGTGATGATATCTTCTGCTAGTCTAGGGATGGCACCATTGTGATGGTATCTTCTGCTAGTCTAGGGATGGCACCATTGTGATGGTATCTTCTGCTAGTCCAGGGATGGTACCATTGTGACGGTATCGTCTGATAGTTTACGGACGACATCATTGTGATGAGATCTTCTGCTAGTCCAGGGATGGCACCATTGTGATGATATCGCCTTCTAATTAAGGGTTGGCACCATTGTGATGGTATCTTCTGGTAGTTTACGGATGGCATCATTGTGATGAGATCTTCTGCTAGTCCAGGGATGGCACCATTGTGATGATATCGCCTTCTAATTAAGGGTTGGCACCATTGTGATGGTATCTTCTGGTAGTTTACGGATGGCATCATTGTGATCAGATCTTCTGCTAGTCCAGGGATGGCACCATTGTGATGGTATCTTCTGCTACACTTTGCCATTTCCCCCAGCAGTACAACCCCCCAGCAACCAACACCATTTTACATTTATTATAGCTTGCTATGGTTTCTGACTTTCACAATGCCCTTTTATCCCCCAAATTAAAAAAAAAAAAAAGAATGTATCTAGAAATATATGGCTGAAAAAAAATAAATCAATTAATAATAAAAAAATAATAATAATAAAAAATAATAATAATAATAAAAAAAAAAAAAGGACACACCAAAGGAAAACAGGCAAACTATAGAAAATAAAATAAACTTTTTTATTTTAAACTATACATTTACTACACCCTGCTGCATTTTGATCGTTTATTACCAACAAATGCAGAGAAAAGCCACACAATGACCTCTAATATATGACAAGAGAAGTCCAATTGCACAACAGCCGGTACTCCAATCCTGTCATTATGACAATGCCTCCTCCCACCACCCAAACAAAAAAAAGAAGCATTTTCTATCCCCATCTGATCACTCACAGATGGGTAATAACTAGACAAATAATCGTAATAAATAATGGTTGGATTAGTATAATACTTGAAAACCTGAGACTCTTCTTTAATATGCCACTGATCTGGGATTATCCATTTTAATAATACTATGTTCTGACATTAACCCCCTCATAGCACCAACAGGCTTAGGAGTTAAGCATTTTTTTAGTTGCTCCGGGTCATTTTAGAGACTGACGTTTTGCTATAATATTAGGTCTTTATCTTCCAAATGTTTGCTGACAGCGGAGGAGAAAAAAAAAAAAGCCGATCACCGGCTCATCTTAAAAGGGACATCGGTCCCGAAAAGTCAGAGGCGATTATGCCTCATGTCTGCCACCTGTCAATGCCCACAAGTGCCACCTGTCAATGCCCACCAGTGCCACCTATCAATGCCCACCAGTGCCGCCAATCAGTGCCACCTAAAAGTGCTGCCTATCACTGCCACCCATCAGTAGACATGTGCAATTAGTTTCTTTTCGTACGAATGTACGAATGAAGAAAATCCGAAAAACGAAAACAGGAACAACGAAAATGAATGAAAAAATTCGTAACTTTTTTTTTTTTTTCGATTCGTAATTTTCCGTGTCTCTTACAATGGCGCTGCTTAACGTGCTTCGAATGGATTGAACAAAAAAATTTGTACATTCGTAACTTTTTTTTTTTTCGATTCGTAACTTTTTTTTTCGATTCGTAAATTATTAAAATGTAATAATAGCATACACATTACATAAAATTATGAATTATGCTCCGATTACGAATCTACGAATGTTACGAATGTACGAATAAATACGAATGCGTCCGAATTTCAAATAAACGAAAAAACGAATCAACGAAAAATAACTTACGAATTTACGAATCGTTACGAATCAACCGGAACGAAAAAAACAAAACGAAAATAAACTAATTTTTTTCGGAAACGAAAATAAACACATTTTTTTTTGTTGTGTACATGTCTACCCATCACTGCCACCTATCGGTGCCCATCACTGCCGCCTCATCAGCGTACATCAATGACGGACAAAAATTACCCATTTTAAATGTTTATAACAAAATTAAAAAAAATAAATAAAATTTCTTTTTTTAATTCTGTCTTTTTAAATTTTTTTAACAAAAAATAAAAAAAAAAAAAAAATAAAATCGCAGAGGTGATCAAATACCACCAAAAGAAAGCTCTATTTGGGGGAAAGAAATGCTACAAATTTAATTTGGGTACAGTGTTGTATGACCGCGAAATTGTCATTCAAAGTGCGACAGCGCTGAAAGCTGAAAATTGGTCTGGATAGGAGGGGGGGGGGGGGTTTAAGTGCCCAGTAAGCAAGTGGTTAAAAAAAAAATTGAAGCCCCTAACAAACCTTATAGGGGAGTAAAACTAAAAAAAAAAAATAAAAATATGTAACTATGTAATATGCAGTAAAATAATAATATTTTCTCCCTCTAAAAACAGTTGTCTATTTTGTCTTTTATTTCAAATTCAGATAGATTGTCGTCAGAATAGTTGCTTGAAGAATATTCCGACACCTTGTTGCCAAAATAATACAGATCCATTGTGGGCAGAGTACTGCAGATCCACCGTCGCCAGATTAATATCCATTGTTCCCAGAACATTCTGACACATTGTTGTCAAAATAATTCAGATCCATTGTTGCCAAAATATTTTAAACCATTGTTGTCAGCATACTTCAGATCCATTGATGCCAGAATATTTCAGATCCATTGCTGCCAGATTAATTAAGATCAGTTGTCTCCAGAGTATTCTGGCACGTTGTGGTCAAAATAATTCACATCCATTGTTGGCAGAATATTTTAAATCCATTTGTTGCAAGAATGTAAAAATATAGAAGAGAGATGGAGGAAAAAGACCAAGTCGAGTCTTCCCCTTTTTAATTTTCACGTTTTCAAATAGCGCACACTCGTGGATTGGCGCCAAACTTCAGGTACTTAAAAATCTCCACAGGCGACAGGTTACGCGTTCAGAGTTACAGAGGAGGTCTTGGGCTAGAATTGTTGCTCTTGCTCTAACGCACGCGGCGGCGATGCCTCACATGTGTGATTTGAACGCCGTTTACATATGTGGGCGCGACTTGCGTATGCGTTTGCTTCTGCGCGCGAGCACGCAGGGACGGGGGCACTTTCAATTTTTCCTATCCTTTTGGATCCATTGAGTCGAAAACATTTTGGATCCATTGAGGCAAAAACATTTTGGATCCATTGAGGCGAAAACATTTTGGATCCATTGAGGCGAAAACATTTTGGATCCATTGAGGCGAAAACATTTTGGATCCATTGAGGACAAAATATTTTGGATCCATTGAGGACAAAATATTTTGGATCCATTGGAGGAGAAAATATTTTGGATGGAGAAAATATTTTGGCTCTATTGAGTCGAAAACATTTTGGATCTATTGAGTCGAAAACATTTTGGATCCATTGAGTTGAAAATATTGTGGATCCATTGAGGACAAAATATTGTGGATCCATTGAGGACAAAATATTTTGGATCCATTGAGGACAAAATATTTTGGATGGAGAAAACATTTTGGATCCATTGAGTCGAAAACATTTTGGATCCATTGAGTCGAAAACATTTTGGATCCATTGAGTCGAAAACATTTTGGATCCATTGAGTCGAAAACATTTTGGATCCATTGAGTTGAAAATATTGTGGATCCATTGAGGACAAAATATTTTGGATCCATTGAGGACAAAATATTTTGGATCCATTGAGGACAAAATATTTTGGATCCATTGAGGACAAAATATTTTGGATGGAGAAAACATTTTGGATCCATTGAGTCGAAAACATTTTGGATCCATTGAGTCGAAAACATTTTGGATCCATTGAGTTGAAAATATTGTGGATCCATTGAGGACAAAATATTTTGGATCCATTGAGGACAAAATATTTTGGATCCATTGAAGACAAAATATTTTGGATCCATTGAGGACAAAATATTTTGGATCCATTGAGGACAAAATATTTTGGATGGAGAAAACATTTTGGATCCATTGAGTCGAAAACATTTTGGATCCATTGAGTCGAAAACATTTTGGATCCATTGAGTCGAAAACATTTTGGATCCATTGAGTCGAAAACATTTTGGATCCATTGAGTCGAAAACATTTTGGATCCATTGAGTCGAAAACATTTTGGATCCATTGAGTCGAAAACATTTTGGATCCATTGAGTCGAAAACATTTTGGATCCATTGAGTCGAAAATATTGTGGATCCATTGAGTCGAAAATATTGTGGATCCATTGAGTCGAAAATATTGTGGATCCATTGGAGGAGAAAATATTTTGGACCCATTGAGGAGAAAATATTTTTGGACCCATTGAGGAGAAAATATTTTGGACCCATTGAGGAGAAAATATTTTGGACCCATTGAGGAGAAAATATTTTGGACCCATTGAGGAGAAAATATTTTGGACCCATTGAGGAGAAAATATTTTGGATCCATTGAGGAGAAAATATTTTGGATGGAGAAAATATTTTGGATCCATTGAGTCGAAAACATTGTGGATCCATTGAGTCGAAAATATTGTGGATCCATTGAGTCGAAAATATTGTGGATCCATTGAGTCGAAAATATTGTGGATCCATTGAGTCGAAAATATTTTGGATCCATTGAGGAGAAAACATTTTGGATCCATTGAGGAGAAAATATTTTGGATCCATTGAGGAGAAAATATTTTGGATCCATTGAGTCGAAAATATTTTGGATCCATTGAGTCGAAAATATTTTGGATCCATTGAGTCGAAAATATTTTGGACCCATTGAGGAGAAAATATTTTGGATCCATTGAGGACAAAATATTTTGGATCCAGTATTGGCAGAATAATTCAGATACATTGTTGCTGGATTCTCCAGGCCTGCAATCCCATCCAGCCCTGTAATCCTGTCTAATTATGTAAAATGCTATTGACCAGCCTAATCATTCCGTCATGTCCTGTGACCTGGAACGTCAGGCATGGACATTACTCAGGATGTCTCAGCCACAGACACCCTGCCACCCAGAACCCTATAGGAGGAGCCGTGTGGGTACCAGGCCTCATCCACATCATGGATGCAAAGGGATGAGCAGAGCACAAAATCATTGGCAGATGGAAATCCTGGAGATGGAGCCACGGAACCCACTAGAGGAAGAAGAACGGAGCACACAACCTGCTTTATGTCATCTAGTATGAAAGACCATTATAGGAGAAGGCCTGGTCTGTGCTGAGCATCCCTTACATCCGCCATCCATTGTACACCCCCCCTCCCCCCTCCGCTCTCATTACCATCACAATGAGCGCACACACCGCAATGAGACGCACTGATTACCGGTCAATTATTCATGGGATCGTCATACATTCATGTATGGAACACGTAGTCCCTTACATGACAAAGGCCGTTATCAAAGTACAGAACGCCATATAGCATAGTACTGTATGTATAATAATTGAAAGAAAGAAAGAAATTTTTTTTTTTTAATTAAAAAAAAAAAAAATTGTGTATATATATATATATATATATATATATATATATATATATATATATATATATATATATATATATATATATATATATATATATATATATATATATACACACACACACACACACACACACACACACACACACACACACACACACACACACACACACACACACACACACACACACAATGATGAGCCGCAAAAGGTGTCAATTCTGACAACACAAAGTATAATAATACACAGTCACCAAATAATAAATACTACAGCATGTAATAATACAACCAGACAATGAATCCAGACCTCCCAAAACAGCAATCCACCCCTATCATAATGCTACACCACTCAGCCCTCCAATCACAATACACAGTAATACCATCACAGTACTAAAGCATTTAAAACCATCATAATACTACACCACATATAGTAAACGCAATGCCAATACAATCATAATTCGATACAACACAGTCGTACGCTAATACTACACCATACAATAACACAAAATCATAATTCTACCTAAAGCAGCCATACAATACGACTACTACTCCATATAATAATACAATCAAAATACTACAAAACAGCAATAAATAAATAATAAAAATACTACACCATATAATAATACAATTCATAATTCCACCTAAGGCAGCCATACAATAATAATTCTCTACAACACACACCCATATAATAATAACAATATATATATATATATATATATATATATATATATATATATATATATATATATTATATATACATACACACACACACACACACACACACACACACACACACACACACACACACACATACACACACACGTATGTATGTATGTATGTATGTATCAATACAACCCCAATACTAAGCCATATAATACAATTATAATTCTATACAACACACCCATACAGTGATAATACTGCAGCATGTAATAATACAATCAAAATTCTACCATCCACAGCCATGCTACTACTACTACTAAACTATATAATAATACAAGCCCAATACTAAGCCACATAGTTCAATCATAATTCTATAAAAAAAAAAAAAAAAAAACAGCCATACAATGATAATACTGTACCATATAATATTGCAAACATATTCTATAAAATACAGTCATACAAAGATAATACTACAGCATGCAATAATACAAGCATAGTACTACAGCACAAAGTAATACAAACTGCTACAGCTTACAATAAAGTTAGTCTTCATAATACAATCATAGTACTACACCGCACAGTCCTCCAATCATAGTACTACACCGCACAGTCCTCCAATCATAGTACTACACCGCACAGTCCTCCAATCATAGTACTACACCGCACAGTCCTCCAATCATAGTACTACACCGCACAGTCCTCCAATCAATCATAGTACTACACCGCACAGTCCTCCAATCATAGTACTACACCGCACAGTCCTCCAATCATAGTACTACACCGCACAGTCCTCCAATCAATCATAGTACTACACCGCACAGTCCTCCAATCATAGTACTACACCGCACAGTCCTCCAATCATAGTACTACACCGCACAGTCCTCCAATCATAGTACTACACCGCACAGTCCTCCAATCATAGTACTATACCGCACAGTCCTCCAATCATAGTACTATACCGCACAGTCCTCCAATCATAGTACTATACGGCACAGTCCTCCAATCATAGTGCTATACCGCACAGTCCTCCAATCATAGTGCTATACCCCAGAGTCCTCCAATCATAGTGCTATACCCCAGAGTCCTCCAATCAAAGTACTATACCGCCCAGTCCTCCAATCATAGTACTATACCGCCCAGTCCTCCAATCATAGTACTACACCGCACAGTCCTCCAATCATAGTACTACACCGCACAGTCCTCCAATCATAGTACTACACCGCACAGTCCTCCAATCATAGTACTATACCGCACAGTCCTCCAATCATAGTACTATACCGCACAGTCCTCCAATCATAGTACTATACCGCACAGTCCTCCAATCATAGTGCTATACCGCACAGTCCTCCAATCATAGTGCTATACCGCACAGTCCTCCAATCATAGTGCTATACCCCAGAGTCCTCCAATCATAGTGCTATACCCCAGAGTCCTCCAATCAAAGTACTATACCGCACAGTCCTCCAATCATAGTACTATACCGCACAGTCCTCCAATCATAGTACTATACCGCACAGTCCTCCAATCATAGTACTATACCGCACAGTCCTCCAATCATAGTACTATACCGCACAGTCCTCCAATCATAGTACTATACGCACAGTCTTCCAGTCATAGAACTATACCGCACAGTTCTCCAGTCATAGTACTACACCATATAACAATGCAACTGTACCTTACACGGTAAAAACATACATACACACACAGCATGCAATAATAAAACTGTCATAACACTACACCATATAGAAATGCAACACCGCCGCTACAGCAAGCAGTACTACAACCCTAATAATACAACATACAATAATGCAATCATAAATACAGCATTACAACTCTTACTACTCCCCATGCAAACTGATACTACAGCATTAAACACAAACATTAGTCAGAATGTGATAACACCATCATAATACCACAACACACACTGCAACCACAGTACTGAATCATATATAAAATAATAATAATAATAATAATAATAATAAATATATTACACACTCATAATAATACACCATATAGTAATACAATCAGAATTCTGCACAGCAGAAAACAACTGTCCCCTACCCTGTCAGACACACATAATACACAGCATACAATAACACCACATCATGTAACCACACTACTACTACAGCATAGAAATCATAACACTTCACCATAGAGTAATACAACCATAACACTACACCAATACAACCATAACACTACACCATAGAGTAATACAACCATAACACTACACCATACACCAATACAACCATAACACTACACCATAGAGTAATACAACCATAACACTACACCATACACCAATACAACCATAACACTACACCATAGAGCAATGCAAAATAACACAACATACAGCAATACCATATAACACCATCATAACGATAAATACACCATAAAATAAAGGATTTAGTACCATAGTGTAATAATATATAGTAATAATATATAGTAATACCATCATAATACTACTGCATTAAAAAAAATAAAACACACACTACACTATATAGTAATCCAATCATAATATCACACATACATATGATATGATCCGGGGTTTAGTACAATGTAGTGATCACATCATAGATAGTGACACCACAATAATAATACCCCACACACAGTACTATAATCATACAATCACAATACCCCATCATGATGAGGATTGTCCAGCACATTCTAGGCACTGATCATGTAATAATAACGCTGTCTGTGATGATCTCTCTGTACAGCGCACACTCTGTGTGTCACTCACCTCCTCCCCGGGTGAAGTGTCCGCTCTGAGCTCTCCGCTCTCACTGCTGGGGGCACTCGCACACAGGACACGCCCCTCCGAGATAAAAAAAAAACCACGCCTCTTCATTCCTCATCACCACGCCTCATCTCATCAAAGCGCCAACTATCCACGCCCTCTTCCCTGCCCACCGACAAGGGGGAAACCACGCCTAAGCTGTCAGAGGTGCACGCCCAGACCGAAGGAACCGCCCACCGAGATTCCACGCCCCCCGTACTACCAGTGAAAAATTACTGGCCGCGCCTCTTTCACGGTACTGACACCACCAGCGGGCCCCACCCATCGTGGATACCCCGCCCGCTCATTCAATATACAGACCCAATCCACGCCCTTGCCGCGGCGGTCTCTGTCCAATGGGTAGCGCAAGTCGCCGTTACCGTGGTAACCTTTGCGTGGAAAGGGGGCGCGGTAAAGGGGGATCCGCCCTCCGGTTGATTGGCAGGAGGACCAAGCGGGCTGGTTGCTATAGAAACGAGGGAAAGCGCCTGTGCCCGACTGTCCACCTCACCACCCGAGACCTCTGCCAGCCAGGTAATACCGAGACCCCCAACATTGTTACATTTTATATTATACTGACCCCTCCCCCTGGCATTGTTACATTGTATACTACCCCCAATAATATTATTACATTGTATATTATACTCACCCCTCCCCCTGACGTTACTACATTGTATACTACAGACCCCAACATTGTTACATTGTATACTATACACCGCCAACATTGTTACATTGTATACTATACACCGCCTACATTGTTACATTGTATACTAAAGACCCCACCATTGTTACATTGTATACTACACACCACAACATTATTACGTTGTATACTACAGACACCCCAACATTGTTACATTGTATACGACAGACACCCCCAACGTTGTTACATTGTATACTACAGACACCCCAAAGTTGTTACGTTGTATACTACAGACACCGACATTGTCACATTGTATACTACAGACCCCAATATTTCTACATTGTATACTACACACCACAACGTTGTTACGTTGTATACTACAGACACCCCCAACGTTGTTACGTTGTATACTACAGACACCAACATTGTCACATTGTATACTACAGACCCCAACGTTGTTACGTTGTATACTACACACCACAACGTTGTTACATTGTATACTACAGACACTGACATTGTTATATTGTATACTACAGACCCCAACGTTGTTACGTTTTATACTACAGACACCGACATTGTTACATTGTATACGACAGACACCCCAACATTGTTACATTGTATACGACAGACACCCCCAACATTGTTACATTGTATACTACAGACACCCCAAAGTTGTCACATTGTATACTACAGACCCCAATATTGCTACATTGTATACTACACACCACAACGTTGTTACATTGTATACTACAGACACTGACATTGTTATATTGTATACTACAGACACCCCAACGTTGTTACGTTGTATACTACAGACACCCCCAACGTTGTTACGTTGTATACTACAGACACCAACATTGTCACATTGTATACTACAGACCCCAACGTTGTTACGTTGTATACTACACACCACAACGTTGTTACATTGTATACTACAGACACTGACATTGTTATATTGTATACTACAGACCCCAACGTTGTTACGTTGTATACTACAGACACCCCCAACGTTGTTACGTTGTATACTAAAGACACCGACATTGTTACATTGTATACTACAGACACCCCAACGTTGTTACATTGTATACTACAGACACTGACATTGTTACATTGTATACTACAGACACCCCCCAACGTTGTTACGTTGTATACTACACACCACAACGTTGTTACATTGTATACTACACCCCCCCAACGTTGTCACATTGTATACTACAGACACCCCGACATTGTTACATTGTATACTGCACCCCCCCAACGTTGTCACATTGTATACTACAGACCCCAACATTGTTACATTGTATACTACACACCACAACGTTGTTACGTTGTATACTACAGACACCGACATTGTTACATTGTATACTACAGACACCCCCAATGTTGTTACGTTGTATACTACACCCCCGACATTGTTACATTGTATACTACAGACCCCCACCATTGTTACATTGTATACTACCCACCTCAACATTGTTACATTGTATACTACACACCACAACGTTGTTACATTGTATACTACAGACACCCCGACATTGTTACATTGTATACTGCACCCCCCCAACTTTGTCACATTGTATACTATAGAACACAACATTGTTACATTGTATACTACACACCACAACGTTGTTACATTGTATACTACAGACCCCACCATTGTTACATTGTATACTACACACACCCCAACATTGTTGCATTGTATACTGTGCCCCACCCCACCGTTGTCACATTGTATACTACAGACCCCAACATTGGTACATTGTATACTACACACCACAACATTGTTACGTTGTATACTACAGACACCGACATTGTAATACATTGTAATGGTAAGCCAGGCAGCAACCAGCAGGTGAGCTTACCCCACCGCCACACAACACCCCCCCCCGTCTTTTTGCCACCTAGCGTCCTCTTACATTGGTGATCAGTGTAGCGTCCTCTTACATTGGTGATCAGTGTAGCGTCCTCTTACATTGGTGGTCAGTGTAGTGTCCTCTTACATTGGTGGTCAGTGTAGCGTCCTCTTACATTGGTGATCAGTGTAGCGTCCTCTTACATTGGTGGTCAGTGTAGTGTCCTCTTACATTGGTGGTTAGTGTAGTGTCCTCTTACATTGGTGGTCAGTGTAGCGTCCTCTTACATTGGTGATCAGTGTAATGTCCTCTTACACTGGTGGTCAGTGTAGCGTCCTCTTACATTGGTGATCAGTGTAATGTCCTCTTACATTGGTGATCAGTGTAGTGTCCTCTTACATTGGTGATCAGTGTAGCGTCCTCTTACATTGGTGGTCAGTGTAGTGTCCTCTTACATTGGTGGTCAGTGTAGCGTCCTCTTACATTGGTGGTTAGTGTAGTGTCCTCTTACATTGGTGGTCAGTGTAGCGTCCTCTTACATTGGTGATCAGTGTAATGTCCTCTTACATTGGTGATCAGTGTAGCATCCTCTTACATTGGTGATCAGTGTAGTGTCCTCTTACATTGGTGGTCAGTGTAGTGTCCTCTTACATTGGTGATCAGTGTAATGTCCTCTTACATTGGTGATCAGTGTAGTGTCCTCTTACATTGGTGATCAGTGTAATGTCCTCTTACATTGGTGATCAGTGTAGTGTCCTCTTACATTGGTGATCAGTGTAATGTCCTCTTACATTGGTGGTCAGTGTAATGTCCTCTTACATTGGTGATCAGTGTAGTGTCCTCTTACATTGGTGATCAGTGTAGCGTCCTCTTTTATTGTTGATCAGTGTAGCGTCCTCTTACATTGGTGATCAGTGTAATGTCCTCTTACATTGGTGATCAGTGTAGCGTCCTCTTACATTGGTGATCAGTGTAGTGTCCTCTTACATTGGTGATCAGTGTAGCGTCCTCTTTTATTGTAGATCAGTGTAGCGTCCTCTTACATTGGTGATCAGCGTAATGTCCTCTTACATTGGTGATCAGTGTAGTGTCCTCTTTTATTGGTGGTCAGTGTAGCGTCCTCTTTTATTGGTGGTCAGTGTAGCGTCCTCTTTTATTGGTGGTCAGTGTAGCGTCCTCTTACATTGGTGGTCAGTTTAGCGTCTTCTTACATTGGTGGTCAGTGTAATGTCCTCTTACATTGGTGATCAGTGTAATGTCCTCTTACATTGGTGGTCAGTGTAGCGTCCTCTTACATTGGTGGTTAGTGTAGTGTCCTCTTACATTGGTGGTCAGTGTAGCGTCCTCTTACATTGGTGATCAGTGTAATGTCCTCTTACATTGGTGATCAGTGTAGCATCCTCTTACATTGGTGATCAGTGTAGTGTCCTCTTACATTGGTGGTCAGTGTAGTGTCCTCTTACATTGGTGATCAGTGTAATGTCCTCTTACATTGGTGATCAGTGTAGTGTCCTCTTACATTGGTGATCAGTGTAATGTCCTCTTACATTGGTGATCAGTGTAGTGTCCTCTTACATTGGTGATCAGTGTAATGTCCTCTTACATTGGTGGTCAGTGTAATGTCCTCTTACATTGGTGATCAGTGTAGTGTCCTCTTACATTGGTGATCAGTGTAGCGTCCTCTTTTATTGTTGATCAGTGTAGCGTCCTCTTACATTGGTGATCAGTGTAATGTCCTCTTACATTGGTGATCAGTGTAGCGTCCTCTTACATTGGTGATCAGTGTAGTGTCCTCTTACATTGGTGATCAGTGTAGCGTCCTCTTTTATTGTAGATCAGTGTAGCGTCCTCTTACATTGGTGATCAGTGTAATGTCCTCTTACATTGGTGATCAGTGTAGTGTCCTCTTTTATTGGTGGTCAGTGTAGCGTCCTCTTTTATTGGTGGTCAGTGTAGCGTCCTCTTTTATTGGTGGTCAGTGTAGCGTCCTCTTACATTGGTGGTCAGTTTAGCGTCTTCTTACATTGGTGATCAGTGTAATGTCCTCTTACATTGGTGATCAGTGTAATGTCCTCTTACATTGGTGGTCAGTGTAATGTCCTCTTACATTGGTGATCAGTGTAATGTCCTCTTACATTGGTGGTCAGTGTAGCGTCCTCTTACATTGGTGTTCAGTGTAATGTCCTCTTACATTGGTGATCAGTGTAGTGTCCTCTTACATTGGTGATCAGTGTAGTGTCCTCTTACATTGGTGATCAGTGTAGTGTCCTCTTACATTGGTGATCAGTGTAGCGTCCTCTTACATTGGTGATCAGTGTAATATTCTCTTACATTGGTGATCAGTGTAATGTCCTCTTACATTGGTGATCAGTGTAGTGTCCTCTTACATTGGTGATCAGTGTAGCGTCCTCTTACATTGGTGATCAGTGTAATATCCTCTTACATTGGTGATCAGTGTATCGTCCTCTTACATCAGTGGTCAGTGTAGCGTCCTCTTACATTGGTGGTCAGTGTAGCGTCCTCTTACATTGGTGGTCAGTGTAGCGTCTTCTTACATTGGTGATCAGTGTAATGTCCTCTTACATTGGTGATCAGTGTAATGTCCTCTTACATTGGTGATCAGTGTAGCGTCCTCTTACATTGGTGATCAGTGTAGCGTCCTCTTACAATGGTGATCAGTGTAGCATCATCTTACATTGGTGATCAGTGTAGCGTCCTCTTACATTGGTGGTCAGTGTAATGTCCTCTTACATTGGTGGTCAGTGTAATGTCCTCTTACATTGGTGGTCAGTGTAATGTCCTCTTACATTGGTGATCAGTGTAGTGTCCTCTTACAATGGTGGTCAGTGTAGTGTCCTCTTACAATGGTAATCAGTGTAGCGTCCTCTTACAATGGTGATCAGTGTAGCGCCCTCTTACATTGATGATCAGTGTAGCGTCCTCTTACAATGGTGGTCAGTGTAGCATCCTCTTACATTGGTGATCAGTGTAGTGTCCTCTTACATTGGTGGTCAGTGTAGCATCCTCTTACATTGGTGATCAGTGCAGTGTCCTCTTACATTGGTGATCAGTGTAGCATCATCTTACATTGGTGATCAGTGTAGCGTCCTCTTACAATGGTGGTCAGTGTAATGTCCTCTTACATTGGTGGTCAGTGTAATGTCCTCTTACATTGGTGATCAGTGTAGTGTCCTCTTACAATGGTGGTCAGTGTAGTGTCCTCTTACAATGGTGATCAGTGTAGCATCATCTTACATTGGTGATCAGTGTAGCGTCCTCTTACATTGGTGATCAGTGTAATGTCCTCTTACATTGGTGGTCAGTGTAATGTCCTCTTACATTGGTGATCAATGTAGCGTCCTCTTACATTGGTGATCAGTGTAGCGTCCTCTTACATTGGTGGTCAGTGTAGTGTCATCTTACATTGGTGATCAGTGTAGTGTCCTCTTACATTGGTGGTCAGTGTAGCATCCTCTTACATGGGTGATCAGTGTAGTGTCCTCTTACATTGCTGGTCAGTGTAGCATCCTCTTACATTGGTGATCAGTGTAGTGTCCTCTTACATTGGTGGTCAGTGTAGCATCCTCTTACATTGGTGATCAGTGTAGTGTCCTCTTACATTGGTGATCAGTGTAGCATCATCTTACATTGGTGATCAGTGTAGCGTCCTCTTACAATGGTGGTCAGTGTAATGTCCTCTTACATTGGTGGTCAGTGTAATGTCCTCTTACATTGGTGATCAGTGTAGTGTCCTCTTACAATGGTGGTCAGTGTAGTGTCCTCTTACAATGGTGATCAGTGTAGCATCATCTTACATTGGTGATCAGTGTAGCGTCCTCTTACATTGGTGATCAGTGTAATGTCCTCTTACATTGGTGGTCAGTGTAATGTCCTCTTACATTGGTGATCAATGTAGCGTCCTCTTACATTGGTGATCAGTGTAGCGTCCTCCTACATTGGTGGTCAGTGTAGTGTCATCTTACATTGGTGATCAGTGTAGTGTCCTCTTACATTGGTGGTCAGTGTAGCATCCTCTTACATTGGTGATCAGTGTAGTGTCCTCTTACATTGGTGGTCAGTGTAGCATCCTCTTACATTGGTGATCAGTGTAGTGTCCTCTTACATTGGTGATCAGTGTAGCATCATCTTACATTGGTGGTCAGTGTAGCGTCCTCTTACAATGGTGGTCAGTGTAATGTCCTCTTACATTGGTGGTCAGTGTAATGTCCTCTTACATTGGTGATCAGTGTAGTGTCCTCTTACAATGGTGGTCAGTGTAGTGTCCTCTTACAATGGTGATCAGTGTAGCATCATCTTACATTGGTGATCAGTGTAGCGTCCTCTTACATTGGTGGTCAGTGTAATGTCCTCTTACATTGGTGATCAGTGTAATGTCCTCTTACATTGGTGGTCAGTGTAATGTCCTCTTACATTGGTGATCAGTGTAGTGTCCTCTTACAATGGTGGTCAGTGTAGTGTCCTCTTAGAATGGTAATCAGTGTAGCGTCCTCTTACATTGATGATCAGTGTAGCGTCCTCTTACAATGGTGATCAGTGTAGCGCCCTCTTACATTGATGATCAGTGTAGCGTCCTCTTACAATGGTGATCAGTGTAGCGTCCTCTTACATTGGTGATCAGTGTAGTGTCCTCTTACATTGGTGATCAGTGTAGTGTCCTCTTACATTGGTGGTCAGTGTAGCATCCTCTTACATTGGTGATCAGTGTAGCATCATCTTACATTGGTGATCAGTGTAGCGTCCTCTTACAATGGTGGTCAGTGTAATGTCCTCTTACATTGGTGGTCAGTGTAATGTCCTCTTACATTGGTGGTCAGTGTAGTGTCCTCTTACAATGGTGGTCAGTGTAGTGTCCTCTTACAATGGTGATCAGTGTAGCATCATCTTACATTGGTGATCAGTGTAGCGTCCTCTTACATTGGTGGTCAGTGTAATGTCCTCTTACATTGGTGGTCAGTGTAATGTCCTCTTACATTGGTGATCAGTGTAGCGTCCTCTTACAATGGTGATCAGTGTAGCGTCTTCTTACATTGGTGATCAGTGTAATGTCCTCTTACATTGGTGATCAGTGTAGTGTCCTCTTACAATGGTGGTCAGTGTAGTGTCCTCTTAGAATGGTAATCAGTGTAGCGTCCTCTTACAATGGTGATCAGTGTAGCGCCCTCTTACATTGATGATCAGTGTAGCGTCCTCTTACATTGGTGGTCAGTGTAATGTCCTCTTACATTGGTGGTCAGTGTAATGTCCTCTTACAATGGTGGTCAGTGTAGTGTCCTCTTAGAATGGTAATCAGTGTAGCGTCCTCTTACAATGGTGATCAGTGTAGCGCCCTCTTACATTGATGATCAGTGTAGCGTCCTCTTACAATGGTAATCAATGTAGCGTCCTCTTACAATGGTGATCAGTGTAGCGTCCTCTTACAATGGTGGTCAGTGTAGTGTCCTCTTACATTGGTGGTCAGTGTAGCGCCCTCTTACATTGGTGATCAGTGTAATGTCCTCTTACATTGGTGGTCAGTGTAGTGTCCTCCTTACATTGGTGGTCAGTGTAGCGCCCTCTTACATTGGTGGTCAGTGTAGCGTCCTCTTACATTGGTGGTCAGTGTAATGTCCTCTTACATTGGTGGTCAGTGTAGCGCCCTCTTACATTGGGGCTTTATTTCGGTATATGTCTTCAGTTATGACAATGGATGTCTCTGTGGTTCAGTGACATGTACACGGCTGTATACGGTACCTACATGTGGGTACATGTAGTAACCTGGCATGTCATGTGCACATACTGGAAGCAGATCAGGCTGAACCCCTCTTCTGTTGTGTTGTCTGTGCTGGACGGAGCAGCTTTGAAGGGACAGCTGTGAATGTTCTCTTCTATTTACCATAGAGATGATGGGTCACGGTCACTGATATGTCCTCAGGAGAACGGCCACTTCTAGGAGGTCATTACCAGGCCTAGATGTGGACACCATGGTGCCTAGGCACACCTAAATGGAGACTCACTTTTCTACAAGTTTTGCCCCCTCACCCACCACTTTATTAGATAAATGCTAATCAGCCAATCACATGGCAGCAACTCAGTGCATTTAGGCATCTAGACGTGGTGAAGACGACTTGCTGAAGTTCAAAACGATCATCAGAATGGGGAAGAAAAGGGGATTTAAGTGACTTTGAACGTGGCATGGTTGTTGGTGATGGACGGGCTGGTCTGAGTATTTCAAAAACTGCTGATCTACTGGGATTTTCACACACAACCATCTCTCGGGTCACATCTATGCATGTTGCTTTTGAGCGTTTCTGCAATGCTTTTTGCGGTGCGTTTTTAATGCGATTTTCGCTGCGTTTTGTGTTTTTTTTTTATTTATTTTTTTTTACACTGTGGTTGTAACCACAACCAGCTATATACAGTGTAAAAAAATGAAAAAAAAGATGGGGAAAAAAAAACGCAAAACGCAAATCACGTCAAAAACGCGGTAAAAACGCGGTATTTGCGTTTTGGATGCGGGTCCATTGACTTCTATTACATTGAAAACGCTGCATTTTGCATGTAAAAAAATCCCCGACCCTTTCCAAAAAAGCAGAGGCACAAAAATGCATTGATGTGTAGGAACATAGGAACCCATGTTAAAAAAATTTCCCTGCATTTCTGCAAAATACATCAAAAAACGCGCTAGTGTGAATCAAGCCTTACAGAGAATGGTGGGGAAAAGAGAAAATATCCAGTGAGCGGCAGTTGTGTGGAGGAAAATGCCTTGTTGAGGTCAGAAGACAGAGGAGAATGGTTCCAGATGATAGAAAGGCAACAGTAACTCAAATAAGCTCTCGTTACAACCAAAGTATGGAGAATACCATCTCTGAATACACAACACATCAAACCTTGAAGCAGATGGGCTACAGCAGCAGAAGACCACACCGGGTGCCACTCCTGTCAGCTAAGAACAGGAAACTGAGGCTACAATTCACACAGATCACCAAAATTGGACAATAGAAGATTGGAAAAACGTTGCCTGGTCTGATGAGTCTGGATTTCAGCTGCAACATTCAGATGGTGGGGTCAGAATTTGGTGTAAACAACATGAAAGCCATGGATCCATCCTGCCTTGTATCACTGGGTCAGGCTGGTGGTGGTGTAATGGTGGGGGGGGGGGGATATTTTCTTGGCACACTTTGGGCCCCTTAGTACCAACTGAGCATCGTTTAAACCCCACGGCCTACCTGAGTATTGTTGCTGACCATGTCCATCCCTTTATGACTACAGTGTACCCATCTTCTGATGGCTCCTTCCAGCAGGATAATGCACCATGTCACAAAGCTCCAATCATCTCACCACTGGACAATGAGGTCACTGTACTCCAATGGCCTCCACACTCACCAGATCTCAATCCAATAGAGACACTCACCAGATCTCATCCAATAGAGACACTCACCAGATCTCAATCCAATAGAGACACTCACCAGATCTCATCCAATAGAGACACTCACCAGATCTCATCCAATAGAGACACTCACCAGATCTCATCCAATAGAGACACTCACCAGATCTCATCCAATAGAGACACTCACCAGATCTCATCCAATAGAGACACTCACCAGATCTCATCCAATAGAGACACTCACCAGATCTCATCCAATAGAGACACTCACCAGATCTCATCCAATAGAGCACCTTTGGGATGTGGTGGAATGGGAGATTCCCATTGTGGATGTGCAGCCGACAAATCTGCAGCAACTGTGTGATGTTATCATGTCACTATGGAGCAAAATCTCTATAGAATGTTTCCAACGCCTTGTTGTATCTATGCCACGAAGAATGAAGGCAGTTCTGAATGGAAAATGGGGTCCAACCCGGTACTAGGAAGGTGTACCTAATAAAGTGGCCGGAGAGTGTATATACAGGACTACATATCAACTGTACACACCATTTAATACTGTAACCCCCTTCCCCCCTACATCCTCTGCAGCCCCTCCCCCTACAGCCCCCAACATCTTCTGTAACCCCTTCTGCCTACAGCCCTTACATCCTCTGCTTCCCCTTCCACTATACCTCCTACATTCCCTACATCCTCTGCACCCCTTTCCCCCTACAACTTCTACATACTCTGTACCCCCTTCCCCCTACATCCTCTACACCCTCTTCCCCTATACCTTCTACATTCCCTACACCCCCTACATCCTCTGCATTCCTTTCCCATATACCTCCTACATTCCCTACATCCTCTGCACCCCTTTCCCCCTACAACTTCTACATACTCTGTACCCCCTTCCCCCTACATCCTCTACACCCTCTTCCCCTATACCTTCTACATTCCCTACACCCCCTACATCCTCTGAATTCCTTTCCCATATACCTCCTACATTCCCTACATCCTCTGCATCCCCTTCCTCTACATCGTCTACATCCTCTGTACCCCCTTCTCCCTACACCCCCTACATCCTCTGTACCTCCTACATTCCCTACACCCCCTACACCCTCTGCTTTCCTTTCTCATATACCTCCTACATTCCCTACATCCTCTGCATCCCCTTCCTCTACACCTTCTACATCCTCTGTACCGTACCTCCTTCTCCCTACATCCTCTGCACCCCCTTCCCCCAACACCTTCTACATACTCTGTACCCCCTTTTCCCTACATCCTCTGCATTCTTTTCCCATGTACCTCCTATACCCCCTACATCCTCTGCATCCCCTTCCTCTACACCTTCTACATCCTCTGTACCGTACCTCATTTTCCCTACATCCTCTGCACCCCCTTCCCCCTACACCTTCTACATACTCTGTACCCCCTTTTCCCTACATCCTCTGCATTCTTTTCCCATATACCTCCTATACCCCCTACATCCTCTGCATCCCCTTCCTCTACACCTTCTACATCCTCTGTACCCCCTTCTCCCTACACCCCCTACATCCTCTACACCCCTTCCCCTGTAACTCCTACATCCCCTACTCCCCCTACATCCTCTGCATTCCTTTCCCATATACCTCCTACATTCCCTACATCCTCTGCACCCCTTTCCCTATACCTCCTACATCCCCTACTCCCCCTACATCCTCTGCATTCCTTTCCCATATACCTTCTACATTCCCTACATCCTCTGCTCCCCCTTCCTCTACACCTTCTACATCCTCTGCACCCCCTTCACCCCAAACCTTCTACACCTCTGTCTCCCTACACCCCCTACATCCTCTGCATTCCTTTCTCATATATCTCCTACATTCCCTACATCCACTGTACCTCCTTCTCCCTACATCCTCTGCACCCCCTTCCCCCTACATCCCCCTATACCTTCTAGATCCTCTGTAACTCCTTCATCCTACAACCCCTGCATCCTCTGCACCCCCTTCCCCCTACATCCTCTGCACCCCCTTCCCCCTACATCCTCTGCACCCCCTTCACCCTACACCTTCTATATCCTCTGTACCCCCTTCTCTATACACCCCCTACATCCTCTGTACCCCCTTCCCCGACTCCTTCTACATCCTCTGTACCCCATTCTCCCTACACCCCCTACATCCTCTGCAATTGTCAGATAAAGCGACGCAGTGCCGAATCGCAAAAAGTGCTCTGGTCTTAAGCCAGCAAAATGGTCTGAAAGTGGTTAAAGGAACAGCATTTTTTTTTTTTTTTTGTAGGGTTACAACTACTTAAGATGGTCATTGTACATACCGTATATAAATAAGACATCCCCTGAAAATAAGCCCTAGTGTGTTTTTTGTAGACAAAATTAATATAAGACCCGGTCTTATTTTCGGGGAAACACGGTATTCTCCCCACTGTATCTGCGTGAGCTGGTCGGCTACTGGTTAAATGTAAAGATTTGTAGATTAGCCACTTCAATCTCTCAGCCTCCCTGCTTAAAGTGGTTCTGCACCCATTTCATTTAGTAAATCTCTTTGCCTTCCAAATCAGGCAAAGAGTACTAAATGAAATGTTTTTTTTTTTTTTTACTTACCTTGTAATTGATGACTTCCGGTCTTCTCTCTCTTCGGCGGTGGGCGGGGTCTCTGCGTCGATCGTCGTCAGGCCGCACTGTCTCCTGGGATCTGGTGTCATTGTTCCCAGGAGTCAGTGTGGACATCTTCCGAAATCTCGCGAGATTTCGGACACATCTTCCGAAATCTCGTGAGATGTCGGCAGATGTGCCGTTACTGCGCACGCGCGAGTAACGGCGGTGCATGCTGGGCCATCTAAAGTTCCTGTGGGTGTTTCACATGCCCACAGGCAAGATGGCCCCCAGCACAAAAGAAGAAGATGAGGAACTTCATCGGACGAAAACCGGCGGCGATCGAGATGGAAGATGGAACAGGTGAGTCCCCCAATAAAGGTAAGCATCTTTTGTATACCCCCCCAAAAAAAAAAAAATATATATATACAGAGTGCAGAACCGCTTTAAAGCTGAAGTTTATATTTTTCCTTCCCCCCATGATTGAAAGAACTGAAATCAATAGACATGTGCAATTCTTTTCGGTTTTTTTTTCGTATTTTTTCGTTATTTTCGTTCATTCGTTATCGTACGAATGAAACGAACGATTCGCTAAAAATTTTAGCATATCGTTCGAATCGAACGAATCCGAAATCAACGAAAATCTGAAAAAAAACTAATTAGAAACAACGAATCTACGAAAGAAGAAAATCCGAAAAACGAAAACGGGAACAACGAAAATCAAAATTAACGAAAAAATTCGTACATTCGTAACTTTTTTTTTTTTTGTTGAATTGGTAATTTTCCGTGTCCCTTACAATGGTGCTGCTTAACGTGCCTCGAATGGATTGAACGAAAAAATTCGTACATTCGTAACTTTTTTTTTTTTGTTGAATTGGTAATTTTCCGTGTCTCTTACAATGGTGCTGCTTAACGTGCCTCGAATGGATTGAACGAAAAAATTCGTACATTCGTAACTTTTTTTTTTTTTGTTGAATTGGTAATTTTCCGTGTCTCTTACAATGGCGCTGCTTAACGTGCTTCGAATGGATTGAACGGAAAAATTCGTACATTCGTAACTTTTTTTTTCGATTTGTAATTTTCCGTGTCTCTTAAAATGTAATAATAGCATACACATTACATAAAATTATGAATTATGCTCCGATTACGAATCTACAAATGTTACGAATGTACGAATAAATACGAATGCGTCCGAATTTCGAATAAACGAATAAACTAAAATTAAACTAACGGAAAAACGAATCAACGAAAAAATAACTCTTACAAATGTACGAATCGTTACGAATACGAACACCGACGACGTACGAATTTACGAATCGTTACGAATCAACAAACGAAAAAAACGAAATGAAAATAAACTAATTTTTTTGTTGTGCACATGTCTAGAAATCAAACGAATGAAAGGGGCGGGTCAGGGACAGCCAGGAAATGAGGCGGGCTCTATCTGACTTGCTGCAGCTTCTGATGCACACTGTGAGAAGCTCACAGCGTGCAGTGAAATCAGAGTAAGCCCGGGAGAGGACACTGTACAACTGTGCAATAAAGAGAAGGGAGAAGGACGGAGTTCAGCTTTAATGCTTCCTCCATTTTTGGATACTAGAGACACTCGGGTTCGCACAGCGTGTTTTTCAGTCGTTGTCTCTGCGTTCCCGTCAGCGAGGATTTCATCTTATTTGCCTTGCTCAGCTCCTCTTTCCCCCCTCGGGGCTCCTCTCCAAAAGACATTTACAAATGTTTAAATTTTTTTCCCCAAACATAAGCTGATTAAATCTATAAGCCCCCGTGTCATAATTTGTCCAAACATGTCAGCGGTGACAAACGACCGCGGCCGGATCACAACGCGTACGAGCCTGAAACGCACTCAGGAGTGACCAGAAAAAAAAACAAAAAACTCTATTTTTGTGTGAAGGAAACTGCGGAATCTGCACGCGCGAGTACACTGAGCAAATATGTACCGAATGTTTTACAGGTGGACCAATGACGCAGGATTTTTTTTTTTTTTTTTCAGAATTCGGGAGAATGGCGTTCGCTCCGCCCAAGAACGGAGAAGGAGCGAAACTCCAAACAAAAATGAGCACATGGACGCCGCTCAACAATCCACTCATGAACGATAAGGTGACGGGCTGTCATATATATTATATATTAAAAATTAGATGTTGGCCTAGGTCTGTAACCTGCTGTGCCCATTATGAGGGGTTAAACTTTCCACCCTCCCTGTGCTGAGTTCCCAGGTCTGTACACCTGCTGTGCCCATTTCGAGGGGTTCCCACCATCCCTGTGCTGAGTTCCCGGTCTGTACACCTGCTGTGCCCATTATGAGAGTTACCACCATCCCTGTGCTGAGTTCCAGATCTGTACACCTGCTGTGCCCATTATGAGGGTACTGTACTGTACTGAGTTATCAGGTCATAACCTGCTGTATCCATTATGAGGGGTTCCCACCATCCCTGTGCTGAGTTCCTGGGTCTGTACACCTTCTGTGCCCATTTCAAGGGGTTCCCACCATCCCTGTGCTGAGTTCCCAGGTCTGTACACCCTGTGTGCCCATTATGAGGGGTCCCACCATCCCTGTGCCCATTATGAGGGGTTCTCACCATCTCTGTGCTGTGCCCATTATGAGGGGTTCCCACCATCCCTGTACTGAGTTCCAGGTCTGTACACCCACTGTGCCCATTATGAGGGGTTCTCACCATCCCTGTGCTGAGTTCCCGGGCCTGTACACCCGCTGTGCGCATTATGAGGGGTTCCCACCATCCCTGTACTGAGTTCCTGGATCTGTACACCCGCTTTGCCCATTATGAGGGGTTCCCACCATCCCTGTGCTGAGTTCCCAGGTCTGTACACCTGCTGTGCCCATTATGAGGGGTTCTCACCATCCCTGCCTGTACTGAGTTCCTGGATCTGTACACCTTCTGTGCCCATTATGAGGGGTTCCCACCATCCCTGTGCTGAGTTCCCAGGTCTGTACACCCACTGTGCCCATTATTAGGGGTTCCCCCCCTCCATGTGCTGAGTCCCTGGGTCTATATACCTACTGTGCCCATTATGAGGGGTTTCCACCATCCCTGTTTGTATTTATTTTATATTACTGAGAATGTAAGAGGCGGGGCCGGGACACACAAAGATGGGTGAGGACACTCAAAGCTCCCAGGTAGACAGGAGCAGAGTCCGGAGTTGTGGGCGGGAAAGCTCACTCTTGGTTTATCCTGGACCTATAGGGAGCCGGGGGGCTGACTCCACCCACCAGGATCCATTTATAGCTAGAACAGAACTTTTAGGTGGACTGGCCCTTATAGAATAATGCTGCAAGGTGCTGTGTGTACATAATAGAGAATTAAGGCTCCGTTCTCACGAGTGGGACTCCAAAGTCGCATGATTTTCAGCGCAACTTTGCAGTGCGACTTTCAAATACTATTTAATACACTCAATGCATTCAAGTCACAAGAAAGTTGCATCAAAGTAGTGCAGGAAGCTTTTTTGGAGTCGCTGCAACTTGAGTCGCAGCAATTAGAACAGTGGCCATTGAAATACATGGCTTTCGACTTGTCATGCGACTTGAAGGACTAGTTAGAACAGAGCCTTACAGGGCTTTTTTTTTTTTCTGGCTCTCAATACATTTCGCAGACAGGAACCCCTTAAATTTTTTTGTGTGTGTTTTTTGCCTCCTTTTTCTAGTCTGTATTTGAAACATTATAAAATATATCATTGTCAGACTTGGGGTCTATAAAGAAATGTGTGTGAATGCCTCACAGCTGTCACACATATTCCCTGTATTGTCTCTAATATGTTTATTTCTTATGATCGTCCACTCCATCTAGTGGCCATGAAGCAGTATTTTCCAGATTTAGGTTTTTCAGGAAAATACTACATTATGGCCACTAGATGGGAGCAGATGATAATAGGAAATAAACATATAATACACAATTGAATGATGTGTACATGTGATTTACGGCTGTGAACCTTTCTATTTACATAGGTGTTTGAAGAAAGAAGAGATTTGCTTGGAAAGTGGGTGAGTTGTAATTCTTCAGGCCTGGCTGACATCACACTGTGATGATCGGTCATCTTCACTCTACTAGTTCGTAAAGTTCTCCAAGCTCAGAGGTCCAGAACCATCACATCTGTGTGAGCTTGTTGGGCATCCCATTTCAGAAACATCGGCATTAATGTGGAGTTGCCCCCCCCTAAAGCCATTAAAATGGTGTGTCCCCCCCCCCCCCCCCCCCGAATAGTAATATGCAGTTGCCCCATACAAGGCAATTAATATGGAGTTGCCCTTCTATGGCCATCAATATGAACTTTCCTCCAATGACCATTAATATGAAGTTGCCCCCCTGTGGCCATTAATATACAGTTGCCTCATCCAAGGCCAATTTTATGGAGTTGACCCCACATAGTCATTAATATGGGTACATACAGGTCCCCCTTCTCACACCACAGCATCCCCCCTCCCCATATCACAGCTCCCTCTTCACATCACAACCCCCCATATCACAGCACCCCCTTCTCAAATCACAGCCTCGCCCCCTCTCACATCACAGCCCCCCATATCACAGCTCCTCGCTCACATCACAGCCTCCCATATCACAGCTTCTCACTCACATCACAGCCTCCCATATCACAGCTCCCCCTCTCACATCACAGCCCCCCTCATCACAGCTCCCCGTATCACAGCTCCCCCATCTGACATCACAGCCCCCAATATCACAGCTCCCCCCTTTCACATCACAGCCCCCCCCCCCCCCCCATATCACAATTCCCCTCTCTCACATCACAGTCCCCCATATCACAGCTCCCCCATCTGACATCACAGCCCCCAATATCACAGCTCCCCCCTTTCACATCACAGCCCCCCCCCCCCCCCCCCCCATATCACAATTCCCCTCTCTCACATCACAGTCCCCCATATCACAGCTCCCCCATCTGACATCACAGCCCCCAATATCACAGCTCACCCCTTTCACATCACAGCCCCCCCCCATATCACAATTCCCCTCTCTCACATCACAGTCCCCCATATCACAGCTCCCCCATCTCACATCACAGCCCCCCCATATCACAGCTCCCCTTCTCACATCACAGCCCCCCCATATCACAGATCCCCCATCTCACAGTCCCCTATATAACAGATTCCCTCTCTCACAGCCCCCCCCCCCCATATCATAGCTCCCCCTACCCATGATCTGCTTCCTTCACAGTAATACCTCAACACAGCATTATTGAGTGCAGGAGGAATGGTAGGGTGGACTCCACTTCTGTATGTATATGCCTGCCGCCGCTGCCGCTGCTGCTGTTGGACTCACCGCAGGAAAGAGGGCAGGGGGCACGGAAGGTCTACACCAAGGGCAGGAGTTGCCCTACTCTTCTTGTTAAAAAGTGAGTGACCCATTTATTAATATGAAGGTTGAGCAGCTCCCTCTCCTCCTGTAGACCTGCAATATCTTCCGCCCTCTTCCCTGCTGTGAGTCCAACAGCAGCGGCAGCAGGCGAGAAGAGTCCACCATGCCATTCCTCCCACCCTCTACAATACTCTGACTTTTACCAGCTGCAGCGGCGGGAGGAGAGGAGTTCACTCAGGCTGCTAATTGGTGCAGCCGTGGTCCGGACAGGACTGTCATTTGGTCCATTGTCCAGACCACGGTCCGCCATTTAGTGACGCCTGGTCTAGATGGTGTCCCCAAGCCACAAAATGAGGCGGGCTATATCTGACTTGCTGCAGCTTCTACTGCACATTGTGAGAAGCTCACAGCGTGCAGTGAAATCAGAGTAAGCCATTTCAGTACAGCAGAGGAGTGGGGAGGCTGGCGATCCTGTTACAAAGCACACATTCACTCATTAGGTAACTGCAGATATTATATGGGGGTCAAGAGATACTAAATTTATTTTTGGATAGGTACAATCACTGGTTCTCTCAACCTATGAAAGGTGTCCATTGGCATTGCCTCGTTGGGATCAGGAGAGTTGCTTGCACACATCCCTCCCCCTGGCCAGAATCGATCAGCTTAGCTTTATCCAGATAAGCCAATGAAGACAGGAGCATGTTTCCAGTACGATCGTGGCTTAAGGTTGGAGCAATGACCCGTCACTCATAGAAGTGATTACACTTTCCTCAGCTCGGGGAGTAAACTGAAAAGCCATGATTTGTATAACCAGACACCAGCCCACCACACCTGCACAACGACCTGGAATGAGGCCTCAAACCCTGAGCCTTTCATGTGGTAACCAAGACCCCTATGCTGTCATTTCAAAGGATCGGCCACATTCATGTCAATACATTTGCAGTGCTAAATACACACTAATGACCATCAGTCTGTCCTTGTTTTCTTTTGTGTTGACTAGACAGGGGTATTCCAGTGACATCATAGATGGTACCATATATATCATCATTAAACACCCTCTATAGAACTTCAGTAAATCTTTTAAATATTTCATTCGGTGATCTGTCATTACCGGCTGGTCTATGGTTGGCGAACACACGCATGCTATTTCTTCCAATGTTCATTGTCTATTGTTTTGGGAAAGTCTTAAGCCCCATACACACGCGCGGATTATCCGAGGACCAGGTCCGTCAGACCATGTCCGTCATACTTTGTCTGATGTTGGTTTTGCGTACACACGGTCGGACAAAGTTGTCGGAAAATCCGATCATTCTGAACGTGGTGACGTTTGTTGCCTACGACGGGACTACGTAGAGGCTAGTAGCCAATAGCTTTGGTCTTGTAATGTGATCTGAGCATGCGTAGCACTTTGTCCGGTCGGAATTCGCTACACACGATCGGATTTGGTGTGATCGGACTTTGTTGTCAAAAAATCTATCCAGCAGGAGATAGGACTTTGTCCATCAGACAATCTGATGGAAACTGTCCGATGGTGCCTACACACGGTCTGATTTTCCGACAAAATTGTCCGATAGGACAGAATCCATCGGAAAATCCTACCGTGTGTATGGGGCTTTAGTGAATGAATACCTTGTACAAAACCCCCCACCTACAACAACCACCAATTTAAAGGGGCAATTCCCCACTGATATCTAAAGTAAAGAGGCTTTGCTCTACTGACCACCAATGTAAGGGGGCGTTTTTCCATTGACATCTAATGTAGGGGGACCTACAGGCTTTCTCAACCAGGGTTCCATAGAACTTCGGAGTTCCTTCAGAGGTTGCTAGGTGTTCTGTGAGCAGATTGACCCCCCACCTACAGTGACCACCAATGTAAAGGGGCAACTCCCCTCTGATATCTAAAGTAAAGGGTTGTTGCTGTACTGTCCACCAATGTAAAGTGGCTTTTCTCTACTGACCACCAGTGTAAGGGGGCGTTTTTCCATTGACAACTAATGTAGGGGGACCTTGGATGCAATACAATTTCTCCCACTGACACCAAAGATGGGGCACTGTATATTCCCACTGATGTCAGGACCTTTTCTACTCCCAATGACCACAGTCCTGCTCCTATTAAGTCTGAAGGACAGTAAACTGGCCCTTTCGTGTAGAAAGTTTGAAGACCCCTGCTTTAGTAAATCTACCCCACTGAGTAGGTGACACCACCAAGAAAAGAGAGGACTAACTAAGGGGAACTGTTTCTGCTTTCAGTTTGACAAGTGGTCGGATACCCAGAGACGGAGGATCCTCTGTGACCTCTTCGAGAGATGTTCCATGTCACAGCTCAGGTTCTGCAACAACCACCTGCAGGAGAAAGTCCCACGAGAATCTGTGGACTTCACAACGGTGCTGCCCCGGGTTCTGTCCCTCTACATCTTCTCCTTCCTGGACCCCCGCAGCCTCTGCCGCTGCGCACAGGTGTGTATTGCATGTGGACAGTCCAAATCTGATGCCCACCAACTACTTCCTCTGTTCTAGCTGGTGATAGATGCCCCTGTCTCTGATCATTCATGTCTAGATGCCCAGGCCAAATTTAGCAATGTCAGAATACATGTTGTAAGGGGAACAGGATCCACTGGTAAAATCATGTATGAGCTCAAAATGAGCGGGCTCAAATCGCACCACACTGAATCGCATGCAAATCGCACAGGAATGTGGTGTGGTTCCTGTGCGATTCACATAGGGGTTATAGTGTGAACCGAGGCTCAATGTATTTTTAAATGCAAGTGTACGTTTTTGAGTTTGATCTGGGATCAGCCACTTGCAATCCCTGTGAAGCAGAACTCAGACTGGGAAAGAAGAGAAGCAGCACTGCGAGCCAATCAGCTGTGTTTCAGCGCTCATGTGACATGTGGAAATACTGATAGCAGAAGAGAACAGAGTGAAAGAGAGATGGGCTCATCAGTCTGCTGATTATTTTTTCACTGTCCAGTCATGGGTTAGGGGGAAGGACAAGACCAGAATTGTGATGCCCCGTACACACGGTCGGAATTTCCGACTAAAAATGTCCTACCGGACCATGTTGTCGGAAAATCCGGCCGTGTGTGGGCTCCATCCGACTTTTTCCGTCGGAATTTCCACTGGAAAAAAATTTGAGATCCTGCTCTCAAATTTTCCGACAACAAAGTCCGATCTGACTTTTTCCGATCGCGTGTAGCGAATTCCGACGGACAAAGTGCCACGCATGCTCAGATCAAATTACAAGACCAAAGCTATTGGCTACTAGCCTCTACGTAGTTCCATCGTATGCAACGAACGTCACCACGTTCAGAATGATCGGATTTTCCAACAACTTTGTCCGACCGTGTGTATGTAACACCAGTGTTGGACAAAACCCGTCGGAAAAAATCTGACGGATTTTGTGGTCGGAATTTCCGACCGTGTGTACGGGGCATGAGAGTGTCAGAAACCATGAAATCAGACCGAGACAGAAGGACAGTTAAATCACACTTGTTTAATAATAAAATTAAATAGAACAAACGTAGTCAAAACATAGCCAGAGTTCAGTAACCGGAATGGATAGTCAGACAAGCCAAGCGTCAGGGAGCCGGAGATGAGCGTAGTAAAACAGCAAGCAGGATCTGGAGCCAGAAGGGATGTCAGCCAAGCAAGTCTTTTAACAGGAATGCAGGAGAGTGTCTCTGTGATGTTGACTAAGGCTAAGGCAGAGATCCTCTGGGCTGGACGGCTTAAGTAGGCAGGACTGACGAGCAGGATATCATCAACAGCTGAGTAACAGTGGAGAGATAGGAGCTGGCAATTAGCTGACAGCTGAGCGGCCAGCTCAGAGAAGGAAGGGCTGAGCCCAGCCCTGACAAAGAGTTAAAAAAAAAAAAATAGGTCTTTAGGTCCTCCTGGACAGGGTTGTGCACTGTGGTAGAACTGTGTAAATCTCAGGACTGGATGGACAGAAAAAGAAATCCTTTGGCGTCTGAACTTTATCATAATTATACGTGTGTACTGTGTGCTGATGTATACCTGTAGTAGTGATGATGACAAGTGTATGCTTCCCTCAGGTGAGCTGGCACTGGAAAACCCTGACAGAACTGGACCAGCTATGGATGCCCAAGTGCCTGCGATTCGGTTGGTACATCAACTTTTCCCCAACACCTTTTGAACAAGGCGTCTGGAAGAGACAGTACATAGAGACAGTGAACGAACTGCACGTCACAAGACCCAAGGTGGGTGTTGCAATTTTGATAAAATACACCAGCCTAAAAACTATCCAATTTCCATCCATTTACCCCCTATGATTGTAAAGTTTTGACTAATTGGTGACAAAAATCAACCAATGAGTATAGAGGTTGTAAAACCTGTAAGGCCTCACACACATGGACGTTTACTGGCTCAAAAATGCTCAAGCGTAAAAATTCCCAGCACATGCAGCCAGCAATATACTTGTGTAAACACCAATTCTCCTGCGCATCTGTGATTTTGTGAACTTCACTTGTATGGCCTGCTGTAGAGAACATCCATGACTCTGAAGAAGGGGGCAAGACACCTGAAACTCATTAGCTTTTCTACCATGCCATGTTTGGATAGAGGTATATGCCTCACGGCTGGAGTTGATATTGTTATTTGATCCATTTGTTCCTACTATCATTGTGAGTACACTAACAGATTTTCTATTCAAGAAAATGTAATGGTGGTAAACTTGTTAGCTTTTCTACCGTGCCATGTTTGGATAGACACCTTTGCCTCACAGCTGGAGTTGTTGTTGTTATTTGATCCATTTGTTCCTACTATCATTGTGAGTACACAAACAGATTTTTAATTCAAGAAAATAATAGCAGTAATGTAATGGTGGTAATGATTAGCTCTGAAGAAGGGGGCACGAGCCCCGAAACTTGTTAGCTTTTATACCGTGCCATGTTTGGATAGATGCCTTTGCCTCACAGCTGGAGTTGTTGTTATTTGATCCGTTTGTTCCTACTATCATTGTGAGTACACTAACAGATTTTTAATTCAAGAAAATGTAATGGTGGTAACATTTAGCTCTATAGAAGGGGGCACAACCCCGGAAACATGTTAGCTTTTCTACCATGCAATGTTTGGATAGATGCATATGCCTCACGGCTGGAGTTGTTGTTGTTGTTGTTATTTGATGTGCTTGTTCCTACTATCTTTGTGAGTACCTGAACAGATTTTTAATTCAAGAAAATAATAGCGGTAATGTAATGGTGGTAATGATTAGCTCTGAAGAAGGGGGCACGACCCCCGAAACGTGTTAGCTTTTCTACCGTGCCATTTTTGGATAGATGCCTTTGCCTCACAGCTGGAGTTGTTGTTGTTGTTATTTGATGCGTTTGTTTCTACTATCTTTGTGAGTATACTAGCAGATTTTTAATTCAAGAAAATGTAATGGTGGTAACATTTAGCTCTATGGAAGGGGGCACAACCCCCTGAAACTCGTTAGCTTTTCTACCATGCCATGTTTGGATAGAGGCCTATGCCTCACGGCTGGAGTTGATGTTGTTATTTGATCCATTTGTTCCTACTATCATTGTGAGTACACAGATTTTTAATTCAAGAAAATAATGGCGGTAATGTAATGATGGTAATGATTAGCTCTGAGGAAGGGGGCACGACCCCCAAAACGTGTTAGCTTTTCTACCATGCCATGTTTGGATAGACACCTTTGCCTCACAGCTGGAGTTGTTGTTATTTGATCCGTTTGTTCCTACTATCTTTGTGAGTACATGAACAGATTTTTAATTCAAGAAAATAATGGCAGTAATGTAATGGTGGTAATGATTAGCTCTGAAGAAGGGGGCATGACCCCCGAAACTTGTTAGCTTTTATACCGTGCCATGTTTGGATAGATGCCTTTGCCTCACAGCTGGAGTTGTTGTTATTTGATCCGTTTGTTCCTACTATCATTGTGAGTACACTAACAGATTTTTAATTTAAGAAAATGTAATGGTGGTAACATTTAGCTCTATAGAAGGTGGCACAACCCCGGAAACATGTTAGCTTTTCTACCATGCCATGTTTGGATAGATGCCTATGCCTCACGGCTGGAGTTGTTGTTGTTGTTGTTATTTGATGCGTTTGTTCCTACTATCTTTGTGAGTACCTGGACAGATTTTTAATTCAAGAAAATAATGGAGGTAATGTAATGGTGGTAATTATTAGCTCTGAAGAAGGGGGCACGACCTCCGAAACGTGGTAGCTTTTCTACCGTGCCATTTTTGGATAGATGCCTTTGCCTCACAGCTGTAGTTGTTGTTGTTGTTGTTATTTGATGCATTTGTTTCTACTATCTTTGTGAGTATACTAGCAGATTTTTAATTCAAGAAAATGTAACGGTGGTAACATTAAGCTCTATAGAAGGGGGCACAACCCCCGAAACATATTAGCTTTTCTACCGTGTCATGTTTGGATAGATGCCTTTGCCTCACAGCTGAAGTTGTTGTTGTTGTTATTTGATGCGTTTTGTTTCTATCTTTGTGAGTACACTAACAGATATTTAATTCAAGAAAATTTTATGGTGGTATTATTTAGCTCTATAGAAGGGGGCTCAACCCCCGAAACATGTTAGCTTTTCTACCATGCCATGTTTGGATTGACACCTTTGCCTCACAGCTGGTGTTGTTATTTGATGTGTTTGTTCTTACTATCCTTGTGAGTACACTAACAGATTTATAATTCAATACGTTTTAATGGTCATAATGATTAGCTCTGATGAAGGGGGCACAACGCCCGAAAACCTGTTAACTTTTCTACAATGCCATGTTTGGATAGACGCCTTTACTTCATGGCTGGAGTTGTTGATAATTGATGCTTATGTTCCTAATATCATTGTGAGTACAGGAACAGATTTTTAATTCAAGAAAATGTAATGGTCATAATGATTAGCTCTGACAAAGGGGGCACAACCCCCGAAACATGTTCGCTTTTCTACCATGCCATGTTTGGATAGACACCTTTGCTTCATGGCTGGAGTTGTTGATAATTGATGCTTATGTTCCTAATATCATTGTGAGTACATGAACGGATTTTTAATTCAAGAAAATGTAATGGTCATAATGATTAGCTCTGACGAAGGGGGCACAACCCCCGAAACATGTTCGCTTTTCTACCATGCCATGTTTGGATAGACGCCTTTACCTCAGGGCTGTAATTGTTGATATTTGATGTGTATGTTCCTACTATCCTTGTGAGTACCCTAACAGATTTTGAATTCAATACATTTAAATGGTGGTAATGCACTAGGCATTTGCGCCTTTCTGTGTGTTTTTATGGCTGGAAATTTTACACCTGAGCACTTTTGAGCCTCTAAACATCAATGTACATGAGGCTTAATGAGTTTATCCAGTTTATATGCTGCACATGTTGACTGTGTATGTCATTTTTTTTGACAGAGCAGCGATGCATTAAAGTAAATCTGTTCTTTGCCCATGCAGGTCAAAGCAACAGGTTGACCACGATGACGACCTCTGCTGGCGCATATACTCATAGCTACCAATGTTATTGTCCTGAATCCTGGGATGCTGTTGACCCTGCCCCCCGGTCCACATTTAGTCTGCCAATTTTCTGGGTGGGCATACCCAAATTACACCCACTTTATGGGTTGGTCCTGTCCAGACCCTGCCTCTAAATATGTGGGGACTGCCCACTCACGGCCCTACACCTTACACCAATTGTCTACCAAGGTACATTTATAAATGGCATAGTAGACAAATGGTTAAATCAAGGTCATAGCTGCTGCAGCTGTGAGCGCGGTACCAGCTAAGGGCTCTATTACATTTTGATTCAAAGTGTGGCATTGGACATGCTTTTTTAAAGCACTCTGAATGCCAATCAAATCACCTCTCACTAAACAAAACAGTCCTGTTCACACTGTTGTGTTTTCAAGGCACTGTAGCGGGAGGTTGAGTGGGGACTGGAGAGAGAGGTTGGGGGGTTACTACTGAGTGAGGGATCAGGAGAGCTGGGGGTACTACTCAGCAGGAGATCAGCTGAATGAGGGTACTAATAAGCTGGGGATCTGCTGAACAGGGGTACTAATGAGCTGGGGATCTGCTGAACAAAGGTACTAATGAGCTGGTGATCTGCTGAACAGGGGTACTAATGAGCTGGGGATATGCTGAATAGGGGTACTAATGAGCTGGGGATCTGCTGAACAGAGGTACTAATGAGCTTGGGATCTTCTGAACAGGGGTACTAATAAGCTGGGGATCTGCTGAACAGGGGTACTAATGAGCTGGGGATATGCTGAACAGGGGTACTAATGAGCTGGGGATCTGCTAAACAGGGGTACTAATGAGCTGGGGATCTGCTGAACAGGGGTATTAATGAGCTGGGGATCTGCTGAAGAGGGGTACTAATGAGCTGGTGATCTGCTGAACAGGGGTACTAATGAGCTGGGGATATGCTGAATAGGGGTACTAATGAGCTGGGGATCTTCTGAACAGGGGTACTAATAAGCCGGGGATATGCTGAACAGGGGTACTAATGAGCTGGGGATCTGCTGAACAGGGGTATTAATGAGCTGGGGATCTGCTGAAGAGGGGTACTAATGAGTTGGGGATCTGCTGGACAGGGGTACTAAAGAGCTGGGTATCTGCTGAACAGGGGTACTAATGAGCTGGGGATATGCTGAACAGGGGTACTAATAAGCTGGGGATCTGCTGAACAGGGGTACTAATAAGCTGGGGATCTGCTGAACAGGGGTACTAATGAGCTGGTGATCTGCTGGACAGGGGTACTAATGAGCTGGGGATCTGCTGAACAGGGGTACTAATGAGCTGGGGATCTGCTGAACAGGGGTACTAATAATCTGGGGATCTACTGAACAGGGGTACTGATAAGCTGGGGATCTGCTGAACAGGGGTACTAATAATCTGGGGATCTACTGAACAGGGGTACTGATAAGCTTGGGATCTGCTGAACAGGGGTACTGATAAGCTGGGGATCTGCTGAACAGGGGTACTAATGATCTGGGGATCTGCTGAACAGGGGTACTAATGAGCTGGGGATCTGCTGAACAGGGGTTCTAATAAGGTGGGGATCTGCTAAGTGGGGGTACCACTGAGACAGAGTTCTGCTGGGCCCCTTTAAAACAAATAGAAAATCAACACACACAGAGCATTTGCCAAGCTTCATTAAAGCTTCAAAAAAGCATCACCGAAGCAACAAAAACACATCAAACCCATGCTTGAATAGCTGCATTGGCACGCAGGAAAGATAATCTAATAGACCCCCAATATCTCCATAAGGAGTACCTGTCACCTTCACATGCTATCACACAGTAGACTTGTTAGCCCAATGGTGATCGCAAAAAAGTTAAAAAAATATATGGTGTAAAAAAAATAAAAAATAAAAAGTGTATAGTGTAAAAAAAAAAATTGCAGCATATAAAATAATTCAAAAATAAAAACAATTCAAACTTTTTGTCCTTGTCACCCCCGACAAGGACAAAAAGTTTGAATTATTTTTATTTATTTTATTACACACTCCATATAAAAGGGCAGCGTGGGGTAAGCAAGTGTATGCAATCAATTACATCACACATGTAAGGTATTGTCTAGACATGTGCACTGCCGAAAAATTTGTTCATTTTCGTTTCATTCGTTTTTTTTATTTTTTTTATCGGGTCATTTGTTATGATCGCAATTCGTAAATTCGAAATTTCGAAAATCTGAAAATAAGAAAGAAAATCCGAAAATTCTAAAGAATAACTAACTAATAATAACTAACCATTAAATTATAGTTATTGGAATTTTCTTTCAAATTTGGCTGTTAGTGAACGTAACGAATACAAATTTATCTGAAGTTACGAATTATCCGAAAAAACGAATGCAGCATCTAAACTGATGGAACGGAACAAATTAATAATAAATAACGATAATAATAATAAAAACTTTGTATTATTCATTCGTTCCATTCCATTTTCTGATTTTTGGATTTTCTAACTAACTAATAACTATTTTTTAAAATTATTGGTATTGGAATTTTCTTTCAAATTTGGCTATTTATGAACGTAATAAAATAAGAATTTATCCGAAGTTACGAATTATCTGAAATAACGAATGCCACATCTAAACTGATGGAACGGAACAAATTAATAATAAATAATGATAATAATAATAAATAGCAATAATAATAAAAACTTATGAAATCCGAAAATTCTAAAGAATAACTAACTAATAATAACTAACCATTAAATTATAGTTATTGGAATTTTCTTTCAAATTTGGCTATTTATGAATGTAACGAATAAGAATTTATCCGAAGTTACGAATTATCTGAAATAACGAATGCCACATCTAAACTGATGAAACGGAACAAATTAATAATAAATAATGATAATAATAATAAATAGCAATAATAATAAAAACTTTGTATTATTCATTCGTTCCATTCCATTTGTTTAGATGCAGAATTTGTTATTTTGGATAATTCGTAACTTCGGATAAATTCGTTTTCGTTACGTTCACTAACAGCCAAATTTGAAAGAAAATTCCAATACCTATAATTTAATAGTTAGTTATTATTAGTTAGTTAGTTAGTTATTCTTTCGAATTTTCGGATTTTCTAACTAACAAATAGTAACTAACTATTAAATTATCGGTATTGGAATTTTCTTTTAAATTTGTCTTTTAATGAATGTAAAGAATAAGAATTTATCCGAAGTTACGAATTATCTGAAATAAAGAGTGCCACATCTAAGCTGATGGAACGGAACAAATTAATAATAAATAATGATAATAATAATAATAAATAGCAATAATAATAATAAAAACTTTTTATTATTCATTTGTTACGTTCCATTTGTTTAGATGCGGCATTCTTTATTTTGGATAATTCGTAACTTCGGATAAATTCGTATTTGTTATGTTCACTAACAGCCAAATTTTAAAGAAATTCCAATACCTATAATTTAATAGTTAGTAAGAGTTAAGTTATTATTAGTTATTATTTTAGATTTTCGAATTTTGGGGTTTTCGGACTTTCGAATTTTAAACGTGTGAATTTACAAATTTTCGAATCCTCGATTTTAAGAATATTCGACAAACGGGTTTTCATTACTTCGGATATTTCTGAATTAACAAATCTGTCGAAATTCGTTAAAAAACGAATTTGGAACGAAACGAATTGCACAAGTCTAGTGTTATCGCAAACATCGGAGTGAGAGGAATAATTTTGCATATAATATTGTGTTTTGTTTACATTAAAATTCATTTTAAGATATTTTGTTTACCGAAAATATGCGTTTGATTTGATATATCTGGGCAAATATCGTGCAGCATAAAAAAATTGTATCTACCATCGTATTATTCCCCAGGATCTTTTAGAACATACCGTATATACTCGAGTATAAGCCGACTTGAATATAAGCCGAGGCACCTAATTTTACCACAAAAAAAATGGGAAAACGTACTGACTCGAGTATAAGCCTAGGGTGAGAAATGCGCAGCTACTGTAAGTGGAAAAGAGGGAACAATGCCCATTTGCAGCCTCACTGTGCCCATTTGCAGCCTCACTGTGCCCATTTGCATGCCTTACTGTGCCCATTTGCAGCCTCACTGTGCCCATTTGCATGCCTTACTGTGCCCATTTGCAGCCTCACTGTGCCCATTTGCATGCCTTACTGTGCCCATTTGCAGCCTCACTGCCCATTTGCATGCCTTACTGTGCCCATTTGCAGCCATAGGTCCCCCCAACTTCAAACTCAGGAGTTTAGGGTTCCTAGATCCCCCCTAGCTGCAGCCAAAATTTGGGGTCTCTGGACCCAAAGGGTCCTTTAATGACATTGCTGCAGATGGACACAGTTGACTGAATTTGGGGCCCTGTATCTCGGGGCCACTTGATGCTAGGAACCCCAGATTTTAAAGCGGAGTTCCACCCAAAAAACCTCTGCTTTAATTGCTGGTGATCCCCTGACATGCCACATTTGGCATGTCATTTTTTTGGGGGAGGAGCGGTACCCTGTTTTTACGGGCACCCAGCTCCCACTTCCTCCCCTGGCGCCACGATGCCGGAAGGAAGTTCACCTCTCCCCCCCTCCCTCCCTGTAATCTTCTCGGACACGTCATAGGTCCCAGAAGATTGCCCGGCCATTCACAGCATACAGCATAGCTCACATATGCGTAGGGCGCCCTACGCATAGCTCGCATATGCGTAGGGCGCCCACAGTTAGAATGCCGGTGCCGCAGGGAGGAGGGGAAGAGAAGCGGGGCTCCGTACGCCCGCATCGCTGGACCGTGGGACAGGTGAGTGTCCGATTATTCAAAGTCAGCAGCTACACTTTTTGTAGCTGCTGACTTTTAAATGGGTGGAACTCCGCTTTAAATGTAAAAAATGTAATAATTGCCCCAGTAGACAAGTGGTTAAGGAGGAATGAATGGGTTCCGGTTTAGATGTGGTAAGCCCAATGCCGCGTACACACGAAGGGACTATCCCGCGGGATTATCCGCTGGACCGAAGTCGAGCGGATAATCCCCTCGTGTGTGGGCGCCGGCGGACTTTTTTTGGCCAAAGTACGGCGGACTAAAGTTTTTTTAAGTTTTGTTTTAAAATTATCCGCTGGACTTGGCAGTCCAGCGGACAATCCGGCCGTGTGTAGTATGGTCCGGCGGTATTTTTCTAGTATTTTTTCGTTTTCTAGTCCCGTCGTACGTGCTGTACGTCATCGCGTGAACCGTCGGACTTTTTGCGTGATCGTGTGTGGTCAAGTCCGTTCGCTTTTTAGTCCAGCGGACCCAGCTGGAAAGTCCAGCGGATTGTCCGCTGGACTTAGGTCCGCCGGGAAAAGTCCCTTCCTGTGTACGCGGCATAAGAGACATAACAATAACCATATATCTCTCTTTAGTGCCTTTATGACTCTTGTGACACTCTTCCCAAAACAGACTCCACCGAAAGACGAGTTTGTAGTTATTGACGTCAAGCCAATTAATAAAGAAGCTTTGGATACCAAGTTTTCATCTTCCCTCACCCACCGATCTATGTCGGGCAAATCCCATGACAGGGGAAAGAAGGAGGTCCCGCCCTGGCGCTCCTCGGATAAACGGCCCACCGACACCATACGATACAACTACCTGGATAACTTCGACCCCATCGAGCAAGCGCGACAGGCGTGAGTACGATTTATACGTTGTACCTTGTGATTGGATTTACCAATTCATAACTGTAATCTGACATGGAGATGTAATGGGACATGTTAACCCCTTCGCCTCTAAGGGTAAAGCAAATTTAAATGCCTAAGCCCAATTTTGCAAACTTTGACATGTGCTAGTACAAGCATACATTCCTTTACAAAAGTATTCACCCCCCTTGGCATTTTTCGTGTTTTGTTGCCTCACAACCTGGAATTAACATGGATTGTTTGAGGATTTGCATCATTTAATTTACAGAACATGCCCACAACTTTGAAGATTTTTTTTGTTTTTATTGTGAAGCAAACAACAAATAGGAGAAAATAGCAGAAAAAAAATCAATCTGCATAACTATTCACCCCCCTAAAGTCAATACTTTGTAGAGCCCCCTTTTGCGGCCATCACAGCTCCAAGTCTCTTTGGATAAGTCTATGAGCTTGCCACATCTTACCACTGGGATTTTTTGCCCATTCCTCCTTGCAAAACTGCTCCAGCTCCTTCAAGTTGGATGGTTTGCGCTTGTGAACAGCAATCTTTAAGTCTGACCACAGATTTTCTATTGGATTGAGGTCTGGGCTTTGACTAGGCCATTCCAACACATTTACATGTTTCGCCTTAAACCACTCAAGTGTTGCTTTAGCAGTGTGTTTGGGGTTGTTGTCCTGCTGGAAGGTGAACCTCCGTCCTAGGCCTCAAATCACACACAGAGTGGTACAGGTTTTGCTCAAGAATATCCTTGTATTTAGCACTATCCATCTTCCCCTCAACTCTGACCAGTTTCCCTGTCCCGACTGCTGAAAACATCCCCACTGCATAATGCTGCCACCACCATGTGGTCACAGTGGGATGGTGTTCTTTGGGTGATGTGTTGGGTTTGCGCCAGACATAGCGTTTTCTTTGATGGCCAAAAAGTTCAATTTTAGTCTCATCAGACCAGAGCACCTTCCTCCATACATTTTGGGAGTGTCCCACATGCCTTTTCACAAACTCAAAACGTCCCATTTTTTTTTGTTTTAGCTGAAAGTAATGTCTTTTTTCTGGCCACTCTGCCATAAAGCCCAACTCTATGGAGCGTACGGCTTTTTGTCGTCCTATGTACAGATACTCCAGTCTCTGCTGTGGAACTCTGCAGCTTCTCCAGGGTTACCTTAGGTCTCTGTGCTGCCTCTCTGATTAATGCCCTCCTTGCCCGGTCCGTGAGTTTTGGTGTGCGACTGTCTCTTGGCAGGTTTGCTGTTGTGCCATGTTCTTTTCATTTGGTTATTATAGATTTGATGGTGCTCCTAGGGATCATCAAAGATTTGGATATTTTTTTATAACCTAACCCTGACTTGTACCTTTCTGAACAACATTGTCCTTTACTTGTTTGGAGAGTTCCTTGGTCTTCATGGCAGTGTTTGGTTAGTGGTGCCTCTTGCTTAGGTGTTGCAGCCTCTGGGGCCTTTCAAAAAGGTGTGTCTATGTAATGAATGACAGATCATGTGACACTTAGATTGCACACAGGTGGACATCATTTCACTAATCATGTGACTTCTGAAGGTAATTGGTTGCACCAGAGCTTTTTATGGGCTCCATAACAAAGGGGGTGAATACATACGTACATGCCAATTATCAGTTTTTTATTTCTGAAAAATGGTTTTATGTATATATTTTTCTAAGTTTACTTCACCAACTTAGACTATTGTGTTCTGATCCATCACATATAATTCAGATTAAAAAAACATTGAACTAAAGGTTGTAATGTAACAAAATAGGAAAAAAGCCAAGGGGGTGAATACTTTTGCAAGGCACTGTACATATCATCACAACTACTTTGTGAATCCAGGTGGATTATACTGCGTTTTTTTCCAGGACAAGTTGGGCTTTCATTTGGTAGTAAATGGTAATGTATATCTCATGATTTTTTTTTGTTACTATCAATGGAAAACTGGGCCAAAATAGTAAAAAAAATTTAAAAATGTAAAAATATAACTGTATATTTCTTGCTACTACCATCCTAACCTACCACCAAAGAACAACCCAAAATAAACGACAATCGCAGCGCTACCACATATGTGTACAGTATGTTAGTTGTTGTTTGTATTCGTAGTACAGCCCAGAAACAATAGTGCGCATTTTTGATTTTTTTTAATCCTACCTACCTAAGACACTGATATTAATTAAAAAAAAATTTTTTTTTTTTTTTTACACTATACACTTTTTTTTTTTTTTTTACACCATATATTTTTTAACTTTTTTGCGATCACAATTGGGCTAACAAGTCCACTGTGTGATAGCATGTGAAGGTGACAGGTACTCTTTATGGAGATATACTGACCTTGACTTTTGACCCTGACTTTGACCCAAGCACTGACCTAGATCAAATCTTGATCTAACCTTTTTTTTTTTTTTTTTATTATTACATTTTTTTCTACACACACTTTTTTTTTCTATCTCTGCAAGGACAGAGAGCGATACAATGTATCTCTCTCGTCCATTCACAGAGACAGAAAATGCGGGGGGGCGGGCTTCACAGTGACTATGGGAGTTATGCAGATATGCGATGACACGGAAAACAGCTCAGTCCAGTGGGGCTGCATATTTGCGTACGGTCGGCGTGAAGAGGTTAAGCTAAAAAGTACTATTTTTGGCTAATTTATATCTTCTGACGCCTAATATTTGAAAATGTCCATCCAACCAAAAAGTTTAATGTGGGTTTCTGCACTGAAAAGAAGTCTGATTAGAAAGAGGCTAGAAACAGCTTTTTGGGGGACTAATCACCAGTGTTTCCCATGGCCTCTTTGCAGCTGATCTATTCCTCATTATCAGCCTTGTTCTACATTGTGACTGTGTGTGGAGGCGGCCATCTTGGTAGAGGCAGGGCTTCGCTTCCTCATATCAGAGCTGCCCCCTGATGACTGGTGCTCCGATGACTGGTGCAATAATGATAGAGGTGGAGAAAGCACATATCTACAAAATGAAGCAGAAGCAGGGAGGTCCGTGCACTGCAGGTCTTCAGGTACAGATTCCTCTCCAGCAAGGAGAACAGTGATCAGCACAGTAGTGACATCACCAAATCTCACTCCAAATCTGGTGAGACCAGCAATCGGAGGCAGCAGTCTCCTGATGAAAGGCAAATTCCCCCAGTTGTGTCTCTCCATACTGGCAGCATCTCTGCACCTCGGCACCCCATTAGAGTTGCCACCTCATCCCTTTAAACCCGAACACATATTGATTACACAGGTTCTGTGGCTGATTAAGGTGGTAATTGAACTCACTTGGTGCCTTATCTGCACTAAATTAGTCTCAGAACCTGTGTAATTCATATGTGTTCGGGTTTAAAGGGATGAGGTGGCAACCCTACACCCCATGCGTGTGACATCATCCAGAAGGTGTGTAAGCAGTAACAGCAGTGGCTTTTCCTCCCTGGTCACGGAGTCAGTGGAGCTACACCACAACTGCAGCATGTTCTCCATCAAGCCCAGCTGGGCTTCCCCAACATTCCTCAGCCTCAGAGCAGACCTGTGGCCAGCATACCACACTACATGCTCTCTCCTTCACCATGTTTGTGAGTGCATTTACATTTTTTAATTAATAAATAGTTACATATACTTACTGCACTATGATCTTTTTGCGCTGGATTTCTCTCACTTTTTGTTTGTCTACAAAAGAAATAAAAAAATAATATAACCTAGAAATAAAGACACTCAAACGTTTGACAAGTCCTTTATTCAAAAGATAAAATCCCCAAGAAATATTCCTCGTCAACCACGATGCCCACCGACTTGCCATATTTGGGCAGTGATGTTAGTTCTGTCTCTGCCACTTTGGTTACCTAAGTGACGTCAGCGGTTCCTAGGGACACAGCGGGTGCCAACACCCGCTGCTTCCTTAGCCAACCATTGACAGCTGGATGCTGCCATATATGGAAGCGACAGAAAGAATGCTTCTATATATGATTTTCGGTTTTCACCGAACAGGGGTCGAACGGGCAAAAGTTTATCCCAAAGGTGTTCTCACGGGTTGAGGTCAGGACTCTGTGTAGGCCAGTCAAGTTCCTCCACCCCAAACTCACTCACCCATGTATTTATGGACCTTGCTTCGTGCACTGGTCCAAATCATTTGGTGGAGGGGGGATTATGGTGTGGGGTTGTTTTTCAGGGGTTGGGCTTGGCCCCTTAGTTCCAGTGAAGGGAACTCTTAAGGCATCAGCATACCAAGACAGTTTGGAAAAGTTCATGCTCCCAACTTTGTGGGAACAGTTTGGGGATGACTCCTTCCACTTCCATCATGACTGCTCACCAGTGCACAAAGCAAGGTCCATAAAGACATGGGTGAGTGAGTTCGGGGTGGAGGAACTTGACCGGATTGCACAGAGTCCTGACCTCAACCCCATAGAACACCTTGGGGATGAATTAGGGCGGAGACTGCGAGCTAGACCTTCTCGTCCCACAATCAGTGCCTGACATCACAAATGCAATTCTGGAAGAATGGTCAAACATTCCCATAGACACACTCCTAAACCTTGTGGACAGCCTTCCCAGAAGAGTTGAAGCTGTTATAGCTGCAAAGGGTGGGCCAACTCAGTATTAAACTCTGCGGACTAAGACTGGGATGCCATTAAAGTTCATGTGTGTAAAGGCAGGTGTCTCAATATTTTTGACAATATAGTGTATCTCCCAGCAGCCAACATCAATAGACCCTTTGGCAGCCAGCGGCAATAGACCCCTCCCTCAACAGTAGATGTCTCCCAGCAACAATTGACCCCCCCAGCAACAATAGTCGTCCCCCCACCAGCAGCAATAGACCTCCCCAGCAACAATAGATCCCCCAGCTACAATAGATCCACCAGCAGCCTGGACCAATAGACCCTCCACCCCACCCCAGCACCCCTTGTCATTACAAACATTCTGTGCTGGAGGTGCCTGAACTGTGCTCCCCTGTGTTCACGCTGAAAAATAGCCCTGACCATAGTACCAGGAACTACAGGAGGCACTAAAGCGAAATGAAGCAGCTACTGAGGCTCAGTGTATTACGGCCAGAGGATCCCACAAAGCCATTGCCGTAGGAAAGTTCACGCAGAACATGGAGTTGTAATGCCTAGAAAAAAAAAAGAGTCGGACTCGGACGCCATCTGCTTTTTCTGGAGATCTTCTTTCCCCAATGGGTCTATAGCACTTTAATAGGGGTGCTTTCTAGGTAATACATGGTTCTGGATATGGTAGATAGTTGTTCTGTGTCAGCAGAGTGCTCTATGTTTGCTGCAGGCAGGTGAGGAGAACGGCATGATGAATTACCCTTCTTCTAAAACCAGGCCTGAACAGGGACCCGGCCCCACTATGCACACAGATAACAGTGATGGATTGTCAGATCTTGTCCATGCTGGAAGTGAGTGTCATTTTTTTTCAGCATCTGTGGACCTGAACCTGTATGGTGCAAATTCTAGTCCCAGCTGCAGTGCGGAACTCCTGCCTCGTGTCACACAGCTGCCCGTTGGATATACTAATACAGCTGACATATCACTGCATGACAGAATATGATTGAAGACCGACAGGCTCTTGTGTACACCTTTTTTCTGTAACCAGTGGCCTTGCAAAGAGGAGTTAAGGTAGATGCAGCTGTCACAGGGTCCCAAAGTATGTAGGACCCTAAATGATGTCACCTTGTTGTATGCATGCTTTTTCTGGTACAATGTTTTTATTAGCAAAAAATTTTGGAGCGTTTACAAAATTCACAACTTAAAGAGGAAGTAAACCCTCTTTTACAACTTTAGCTTACAGGTAAGCCTATATTAAGGCTTACCTGTAGCTAACAGGGATATCTCCTAAACCTGCACGGTTTAGGAGATATACCTGTATTTGCATGTGCCGACGTCATGCGGCACATGCGCACTAGCGACAACTCGCAGCTCCGGCAAATCACAGCGCCGGAGCCGCGAAACACCGGAAGTCACTCCGGGAGAAGATGACGGCGGTCGGAGGGGGAGAAGAGGACCGATGTCGAGGCTTCGATCTCAGGTAAGTGATGCATAATTAGCTAGTATGCTATGCATACTAGCTAATTATGCCTTTGTCTTGCAGGGTTTTTTTTTTTTTTTTCGTTTTTGTTAAGAGGGTTTACTTCCTCTTTAACATGAGTCTACATGGTAGACCAGCCTTTCTCAACCTTTTGAACACAGAGGAACCCTTGAAATAATTCTCTGGTCTCAGGGAGCCCCTGCTAAAAATGTTTTTCTTTTTGTTGAATCCGTGGTGGTGCGCAAGAACAAAAACCTGTAAGTGAACAAAAAAAAGTGCATGTGAAACACACACAAAAAAAGTGCACTTAAGGGTGTACCATTTTCTACCCCCCCAAAGGGGTAGGACCTCTCCCCGAACCCCCAGGGTTCAAGGCTTCTGACATGGACAAGGTTCGAACATGGTCCACCTGGCCAAAAGTCCTGGCGGACCCCGAACCTCGTAGTCAGCCGAAGCCGACCAACGAGTTCTAGGTGAGGGGCTCTCCTGAAGAGAGACCCCCGGTTCAGTGGAGGAAGAAACCTGATGGCCACACATCCTTCCCCTACACTTCAGGGTAGGCCTGATGACACACACCCTCCATCCAGTGAAAAACAAAAGTGCAAAAAGTGATAAATGTGAGGGGAGAAAAATAAATTGTGGCTGTGCATGTGCACTGGTCGGGCCCTGAAGCCTGGTAACATGGTAACAAATATTGCCTCGGACTTAGCCCATGGAGGGGCAGTGCAGAAAAAGTTTTTGGTGCTGTCACCATGTGCCTGTTCACTCAGTGGGGCTGCACACCCAAGTGATAATAGGAGCACCCCTGGGGCAACCACTCCCAGGGGGCACAGACACCGCAGAATCTCTGCCTTCCCAGCCCATGGCCAGACAAGGTAGACCCATTCAAATCAGGAGGCACTGGGGCCCTCCAGTTTTCCCAGGGGAATCACCCACGTGCCCCACATCCCGTGGGCACCCCATTTTCTTTTCCAGCCAGTACTAGCCTTCAGAGCCCCTATCATACCAGCCAGGCATGTACTGGCCAGCGGGACTACTGGGAGTTTTCCAGTGGGCCGATGGCTCTGTGGGCCGGTTTCAGCCTGTCAAAATAATGACACCATATTAAGCATGGTGTCGGGATGTTTTCAGTGCTAGCACCAGCCATTCACCCAACAAAGCACCCCCACTGCTGAATTTCTCATCAACCCTGAGACTACATCCACCCCCTGGTCCTTGGCAAAATTGTCCCTGAATGGCAGTCTGGATATGTGGTCCCCCTACCGGGGGGCAAGGTGGCAATTTCCCCCCAGGCAGCTCTGATGCCCCATACAAAGGCTGCACCGCTTCCCTCAGATCCATCCCAAACTCAATAAGTATTCATATCGCACAATTGCGTATAGGTTTTATATACTGTTTTTGTGCATGTTTGCAAAATGAAAGTGGGCCGGTCTGGGTGAAGTCCAGTGCCAAATTTTTGTCCCAGTCCAGCCCTGCTTCCAGGTGCATGCTTTTTAAATGTCATGACTGTTCTCGCTGCACAGCCTACCTTAAAGTAGAAGTCCACCCTAACACTAAAATCTCTGCATCTACAGACATTCATGATCTAACACTAACCTATCTATCCCTGTAAAGCAGAAATCGGCTTTTTTGAAGCCGATCTGACCTGATCCCACTCTGAGCTGTCAGCTGCGGCTTCACTGTGGCGGTGGGTGCAGAGGACACGTCCGACAACGGAAGCCCCATAGTAAGTCTATGGGTGACATCACACCCCATTCATTTCACACCCGTTGTCGGCCGTGTCCTCTGCAGAGCTTCTGCTGCTGGAGACCGGAGCAGCTTCAACAAAGGTATGTATACTGATTTCTTCTTTACAGGGCTAGATAGGGTAGTTTTAGAACGTAGATGTTTGTAGATGTAGGGATTTTAGTGTGAGGCTGGACGATGTCTTTAACTTTCATCTCGTATAGATAATTCATTTGGCATTTGTGCTGAGTGATCAGATAACAGCCTATGTGGATAGAGCTGTAGTACTGAAAACAGGAGACATCTGTTTTATAAAGCTCACCGTACACTATACAATCAGATTTTACAGTTTCCTTTAGAACTACCATCAACTACGTAGAGCAAAAGCCTGCCTGGTTGGATAGATAGGCGTGTCCTCCTATTATATAGTTCTGGAAAATCTAAAGGAAATTTACACTGCATGGCCTCCCTGATCCCCTGTGGAAGGATCCTCGTATTCGTCGGATCAAAGGAGGGGGATCATTACTGGCTGGCAACCCTCTTTGATCCACGTTACAAGGGTAAGGTTGCGGACCTTATCTTGCCATCGCAGAGGGAGCAGAGGATGAAACATCTTCGGGAGGCCTTGCAGAAAGGTCTGTGCAATGCGTTCCCAGAAACTGGCAGGTTCCAAATTCTTGGTCCTGGACAATGTGTTGCTGAGGCTTCGGTCAGTCACAGAAGGAGCGGTGGAGAAGGTGGTGGTCTGACCGATGCGTTCAGACAATTTTTTAGTCCACAGCCCCAAGGTATGATTGGTTCCAGCAACCATCACCAGCTTCTGATTTACATACCTAGGGAAGGTTAGACTTGGACACCTTTCCCACCAAAAATCCTCTGGGTTACTGGGTCTTGAGGATGGATCACTGGCCAGAGCTTGCACAGTATGCAATTGAGCTACTGGCCTGTCCTGCATCCAGCATTCTTTCGGAACGCACATTCAGTGCTGCTGGAGGGTTTTTAACCGATCACAGGGTGTGCCTGTCCACCGACTCGGTTGATCTACTGACCTTCATAAAAATGAATCAGTCTTGGATCACCACCAGCTACCAAGCACCTAATGCTGATGTAACAGAATATTTTTTTTTTTTAAATGTCAGATCCCTTCAAGACTGCCTATGCTGGTGCTGAGTGACTATCCTGTTAGGCTGAGTGACTATCCTCTTCCTCCTCAATGATCATGCTGATAGCTTGTAAGAACATTTTTGGTTCTGGGCACCGCCATTATTTTTCAGCCCCCGTTTAACATGGGCATGTAATTACAATTTTTGATGCAATATTTTGCAGGAGGGTTCGTTGCTGCACTCAACTACAATATTTGTGAGTGGTTGCAGTGTTGTGGCACCTGTGCCTAAGGCCCAATTTTTCAGCCCCTGTTTAACAGGGGCGTGTAATTACAATTTTTGATGCAATACTTTGCAGCAGGGCTTATTCCTGCGCTCCAACTAGAGTTTCTGTGAGGTGTTGCAGTGTTGTGGCACCAGTGCCTAAGGCCCAATTTTTCTGCCCCTGTTCAACAGGTTCATGTAATTGCAATTCTTGATATAATATTTCACAGCAGGGCCCGTTCCAGCGCCCACCAAGAGTAACTGTGAGGACTTGGTGTTGTGGCACCAGCACCACCACCAAAGGCCCAATTTTTCTACCACTGTTCAACAATGGCATGTAATTACAATTCTTGATCTAATATTTCACTGCAGGGCCCATTCCTGCGCCCACCAAGAGTAACTGTGAGGGCTTACAGTTATGTGGCAACGCCACCACCAAAGGCCCAATTTTTCTGCCCCTGTTCAACAGGTGCATGTAATTACAATTCTTGATATAATATTTCAGAGCAAGGCCTGTTCCAGCGCCCACTAAGAGTAACTGTGAGGACTTGCAGTGTTGTGGCACCAGCACCACCACCAAAGGCCCAATTTTTCTACTACTGTTCAACAATGGCATGTAATTACAATTCTTGATATAATAGTTCACAACAGGGCGTTCCAGCACCCACCAAGAGTCACTTTGAGGGCTTACAGTGTTGTGGCAACACCAACACCTTAGGCCCAAATTTCTGCAGAGCATATAGGGCAGGCCCCTACTTTCAAACATCCAACTTACAAACGTCTCCTACTTGCAAACGGAAGGAGACAACAGGAAGTGAGATAAAATCTACCCCTAGGAAGGGAAATTCTCTCCTGTAAGAGTTGATATGGGAAAAACGTGTCTCCTCTCCAGTCTCCCCTGATGCTTTATCCCAATCCTTGTTTTACTAAAAACCCCAAATTTTCAAAAAACATTTGTCATTGGGACAGAAAGTCCGGTGAAATCTTCTGAAGAGGTTCACAGACAGCTAAAAATAATGTTATAGGGGTGATAACCCTTACCTATATTTTACAAAAAGCTTAAAAATTGGTTTTTGGACTGGAGCTACACTTTAACCACTTGCCGACCGGCGCACGACGATATATTTTGACAGAATGGCACGTACAGGCAGGAGGGCGTATATATACGTCCCTCCTTTAGCCTGTCCGTGCCATCGGGAGCGCGCCGGGAGCGGCGCGCTCCCGCGCCGGTCGGGACCCCCGTGAGTCCGATCGCGGTCCCCGCGGACTCGAACGCCGTGGGGACCCCCGCGATCGTCTCACGGGGCGGCTGAACGGGGAGATGCCGAGATAAACAGCATCTCCCCGTTCTGCCTAGCAACTAGTGACGCCGATCTCTGATCCCTGTGATTGGAGCAGAGATCAGCATTCACTAGCTGACAGCCACGCCCCCCCACAGTAAAAAACACACCCCTAGGCATACTTAACCATTACACTGCCCTCTTGTGGTTAACCCCTTCACTGCCAGTGTCATTTATACAGAAATCAATGCATTTAAATGCATTAATTGCTGTAAAAATGACAATGGTCCCAAAAATGTGTCAAAAATGTCCGATGTGTCCGCCATAATGTCGCAGTCACAAAAAAAATCGCAGATCTCCGCCATTAATAATAAAAAAAAAAATTATTAATAAAAATGCTATAAAACTATCCCCTGTCTTGTAAACGCTATAACTTCTGCGCAAACCGATCAATAATCGCTTATTGCGATTTTTTTTACCAAAAATATGTAGAAGAATACGTATCGGCCTAAACTGAGGAAAAAAAATGTTTTTTTATATATTTTTTGGGGATATTTATTATAGCAAAAAATAAAAAATAATGAATTTTTTTCAAAATTGTCGCTGTATTTTTGTTTATAGCGCAAAAAATAAAAACCGCAGGGGCGATCAAATACCACCAAAAGAAAGCTCTATTTGTGGGAAAAAAAGGACGTCAATTTTGTTTGGGAGCCACGTCGCACGACCGCGCAATTGTCAAAAGCGACGCAGTGCCGAATCGCAAAAAGAGGCCTGGTCCTTTGGCTGCAAATTGGTCCGGTCTGAAAGTGGTTAACCACTTCAGCCCCGGACCAATTGTCAGCTTAAGGACCAGAGGTCTTTTTTCAATTTCGCACTGCACTGCTTTAACTGGTAATTGCGCGGTCATGCAATGTTGTAACCAAACGAAATTTGCATCCTTTTCTTCCCACAAATAGAGCTTTCTTTTGATGGTATTTGATTGCCTCTGTGATTTTTATTTCTTGCGATATAAACGGAAAAAGACCGAAAATTTAAAAAAAAATGATATTTTCTACTTTTTGTTATAAGAAAAATCTAATAAACTCAATTTTAGTCAAACATTTGGGCCAAAATGTATTCAGCCACATGTCTTTAGTAAAAAAAAAATGCCAATAAGCGTATATTTATTGGTTTGCGCAAAAATTATAGCGTCTACAAACTAGAGTACATTTTCTGGAATTTACACCGCTTTTAATTTATGACTGCCTATCTCATTTCTTGAGGTGCTAAAATGGCAGAGAAGTACAAAACCCCCCTAAATGACCCCATTTTGGAAAGTAGACACCCCAAGCTATTTGCTGAGAGGCATGTTGAGCCCATTGATTTTTTTTTTTTTTAGTCCCAAGTGATTAAATAAAGACGAAAAAAAATAAAATAATAATTTTTCAAAAAGTTGTCACTAAATGATATATTGCTCACACATGCCATAGTTATATGTAGAATTTCACCCCAAAATACATTTTGCTGCTTCTCCTGAGTATGGGGATACCACATGTGTGGGACTTTTTGGGAGCCTAGCCGCGTACGGGGCCCTGAAAACCAAGCACCGCCTTCAGGATTTCTAAGGGTGCAAATTTTTGATTTCACTCCTCACTACCTATCACAGTTTCGAAGGCCATAAAATGCCAAAATAGCACAAACCCCCCCCAAATGACCCCATTTTGGAAAGTAGACACCCCAAGCTATTTGCTGAGAGGCATGTTGAGCCCATTGAATATTTTTTTTTTTAGTCCCAAGTGATTGAATAAAGACAAAAAAAAATAAAAAATTTCCAAAAGTTGTCACTAAATGATATATTGCTCACACATGCCATAGTTATATGTGGAATTGCACCCCAAAATACATTTTGCTGCTTCTCCTGAGTATGGGGATACCACATGTGTGGGACTTTTTGGGAGCCTAGCCGCGTACGGGGCCCCGAAAACCAAGCACCGCCTTCAGGATTTCTAAGGGTGCAAATTTTTGATTTCACTCCTCACTACCTATCACAGTTTCGAAGGCCATAAAATGCCAAAATAGCACAAACCCCCCCCAAATGACCCCATTTTGGAAAGTAGACACCCCAAGCTATTTGCTGAGAGGCATGTTGAGCCCATTGAATATTTTTTTTTTTAGTCCCAAGTGATTGAATAAAGACAAAAAAAAATAAAAAATTTCCAAAAGTTGTCACTAAATGATATATTGCTCACACATGCCATAGTTATATGTGGAATTGCACCCCAAAATACATTTTGCTGCTTCTCCTGAGTATGGGGATACCACATGTGTGGGACTTTTTGGGAGCCTAGCCGCGTACGGGGCCCCGAAAACCAAGCACCGCCTTCAGGATTTCTAAGGGTGCAAATTTTTAATTTCACTCCTCACTACCTATCACAGTTTCGAAAGCCATAAAATGCCAAAATAGCACAAAACCCCCCCAAATGACCCCATTTTGGAAAGTAGACACCCCAAGCTATTTGTTGAGAGGCATGGTATTTTACAGCTCTCATTTGTTTTTGAAAATGAAGAAAGTAAAGAAAAAAAAATATTTTTTTTCTTTTTTCAATTTTCAAAACTTTGTGACAAAAAAGCGAGATCTGCAAAATACTCACCATACCTCTCGGCAAATAGCTTGGGGTGTCTACTTTCCAAAATGGGGTCATTTTGGGGGGTTTTATGCCATCTGGGCATTCCATGGCCCCCGAAACTGTGATTGGCAGTGAGAAGTGAAATAAAAAAATTACACCCTTAGAAATCTTGAAGGCGGTGATTGGATTTTGGGGTCCCGTACGCAGCTAGGCTCCCAAAAAGTCCCACACATGTGGTATCCCCGTACTCAGGAGAAGCAACAGAATGTATTTTGGGGTGTACTTCCACAAATGTCCATGACATGTTTGAGCAATATATCATTTAGTGACAACTTTTTGTAAAAAAAAATATATATATATATTTTTTTCATTATTCAATCTCTTGGGACAAAAAAAAAAAAAATTTAATGGGCTCAACATTGCTCTCAGCAAATAGCTTGGGGTGTCTACTTTCCAAAATGGGGTCATTTGGGGGGGGTTTGAACTGTCCTGGCATTTTATGCACAACATTTAGAAGCCTATGTCACACGTCACCCACTCTTCTAACCACTTGTAGACAAAGCCTTTTCTGACACTTTTTGTTTACATGAAAACATATTGTTTTTTTGCAAGAAAATTACGTTGAACCCCCAAACACTATATATATTGTTAAAGCAAAGGCCCTACAGATTAAAATGGTGGGTGTTGCATTTTTTTTTTTCCACACAGTATTTGCGCAGCGATTTTTTTGTGGAAAAAATACGCTTTTTTTATTTTAATGCACTAAAACACACTACATTGCTCAAATTTTTGATGAAATAAAAAATACGATCTTAGGCCGAGTACATGGATACCAAACACGACATGCTTTGAAATTGCGCACAAACACGCAGTGGCGACAAACTACATACATTTTTAAAAGCCTTTAAAAGCCTTTACATGATACCACATTAGATTCACAGAGGAGGTCTACTGCTATAATTACTGCCCTCGATCTGACCTTCGCGGTGATACCTCACATGCATGGTGCAATTGCTGTTTACATATGACGCCAGACCAACGCTTGTGTTCGCCTTTGCGCAAGAGAAGGGGGGGGCAGGGGTGCTTTTTTTTTTTTTTTTTTATTTAGCTTTTTTATTTTATTTTTAAACTGTTCCTTCCATTTTTTTTCTTTGTTATCATTTTTATTGTTATCTCAGGGAATGTAAATATCCCCTATGATAGCAATAGGCAGTGACAGGTACTCTTTTTTTGCAAAAATTGGGGTCTATTAGACCCTAGATCTTTCCTCTGCCCTCAAAGCATCTGACCACACCAAGATCAGTGTGATAAAACGCTTTCCCAATTTCCCAATGGCGCGGTTTATATCCGGGAGGGGGGACATTCCCTCCCACTGCTTGTAAAAGCAGTCTAGAGGCTAATTACCCGCTAGAATTGCTTTTACATGAAAGCCGATCACTGGCTGAAAAGAATGATACCAAGATGATACCTAAACCTGCAGGCATCATTCTGGTATAACCATTCAAAGTCCAGCAACATACTGGACATATATTGTAATCTTTTTTTTTCATGCAGCCTCTTGGCTGAACGAAAAAAAGAGATTGATTGGTGGGTATGCCCACCATTAGAATACCTCCCTTCATCCACTCACTTCTAATGATGGGCATACATGCACCATTTATATATGCCTAAGCATGGGGGCATCCTCCCACAAAAGTTATGCCATGTACACACGGTCGCACTTTTCCACGGGGCAAGGCTCCGTCGGAATTTCGACCGTATGTACGCGGCATTAGGAGCCAATCGCTCCTCCGCCCCTGCTGCCCCCATGCTTCGGCATATATGCTCTTTTTTTTTAACTGTGGTGGTGAAATCACCTCCTACAGCGTTGGAGTCGCGGCTTTATGTATCGTGGGAGCAAACGCTGTTGCTGTCAAGATAAATAAATCCACGCTGCAACTGAATGGCGCACCTGAAAACAAAAAAATGGTTAACACTAAAACACAGTAAACAAAATTACATACCTGAAAAGCAAGCATGATAAAACATAATAAAACATTGCAGAATAGAATGGAGTAAAAAAAGAGCAACAATAGAGAGAGAATAGAGAGAGAGAGAGAGAACAATAAAACGACAACTATTTTTTTATTTTTTTGAGATTTACAGGTAAAAAAGCTCCTGACTGTTAGCGACTGAATCAAAACGCTACCACAAAAAAAATGTTATTGATCGCAGGGATCAGGCCTGACTCTGCGAACGCTGCAGTTATGTGTGCTTAGTGTTTTGTAAGTGACAGTGATCGATCGATACTGCACTTGGGTGGGCTGGGCTGGGCGGAGGGGGCAAACGCAGGTGCTAGCAGGTATCTGGGCTGATGCCGCTAACAATGCGTTTTTTGGAACCCTAAACTGCTGGGACGCTAGTATAGATCTGATCAGATCAGATATTGATCTGTTCAGATACTATACCACTAAGGGAGGTGTATGCTTTGCGCGTGTGTGTTTGCGGTACTGGCACTAACCTGGGGCGACGCAGACCTTATTTGACCCTAAAACCTAAGTGATATCACCCGCCGGGCGATCAGGGGGTTAAACCGATAGTTGGGTAATAAATGGCGGGTGCCCTGACAGTATAAAAAAACAAGCTAACTAACCAGCGTCACCCGTAACAGTTATACGGTGATCACTGGTGAAAGGGTTAACTAGGGGCAATCAGGGGGTTAAAACCTTTATTAGGTAATATATGGGGGTACCTGACGCTATATAAAAACCTGACGGGGGAACCTAAATAACTAAATAACTAACTGGCTAACCAGCGTCACCAGTGACACTTATACGGTGATCACTGGTGAAAGAGTTAACTCTAGGGGCAATCAGGGGGTTAAAACCTTTATTTAGGTTGTAATATGGGGGTACCTGACCTATAAACCTATTTATAAACCTATATAAACCTGGCGGTTAACCTAAAAAAAAACTGGCTACCTAGCGGCACCAGTGACACTAATGCAGCGATCAGAAAAACGATCGCTTAGTGACACTGGCAAAAGGGGGTTAAAGGGTTACCTGGGGGGCAATCAAGGGGTTAAACCTTTATTAGGGGGGGGGGGGGGTAAGGGGCTACCTTGGACCTAAAACTAACTGCCCTGACAGTTATTACAGTCACACTGACACTAAATGCAGTGATCAGTAAATAAATGATCACTGCAATTAGTGACACTGTGACTGGGGGGGCAGGGGGTGATCTGGGGGGGATCTGGGGGTGACAGGGGGGTTATTTGTGTGCCTATGTGTACTGGTGTCAGTGTACTGTTGGTGCACTAACCTGTACATGTTCACTCCTCGGCGTTCCGGTCTTTCTGACCGACGCGCCGAGTATGACATCACTTCCTCTGCCTGTGTTTTGAATGACACAGCCAGGGGAAGCTGATTCGACAGGAGCGATCGCGAGGGGGTGGCCAGAAACCACTGGCCGTCCCCTAATCCCGGATCGCTCCTGAAGCGATCCCGACCGTCCCCGCCGGCCGGGGGGGGTCCGATCGGACCCCCCACCCGCCGGAAAAATGGCACGTACAGGTACGTGGTTTTGCCTGTACGTGCCATTCTGCTGACGTATATGTACATGGGGCGGTCGGGAAGTGGTTAAAAATGTACCAGTTCAAAATTACAAACAGATTCTACTTAACAACAAACCTACACAGTCCCTGTCTTGTTTGCACCGCCTGTATACTGCTGTTCAGAGTATATAGGGCCTGGGGGCCCCACGCCTTTCCTTTTTTTAATTTGGGTACGGGGTTCCCCTAATATCCATACAAGACCCAAAGGGGCTGGTAATGGGCAGGGGGTGTACCCATGCCATTTTTCTCAATGATTTTTATCCATATTGCCGGGACCAGACATTACATTAAAACCGCAAGCAGTTTGAACTTACTATTTTTCCGTTAGAAATGTAATTTTATGCAGGGACTGTTCTAAACACGGGAAACTCGCGCCACTTCACAGGCATACTATAGACACCCCCCAGGCACGATATTTAAAGGAATATTTCACTTTAAGCGTCATTAAAATCAGTGCGCCTGAAAAAACTGCAGTTTTTAAATCTTTTTTTTGCATTGATAAATGTCCCCTGGGGCAGGACCCGGGTCCCCAAACCCTTTTTAGGACAATAACTTGCATATTAGCCTTTAAAATTAGCACTTTTGATTTTGAACGTTCAAGTCCCATAGACTTTAATGGGGTTCTAAAGTTTGCGCAAATTTTCGGTCCGATCACAGGTTCTGGTGCGAACCGAACCGGGGGGTGTTCGGCTCATCCCTACTTATCACAGTTACGGAGGTCCTGAAATCTCCAGATAGCACAACCCCCCCCCCCCCAAATGACTCCATTTTGGACAGTAGACACCCCAATGTATTTGCTAAGAGGCATGGTGAGTATTTTGCAGCTCTCATTTGTTTTTGAAAATGAAGAAAGAAAAGAAATGTTTTATTTTTTTATTTTTTCAATTTTCAAAACTTTGTGACAAAAAGCAAGATGTGCAAAATACTCACCATACCTCTCAGCAAATAGCTTGGGGTGTCTACTTTCCAAAACTGGGTCATTTGGGGGGGTTTGTGCCATCTGGGCATTTCATGGCCTCCAAAACTGTAATAGGCAGTGAGGAGTGAACTCTTTACGCCCTTAGAAAGCCTGAAGGCGGTGATTGGTTTTCGGGGTCCCGTACGCGGTTAGGCTCCCAAAAAGTCTCTCACATGTGATATTCCCGTACTCGGGAGAAGCAAGGGAATGTAATTTGGGGTGTAATTCCACATATGCCCATGGCATGTTTGAGCAATATATAATTTAGTGACAACTTTGTTCAAAAACTAAATTTAATTTTCCCACAAAATATTCCATGGACTCAATATACCTATCAGCAAATAGCTTGGGGTGTCTACTTTCCAAAAAAGGGTCATTTGGGGGGAGGGGGGGGGGGGTTTGAACTGTCCTGGCATTTTATGCACAACATTTAGAAGCTTATGTCACACATCACCCACTCTTCTACCCACTTGAAGACAAAGCCCTTTCTGACACTTTTTGTTTACATGAAAAAATATATTTTTTTTTTGCAAGAAAATTACTTTGAACCCCCAAACATTATATATTTTTTTTAAAGCAAATGTCCTACAGATTAAAATAGTGGGTGTTGCAAATTTTTTTCCACACAGTATTTGCGCAGCGATTTTTCAAACGCAATTTTTTGGGAAAAAACACACTTTTTTTAATTTTAATGCACTAAAACATACTATATTGGCCAAATGTTTGATGAACTGGATACCAAACACGATATGCTTTAAAATTCTGCACAAACGTGCAGCAGCGACAAACTACATACGTTTTAAAAAGCCTTTACAGGTTACCACTTTAGATTTACAGAGGAGGTCTACTGCTAAAATTATTGCCCTCGATCTGACCTTTGCGTGATACCTCACATGCATGGTGCAATTGCTGTTTACATATGACACCAGACCGACGCTTGCGTTCGCCTTTGCGCATAAGCACGGGGGTACAGGGGTGCTTTTTTTAATTATTATTTATTTTGCTTTTTTATTTTAGAATAAAATTAGAATACCCATTCATCCACCCTCTTCTAATGATGTGCATACATGCACTTTTTTTTTTTAAACTGTGGTGGTGAAATCACCTCCTACAGCGATGGGGTCGCTGATTTACGCATCGTGGGAGCAAACGCTGTTGCTGTCAAGATAAATAAATCAGTACTGCAGCTGAATGGCGTACCTGCTAAGCAAATGATGGTTAACAATAAAACAAAGTAACATTACAGTATAACAGTAAGACTTACCATACCTGCAAAGCAAATACAATAAAACATAGTAAAAAGAAAACATTTTTTAACGCAATCTGTGCCTAAAAAATATGCCGAAACATGGGGGCAATCCGCCCCTAATGTTAGGAGCAAATCGCTCCTCCACCCCTGCCCCCATGCTTCGGCATATATGCTAATTTTTTTAACTGTGGTGGTGAAATCACCTCCGTCAGCGCTAGAGTCACGGCTTTACGTATAGTGAGAGCAAACGCTGTTGCTGTCAAGATAAATCAATAAATCAGTGCTGCAGCTGAATGGCGTACCTGCTAAGCAAATGATGGTTAACAATAAAACAAGGTAACATTACAGTATAACAGTAAGACATACCATACCTGCAAAGCAAATACAATAAAACATAGTAAAAATAAAACAGAGAGAGAACAATAGATATAGAACAATAGTGAGCGGACAGTAGAGAGCGAACATAAGAGCGAGAACAATAGAGAGAGAGAGAGGAAAAATAAAATCAAACTATTTTTGGCTTTTTTATGTGTGTTTTTTTTTTTTTTTTTTTCACACATTTATAAAAACTTTAAACTGAACATTGCAGATTAGGGTCTCTCAAAATGTGATGGCCATCACATCATTCGAGACCCTGTGTTAGTGTGCCCTAGGACTGTTTAGTGCCCTTCCCTTACGCTAATACTCCACTAGTGTGTAGTAGCGTTTGAAACAGTCACCGATGCAGAGACCAGGTTGGTCAGGACAGGAGGGACAATAAAAGTGGGTGTCACACCTAAAGCCGCGTTTTTTGCAGACACGACATCTTCTTTGGGGTCCATCCCCTCTGTCCCTCTTCCCACGTCGTCCCTCTGTCCCTCCTCCCTCTGCGTCTCCCTCTGTCCTCTCGTGGCATCCTCTTCCCACGGCGTCCCCTCTGTCCCTCTTCCCACGGCGTCCCCTCTGTCCCTCTTCCCACGGCGTCCCTCTTCCCACGGCGTCCCTCTGTCCCCTTCCAACGGCGTCCCTCTTCCCACGGCAACCCCTCTGTCCCTCTTCCCACGTCGTCCCTCTTCCCACGGCGTCCCCTCTGTCCCACGATGTCCCTCTTCCCACGACGTCCCTCTGTTCCCACGACGTCCCCTCTGTCCCATTTCCCACGGCGTCCCTCTGTCCCCCTTCCCACGGCGCCTCTCTGTCCTCACGGGATCCCTCTTCCCACGGCGTCCCCTCTGTCCCTCGTCCCACGGCGTCCCCTCTGTCCCTCGTCCCACGGTGTCCCTCAAACCTCTTCTTTAAATACTGTAGAATGAGAATGAGAACAATCCGAATAATACAAATAATAAGAAAAATAACACAGGCAACCTATTGTCACACACTCTGGCAATAAAATACTCAAAAAAATCTGGTGAGGCCGGTGAGATTCCTCCATCCATGGCGCAGCTTTGATCTGGTGGTGGTGACTTGGATGTTTTCTTCCCCAACCTTTCACTGACAAATGAAAAATTGCTGAAGAGCTGTTGGTCCTCTGCTGATATGGGAATACCTCGGCCTTCCGAGGACATAATAACGGCCACATTGAGTTTCCAATGTAGTGGTTCCCTTGGGGACTGCAAAGAAAAAAATAGGAAACATTAATCTCACTAGTTTAGACAGAAATTGATCATAAAAGTTAAGCGTACATCATTTGCCCACTCACATTCTTGTGCAATTCCTGTGCCAGTGCCTTTTTATCCCATTCACTTGAATGGGCTGAAATCGCACTGGACTGCAATAATAGTACATGCTCTATTTTAAAAAAACGCAATGCAATCAGATCAAAGAGTACCCTCTGTACCATGCAATCCGGTGCAGGAACTGTGTTTATGACCTACATTTGGGGTGTCATTAGCATTGTATTGACACCTCCGCAGTTCTCAAGTGCAAAGCGTTTTTTCAACGAGGTGCTGGAAACCCGTGGGTTTCCCGCTCCGTGTTCTAGTGTGAACGAGCCCTAAATCCTCTCCCCCCCCCAAAATGTGCCCAAACCTCTTTCTTAATAGTATACTTACAGGTAGAGATAGCAAATGACTTATTGGGGGTGGCCGTCCCGACTCCAGCTCAGTCCAGTTTATCTTGTTGAAAAATGGATGCTCTTTGATATTTCTCAGCTCAATTCGCCTGCGCTTCGGTTTTTTCCGAAGAAGCTATAAAGAGAGAAAAATAATGTTAAATATGAACAAGCAATAAGTGGACAATATAATCCCTTTTTAAAATGTGTCTCTAATAGTAGTCTATTGTCCCCCCCCCCCCCCCCCCCCCCCCGTCAGCCTACTGTTACGTTATAATAATATTGTACAGTATGTAAAGCTTTCTATTAAGCCTCGTGTACACTTGTGGTTGGGTGGGGGGGCTATAAAAATATGCTGCTAAGCCACGTTTTTACCATACCCCAACCACTGCCCCTTATGTAAAATGTATCCCCACTGTGGCACTCGGCAGGCAGAACAGTTCTTCCATCAGGAATGGGGTGTCATATATGCTTAAGTTAGCCAGCCCTGCAAAAAAAATCCCATTTCTTTTTCCTTCTATGTGCTATATTCCCAGCATAAAGATCTGTTTATACTTACCCTTCCAATGAGGTCCTTAAGGTCAAAATCCATCTCTGGGGGATACACGGGATGATCTTGAGTAATTGCCATCTCCAGCCATAATTCATTCTTGAAATATTTACAGAATGGGTGAGCACCAGTCGCCATTTCGTATAGTATAAACCCCAGTGGGAAATAGTCGACCATGGCATCATACGGTACAGGGTCAAAGAGCTGTAGAAAGAAAAGAGAAGAATAATGAGAACATTGTCATGCCAGGCATGGGACAGAGATGGTTCTATGTCGGTAATAAGTGATGTATTAATCCTCCCAAGTGTCCTGATCTCTCCGGGTTATTTTTGGTTTTTCATTATGGTTTTGAAGCCAACTGAGGTGCAGTTTTTGAAGATTTTTTCCTTTACTTCCTGTCCTACAGACACAACAGGAAGTATAAGAATATCTCTCCAAAGGGAGTACCTATCCCATCTTTGAAAACTGTCACCAGAACAGGTTCAATTATTGGACGACTTTCCTTCACCTCCTGTGTCAGCAGGACAAATGGAGAGGAATAATCTCCCCAGTGGAAGGAAACAGAGAGCAATACAAACCTGAAAGGGGTTCTAATCCTTTCCCACTCAATCCACTCCAAACTCAATCAATCCGTTTTGGCTTTACATATACTTTAATTGCCCCTTTGCAGAGGACGAGGTATGTGGCTTAATGGTCTAACCATGTTATAATAAGTAAGGACTGCAGTGAGAAGCCTCCACCTTATTTGTATCTCTAACTTGGGTCATTATCTGGCAAAGTGGATAATGATAATTGTGTTCCAAATAATGGCTGGATGAAGGTCTTCATGTACATGCAGCCTCGGAGGAACTCTGAAAATGTCTTTAGGATTCAACCCTGCCCACTTGTTGTTACTTATTTAGTCCCAGCCTGGAAACCCAATGACATGGGACACCCAGGACATGAGAGGAGGCATTTTTCTCTAAGTGAAAGTGGAATGCCCTTTTAACTCTACTATGCCCAACAATGAAGTGCTGAGTATCTAGATAAACACTAAAATGAAGTCAGTAGACTGTTTCTTACCTCTGGGGCACAATATGGTCTGGTGCCTGCGCCCGGTCCTCTATACTTCATTGGTTCGAAGATGTCTGTGATTGCCAGTCCAAAATCGCAAATCTTTGCATGGCCTGTGCTGCTCAGTAATATGTTTGCTGGCTTTATGTCCCTGCAAGGAGAAGAAAGAGTTAGTATATTTCACCCAATAACACAAGTATTAGAATACTTTGATCCTAGGGCAGGGGTCTACAAACTTTCTAAAGGGCCAGCTTCAGACTTTCGGGGGGCCAGGTGGGAATAGACAATATCTCAGGCTTGGTGGTCGGTGGGAGCAAAAAGAATTACATAGTGCCCATGGTTCTGTGAGGAATGGTGCCTCATTGTTGGTGTCATTGGGAAGAATGGTTTATAGATGGTAAAGTCTGGCGCTGTTATATTTATATTACACAAATGTGAATACTTCTCAATATTCCAAAAAAACGAAAATTATTGTACACTTAATCCCACAATTGATTGTACAAACAAATACCAATATTAATTCTGTGAATATCAATAGTGCATTCATACTTTGTTATTTAAAAGAAAATGTGCGCAAAAAATCTCGCAAAATATTGTGCATAAAATTTGCACAATACTGTGCGGGCCACAGTTTAAAGACCACTGCCGGAGGGTAAAGAATAAAAAACAAAAAAAAAAAAAAAAGCACACACACAGAATTTTAGTAATGGGTGGATCACAGCTTCTTCTATTCCACAATGGTTATGGGGAAGTCTGACTTGCCCAGTTGGATTTGGATCTTGCATTACAAACAGGACAAGAGCACTAAGACTTCTGTAGATTTTATAAGAGACAGGTATAGAAAATGCTGTCATTATGTCTTCTATGAATCAGAAGACAGGGGTTGATTTTACCATTTTACCCATAATTAGAAGTAGCAATTTCGGTGATGTCACCCTTCACTTTACTCCATGGTTAATCGTATTATTACAATCCTTACCTGTGTATGATGCCCCTGCTGTGGAGGTATCGCAGTCCACATATGATTTCTGCTGCAAGGATCCGGATGGCATCTATAGAAATTGGGGCTGAGTCCATAATGAGATGTTGTAGGTCTCCTCCGCTCAGATACTCCATCACAAAGGCAAGATAGTTCTGTGTGAAAATAAGGGATAAAGATAAAGGTTAAACGATAGACATCCAGGGTTTGGTGGGGTAATTTATAGAGGCAGACAGGGCAGTGGGGTCAAGCCCCATATAACATTCTTTGCATTTGGTGAGAATGGGGAAGATTACTTACATTTGTCTGAAAGGCACCAAACATATGGGTGAAAAAGACAATGTGCCTGGTCTCCTCTAGAACCTGACGCTCTACCATGACCTCAAGTCCTTTGTCTCCAACCATACTCCTCTTTTTCACCAACTTGACAGCGAGCAGATGGTCATAGGCAACATGAGACGCTAATAGCACCTGAAGAAAAAAGAGAAACGTTATTAATACAGTACAATAATAGTGCAGACTGGGGATTGCTCTTAATCAAGTAATAGACATATACTGTACATAACAAGGTACATACAGGAATGGGTAAATTTTGCATGAAAATCCACATGGTAGACTACTGTATGGCCAAACTATAGGAAAATCAGCCTAATCACTTACCGTTCCGAAACTTCCGTGTCCCAGACGACAATGGAATGTAAAGCTGTCCAAGGATAAAGGGTCTGACCATGTGCTGGTGAATGGGGCTGGTAGGGATAGTTTCTCTTCAGTTTTGTATTTCTGGCTATCATTGGTGGCGAGAGCCAATGAACTCTTGGGACCGGTCTGCGAAGATGGCTTCTTGTCACTGATGGCTGGATCCAATGGCTTCTTGACGCTGGTCAATGCGGCCTGCGAAGATGGCTTCTTGCCACTGATGGCTGGATCCAATGGCTTCTTGACGCTGGTAAATGCGGCCTGCAGAGTTGGCTTCTTGCCACTGATAGCTGGATCCAATGGATTCTTGACACTGGTCAATGTGGCCTGCGAAGATGGCTTCTTGCCACTGATGGCTGGATCCAATGGCTTCTTGACGCTGGTCAATGCGGCCTGCGAAGATGGCTTCTTGCCACTGATAGCTGGATCCAATGGCTTCTTGACGCTGGTCAATGCGGCCTGCGGAGTTGGCTTCTTGCCACTGATAGCTGGATCCAATGCCTTCTTGACGCTGGTCAATGCGACCTGCGGAGTTGGCTCCTTGCCACTGATAGCTGGATCCAATGCCTTCTTGACGCTGGTCAATGCGACCTGCGGAGATGGCTTCTTTCCACTGATAGCTGGATCCAATGCCTTCTTGACGCTGGTCAATGCGGCCTGCGGAGTTGGCTTCTTGCCACTGATAGCTGGATCCAATGCCTTCTTGACGCTGGTCAATGCGACCTGCGGAGTTGGCTCCTTGCCACTGATAGCTGGATCCAATGCCTTCTTGACGCTGGTCAATGCGACCTGCGGAGTTGGTTTCTTGCCACTGATAGCTGGATCCAATGGCTTCTTGACGCTGGTGAAGCAGTCATCATTTTCTCCTAGAAAGAGACAGAAAATTGACATTTTAAACTTCTGTTAGAAAATGAGATATGTGTAATGTAAATTGTCTACCTAATTTGTGTTGCTATATAAAACATGTTTCTGGTTAGAAATTCTTCATATACATGGGTAACATGGTGGCTTTTGGACTTCTCAGGTTCTCAGGTTTTAGATTTTAAGCTACGGTTAAAGTATTTTAACATTTGCTTTGACCCATAAGCCAATCAAATACGGGACCGCAATTCCGCCTCTGCGCCTCTGTCCATTTTCATCCGACCCGCCAGACAGATGAAAAATAGGGTTTGCATCCGTCTGGATTTTGCGGAGCGGATAGGATGTCAGCGGATATGTCACCGCTGACATCCGACGCTCCATAGAGGTGCATGGAGCGCCCGTTCAGATCCACCTGAAAAAATTGACAGGCGGATCTTAGCGGTCCGCACATGTGAAAGGGGGCTTTAGGCTTAACCCCAAGCTAAGTCCTCCCTAAGCTGAAACTACAATGCTCCCCTTCCATCTTGGTATGTGTATATAGCAGGGATTCCATTATATGTATATAGCAGTGATTCCAATATGTGTATATAGCAGTGATTCCAATATGTGTATATAGCAGTGATTCCAATATGTGTATATAGCAGTGATCCCGGTATGTGTATATAGCAGTGATCCCGGTATGTGTATATAGCAGTGATCCCGGTATGTGTATATAGCAGGGATCCCGGTATGTGTATATAGCAGGGATCCCGGTATGTGTATATAGCAGGGAATCCGGTATGTGTATTTAGCAGGAAAGTCAGTTTTAGTAATGATCCTAGTATATGTATATACGGTATATAGCAATGTCAGTGGTGTGTATACAGGAGTGACCCCAGTATGTGTATGTAGCAGGGATACCAGTATATGTATATACATTAGCAATGTCCATGGTATTTATACAGGAGTGATCCCAGTATGTGTATATAGCAGTGATCCCAGTATGTGTATATAGCAGTGATCCTAGTATGTGTATATAGCAGTGATCCTGGTATGTGTATATAGCAGGGATCCCGGTATGTGTATATAGCAGGGATCCCGGTATGTGTATATAGCAGGGATCCCGGTATGTGTATATAGCAGGAAAGTCTGTTTTTAGTAATGATCCTAGTATATGTATATACGGTATATAGCAATGTCAGTGGTATGTATACAGGAGTGACCCCAGTATGTGTATATAACAGTGATCCCAGTATGTGTATATAGCAGTGATCCCAGTATATGTATATACAGTATATAGCAATGTCAGGGATATGTATACAGGAGTGACCCCAGTACATCGCAGAGGCTCAGATTATAAAGGTAACACAGCAGGATGGAGATGCTTTTTTTAGAAAAATGGCAGTTATTGTCAGTTGAGTCCAGAGAGATTTGAAAATGAGGCTCCCATAGCTTTGTGACTGTTGTGTGAAATATGAATATGTTTCTATAATTTGTGTGTTTTCTGTTGGGACACATAAATGACATGTTTGGTGACATTATGTATAAATTATGTAATATTAATGTTGTGTACAGATAATGTAATGGGAATGGTGGGGCTCAGTCAGTGAATGTCTTAGTGATTTACATCAGATTCCATTATTAGATTTCACTCTCACCAGCCTTACCTGTTGCAATTTCCTCCTTCTTCTCTTTTTTCCCGAAACATGGGAAAAAGCATTTACAAATGCTCCTTGCTCCGCGTTTAAACGCCCGCCACTTCCCCTTTTTTGGAGGGGTCGTAGTGTCAGGCATTTCAGCGGGCTGGTGATCCTGTAAAAAAAAATCCATTCTGTCCACCTCTTTGGTGGTGGTCAGAGAAACCTTTGCTTCCTTCTTTATTTTGCGAAAAACGTTCATTCTCCAATTATAAACAATATCAGATGATAGAAAACACGACACAAAGCGATCGCTTCCTCTCTGATCAAAAGACACTGAGTGACTGGCAACTAACTGCTGAACACTTCCTTGTATAGACTGTCGATGACATCACAGTGCAGTCTATGACATCACAGTGCAGTCTATGTCATCACAGTGCAGTCTATGTCAGCACAGTGCAGTCTATGTCAGCACAGTGCAGTCTATGTCATCACAGTGCAGTCTATGACATCACAGTGCAGTCTATAAATAGACTCAACTGACTTCATTTTTTTTTTAAACAATGCCAGCTTTATTGAGCTGAGGATTACATTTGAAAATAACAAATGGCTGAAAATTGAAATCTCTATATTTGTATAACAGCTCTGTGAGTGTCTGCACATTGGATCTATTTTTAAAGTAATTGTAAATTACTTTAATTTTAAAGTAGAGTGTTTTTTTTTTTTTTTTTTAAATAAGGACACCTCAATTACATTTTTGGTACAATACATAGATTGGTGAAATGATGTACAAAAAGAGATTTTTTTTTTTTTTGTTGCCCTTATGATATTTTAAATAGTAATTATAATGGTGATTGGATGAGGAGGACTAGACCAATACTCATACAGGGATCACTGCCAGGTTGCTCATTAACCACTTGCTGACCAGGCTTTTTCTGACACTTTTTGTTTACAGGTTTAAATCAGTATTTGTATACATGTATACAATATAGCATGTATATATATATAGCATGTATATATTTAGCAAAGACTGTGGAGAATAAAATGCAATATTTTATGTCACAGGGTATTTGCGCAGCGGTCTTTTAAGCGCAATTTTTTGGGAAAAAATAAACTTCACTGAATTTAAAAAAAACTAAACGGTAAAGTTAGCCCAATTTTTTGGTATATTATGAACAATGATGTAACACTGAGTACATAGATACCTAACATGTTACAGGTTAAATTGGCGCACACTCGTGGAATGGTGACAAATTAGGGTACTCAAAAATCTTCATAGGTCGACGGTTTAAAAAATGTTAACGGTTACCAGTTTAGAGTTACACAGGAGGCCTTGTGCTAGAATTTTTTCTCTCGCTCTGATGCTCATGGTGATATCTCACATGTGTGATTTCAACACCGTTTACATTTGCGGGCGTGACTTGCATATGTGTTTTCTTTGTTGCGCAAGAACCCAGGGACAGGGGGGGGTTAACTATTTTTATTTTTCTAATTTTTTTTACACTGTCACTTTAAAAAAAAAAACTGATCACTTTTATTGCTGTCACAAGGAATATTAACATCCCTTGTGACAGTAATAGGGGGTGACAGGTACTCTTTAGGGAGGGATCTGGGGTCAAAAGTACCTAACCACTTTAAGACCAGCCTCGTTTTGGATTTTAGGTGTTTACATGTTTAAAACAGTTTTTTTTGCTAGAAAAAAAACTTAGAACCCCCAAACATTATATATTGTTTTTTTTTTTCTAACACCCTAGAGAATAAAATGGCGGTCGTTGCAATACTTTTTTTCACACCGTATTTGCGCAGCGGTCTTACAAGCGCACTTTTATTTTTAAAAAATTCACTTTTTTGAATAAAAAAATAAGACAACAGTAAAGTTAGTCCAATTTTATATATTGTAAAAGATAATGTTACGCCGAGTAAATTGATACCTAACATGTCACGCTTCAAAATTGCGCCCGCTTGTGGAATGGCATCAAACTTTTACCCACAAAAATCTCCATAGGCGACGTTTAAAAAATTCTACAGGTTGCATGTTTTGCGTTACAGAGAAGGTCTATGGCTATAATTATTGCTCTCGCTCTACCGATCGCGGCGATATCTCACATGTGTGGTTTGACCACTGTTTTCCTATGCGGGCGCTACTCACGTATGCGTTCCCTTCTTTTTTTTTTTCTTATTTATTTTTCTTGATTTTATTTATTTTTACACTGTTTTTTTTTTTTTAAATTGGCTCACTTTTATAACTATTACAAGGAATTTAAACATCCCTTGTAATAGAAAACAAGCATGACAGGTCCTCTTAAATATGAGATCTGGGGTCAAAAAGTCCTCAGATCTCATATTTGGACTTAAATGCAAAAAAAAAATAAAAAAAATGTCATTTAAAACATTTGGAAAATGTGCCTTTAAGACGTATGGGCGGAAGTGACGTTTTGACGTTGCTTCCGCCCTGCTATGGTATAGAGACGGGTGGCGGCCATCTTAGCCTCACTCGTCTCTTTACCCAGCCACGGACAGGTCCCGATCGGCTGGAGGGGGGGCACCTCTCCCGCCGCCGATAACGGTAATCTCGTGGCGAATCCGCCGCGATGACCACCATTATCAGAATTACGACCGGCGCCTGAAGAGATGGATATCTCGGTTGTGGCAGCAGCTGCTGCCCTTACCGAGATATCCCTCTTCAAAATCAGGACGTATATAGTCGTGCGCCGGTCGTAAAGTGGTTAAAAGCAAAAAAAAAAATGTTTTGATCTTTCGCTTTTCATTTTTTTTTTTTCCAGCCTGGACCGGAAGGAACATCATGATGTCACTCCAGTCCTCCAAGGCCATAGAGTCAATCAAAGAGTGTATTTTTTCTCAGGCGAACTGGCGGTAACGGTAACGAGGGAGGTCTCATCCCGCCACTTGGGAAACCTGCCCAGTGGCTCATGAGCCGCTGAGACTGGTCTCATGAGAAAGCCGTCAGTCTGCTGAATAAAACAGGTGGGGGTTATGGCTGAAGCCATAACCCTGGTAAACCACTTGCAGCCCTCAATGTACACTAATTCATCCCAAAAGTGTTCTATCGGGTTGAGCTCAGGACTGTTTGCAGGCCAGTCAAGTTCCTCCACCCCAGACTCGCTCATCTATGTCTTTATAGACCTTTCTTTGAGCACTGGTCCCAATCATTTGATGGAGAGGGGAATTTGGTGTGTGGATGTTTTTCAGGGGTTGGCCTTGGCCCCTTAGTTCCAGTGAAGGGAACTCTTATGCCGCGTACACACGAAGGGACTATCCCGCGGGATTATCCGCTGGACCGAAGTCGAGCGGATAATCCCCTCGTGTGTGGGCGCCGGCGGACTTTTTTTGGCCAAAGTACGACGGACTAAAGTTTTAAGTTTTGTTTTAAAATTATCCGCTGGACTTGGCAGTCCAGCGGACAATCCGGCCGTGTGTAGTATGGTCCGGCGGACCAAAAAGGACGCATGCTCAGCATCAAGTATTTTTCTATTATTTTTCGTTTTCTAGTCCTGTCGTACGTGCTGTACGTCATCGCGTGAACCGTCGGACTTTTTGCGTGATCGTGTGTGGTCAAGTCCGTTCGCTTTTTAGTCCAGCGGACCCAGCTGGAAAGTCCAGCGGATTGTCCGCTGGACTTAGGTCCGCCGGGAAAAGTCCCTTCGTGTGTACGCGGCATTAAGCATACCAAGACATTTTGAACAATTTAATGCTCCCAACTTTGTGGGAACAGTTTGGGGATGACCCCTTCCTGTTTCAACATGACTGAGCACCAGTGCACAAAGCAAGGTCTATGAAGACATGGATGAGCGAGTTTGGGGTGGAGAAACTTGACTTGACATCACCTTTGGGATGAATTAGAGTGGAGACTGTGATCCAGGCCTTCTTGTCCACATCAGTGCCTGACCTCCCAAATGCGCTTCTGGAAGAATGGTCAAACATTCTCATAGACACACTCCTAAACCTTGTGGTCAGCCCTCCCAGAACAGTTGAAGCTGTTATAGCTGCAAAGGGCGGGCCAACTGAATCTTGAACCCTACGGACTAAGACTGGGATGCCATTAAAGTTCATGTGCGTGTAAAGGCAGGCAACCCAATACGTTTGGTAATATAGTGTATATATATGTATTGTGCTAGGCAAGTGGTTAATTTACCATCTTTTCAACCAAGTATTGCTGCTAAAAATGATCTAAGGAGGTTAGTGAAGGAAACGTAGCTGACCAGCTTCCAGCTCCTCCTCTTCCAGATTTCAGAATTTCTCCTTTGATTCCTAAGAAAGAGCCGAAAAGTTTTTCGCTTCATACAACGTTTATCTGACCAACAAGTTTTCACCTTATACATCGCTTCTTACCAAGTGTTTTCTAAAGCATGTTCTCGGTTGGATTGATGGTTACAAGTCGTAGATTCATCCTAATTGACATCTTTGACCACATTCAGGGTTCAGACTGACCTGTGGATTTTGGGGCGTGCCTACATATTTGGGACTAAACAAAGCTACATGGAGAGAGTATAAGACACTACCCTGGGTTTGTGATCCATGCTTTTTAACCACTTCAATACTGGGCACTTTTACCCCCTTCCTGCCCAGGACAATTTTCAGCTTTCAGCGCTGTTGCACTTTGAATGACAATTGCGCGGTCATGCAATACTGCACCCAAAAGGTATGGCGTGGGAATGGTGGTTCTATTATGTACAAATATTACTGGAGCCAAACTAAACCACTAAGTATGCATCACAAATCTTCTACAAACAAAAATGGCCAATGTCAATAAAACTCAAAAAAAAATCTATTCCTCGCAACACTTTTTTTTTCTGAAATGTTTTATTTCAATGATTTTGGATCATTGAAATATCCCCCCATACTTTTCCCTGGTCACATAAAAAGATCAGTGGTGTCAGTGGGAACTTATCTGAGAGGCAGAAATTGCTCATTGCTCAAGGAACCCCTAGCAACCGCTGGAGAAACCCTAGTTGAGAAAGCCTTTGGTAGAGGCGTTGCAGGGAATTTCCCTAATGTAACGGGAACCAGTGAGTGAAGATGCGGCTTCAGCCTTAGCCCTCTGACATGTTTTGAGTGGGGCAAATTGATGAGCTTGTTTGAATACCGGTACCCATTTTGTGCTTTGGACTGCAGGGACTGACTTTGTAGTGCTTTGAGCGGTGCTTCAAGTTCTTTGCAAATAAGGAACCATTGAGTGGTTCACTTGTGAGTCAAGAATTAAGGAAAGAAGAGAAGGGGTGAAGTGAGAAGAGTACGTTTAGGCAATGTGGGATGGTGGGCCTGGAAGAGGGGTGGTTGAGCGGCTTGGAGTCTTTGAGCGCATGCTCATTCAGCTCCGCTCACATGTTCTTCTGTGACTTATGATCCTGTGGATATGAGATGGATTGTAATATTTATAGGTCTATCTATCGATGACAAAAAATGAGGAGAACAGGGATCACGTGAACAGAGGTTCTAGCCTTTTCCTCACTTTACTGTTGTAATTCCCATCCGGGATATTCCCCCTTACTTCCTCTGCACCAGGACAGGAAGGGAAGAAGACATTTTCCCCAATGACACACAGTTTTCCATTCAGACTCGGAGACCATTAGCTATAGCAGTAGAAAGGCTCCCACCAATCAGCTGGATATGTACAGGAGCAGATCACCCAGGTGGATGGTACGGGCTAAGCACTAACCGGTGTTCCTTAGAGCTTCTCATGATGTGGATGAGTTTTGCTGCATGTTAGTACCAGGCCACGGTCCTCAGGATCACCCCACCAGGAGGCGAGCAAGCTGGGGTCCACTGGTAGATATAGCAGGTAGGGATCAAGCACAAGCATAGTTAGTGAACAAGCCAAAGGTCGATAACAAGTGGTCACAGGTTGGCATTAAGCAGAAGCATAGTCAGGGAACAAGCCAAAAGTTGGTAACAAGTGGTAGCGGAGATACAGACAGCAACAGGAGTAACGAGCAAAATATTGGCTGGATAGAGCACAATAATCTGGCAAACAGGAAGTGCAAAGGCATGGCTTAAATTGGAAATTCATAGAAGGAGCAAGGAGTTCAAAGTTCAGCAGAAACCAGGCACAGGACAGAATTGTCAGACAGGGTGCTGTACAGCCTCTTAGGTGGCTCAGCAAGAAGAGACATTGTCAGACACAGCAAAGGTCGCAGGTTCAGACAAGGGACGTGACACCCAGACAGCAATTAAAAACTTGACAGGGGTTCTAAATCTTTTCTACACTATCCAAAAACATTTTGTCAGGAGTTGAGGTTTAAGAACTGCTTTTGCTGGGAGCTTCCAAGCTTTTCTATCTGGATTTTGTCCTTTAGTAAAAGTTTTTAAATTCAGTAACAGACTGCCTCTGGTGTCTCAGTTCTCTACTGGGTAAGGAAAAAGGGCAGCACTCACTGCTGTAAGTTTGTGTAATTTTACCGTAAGCACATGCCATAAATGTAATGTTTGGTAGATATGCAGGCTGTCCTTGTTCCTTACCTGTTCCTGATGGCACCACCTGAATCGACAGTATGGTCACACAGATGTAGCAGCAGGGGCGTTGTTAGGTCTACAAAAGATCTGAGGCTAGAGCCCATAGCAACGTAGTAAAGAAAGTCGTATGCTTGGGCGGGCATACACATGTATATAATATGTGTGTGTGTGTGTGTGTGTGTGTATATATCCCGAGAGAGTCCCCCCTTACATCAGGGTCCCCAGAGAGCCCCCTTTACATTAGGATCTCCATAAAGCTTTTCCCATGCATCTGGGTCCCCAGAGATCCTCCCCCTTGCATCAGGGTCCCCAGAGAGCCTCCCCCTTAAATCAGGGTCCCCAGAGAGCCTCATTCTTAAATCAGGGTCCCCAGAGAGCCTCCCCCTTAAATCAGGGTACCCAGAGAGCCTCCCCCTGCATCAGGGTTTCCAGAGAGCCCCCCACTTACATCAGAGTTCCCAGAGAGCCTCCCTTCCCCTTGGGGACCCCTGAAGAGACTCTGGGCTATGAGCCCCAGATTCGGGGCTATAGCCCCAAAAGCCACCCCCTAGCAACGCCACTTTGTAGCGGCCATAACCCTTGATGGTGCAGCCTTGACTTTTGGGCTTACCGGTTACCTCCGCTTGGCTTGTTCTTCCAGGTCTAGGGGTTCCCAGGGTTAGTACCCAACGAATTTGCATGCTGACACTATAAAAGTCCTTTTGAAAGGTTTTTATTTGCAGGGGTAACATCCAACAGACACAGTCTCATGTGGTAACAGAGGGCAAGGATGAAGAAAACTCAGGCACCTTGAACTGCTAAGTATACGAAAGTCTCTATTTGCAAACCCAGAGAGTAGCCACTCGCAGCTGGGCGGTTCCAAGCTGAACAAATCTCTAGCCAGAGATTATGGCAGTCAGCACTTGAATTACGAAATTTGCAAAGTCTCTAACCTTGAATCAAAGTGGCACTCAGAAACAAAACAGGAACCTTTCCTCAGTACCTGGAACGTTATCCGTCTCCTTGACAGTATTGGGGAAGCGCGGATTCTCTAGTGTCCTTGACAACCCAGCAACCAGGCACTTCTCAGGATGCCAGCTTGTTGGCCCTCCTCCGAAGAGTCCTCCCCCGGTCGCTTACACGAGGTGCGGTGCCCCTCCAAGTTGAGAGCGCACCCGGACGCCTTGAATCCTTCCTCAATCAGCCGGTTCCGAGACTCGGGAACATATGGATCCTTGCCCCAGACCAAGCGGTTCTGTGGGGCCTGTCAAACCAACCATGTTGCGGGGCGGCACACACTCCCCTGGCCGGGACCCCTTGTGGGGCTACCCCGGCCCAGATCCAGGGACAGGCAGCTCTGGCCTAACGAACCCCGAACACGTGACTCCAGCATCTTAAGTAGCCTTCCCCAGACTCCTCAGCGGGGCCAAACGCACCCACTGATTGGATCTGGGGAATGCCGGTACCCAAACGTCCAACCAGGCCTGGTTCTGAGCCTGTCATGTGTACCTCACTGCACACATGATCAGGCAGAACCCCAACACAGCCCAGCCAAACTGATGCCAAAGCTTCCCTATCCAATTAGCTCTCAGAACCCCTTTACTGTTCTGAGAGACAAAAATAACTAAATTTACACATAGCGGACACCTCGAAAAGGTGTCACCGCTACACAGACATATTGATCAGATGCAGGCTAAATGTCCAGCAACCTATTTAAACCTAATTAGGGAAGGTGTGCACTGCAGAAACCTGAGTGCTAACTAACTGCTAGCACATGGTAAAGGCTTAAAGATGATTATTACAACAAGCAGTTGATGCTTCATATTCTAAGAGGTACGGTATGTATGTGGGATGGTCACATACACATCAATCAGTCTACTACCAAACACTTTATTAGATGTCAACACAACAGCTTTGGTATACAAAAGGAAAAAAGACATATAAAAGTAAAAGCTGACTGAGGTTAGCAAATGAAAACCGTGTTTCCTTATTCCATTAACAAGGTGAACATTCACTTTCCGAAATTAATATATTTTGGTAAGTGAACAGTCTCCAGTCATTTAGTATATCAACCCTAGTGAGGTTAAGATTGTACATTATAAAGAGTGAGTTCTTTGCGCTTTTCATCAACATAAGTGGTGACTGCTCCAACGAGTCTGAGACGAGAAGTCCAGCCCCATACAGGTTTACATTCCTGTCCTGCAGCTCACCGAGCAGTCCTGATACAATCAGATTGTTGCTGAGAACATCCCATCATTGTTTTTTTTTATCTAAAGTTGCTTCAAAAATGCTGAGAGAAGGACTCGTCTTCAAAGACACTTTGTCATCAGACACTTTGAGGTTCTTGATGATAGAAATGGCATGCGGGCATTTGGTGTTTACATGCTGCAATCTGGCTGCAGAAATAATTCTTTTCGGCTGCAGTGGAGTGGAGCAGAGGAATTAAAGGTGACTTCCAGCCTTCTTTTCAGTCTTGCACAGTTACACTGCAGTGCCAAAATGACTTACTATATAAGGTGACCAGGGGCGGACTGACCATTCGGCCACTCGGGCACTGCCCGAGGGGCCCCGAGCCACTAGGGGGCCCCATCAGGGTTGCCAGCCTCAGTAAAACCAGGGACAGTATGTAAAAATCCATATTTTTTTTACGTCTGTCTCTGAAATGTCCCTTACCGACATCCTTTTGGTCTAAAAATCCAGAGATTATAGCTGCCCCACCTCTCCAGTACCTTCTCAGCCAATAGAAACATGTCTGTGTATACTGTGTGATTGTATACTGTGTGTGTGTGTGTGTGTATACTGTGTGGCCCCATAATCTCTGATTGCCTCGGGGCCCCATAATCTCCTATTGCCCGGGGGCCCCATGAGTTGTCAGTCCGCTCCTGAAGGTGACTGTGTATTAATTGCCAGATAGTGGTGGTGGACGCAGTGCTGGATCAGTAACCAAATATAATACATTAGTCCAGCTTCTAAGAGATGAATTTTAAGGTTGTGCCATCATCATTTGGTAGTAATATCTATTATTTCTTATAGGAAAAAGACCAGCTCAGCAGTCTCAGTTTTGAACAAGCAGAACCTGGATCCAAAAAGGACACCATCGTCTGCTTCCTACAAGCTGCGCAAAGCCAAGTCATTGGTATGTACTTCTATTGACATTGATCACTAAGCTCTCCCAATCATACGCCGTTGACACTCGACCAAAAGCCACCTGAGCTCTCCTATGTGCGCATTGTAATTTGTGCTTATCATAGACAGCAGTTCCCTGACAGGCAGCACCGCTACGAATATCAGTGCTGCCCATCCTGAGGAGATAAAGCCAAAGAGGAACAGACTGCCCCTCAGCTGTATTAGTACTGTTCATGCAGAGGAGGTGAGGCCATAGAGGAACAGACTGCCCATTAATTATATCAGTGCTGCCCATTCCAAGGAGGTGTAGAGCAGGGATATGCAATTAGCGGACTTCCAGCTGTTGCAAAACTTCAAGTCCCATCATGCCTCTGCCACTTGGTGTCATGCTTGTGGCTGTCAGAGTCTTGCTATGCCTCATGGGACTTGTAGTTCTGCAACAGCTGGAGGTCCGCTAATTGCATATCCCTGCTATAGAGGAATATGCTGGCCATTAGTTATATGAGTGCTGCCCATCCTGTGCAGGTGAGACAATAAGGGATGAAGCTGCCCATTAGTTATATTAGCGCTGTCCATCCTGAGTAGGTGAGGCCATAGAGGAACAGGCTGTCCATTAGTTATATCAGCACTGTCCATCCTGAGTAGGTAAGGCCATAGAGGAACAGGCTGTCCATTAGATATATCAGCACTGTCCATCCTGAGTAGGTGAGGCCATAGAGGATCAGGCTGTCCATTAGTTATAGCAGCGCTGTCCATCCTGAGTAGGTGAGGCCATAGAGGAACAGGCTGTCCATTAGTTATAGCAGCGCTGTCCATCCTGAGTAGGTGAGGCCATAGAGGAACAGGCTGTCCATTAGTTATAGCAGCGCTGTCCATCCTGAGTAGGTGAGGCCATAGAGGATCAGGCTGCCCATTCGTTATAGCAGCGCTGTCCATCCTGAATAGGTGAGGCCATAGAGGATGAGGCTGCCCATTAGTTATATCAGCGATGTCCATCCTGAGGAGGTGAGGCCATAGAGGATGAGGCTGTCCATTAGTTATAGCAGTGCTGTCCATCCAGAGGAGGTGAGGCCATAGAGGAACAGACTGCCCCTCAGTTGTATCAATGCTGTCCATCCAGAGGAGATGAAACCATAGGGGATCAACCTGCTCATTAATTATATCAGTGTTGCCCATCCTGAGTAAGTGAGGCCATAGAGTAGGGATATGCAATTAGCGGACCTCCAGCTGTTGCAAAATACAAGTCCCATCATGCTCCTGCCTCTGGGTGTCATGCTTGTGGCTGTCAGAGACTTGCTGTGCCTCCTGGGACTTGTAGTTATGCAACAGCTGGAGGTCCCTAATTGCATATCCCTGCTATAGAGGAATATGCTGGCCATTAGTTATATGAGTGCTGCCCATCCTGTGCAGGTGAGACAATAAGGGATGAAGCTGCCCATTAGTTATATTAGCGCTGTCCATCCTGAGTAGGTGAGGCCATAGAGGAACAGGCTGTCCATTAGATATATCAGCGCTGTCCATCCTGAGTAGGTGAGGCCATAGAGAATGAGGCTGCCCATTAGTTATAGCAGCGCTGTCCATCCTGAGTAGGTGAGGCCATAGAGAAACAGGCTGTCCATTAGTTATAGCAGTGCTGTCCATCCAGAGGCGGTGAGGCCATAGAGAATGAGGCTGCCCATTAGTTATAGCAGCGCTGTCCATCCTGAGTAGGTGAGGCCATAGAGGAACAGGCTGTCCATTAGTTATAGCGGCACTGTCCATCCAGAGGAGGTGAGGCCATAGAGGATCAGGCTGCCCATTCGTTATAGCAGCGCTGTCCATCCTGAATAGGTGAGGCCATAGAGGATGAGGCTGCCCATTAGTTATATCAGCGATGTCCATCCTGAGTGGGTGAGGCCATAGAGGAACAGGCTGTCCATTAGTTATATCAGTGCTGTCCATCCAGAGGAGGTGAGGCCATAGAGGAACAGACTGCCCCTCAGTTGTATCAATGCTGTCCATCCAGAGGAGATGAAACCATAGGGGATCAACCTGCTCATTAATTATATCAGTGTTGCCCAGGGGTCAAGTCCTGGGGAAAAAAGTGTGGGAACTCCCACCCAAGATCCACTCCCCCACCTCATATACACGAACGCTTCAAAAGTGGTATTTTTCATCCAATTTTTGCATTGTGTGTATGAAGCTTAACTGTTATAACATAAAAAAAGAACAATCCTCAATAAACATAAATACGGTAATTCTCTGAATAATCAGCATTCATTCAATTCAGCTTCCATGCAAATGTGAACATTGCATTGGTGAATTTTATTTTGTATATAGAGTGTTTCTGTGGTGAGTATACACTTTTCATTGAACAGAGTTTGGATAACACAGGGTTAAACGGAAAGGTCATAAATGAACTGTCACATTATCTGGACAGAATGCTTGGAGAGTGATGTGTTCCTGTTAGGAGATGTATGTTAGCTTGGGGGGCTGCAAACTCTGCAGGGCTCCAACACACACTCGCTGCTATTCCAACCCTTCACATATTTCCACATAAACTTCCTTCCTGGCATTAAACTTTGCCAGGTATTGTGCTCAGCTTACCACCCCAAACGGATGTTCCTCCCTCAGCTCACCTCTCTCCCTGCATGTCCTGTGAGCAGAATAGCTGTGCTCCTCCTCTGGGTTCTCTCATCATATGGCACTGAAGATAGAGGAGGGGGATTCAGTGGGACACACAGAGCAAGTATGCAGGAGACTGGGGGATGAGGAAACAGAAAATCAGGAGGGGACGGCAGGGAGGAGCGCATCACGAGCGGTCTGACTAAACACAATCTCTTAGCAGCAGGGACCTGATCTACCCGTCAGCTAGCTGTGATTGACAGGTAGATGAAGCGGAAGCTGTCATGGGGCCCCTACTGGCAATGCCTGAATGGTCAGTCCACCCCTGCTGAGCGTCACTTACTATTGCGAGCTGTGTCGGCGGCTGCTGGTGTAGCACCTGCCACACAGCTTGCATACTTCAAAGTCTTGCAGGACACAGATGCTAAAGGGAACTGAGTTCCTGTTGTGGAAAAAGTACAGGAACTCAGTTCCCATGAGTTCCTGCAGGACTTGAGCCCTGGTGTTGCCCATCCTGAGTAAGTGAGGCCATAGAGCAGGGATATGCAATTAGCGGACCTCCAGCTGTTGCAAAAAAAAAAAAAAAGTCCCATCATGCTTCTGCCTCTGGGTGTCATGCTTGTGGCTGTCAGAGACTTGCTATGCCTCCTGGGACTTGTAGTTCTGCAACAGCTGGAGGTCCGCTAATTGCATATCCCTGCCATAGAGGAACAAACTGCCCCTCAGTTGTATCAGTGCTGTCCATCCAGGGGAGGTAAGACCACCATCTGCTGCTTCCTACAAGCTGCGCAAAGCCAAGTCCTTGGTATGCTCTTCTATGGAGATTTATCACTGAGCTCTCCCAATAATGAGCTGTTGACACTGGACCAATAGCCAACTGAGCTCTCCTGTGTGCACATTGTGATATGTGTTCACCATAGACAGCAGTGCCCTGACAGGCATCACCACTGGGTATATCAGTGCTGCCGATCCAGAAGATGTGAGGCCATAGAAGAACAGAGTGCCTCTCAGGTATATCAGTGGTGTCCATCCAGTATATGGTAGCTATTGTCATGAGTTTGTTACATTTTTAAGGGCATGCTATATTGTAGAAGCAATCTTCCAGCTTTTATGGTGCTTTTTTTTGTGCCTCCCTCCTCGGTCCATGCACTCATCTGCTTCTCCTGGGAGCCAAGGACCAAAAAAATATCAGGATGGCAAGTTTCTCCTTTAGATCTGCCAACAAGTATGTAATGCAAGAGCCTGCCTGACTGGATATAAAGTGCTTGGATAGTTGAGGTAGGTCCTCATATTAAATAGCTTTGGTAGATCCAAGGATCAGAGATTTTGTGCCTAGATTTCAACATTTCATGTACGTTGAGTCTAAAGCTGACCATACACTATGCAATCTGATTGTACAATTACCTTTTAGATTTATAATCGGCTATATAGTGCAAGAGTCCACCTAACTCAATACAAATGTAACATTTTCTTTTTTTTTAGTAAGAGCAATTTCGGTCCATCCATATGGGGTGCAGAGACATCGCCACCCTAATCCAATGTGTCTGGCCCCTAATCTACATGCAGGGGGCCGGATGCATGGATTCCAATGGGGGTTTTTTTTTTTTTTTTGGAAGCACATGATTAGAGCCAGACAAATCTTTTTTTTCTTTTATTTCTTTCACTGTTGCTTTTGAAGATTTTCCCTCACTTCCTGTCTGGTAATACGTTGTCCCCTGGACAGGAAGTAAATAGCTGTTGACACTCGTTTGGAAGCACATGATTAGAGCCAGCCCAATCTTTTTTTTTTTTTTTATTTCTTTCGCTGTTGCTTTTAAAGATTTTACCTGACTTCCTGTCTGGTAAAACGTTGTCCCCAGGACAGGAAGTGAGAGGAAATCAGAGTCTCAGAAAGCAACGAAATCCTAATCCTTCCCCATTCCATCTAAAACTAATGCCGCGTACACACGATCGGAATTCTCGTCGGAAAAGCCTTGTATGGTTTTTCCGACGGAATTCCGCTCAAGCTTGTGTTGCCTACACACGGTCACACCAAATTCCGACCGTCAAGAACGCGGTGACGTACAACACTACGACAAGCCGCGAAAATGAAGTTTAATGCTTCAGAGCGTGCGTCAAATTGTTTCCAAACATGTGTCGGAATTTTGCGCGTCGGAATTGCCACAGACGATCGGAAATTCCAATAGAAACTTTTTCCGGCTGAAAAATTGAGAACATGCTCTCAATCTTTTGCTGGCCGTAATTCGGCCAGCAAAAGTCAGATGGAGCATACACACGGTCGCATTTTCCGGCCAAAAGCTCTCATCGGTCTTTTGCTGGCAGAATTCCCGATCGTGTGTACGCGGCATCAGAATACGTTTGGTCCGGACATCCATATTTAAAAATTCTTTATTTATGGAAACACTTCTTATGCCGCGTACACACGAACGGACTTTGTCCGCCGGACTTTCCAACTGGGCTTCGCCGGACTTGAAAGCGAACGGACTTGACCACACACGATCACGCTAAAAGTCCGGCGGTTCACGCGATGACGTACAGCACGTACGACGGGACTAGAACACTAGACTAGAGTCCGTGACATACTTGCTACTGAGCATGTGTCCTTTTTGGTCCGCCGGACCATCATACAGACGGCAGTATTGTCCGCCGGACTGCCAAGTCCAGCAGATAATTTTAAAACAAAACTTAAAACCTAGTCCGCCGGACTTTTGGGAAAAAAAGTCAGTCGAAGGCCCACACACGATCGGACTGTCCGGCGGACTCAAGTCCAGCGGACAATCCCGCGGGAAAGTCCGTTCGTGTGTACGCGGCATTACAGAAAATGGGACTTATGCCGCGTACACACGAGCGGACTTTTCGACGGACTAGGTCGGACGGTCTTTCCGACGGACTTTCGACGGAGTTCCGATGATCTTTTCGAATGAGCGGACTTGGCCACACACAATCACACTAAATTCTGACGGATTTGAACGTGATGACGTACGACCGGACTAGAATAAGGAAGTTCGTAGCCAGTAGCCAATAGCTGCCCTAGCGTCATTGTTTGTCCGTCGGACTAGCACACGAGCGGATTTTTCCATAGGAACTGGGTCCAGCGGAGTTCCGGCGGGAAAGTTTGAGACATGTTCTATTTCTAAAGTCTGTCGTATTTTTCGACAGCAAAAGTCCGATGGAGCCCACACACGATCGAATTGTCTGACGGATTCGTTCTGTCGCACCTTTGCTGTCAAAATCCTCTCGTGTGTACACGGCATTAAGCATCGAAAGCAAAGAATCAGTAACTGCATCGTATTTCCATATTTTGAACACTTATAAGAGCAAGAGTATAGTTTGCAGTTGCAGCGCTATACAAATCATTCATTCATTCATAGAAATTGAATTGCAGGAAGCCAAAAGACAAACCGTATTTATTTTTTATTTTTTTATTTCAATTATTTTTTTCTCTGGCTGAAATAAATGGTTAATATGAGAAATGAAAAAAAAAAAAAGATTAATGTGTAAAAGAGTGATAGTGACAGCATGTAAACACCGTCATAGGAAAAATGTGTAATAATGTAACAATGGGTAACACCGCTCTCCCTTTCTTATAGCCACGTAAATCAGCGTTTAGACACGCAGACAATAAACAGGTACAGATATTGCACGGGGGGGCCCCCGTGTTGACATTTCTCTGTGACCGTCACTCATTGGGCCCCCACATTCCACATCCCGTCCATACAATGGGGTCCTGTCACCGGTGGATCAGCCTGTCATCGCGGCTGACATCACACACCTGCACCTCTTCATCCATTGTCTGTCATCACTCGGGGGGGGGGGGGGGGGATATGAAGGCCGTCACAGTCAAACACCTCCATTACCTGTGTTCACAGAGCACGCTCACATCAAAGGCTGCGGGGAAACGGGAACAAGCTTTCCTTTTTACTTTTACAAAGGTCGGGCATGTTTGCTCAGCATTTGGTGGAGGAATTTTGTGAACACGGCTCGAAGCTAAATGCAGTGGGATCGCGCCATACTGACAGCAACGCATTGTCTCTTAATCTGCTTATTGGTGGAAGCGGAGTCTTAAAATGTACACAAAACCAAAAATGTTTTATTTACACGTATAGCAAAAAATTGTTCTAACCCTTTTTTTTTTTTTTAAGCTAGTTCCACAATCTCCTTTGGATCTACCATCAACCTTGTAGGACCCATCTGATTTGATGCTAATTAAAAGGATTGTTGAGGTCGTTCTTCTTTTTTACAAAGTTTTGGGGAAGCCAAAGGAGGTTGCACAATCAGACTGGCCAGCTTTAGACATCTGTCACCTGAACAGGTGTCCCCATTGGAAGAGATTCCCCTCAATACCTGGTAATCATTGAGAAGGTGAATTTCCCCATTACGTTCTCCTCTCATTCACCCATATTTTTCGTAATTTTTCGTCAGCAACATAATGGGTTGACCACTTAGCCTCCGTTCACACCGAGCAGCTTTGATGGTGCCCCCTTGCCTCAGCTGCCAATGGTTGACATGGAGTGTGTACTGCACACGTGTGGCAAGTCACTTGCTTTCTAGCAGCTAGAAGTTAGTTGGGCATGTACCGTGTGTTTTTCATGCCAGCTGTGGGCGGATGGGGTGGAGAGTGGGCATGATGGAGCACAGTGTGACAGCAGTAACTGTAAAAACGGACATAAAGCCACAGCTTGCTGGTTGCCAACTAGTTATCTGGAGCGTGCATTGAGGGGGCACCTGGCCTTCACCCCCACCACCAGCACTGCAGCTGGGCGGCTCTGCCCACCCCTTGTCTCAGCCCTGCTGTATGCACTGGTTACCATTGTCACCAAGAAATAAATGAACAGAAATCCAGAATTTTGGAGTTGTCCCTACAACAAGAGGTAAAGTGGAATCTTCCAATAAGAAACCTGTTCTGGGGAAAACTGCCTAAGAGCAGTGGCATAGTGTGGGTTGTCAGTACCCGGGGCAAGGCAAGCATTGCACCCCCTAACTTGTAAACCATTAGTACTCCCTGAGTCCCTTCCACCAGAATATATACACTGTATTACAAAAAGTATTGGAACGCCTGCCTTTACACACACATGAACTTTAATGGCATCCGAGTCTTAGTCCGGAGGGTTCAATATTGAGTTGGCCCACCCTCTGCAGCTACAACAGCTTCAACTCTTCTGGGAAGGCTGTCGACAAGGTTTAGGAGTGTGTCTATGGGAATGTTTGACCATTCTTCCAGAAGCACATTTGTGAGGTCAGGCACTGATGTTGGAGAGGAGGCCTGGCTTGCAGTCTCCGCTTTTAATTCAACCAAAGGTGTTCTATCGGGTTGAGGTCGGGACTCTGTGCAGGCCAGTCAAGTTCCTCCACCCCAAACTCGCTCATCAATGTCTTTATGGACCTTTCTTTTTGCACTGGTTCAAATCATTTGGTGGAGGGGGAATTATGGTGTGGGGTTGTTTTTTTGCGCTTCTGGAAGAATGGTCGAACATTCCCATAGACACACTCCTAAACCTTGTGGACAGCCTTCCCAGAAGAGTTGAAGCTGGTGTAGCTGCAAAGGGTGGGCCAACTCAATATTGAACCCTACGGACTAATGCCCCGTACACACGGTCGGAAAATCCGACCACAAAATCCATCGGATTTTTTCCAACGGATTTTGTCCGACACTGGTGTTGCATACACACGGACGGATAAAGTTGTCGGAAAATCCGATCATTCTGAACGTGGTGACGTTTGTTGCGTATGACGGGACTACGTAGAGGCTAGTAGCCAATAGCTTTGGTCTTGTAAAGTGATCTGAGCATGCGTGGCACTTTGTCCGTCGGAATTCGATACACACGATCGGAAAAAAGTAAGATTAGAATTTGAGAGCAGGAGATAAAAAGTCCTATGGAGCCTACACACGGTCGGAATTTCCGACAACATTGTCGGATAGGACATTTTCCGTCGGAAAATCCGACCGTGTGTACGGGGCATAAGGCTGGGATGCGATTAAAGTTCAAGTGTCCCAATACTTTTGGTAATATAGTGTGTATGTATATATATATATATATATATATACATACTGTACATACATACATATGATACATAGTAGGAAAGTCTGTGCCTTACCTGAGTTCCCCTGTGTACCCAGCTTTGTTATCCACTCCATGCACTCTCCTAAGGGAGAACCCCCTACTCTTAACCCCCAACTTCTCCATTGTGTCACCCAACCCCATACACACCGCCATTGTGTATCCCCAGTCCCTCCACCCTCTTAATATGCACCCCGACTCCATATAACCCCCTTCCCCTCCAGGCTCACTAATAGTTGGAGAAGTTTGAGTGCACGGCATGCCGGTTGGCAGAGGAGGGAGGAGAGGCGAGGATGGAGAAGAGAGATCAGTGCGCTGATCGCTTTATTCAACTCTGCCCTCACAACCTACAAGGGAGAGAAAGGAGTGAGCGCACTGCTGACAGATCCTGAAAGTGAGTGCGCACAGAACGATCTTCCCCCTCTTCTGACCCCAAATCCTTACTAAATTTGCTTTCCTAAGAATTTTGCGCACCTGTGGCCCCATCCTTGATTTCCTCTCACTTCCTGTTGCATTTCTGTCTACCGCCAGGGACATTTTCCTTCACTTCCTGCCCCAGAATTCAATAAATAATTCTCTAACTCCATCCAAAAAAATATAATTAATAATTTCCCTACTCCATCCAAAACGTATAAAAGGTTTTGGCTTTGTATACATTTTAATGGCTGTAAACTGATCCATCATTGGATAGGTCGGCTCAGGCACATGTACAGAGCTCATCCGAGTGGCTCTGTACAATGCGATCACTGTGATGACCAATTGCAGCGATCGCAAATGTAAACAGCTTAGTGCTTACATTGGAGAGCCCGCCCCTTCCTCTTACAATGGAGGAAGAAGGCTCTAATGCATGAATACATCATTTATTAGTTCCAGATCAGCAGATCAGTGGATTCCAAGGATGTGGGATAATGTTTAACCCTTCCCCCTCCTGTATAGCTCAACAGTGACCTGTTTAATAACCCTTCATCTGCAATTTTGTACATTAACACCTTCCCCTCCTCCTCCCTCTGTGTATCACCTATGCATTTAGTGTATCCATTACTCAGCTCCATATGTTAACCATCCCAGTGCCAGCATGTTTCTTCATTTCCAAAAAATTGCTGCAAAAGTAGAGATCGTCTTGGATTGTTTACTTTCATTATTGTTTTTTTTTGTACTGTCCTGGCATTTTTATTTGGTATGTTTTATAATAAAAAGTAAGAGAAGCATTTTTTTTTTTTTTTTTTTTTTACATTTTTGGTCTTTTTTCTTTTTTGTAGTACAAATGTAAGTAAAAAGGTAAAAATACAACCTTTTGTATATTCTGTTTCTAGATGTCAATTGCAGTTGAATTTGGAAAAATCCCTAAGGCCCAATCCAGACCGAACTGGGCCGCCCACCTGAACGGAGAATACCCGGCAAATAAGACAACGGCGAAGACCCTGGCACAAAGCACCAATTGGAATGCGGGTATAAGACCTGCACCGGTACGGGCCGTAGTGCCCAAATTGTCCAAGAAGGGGAGCAAGGCCTGTGTCCGGACATCCAGGAGCTCTCCAAGTATGTTCATACTTCTTTAAAGAACCTAATCAATCTCTTAGTTCCAACAAAAAAAAACCCCTCTCCATATGCATTATTCTAAGGGGCAGTCCAACTATAATTAATACTGGTAAAGGTGGAGTTTGGTGGCCTAAGTCTTCCTTCGGTTCCTTATATCTGGCTATATCTCTGGATCTACTGATCCTTTTTGTCATGGACAGTGGTCAGTATCCACAGAGAGGGGGACAGTCCAAGAGATAAAAGAATGTACCTAAGGAGACATGGGTTTCATAAAGGCACTTAAGGCGCACTGGGGTCCCAGGATGACATGGGATACTCTGGGGTCACTGCATGACATAGGATGCTCAGGGGGTCACAGGATGACACGGGATACTCTGGGTTCACTGGATGACACGGGATACTCTGGGTTCACTGGATGACATTGGATACTCTGGGGTTACTGCATGACATAGGATGCTCAGGAGTCACAGGGTGACACAGGGTGCTGTTGAGTCACTGTGCACTGGGGCCACTGGTGATGCAAGATGCTCTGATGTCACTAGGTAACATAGGAATGCAGAGTCACTGGAGGAACAGGAGCCCTGGGAATACTGGAGACTTAGGGTCTCAGAGGCACTGGAGACACAAGGGTCGCAAAGTTACTGGAGGCACAGGAGTCCTGGGAACTTTGGAAACACTGGAGACACAGGGGTCATAGAGTCGCTGGAGGTGCAGAGCTGCTGGAGACACTGAAGACATGGGGATCACAGAGTCACTGGAGGCACAGGAGTGCTGGAGACACAGGGGTCACAGAGTCACTGGAAGCACAGGGACATTGGAGACACTGGGGTCACAGAGTCACTGGAAGCACAGGGACATTGGAGACACTGGGGTCACAGAGTCACTGGAGGTACAGATGTGCTGGAGACACTGAAGACATGGGGGGTCACATAGTCACTGGAGGTACAGGAGTGCTGGAGATACAGGGGTCACTGGAGGCACAGGAATGCTGGAGACACAAGGGTCAGAGTCACTGGAGGTGCAGAGGTGCTGGAGACAATGGAGACACAGGGGTCACAGAGTCATTGGAGGCACACGAGTGCTGGAGTCACTGGGAACACAGGGGTCACAGAGTTGCTGGAGGTGCAGAGGTGCTGGAGACACTGAAGACAAGGGGGTCACAGAGTCACTGGAGGCACATGAAAGCTGGAGACACAGGGGTCACAGAGTCACTGGAAGCACAGGAACATTGGAGACACTGGGGTCACAGAGTCACTGGTGGTGCAGAGGTGCTGGAGACACTGAAGACATGGGGGGTCACAGAGTCACTGGAGGCACAGGAGTGCTGGAGATACAGGGGTCACTGGAGGCACAGGAGTGCTGTAGACACTGGAGACACAGGGGTCAGAGTCACCGGAAGTGCAGAGGTGCTGGTGACACTGAAGACACGGGTCAGAGTCACTGGAGGTGCAGAGGTGCTGGAGACAATGGAGACACAGGGGTCACAGAGTTATTGGAGGCACACGAGTGCTGGAGTCACTGGGAACACAGGGGTCACAGAGTTGCTGGAAGCACAGAAGTGCTGGAGACACTGGAGACACATGAGTCAGAGTGTCAGAGTCAATGGAAGTGCAAAGGGTTTTGGTGACACTGAGGACACAGAGGAAACCGGAGACACAGGGGTCAAAGAGTCACTATAGGCACAGGGGTCCTGGAGACAATGAAGAAACAGAGGTCACAGAGCCATTGGAGGCACAGGAGTGGTGGGAACACTGGAGACACAGTGGTCACAGAGTCACTGGAAGCACAGGAGCACTGGGGACACTTGAGACACAGGAAACCCAATTTTGCTGGAGGCACCGGAGCACTGCAGATACACAAGTCACAGTGGCACTGGAGGCACAGGAGCACTGCAGATACACAAGTCACAGTGGCACTGAAGGCACAGGAGTGCTGGAAACACTTGAGACACAGGGGTCACAGAGTTAGCTATATTTGGAAAAAATCCCAGTGAAGTCAATCAGTCCCGTTGATGTCAATCGGGAAACAGCCTCTGCTTAAAATTTGACATCCAAGCGGGTGCATGCAGATCCCCATAAACTGTCTTAATTTGGGGACCGGTGCCTGCACCCATGCAGCTGGCAAATTGCGTCTGTGTCCCTCCCCATTGGCATGAGATGGGCTGGCTGGATGGGGATGCACAGTACACACTTAAGTATGCCCGTGTGAATGAGGTCTAAGTGTCTTGTGTTTAGTGCTCTCCAGAGCCTATAGCATCAGAACCTAGGATCACTAAACACTTTTGTTTGTTGGACTGCTTGGCCCAGTTCATCCTTTGTGTAGAAAAATAGGCGATTGTCTTAGGTGTAGCAATAGGTGGAGAGGGCAAATAGGGCAGGACTTGCAATCTATTGTATGCTGCTGAAGTAGTTCCCAGCACATGGGGGGGGGGGGGGGGGGTGCTTTGGCCCTTTTGCTAATGGACCTTGTACCATCACAGGGGGAAATGGAGATCATACAGGTGCCCTTTGTGCAGGGTATCGAAATATGCAAAGTAGATAAAGAATCATTATTGTACGTCTCTCTCTCGATGAACGTTGTGCTAACCAAGTCATCTCTTCTCATTTTTGTGCTTTCCTTTTTCAGCAATAGCTCTGTTTGAGAGTCAACCATGGCAGATCCCGGCTACAGCTCGCGATTCAGATGACGAGTAGGACCCCAGAGGAGGCCATAGGAGGCATTAGTATTGGGAGGGGAGGCTGGTAAAGAGGGGACATGGGGCAAACGACCAAAAGGACACTTTTATTTTGGTCAAATGAAGGCCCACTTATGATAGTGAAGAGGCCTTCTTCTTTGTTGTACATGCTTAACCTATGGTGAGCCAATGGATTCCCTCTAGATGTACAGTACATTGTTCAACTGACCCATGTAAACAGCTACATCAGTTTTATAATGTATATGCTACTTTGGTATTGATTTCTATCATTTGCTGTACCTGTACACTGTACTGGAATCCACTACTAAAGTCTTTGCTCTTCTGGCCATGCAGCCTAGAGGTACCATCACTCCCCTGGTGTCCTTTACAGCCGATGAGACATTTGAAGTCCTCCCCATGTCGAGGTTCTAGACTTCTTAGCAGTAACTGGCTGGTTTAGCCTTCTGGGACTTTTTGAAAAAGAATATATACAGTATCTCACAAAAGTGAGTACACCCCTCACATTTTTGTAAATATTTTCTTCTATCTTTTCATGTGACAACACTGAAGAAATGACACTTGGCTACAATGTAAAGTAGTGAGTGTACAGCTTGTATAACAGTGCAAATTTGCTGTCCCCTCAAAAAACTCAACACACAGCCATTAATGTCTAAACCGCTGGCAACAAAAGTGAGGACACCCCTAAGTGAAAATTTCCAAATTGGGCCCAATTAGCCATTTTCCCTCCCCGGTGTCATGTGACTCATAAGTGTTGCAAGGTCTCAGGTGTGAATGGGGAGCAGGTGTGTTAAATTGTGTGTTATCGCTCTCACTTTCTCATACTGGTCACTGGAAGTTCAACATGGCACTTCATGGCAAGCGCCTGCTCCCTATATATCTGTCTGAGGTTTTGGTTACACAAAAGCAGCCTGAAGACAGACAGTTTCTGCTGTTTTGTCTCTTTAGATATCCCATAGTGCTCTGGGAATCCTTTGTCTTTTTAAAATGTTTATTTATAAAACAAAGATTGTATACATATAGAAAAAAAAAATCATATATTAAACATCACTTTAGAAGACATAAAGAAAAGTTTATTATAAATATACTAGCTAAAGTAAATATAATCACTCTAAATGCACTGTCATTGCCTAACTGTAGTTCCAGAAACTGGTATCCAACCACTTGCCGACCACCTAACTGGGAATTTACATCATGATTTTTATGTTAAATACTGGGGTTATGGCTGCAGCTAGATGCCATAACCCCAGTTTAATTTTTTCCTTTAGGCGGCCGACTTTCTGATAAAAGTGATCCCAGTGGCGGATTCGCTGCGGGATCCCTTTTAGAAGCCCCCCTCCCTCCTTTCTGGGCTTAGGTTACCGATCGGTGAGCCCAGGAACCATCCGGCATTGGCAGTGTTTTTCTATAAAGATGAGCGATGGCAAGATGGGCACCACTCATCTCCATGCCCTTGGATGACTGGAGCATTGTCATACATCACTTATGGTTTTTGGGCCATGTAAACATGTTTTTTTTTTTTTTTTTCTTAAAGTAAAAGATAATTTTTTTTTTTATAATCTTTTGCTTTAAAGGGTAAAGGAGAAATTTAGGGTCTATTGGACCCCAGATCGCTCCAAAGAGAGGACCTGTCATGCTGTATTGGTAGATGTTTGGGTCCTTCTTCCTGTTAGGTATTGAGATGAGTGAGGGGGAAGATGGTCCCCACCCGTCTCCATGGCATTGCAGGGCGGAAGCGACGTCAAAACGTCACTTCCCACATTGCTCTTAAAGAGACATTTTTTTGTATTTTTTTTTTTTTAAACAACATTTTTTTTTTATTGCATTTTAGTATTAATATGAGAAGTGAGGTCTTTTTGACCCCAGATCTCATATTTAAGAGGTCATGTCATGCTTTTTTTCTATAATATAATAAATAAGGAAAAAAAATTGTTTTTTAAACCCATCCCGTCCTGCCGAGCTTGCGTGCAGAAGCGAACGCATACGTGAGCAGCGCCCACATATGCAAACTGTGTTCAAACCACACACGTGAGGTATCACCGCGATCGGTAGAGCGGGAGCAATAATTCTAGCCTTAGACCTCCTCTGTAACTCAAAACATGCAACCTGTAGAATTTTTTAAACATTTTTTAAACATCGCCTATGGAGATTTTTAAGGGTAAAAGTTTGTCGCCATTCCATGAGTGGGCGCAATTTTGAAGCGTGACATGTTGGGTATCAATTTACTTGGCGTAACATCATCTTTCACAATATAAAAAAAAATTGGGATAACTTTACTGTTGTCTTATTTTTTAATTTAAAAAAGTGCGCTTGTAAGACCACTGCGCAAATACGATGTGACAGAAAGTATTGCAATGACAGCCATTTATTCTCTAGGGTGTTAGAAAAAAATATATATATAATGTTTTGGGGTTATAAGTAATTTTCTAGCAAAAATCTCAGAAAGAGGCCCGGTCCTTAAGTGGTTAAAGTGCCCCCGTCCCCACGTGCTCACGCGCAGTGGTGAACGCATACGTAGGTCACGCCCACATATGTAAACGTTGTTTGCAGGTATCGCCCTGAACGTCTGTGCGAGAGCAATAATTCTAAATTCAAATAAATATATATAATGCTTGGGGGTAAGTAACGTAATTTTCCAGCAAAAAATACAGATTTTTTACTTTTTATTTTCTTCAATGGTCATTATTTAAAAAAAACATTTATGTCAGCTTACCATGATTGTTAGCTTTTCAATTTCCACCTTCTACCACCCGCGGCTACCTCCATCATTTCCTGCGGTGCACTGTCTCCTGGGAGCTTATTGTCATAATTCCCAGGAGTCAGTGTGGATCGCCGGCACTCATCATCGCGAGATTCGAAAACCGTAAGTGACGTGATGACGAAACGCGATTGCCAAAAGCCATTTTAAAAAAGGGCAACCAGTGTATAGTTTCCATTGTTATTACAGCGTTGGTACACGTGGCATGCGCCGCCATCACAACGGGGGCGGGTTCTTCAGACGCCGCCGCCCGTAGTCATGGCAACCTGACTCGTTTCCACCGCTGCTAGTGTAGCATACTGCGTATGTGCAAGATCGGGCGGTGCATGCTGGATATTCAGCAGGTGCTGTAATAACAATGGAAACTATACACTGGTTTCCCTTTATTAAAATGGCTTTTGGCAATCGCATTTTGTCATCACGTCACTTGCGGTTTCCTAGAAGATTATGCTTCTGGGCTTCACATGCCCACAAGCAAGATGGGAAATGCCAAGAACGAAAACTATAAGGTGATTTTTCCTATAAAATATTAATTTTAGCGGCGCAATGCTTAGGAATAATGCTTGCCTTAATTGTATCTTATTATGTAATTATATGAATTGAAAATAAAATTGTCGCTATGTGGTTGGAACTCCGCTTTAAGTGGTAGGTGAAGCTGCATTCAAAAAAACTAAATTTCAGAATGTCTTCAGGCCAGTGTAGGTGGCATCAGGTTGACAAGGTTGAGACAATTCTGAAAGCATTCAGCCCTTATTGAAAGGTGCCTTTGACCTTCAGTTGATGTCCTTCTGACCTGCTTCAAGTGGGCTTTGCATCCATATAGACTTGTATGAGAATGCAAAACCCATCTGCAGCAAACTAAAGCCCACCAACACAGGTCCTTACTGTTATTCTCTTTATAATGCAGCACCAGAAGAGCCTCCTGAGCCCAGCAGTAATCTGCGTGTGGAAGCAGCGGTCTCTCTGCAGAGGTCCAGCCAACCCCTGTATTGAGTCAGACCTGTAGCTCTGTAATCAGCAAAGCTCTCAGTCCCTGTTACATTAATTAGTTATTTGGGTGACTCGGATGCCAACACAGTCCCTGAGCTGATTGAAGAGCTCTAGCTGTGACTCAGCGGAGGGCATAGGGTTGCCACCTCATCCCTTTAAACCCAAACACATATTAATTACACAGGTGACTGATTAAGATGGTAATTAACTTAGTGCCTTATCTGCAATTAATTAGCCTCAGAACCTGTGTAATTCATATGTGTCCGGGTTTAAAGGGATGAGGTGGCAACCCTAAGAGGGCATGTCAGACCTCTGCAGAGAGGCCACTGCTTCCATATACAGCTCAAGGTACTTGTAAGAAAATGTCTGCTGTACAGAAACCAAAGCCTGCAAGTATTAGGTCTTCTAGGCGGACACTTTGATTGTAAATGCCAAGCTGCTAGTCTAATTTATTGCTCCTTGGATCTGCTATTAACTCCTTGTCCACGAGGCATGACCTCTTCAGATGCCTTCTGTCCTTCCCAGTGCCTTAGATCAACTCAATTACCTGTATGTCTATCAGTATCATTGTGTGTCTGTGTTCATCTGGTGACATCATAATGCCTCGGGACGTAGAGGGTCTTGTAGGTGTCACTCCTGACCCCTCTGATCTGGAGAACGAGAACCTGAGAACACGCTGGAATATCCACTTGCTGACCGCAATACGTAAATATATGTTGCGGCTTTGAAGTAGTTTATGGGGTTATGGCTGAAGCTATCAGCCATAACCCCCGGGATTTTTTTTTTTTGCAGTCTGCGATTCTATTTCTCAAAAAAAAAAAAAGACAGGCTGTCGGAGTTTCTCCGACTTACTGCTCTTACCAGCGAGCCCAGGAACAGATCCAATGGTTCACATCAGCTGGTCACAGAGGTGAAGAGGGACCAGATCATCTCTGATCACCTCTATGATCTAGGTCAGTGATGGCGAACCTTGGCACCCCAGATGTTTTGGAACTACAATTTCCCATGATGCTCATGCACTCTGCAGTGTAGTGGAGCATCATGGGAAATGTAGTGCCAAAACATCTGGGGTGCCAAGGTTCGCCATCACTGCCCTAGGAGGACCGGAGCGACGCCATGACGTCACTTCCGGTCTAGGGTGGAAGTAAACTTTTTTTTTCTTTTAAAGCAAAAGATCAAATATATATATACATATATATATATATATATATATATATATATATATATATATATATATATATATATATATATATATATATATATATATATATATATAATTTTATTTTTTTATCTTTTGCTTTTAAAGGTAGAGGATACATAGATCTCTCCCCAGATCTCTCCACAAAGAGGAACTGTCATCCCTTTTACCTACCTGTATTACAAGGGATGTTTACATTCCTTGTAATAGGAATAAAAGTGATAAAAAATAATGAAAGGGACAGTGTAAAAATAAATAAGAAAAAATTTAAAATGCCTCTATCCCTCCGTGCTCATGGGCAGAAGCGAACGCATACATAAGTCGCGCATGCATATGTGGTATCGCTGAAAACGTTGGGGCGAGAGCAATAATTTTATCCCTAGACCTCCTCTGTAACTCTAATTACACACGCTCGGAAATTCCGACGGAAAATGTCCGATCGGACCATGTTGTCGGAAAATCCGCCCGTGTGTGGGCTCCATCTGACTTTTTCCTTCGGAATTTCCGACGGAAAAAATTTGAGAGCAGGATCTCAAATTTTCCAACAACCAAATTCGATTGGACTTTTTCCGATTGTGTGTCGAGAATTCCGACAGACAAAGTGCCACGCATGCTCAGATCAAATTACGAGACCAAAGCTGTTGGCTACTAGCCTCTACGTAGTTCCGTCGTACGCAACGAACGTCACCACGTTCAGAATGATCGGATTTTCCGACAGCTTTGTCCGACCGTGTGTATGCAACACCAGTGTCGGACAAAATCCGTCGGAAAAATCCGATGGATTTTGTGGTTCTAATTTCCGACCGTGTTGAGATTTTTAAATATTGTAGTTTGTTGCCACTCCACTAGCTTGCGCAATTTTAAACCGTGATTTTTTAACCACTTCAGCCCCGGACCAATTGGCAGCCAAAGGACCAGGCCCCTTTTTGCGATTCGGCACTGCGCCACTTTAACTGACAATTGCGCGGGCGTGCGACGTGGCTCCCAAACAAAATTGGCGTCCTTTTTTTCCCACAAATAGAGCTTTCTTTTGGTGGTATTTGATCGCCCCTGCCGTTTTTATTTTTTGCACTATAAACAAAAATAGAGCGACAATTTTTTTTGCTATAATAAATATCCCCAAAAAATATATAAAAAAACATTTATTTTTCCTCAGTTTAGGCCGATACGTATTCTTCTACATATTTTTGGTAAAAAAAATCGCAATTAGCGATTATTGATTGGTTTGCGCAAAAGTTATAGCGTTTACAAAATAGGGGATAGTTTTATAGCATTTTTATTAATATTTATTTTTTTACTAGTAATGGCGGCGATCAGCGATTTTTATTGTGACTGCGACATTATGGCGGACACATGGGACATTTTTGACACATTTTTGGGACCATTGTCATTTATACAGCAATCAATGCTATTTAAATGCATTGATTACTGTATAAATGACACTGGCAGTGAAACAGTTAACCACTAGGGGGCAGGGAGGGGTTATGGTGTGTGACAAGTGTTTTTTTATTTTTTTTACATTAGGGGGCGTGGCTGACGTCTGACATCACTGATCGGCTTTCCCGATGACAGGGAACAGCCGATCAGTGACAGGCAGAGTAGGAAGCGCGGGGAGAGGTTTGTTTACACAGACCTCTCCCCGTTCTTCAGCTCTGTGACCCGATCGCGGGACACCAGCGGCGATTGGCTCCGCTGGTCCCGCGGCCATGGTCACGGAGCTCCTGACCGGGTCGCGAGCACGCCACCCACGGCTAGGCTTTGAAAGGGCCATGTACCTGTACGTGGTTTTGCCTAGCCGTGCCATTGTGCCGACGTACATCGGCGTGAGGCGGTCGGGAAGCGGTTAAGGTATCTATTTACTTGGCATAACATCATCTTTTATATTTTACCAAAAATTGGGTTATATATTGTGTTTTTTTTTTTTTAACATTAAGATTAATTAACGTGTACTTAGTCCCAAAAAAACGTGTGAACGGGGCTTATGCCGCGTACACACGATCGGAATTCTCGTCGGAAAAAGCTCAGATGGTTTCCCTGACGGAATTCCGCTCAAACTGTCTTGCCTACACACGGCCACACCAAATTCCGACCGTCAAGAACGCGGTGACGTTCAACACTACGACGAGCCGAGAAAAAACGAAGTTCAATGCTTCCGAGCATGCGTCAAATTGTTTCCAAGCATGCGTAGGAATTTTGCGTGTCGGAAATTGCTACAGACGATCGGAATTTCCGATAGAAACCTTTTCCGTGGGAAGAACTGAGAACCTGCTCTCAAATTTTTGCTGCCAGCAAAATTCCGATGGAGCCTACACACGGTCGCATTTTCTGTTCAAAAGCTATCATCGGTCTTTTGCTGGCCGAAATCCCGATCGTGTTTAAGCGACATTAGAATTAACAGTTTATTACAGTTACCAAAGTCAACTTTGATATGATTCTTTTTTTACCCAGATGTGTAAATGGCACCACATATGTGTAAGGTTAAACTGGAACTGAAACTGCGATTTTGTTAGATTTTTTTTTTTTTATAAAAAATAAAATAAAAAAAAGAGGCCAGCATTATGACAAATGAAAAAAAAAGCATTTTTTTGCTGCTATACATGCTGCCAATCCAGAGCTGTCCCTGCAGTAATTACTTTCCACCATTAGCAAGCTGGGGAGGAAAGACTAAGGTCCCAGTCACACCTGGGCATATTGGAATTGCAGGCAGAATCGCAGCAAAACGTGCGGCGTGGTTGCGGACGGTGCCATTATTTCTTAATGGCACCCCAAAAGTGTTGCTCCAATCCTTTAAAGTTTCAGTAGAGGAGAGGATCCTGTACCTAAAACACAGTATGGGAACCTTACATCCCCCCCCCCCCCCCCCCCCCCCCCCCCCTGTTCACAGCATTCTCTGTATTAGTAAAGGACAGGTGAGCTGTAATTGTCCATTTATAATAGAGGGGGGGGGGGGGTGGTGACCCCAGATCAGGTGTCAGCCCTCACACACTAATAATGTCACCTAATCCTCTTATATTTCCCCGTGACCCGGCCTCCACGTCCTCCGGCCATTGTGTCTAAGGATTAGCTTAACTTTCACCACATTCTACTTTAAGGGATGCATACATCCACATTGCTTTTCTCTCTCTTTCATTCCACTTTATTACCACCAACATGACTTTTGCTCTTTAGTATTTAACGTAATTGGCGCATTACCGCTTCAATGTCAGCGGCACAGGACACAAACAGGATATCGCTGGCAGCGCTTTAAAGGAGCATTCCAACAAGAACTGATACTTTTGCATCTGGGTTGATTGGTGGAGCGCTCCAGTAAATCTACTGACAGTCTCTGTTATCTATTCAGGAGTCAGCTGGTGGGTTCCCAGGTCTGTACACCCGCTGTGTCCATTATAAGGGGTTCCCACCATCCCTGTGCTGAGTTCCCGGGTCTGTACACCTGCTGTGCCCATTATTAGGGGTTCCCACCATCCCTGTGCTGAGTTCCTGGGTCTGTACACCCGCTGTGCCCATTATGAGGGGTTCCCATCATCCCTGTGCTGAGTTCCCAGGTCTTTACACCTTCTGTGTCCATTATGAGGGGTTCCCACCATCCCTGTGCTGAGTTCCCGGGTCTGTACACCCGCTGTGCCCATTATGAGGGGTTCCTACCATCCCTGTGCTGAGTTCCTGGGTCTGTACACCTGCTGTGCCCATTATGAGGGGTTCCCACCATCCCTGTGCTGAGTTCCCGGGTCTGTACACCCACTATGCCCATTATGAGGGGTTCCCACCATCCCTGTGCTGAGTTCCTGGGTCTGTACACCTGCTGTGCCCATTATGAGGGGTTCCCACCATCGCTGTGCTGAGTTCCTGGGTCTGTACACCTGCTGTGCCCATTATGAGGGGTTCCCACCATCGCTGTGCTGAGTTCCTGGGTCTGTACACCCACTGTGCCCATTATGAGGGGTTCCCACCATCCCTGTGCTGAGTTCCTGGGTCTGTACAACCGCTGTGCCCATTATGAGGGGTTCCAATCATCCCTATGCTGAGTTCCAGATCTGTACACCTGCTGTGCCCCTAATTAGGGGTTCCCACCATCCCTGCATCAAGTTCCTGGGTCTGTACATCATCTGAGCCCATTAGCAGGTGTTCCCATGACCCCTGCACTGAGTTAATGGGTCTGTACACCCGCTGTGCCCATTATGAGGGGTTACCACCATCCCTGTGCTGAGTTCCAAATCTCTACACCAGTTGTGCCCCTAATGAGAGGTTCCCACCATCCCTGCAGTGTGTATATATATATATATATATATATATATATATATATATATATATATATATATATATATACACTGTATCTTGTCGACAAAGTGAATATTGATAAAAAATCAGGCCCTAGCAGACATGTAAAGCCTGTTGTGCTCTATAGGGCATATGTACAGAATGTGTGTATTGTTATACCTGTGTGTATTATGTACAATATCTGTGATTATTTTGTATCAAGGCTGCAATTTTATATAACGTCTTATAAATTAGGTGTGACTCAACCATTAATGTGCCTCAGTTTCCTATCAGTGTGCCACCACCAGATTCTCCCCTTCATTTTCATTCTCTCATTGCAAGTTAGATAACGGAAAGAAGAACGCCAAAATTGGCCGTCCACAACACACACAGTTCTTCTTTCAGACACTTTGGTAAAGGAGGCCACATACTCTCTGGAGACCTCGTTTTCTTGGGATGGCCGTTGAATCGGTGTGCTCTTCTTCACCACCAGACCCACCCAGAGGCCAATGTACAAAACACATAGGAGCGAAGTGAATGTAAATCTGTTGCTCATGGCGTCCAGTGATAATCCTTGCTCCATTTGAAAGAGAGAATCTGATTGGTCTGGCCACCCCACACTGTAAATTGTAAATGAGCCCTGATAGGTGGATCACCAATGTTATGAATTTTCTTGTGTAGATTATGTTATTAAAGTCTTCAAACCATTGACCTACCTGTGGGGAGTCTTCATTTAGGGGATCGGAGTCCTTTACATATGAACTGTGAGGAACTGGAATAATAGTTCAGGCTGTACCATACATACTTGAGTATAAGCCGACCCGAATATAAGCCGAGGCACCTAATTTTACCACAAAAAAATGGGAAAACGTATTGACTCGAGTATAAGCCGAGGGTGAGAAATGCGCAGCTACTGTAAGTGGAAAAGACGGTCAACAATGCCCATTTGCAGCCTCACTGTGCCCATTTGCAGCCATAGGTCCCCTAAACTTCAAACTTGGTAGTTAAGGGTTCCTAGGTGCCCCCCTAGCTGCAGCCAAAATTTGGGGTCTCTGGACCCAAAGGGTCCTGAAATGACATTGCTGCAGATGGACACAGTTGACCGAATTTGGGGCCCTGTATCTCGAGATACGGGGCCCCAAAGTCGGGTCAGAAAATGTCAAGCACTTTTCTGCAGCAGAGAATGACATTTTCCGAACCGACTTTGGGGCCCCGTATCTCTGGGCCACTTGGTGCTACGAACTTCAAATTTGGATATGTTGTAGTGTTGGTTCCACTGGATTTACACACCAGAGTTGATGTTCCTAGCACCATGTGGCCCCGAGATACGAGGCCGCAAACTCGGGTCAGAAATTTATTTATTTTTGCTGCAGAAAAGTGCTTGACTCCAGTATGAGCCAACGGGGGGCACTTTCAGCACAAAAAAATGTACTTAAAAACTTGGCTTATACTCGAGTATATACGGTAAGTGGTAAATAATGCAGCGCTAACCAATGAACACAAATAAATGAATAAAAAGAATAATGAGTAAAAATGATGAAACAAATCAGATATACAAAGTATCCAATAAATATAGGAAACTACCGTATTTATGGGCGTATAACACGCACCCCAAGTTTAGTATTTTAAGGAAAAAAAGTTTTAGGAGGGAAGTTTAAGGAAAAAAATACTTACATTTAAATGCCCATCAATGCAGCCTTATCAGTGTGCATCTGCAGCCTTGTCCATCATTGCAGAATGATCAGTGTCATTTGCAGCTTGCCCAGTGTCATTTGCAGCTTGCCCAGCGTCATTTGCAGCTGGCCCAGTGTTATTTGCAGATTTCCCAGCGCCGTTTGCAGCTTGCCCAGCGCCCTTTGCAGCTTGCCCAGCGTCATTTGCAGCTGGCCCAGCATCATTTGCAGATTGCCCAGCGCCATTTGCAGCCTTGCCCGGCGCCATTTGCAGCCTTGCCCAGTGTCATTTGCAGCTGGCCCAGCGTCATTTGCAGATTGCCCAGCGCCATTTGCAGCCTTGCCCAGCGCCGTTTGCAGCTTGCCTAGTGTCTTTGCAGCTTGCCCAGCATCATTTGCAGCTGGCCCAGTGTCATTTGCAGCTTGCCAGTGTCATTTGCAGCTTGCCCAGTGTCATTTGCAGCTTGCCAGTGTCATTTGCAGCTTGCCCAGTGTCATTTGCAGCTTGCCCAGTGTCATTTGCAGCCTTGCCCAGTGTCATTTGCAGCTTGCCCAGCGCTGTTTGCAACTTGTCCAGCGTCATTTGCAGCAGGCCCAGTGTCATTTGCAGCTTGCCCAGTGTCATTTGCAGCTTGCCCAGTGTCATTTGCAGCCTTGCCCAGTGTCATTTGCAGCTTGCCCAGCGCTGTTTGCAACTTGTCCAGCGTCATTTGCAGCAGGCCCAGTGTCATTTGCAGCTTGCCCAGTGCCGTTTGAAGCTTGCCCAGTGTCATTTGCAGCTTGCCCAGATCTGTTTGCAGCTTGCCCAGCGTCATTTGCAGCGGGCCCAGTGTCATTTGCAGATTGCCCAGTGCCATTTGCAGCCTTGCCCAGCGCCGTTTGCATCCTTGCCCAGTGTCATTTGTAGCTAACCAGTGTCATTTGCAGCTTGCCCAGTGTCATTTGCAGCTTGCCCAGTGTCATTTGCAGCTTGCCCAGCGCCGTTTGCAGCTTGCCCAGTGTCATTTGCAGCTTGCCCAGCGCCGTTTGCAGCCTTGCCCACGTTTAAATTTCCCACCGCCGAGATAGACCAAGCGAGCGCCGCCGAAAAATACTGAGCACCGCCGAAAAAGACCGAGCCGAGTGCTCGGCTCCGCTCGCAGTCCCGCCTCCCTGCTTTTTCTGGAGCGAGTGCTGCCGAAAAAGATTGAGCCGACTGTACTGTGTACTCGGCTTGGCTCGGTCTTTTTCGTCGGCGCTTGGTATTTTTCGGTGCCGATCGCTCTTTTTTTCGGTTTACAGATAGTGGGGATTGGCGTATAACACGCACCCACGACTTTCCCCCGATTTTAAGGGGGAAAAGGTGCGTGTTATACGCCGATAAATACGGTATATAGGTGAGTAACCCAACACCAATGAGGCACTGGAAGATGTGTAAACCAAAACAGTGCAAAAAAGTGTGTAGATTATAGTCCAACAAAAACTGATCTTCCAACTCGGGGTGATGAAGAATCAAACACTGTCTGATATGGAGGACATCAAAGATATTGCATCATCAACAATATAAAGAAGTGTGTGTGTCCTTACCGGAACCGGTGGACTCCAATGTCAGCGACATGGAGTCATACAGGTATGGTGGCACAAATGGCCAAAGTGTGGAACTCCACAGGGTCCAGGACCTCCAGGATGGAATCCAGAGAAGAGACGGGAAACCTCCAAATGGACCTCCAATCCTGGGTGCGTCAAACTGGATCTGGATGGTAAGGTCAACAGGACTCCGGAGCCACTCTCAGCAAAGTAGTATGTGGAGAAAGAAAAATGCTTCCACATAGTGTAGATGAAAAAAGGTGGTATTTTATTTCTAAAAACCTGCATACAGCTATAAAAGTGATCACGAAGATAAAAAGCTGGGCAATGTGGAGAGCGATAAGCCAAAAAAGAATCTACGCGTTTCGACCAATGGGTCTTCGGCAGGGGAATACGAGTTCAGGATGGTATAGCTTAGTAGGTGTTAAGCTGACCAAAGATGGGTAGAATTTCGAAAGAAAATTCTTAAGATGGCAATACATGGATCAAGAAGGTTGGTTAAGAAGGCACCTGCTGAATTTTGATCCATGTATGGTACAGGCTGGTTGTACAAAAGTTGATCTACTGATCAGGGGCGGACTGAAAACTCATGGGGCCCCCGGGCAATAGGAGATTATGGGGCCCCCGGGCAATAGGAGAAGATTATGGGGCCCCCGGGCAATAGGAGATTATGGGGCCCCCAGGCAATAGGAGATTATGGGGCCCCCAGGCAATAGGAGATTATGGGGCCCTCAGGCAATAGATGATGGGGCCACACAGTATACACACACTCATATACAGTATACACACACAGAAACACAATATACACACACAGCATACACATACACACCCTGAAAAGGTACTGGAGAGGCAGGGCAGCTATAATCTTGGGATTTAAAAAAAAAAAAAAACACAGATTTTTACCTACTGTGCCTGGTTTTATTGAGGCTGGCAACCCTGATGGGGTCCCTTAGTGGCATGGGGCCCTCGGGCAGTGCCCGAGTGCCCGAATGGTCAGTCCGCCCCTGCTACTGATTGACTTCTGTACAACCATCCTGTTAGAAAATGTCCACAGGATCATTGCCGCCATCTATAGGCATCAGTGCTGATCAGTGATTATCAATGTATTGATTATGACTTCCCCGTCATCAGAATACAAAGTCTCAGTGGGGAGGAAGAAAAACAACTCACTCAAATCCCCCATCCAAACATTCGAGGTGGATGGGAGAATTGAGTGAGTTTTTTTTCTTCCACCCATTGGTTGAAGAAAAAAATGTATTCATTCCAAAATCCTATGTTAAAAGCAAACATAGTCTTTCTAATGTTCTGAGAAGAGTTTTCCATTCAAAATTCTATCCATCCATGGCCAGCGTTGGTCAACTTCAACAGGGCCTGTTCTGTAATATTGAAGACTTTATCCAAGGGGCTTCTAATTAGAGTCAGGAGCATTTTCATAGGATTAGAAATGAGGATTCTTGGATGAGTGAATAAAAAAACATCTTCAACATTATTACTATTATTATTATTATTATACAGGATTTATATAGCGCCAACAGTTTGTGCAGCGCTTTACAACATGATAATAATAATAATCATCATAACAACAATATTTTAATCACATTTTCTCTCTGGGGACTACAGAACAAGTCTAATAATAATATTTCTTTAGCGCTTTTCTCCTTTTGGACCCACCATTACAGAAAATTTATTTTATTATTACTATTATTATTATTATTATTATTAATAATAATAATTGTAATAATATTATGTCCACAGCACGTTTCTCTCTCGCTACTCAACATTACAGAACAAGAATAATAATAAAAGTGATAATAATATTAATATTCCTATATAGCGTATTTCTCCCTGGGGACACAAAGCACTGATAAAATTACCAATGATGGGGCACTATTCCTCCCACTGACACCAATGATGGGGCATAATTCCTCCCACAGACATGACACCAATGATGGGGCACAATTCCTCCCACAGACATGACACCAATGATGGGGCACTATTCCTCCCACTGACATGACATGACACCAATGATGGGGCACTATTCCTCCCACTGACATGACATGACACCAATGATGGGGCACTATTCCTCCCACTGATACCAATGATGGGGCACTATTCCTCCCACTGACATGACACCAATGGTGGGGCACTATTCCTCTCAGGTCCACTTTAAAGCCAGATTCACACTTCCATTCCATTCTATTTTTTATTCTATTTCTTTATTTTCTGTTCTATTTTTTATTCTGTTCTTTTATTTTCTATTCTATTTCATTCTGTTTTACTCTATTCTTTTATTTTCTATTCTGTCCATTTTATTTTCTATTCAATTTTTTTCTATTCTTTTATTTTGTATATTGTTCTGTTTTACTCTATTATATTCTATTCTTTTATTTTCTATTCTTTACATTACTATTCTATTCTTTTCTATTCTTTACATTACTATTCTATTCTTTTCTATTCTATTCCTTTATTTTCTACTATATTTTATTCTCTTCAGAAATTTGAATTCGGTTTGAAAATGATTCGAATTTGCTTCGAAAATGATTCAAATTTGCTTTGAAAGTTATTCGAATTTGCTTCGAAAACGATTCGAATTTGCTTCGAAAATTATTCGAATTTGCTTCGAAAACGATTCGAATTTGCTTCGAAAATGATTCGAATTTGCTTTGAAAGTTATTCGAATTTGCTTCGAAAACGATTCGAATTTGCTTCGAAAATTATTCGAATTTGCTTCGAAAACGATTCGAATTTGCTTCGAAAATTATTCGAATTTGCTTCGAAAACGATTCGAATTCGCTTAGAAAATTATTCGAATTTGCTTCGAAAACGATTCGAATTCGCTTAGAAAACTATTCGAATTTGTTTAGAAAATGATTCAAATAAAAATTTTGTCCGAAATCTTGTTTCGTTAATTTTGTGGCGTTATTTACGATTTGTTTAAATTTGTTACTATTTTTTTTTTTTTTTTTGTTTAATTCGTTTTTATTGAAAAAGTAAAAAGAGAACATAGTGTACAATTGCAAATAGACACGTGGTACATATAGGAAATCATTAGGTATAAGTAATAGAACAAAGCCTATAGTGATGTGAGAGCATCCGTTTACCATAACATATACTACGTTATACATTTCTGCACGCGTGTGCGAGGTGTCATTGTGAGAACCAAACAGTCAGTTGTTACTATTATAATTCCTAAAATTGGAAAACATCCGTATTTCTGAATAACAAAAAAAATGTGTCTAAATTTCATTTTGGAACAAAACAAACCGCACATGTCTATTAGATATTATGTTTGTGTGTAAATTGAGTGTATTTATTACTGAAAATATGGGCTTTATAAACAGTTCTAATGCTAATATTGTGTGACAAAAAAAAAGAAACACACAAAAAATAAAAATACAATTTTAAGGCCTAAAATGTACATTTTAACAAGTGTGCAAAAAAAAAAGAAAAAAAAAAAGAGAAAAAGACAGGTCCACTTTAAAGCCAGATTCACACTTCCATTCCATTCTATTTTTTATTCTATTTCTTTATTTTCTGTTCTATTTTATTCTGTTCTTTTATTTTCTATTCTATTTTGTTCTGTTTTACTCTATTCTTTTTATTTCTATTCTGTCCATTTTATTTTCTATTCTATAATATTCTATTAATATTCTATTCTATAATATTCTATGATAACAATAAAATTTTAAGGCCTAAAATGTACATTTTAACAAGTGTACAAAAAATAAGAAAAAAAAGACAGGTCTTTAAAGCCAGATTCACACTTCCACATCGCGTCGATACACGTTTGCTGTTAATTTTGATTTTTTTTCATGGTGTCATAACACACTAAGCCAATGCACTCGCACTTACGTTCCAAATAAAATTAAAAAAAAGGGGGGCCATGTGCAATGTTAAGCATATTTGGGTGTGTTAAGTCGAGACATAATGCGTGATAACGCACCGCAAAACAAGTAAATGGGCCCTTCTGGAAAAAACTGTCTACATGATTTAGAGGGCTGTATTTTGGCTTTGTTAAGCGGGTTAAAGGTGTCAATTCATTATATCTAATGAAGATGTCACACCCCCGGGCACAGGCTTGTTATGTTGGTTTCATGGTGACAGGACGGTAATTACAGAGACAGATTGGTAGTTGGTGATATGGAGTCATCTTGTTACGTTGTATCCCACCCTGGCAGGTTCCGGTTACACGTCTTATACTGATGTGATATTCTGAGGATGTGGCATGACAATGGATGTGACCTCAGACTACGGGAAGAAAAGTTAAAAAAGAAAGTATTATTTTACTTGGAACATAGGAAGGGACTCTATGAGGCCTTGAAGCGTCAACCGGCACTTTATTAGGAATCCAATAAGTGTGATTAACCACTTGGCACTTTCACCCCCTTCCTGCCAAGGCCAATTTTCAACGCTGTCGCAATTTGAATGACAATTGCGCAGTCATGGAACACTGTACCCAAATTACATTTTTATAATTTTGTTGAGACCAATAGAGCTTTCTTTTGGTGGTATTTAATCACCACTGGGCTTTTTTATTTTTTTGCTAAACAAATTAAAAAAGACCAAAAATTTTGAGAAAAAAAAACGTTTTTCTTATGCACACGTACACACGAGCGGATTTTCCGTCGGAAAAATCTTGGATGGTTTTTCAGACGGAATTCCGCTCAAGCTTGGCTTGCATACATAGTTACATAGTTACATAGTTAGCTAGGCTGAACAAAGACACAAGTCCATCCAGTTCAACCATAAAAAAAAGAAATAATAAATAAAAAAAATAAAAAATATAAAAAAAAAACAAAAAAAACCTATATAGATATCTATCTATCTATCTATCTATCTATCTATCTATATACATACATCAAACTGTGTTGGAACATGTATATTGTAAAGTAACCTTAACATGTTTGTATTTTTTGTTGGCAAATAAAAAACGTAAAAAAATAAAAAATATCGTACAATCCAATATACCCAATTCCATACCCACAGTTGATCCAGAGGAAGGCAAAAAAAAATCCCCACAGCAGAGCATGCTCCAATCTGCTACAGCAGGGGAAAAAAATACCTTCCTGATCCCTCGAGAGGCAATCGGATTTTCCATGGATCAACTTTACCTATACATACACACGGTCACACAAAAGTTTGCTGAACTTTCAACCGTCCAGAACGCAGTGACGTACCAACACTACGACGAGCTGAGAAAATTAAGTTCAATGCTTCCGAGCATGCGTCAAATTGTTTCCGAGCATGCGTAGGAATTTTGCGTGTCGGAATTGGTACAGATGATCAGAGTTTTCAAACGAAACTTTTTCTGAGCGAAAAATTGAGAACCTGCTCTCAATCTTTTACTGGCTGGAGTTCCGCCAGCAAAAGTCAGATGGAGCATACACACGGTCACATTTTCCGACCACAAGCTCTCTTCGGACTTTTGCTGGCGGAATTTCCGATCGCGTGTACGCGGCATTAGTTTCTCTTAAAACATTTTGTAAAAAAGTTATTTTTCTCCTTTACTGATGTGCGCTGATGAGGTTGCACTGATAAGGCTGCACTGATGGGCATTGATGAGATGGCACTGATGAGGACACTGATCAGCGACACAGTTAGGATCGCAGTGATAGGCACTGGTAAGCAGCACCTATGGACACTAATAAGCGGCACGATAGGTGGCAATCAAAGGCACTGATAGGCAGAACTAATGGGCACTGATGAGAAGGCACTAATGGGCACTGAAAGGCAGTGGCGGCTGGTGGGTTCTTCTTTTGGGGGGGTGGCAAACAAACAACCCCCCCCCCCCCCTGCGGCATGGCAATGAAACAGAACATATATACGGTATATAGAAGATACAATTTCCTACATACATACAACACTGTGATTTGCTGATTATGAGACCTGTTGAGGGATCTGACGTGTATATTTTAATGACAGGTCCCCCCCGCGGGTGGTCTGGCACCTACGCGCTCATGTGGCGGGGTTGTGGTGTCCTCTCCTGGAGTGTGGGCAGCGGCCGTGGCGGCTTCGGTGTCCGCTCCTCCAGCTTCCTCCGCCGTGTGTCTCCTCTTTTGCCAAAGCGCTAGTCATTCAATAGGATTGCCTGACGCTTTGGCCAATCGGGAAATACGTCTCATAGACCTGCTTCCTGATTGGCAGGGAGGAACTTTAGTGGGATAATAGCGAAAATTAATTTGCTTATCGTCACATAGCTGGGTGGACTCGGAGCGCAAAGCTCTGCGCTCCGAGCCGACCCTTTTTTGAAGAGACCCTTCAAAAAAAAAACCCTGCCGCATTGGAATCTATGGTCCGGTGCCACTGATATGTAGCTCAGGAGGCGCATGGATAGGGGAGGAGGCGCCCGTGCGCCCTCTATGAACAGGCTGCCACTGCTGACAGGCATTACTGATGGGCACTGATTGGCAGCACTGGTGGGTACTGATTGGCAGCCCTAGTGGGCACAGATTGGCAGCACTGATAGGCACTGATTGACAGCACAAATGGACACTGATTGGCAGCACTGGTGGACACAGATTGGCGGCACTGGTGGCACAGATTGGAAGCACTTCTGGGCACTGATTGGCAGCACTGGTGGGCACTGATTGGCAGCACTGGTGGGTAATGATTGGCAGCACTGGTGGGCACTGTTGGAGCTGCACTGATAATCAGGACACTGTCAGCGTGAGGCAAGGAATGCCGATAACCAGCATTTCCTGTTTACACTGTGATCAGCTGATCACATGGTAAATAGTCTACATCATTGCCTCTTTACCGTGATTGGTGATGGGCTGTGTCCGAGGAAAACACTGCACCACTGAACGCCACGTTGCGCACCCCCCCAGAGTGGGAGGATGTCATATGATGTCCTCCCAGAACGAGAGTGCTCCCGCATGTCCATTATTTCACTATATGGCGGACAGGAAGCAGTTAATATTGTATCACATCAGTCAGATAAAGCCATCGTTTCAGAGCCTCGTACAGTCTTCCTCAGGGCCCATGGTGTTACCCTCAGGAAGGGTCCCTGCAAGGACTTCCTCAGGGTGTGATTTTATTTGCATCTCGTAACATCGGTCAGATACAGCCAACGATTCAGAGCTTCGTACAGTAGATAGACATGTGCAGAACGAAAAAATGTGTTTTGTTTTGATTCGTTAATGAACTCATGTCGTTTAGTTAAATTTTGTTTTTCAAAAATTCTTTTGGTTTATTAATTTTTTTGAATTCTCCGAAATTGACCAAATTTAATTTAATTCAACCAAATTTGGAAAATTTTAATTGGCAATCAAATTAGAAATTTTTTCGATTTGAATGCGATTGCCGAGTTTTTTACATCTAAGAATTGCAATGTGTTTTATATTTCTTATTCATTTCCAAATTCAAATCTAAATTTAATCCTCAATTTTGTTTCGTTTAGTTAATTTGGAGGATTCGTTTGATTCGTTGATTCGGAATTCGTATACATCCGAATTTCTAAATGTAAAATTTGTCCAAATTTCGATTCGTAACAAAACGAATCGCACATGTCTACTCGTAGAGTCTCTTCTTGAGGGCCCATGGTGTCACCCTCAGGAAGGGACCCAGCAGGGACTTCCTCAGGGTGTGATTTTATTTAAATCATGTCACATCAGTCAAATACAGCCAACGTTTCAGGACCTTGCAGGGTCTTATCCTCAGAGCTCACGGTATAACCCAGTGGAAGAGTCCTTCCTCAGAGCATGGTTTTAGATCACATCAGTCAGATTCGAATGCGGCTGTTTGAATTTTTCACTTCTAAGAATTGCAATATGTTTACATTTCATATTCGTTTCCAAATTCGAATCCGAATTTCATTATTTCGGACAAATTTTCTTTTGTTATTTCGGAGGATTCGTTTACATTCGTTACTGTAATGATTCGGAATTTGGATATATCGAATAAATAAAAATTTGCATACATCGAATTGCGAAAAATTTCTCAGAAACGAATTGCACGTCTACTTGTAGAGTCTCTTCCTGAGAGCTGACAGTGTCACCCTAAGAAAGGGACCCTGCAAGACTTCCTCAGGGTGTGATTTTATTTGCATCACATTACATCCATCAGATACAGCCAATGTTTCGGTGCCTTGCAGGGTCTTTTCCTCAGGGCTCATGGTATCACCCAGTGGAAGGGTCCTTCCTCAGAGCATGGTTTTAGATTACATCATTCAGATTCGAAAGTGGCTGTTGAATTTTCACATCTAAAAATTGCAATATGTTTACATTTCATATTTGTTTCCAAATTGTTTCCACATTCGAATCCGAATTTCATTATTTCGGACACATTTTAGATACAGCCAACATTTTGGTACTTTCCTCAGGGCTCATGGTATCACCCTGTGGAAGGGTCCTTCCTCAGGGCATGGTTTTAGCATCACATCAGTCAGATATAGTCAATGTTTCAGAGCCTCGTAGAGTCCCTTTTTTATAGTGTTACACTGTGGAAGCGACTCTGCAAGGACTTCCTCAGGTTGTGATTTTATTTGCATCACATCACATAGGTCAGATACAGCCAACGTTTCAGAACCTTGTAGAGTCTCTTCCTGAGGGCCCACATTGTCACCCTGGGGAAGGGACCCTGCAAGGATTTCCTCGTGCTGATTTTATTTTCATTACATCACATCAGTCAGATAAATCCAACCTTTCTGTGCCTTGCAGGGTTTTTTCCTCAAGGCTCACTGTATCACCCTGTGGAAGAGACCCTGCAAAGTTCTTCCCCAGGGCATGGATTTAGTATCACGTCAGTGACATATAGCTAATGTTTCAGCGACTTCCAGGGTCTCATGGTGTCCCCCTGAGGAAAAATCTCAGAGCAAGCTATTTATACACTTTTGTATATATTTTCTTACATCCTCCTCAGAGGGCTCTCCATTTTTGCCGACCCCAGTGGGTCCTTTGGTGCGTTCTCCCCATCAGCTGCAGCACTCAGACAGCCCCTTCTCCATTGGAGGAAGAGACTATACCATCCACTATGGGCGTTGTCTTCTACTAGCTACAGGCTTTAACTCTTTGCCTGTACAGGCTCTCTTGGGTCCCTCTGCAGGAAAATCTGGAACTGGCATTCAACCCACTGTTGTTTTTAAACCGTGTTAAAGTGTCTTCACACACAGCATTCACACATCTGTAAGTTGTTTATTTGTTTCTGTTGTTTCTTGTTCTACCGTGCGCTTTATCCTATATTACCATGAGTTGTAATGTCTGACATACTAAATCTGTTTTATGTACTTGCAATAGGGTTTTCTCTCCTCGTACTCTCACCCTTGAAGAAGGAGGAAACCATATATATCTCCGAAACGCGTTGGGTTTGAGTAATCATTAATGACGTTGATGTATACTTATGTATTTTGTTGAATTTATATGGTGTTTAGACACTTTACTTTTAATGCATTTATCTTTATGCTATTTTTTTCAATAAATCTTTTTATACCATATCAATACTCTACTTTAAACTCTCTCTTGGGCAAAAAAAACAGTGTGCCTTAAAAGTCAACCACACAGAGGATATCCTCTCTTTCCACCCCTGAGGAAAACACCCTGTGAGGTCCTCAATCAGGGTGTGATTTTATTTGTGTCGTGTCACATCGGTCAGAAATATTCAACATTTCGGCGCCTCTCAGGATCTCTTCTTTATTATGGTGACACATGAGTATATTGTTATTTTACATCATGTTGGTCAGAAATAGCAACATTTCAGCGCCTCATAAAGTCCTTTACTTGCAGTGTTACCCCAAGAAAGGGACGTCAAAAAGACTTTATCAGGGTGTGATTTTACTCATATAAAGTCAGATGTAGTCACTGTTTTAGGGACTAATATGGAGGGGCCCTGTGAGGTCTTTCCTCAGGGAGTGATCATTTTTGTATCACATTACCTGGGTCAGATATAGCAACCTTTCTGCTCCTTTTAGAGTCTCTTCCTCAGGGCTTATAGTGTAATTTTGAGAAACAGACCCCTTTTCTCAGGGTGACACAATGAGCCCTGATATATGGGGCCCCAAAGTGTTGACAAGGACTTCAATAGAAATCCAGCATATGAGAGATGTTATTCGCATTGCGTTACATTGGTCAGATATAGCCAAAATTTGGGCACCCTGCAATGTTTTTTTTTACATCTGTTTCTGAAATGTCCCTTACCGACATCCTTTTGGTCTAAAAATCCAGAGATTATAGCTGTCCCACCTCTCCAGTACCTTCTCAGCCAATAGAAACCTGTCTGTGTATACTGTTTGTACATGTATGTGTATACTGTGTGATTGTATACTGTGTGTGTGTGTATACTGTGTGGCCCCATAATCTCTGATTGCCTGGGGGCCCCATAATCTCCTATTGCCTGGGGGCCCCATGAGTTGTCAGTCCGCCCCTGCCTGAGGATATGTTTTTATTGGTATTGCATCCCGTTGGTCAGATATAGCCAATGTTTTGACACCTCAAACCTCTTCTCAGGCTGACACAGTAATCCCTAAGAAAAGGACTCTACGAGGCCCCGAAGTATTAACCACAAGGACTTCTATAGAAATCCAGTAAAAGTATGATGTTATTCATATTGTGTCACATAAGTCAGGTATAGCCAACATTTCATAACCTCTCAGGGTCCCCTCCTTAGGGCTCACAGTGTCACCCTGAGGAAGGAACCCTGCAAGGGCTTCCTCAGGGCCTGATGTTATTTGTATAACGTCACATTGGTCAGAGGGAGACAATAGTTTGGTTCCTATCAGGGTCCCTTTCTCAGAATGACATTGTGTGCCCCTTCTTCAGAGCGATTAATCTTATTCATATTGTGTCCCATCTGTCAGATACAGCCAACGTTTTTGGTACATCATAGGGCCCCTTTCACAGGGCTTACGGTGTCACCCTAAGGAAGGAACCCTCCGAGGCCCTTTTTGAGACTGAGAGTGACACAATGAGCTCTGACCGATGCAATACTATACAAATGTTGCGGCCATAACCCCTTGAGGGGCGGCCTTGACTTTTTGGGCTTACCAGTTACCTCCTCATGGCTTGTTGGTGAATTTCTAGGGGTTCCCAGGGTTAGTACCCAACGACTTCAGATGCTGACACATAAAAGTCCTTTTCAACGTTTTTATTTTGCAGGGGATAACATCCAACATAACACAGTCTCTGATGGGAATAGAGGGTACGGGTGATGAAACTCAGGCACTTTGAACTGCTGACATCCACTGAATGTCTCTAATCAACCCAGAGAGTAGCCACTCGCAGCTGGGTGCTTCACTGCCGGATAAACCTCTAGCCAGAGATCTAGCAGCCAACACGTGATCCGGAAACTTTGCAAAAGTCTCTGCCACAGACTAAATTGTAACTGAAGATAAGTAGAAACCTTTCGCACAGTACCTGGATCTCCCAGCCTTCTTGCTGATACTGTGAGAAGTGTGGATTATTTAGTGTCCATACAACTCAGCTCCCAGGCTCTTACCGAGCAGCCAGCTTGTTGGCCCTCCTCCGAAGAGTCCTCCCCTGGTCACTTGTACGAGTTGCACACCAGGACGTTTTTGAATCCTCCTTCAGTTACTGGGCCTCGGACTAGCCAGTTCCAAGACTCGGGAACAGACAGATCCCTGCCCCAGACCATGAGGGCCTCTGGGGCTGGTCGGCTTGCGGGACGGCAAACGCTCCTAGGCCCGGGACCCCTCGCGGGGCTACCCCGGACCAGAACCAGGAACCAAAAGCTGCAGCCGAACCCGAGCATGTGACTTCAGCACCTTAACCACTTCAGCCCCGGACCAATTGGCAGCCAAAGGACCAGGCCCCTTTTTGCGATTCGGCACTGCATTGCTTTAACTGACAATTGCACGGTCATGCGACGTGGCTCCAAAACAAAATTAGCGTCCTTTTTTTCCCACAAATAGAGCTTTCTTTTGGTGGTATTTGATCGCCCCTGCGATTTTTATTTTTTGCGCTATAAACAAAAATAGAGCGACAATTTTGAAAAAAATTCAATATTTTTTGCTTTTTGCTATAATAAATATCCCCAAAAAATATATAAAAAAACATTTTTGTTTCGTCCGATACGTATTCTTCTACATATTTTTGGTAAAAAAAAAAATTGCAATTAGCGATTATTGATTGGTTTGCGCAAAAGTTATAGCGTTTACAAAATAGGGGATAGTTTTTATAGCATTTTTATTAATATATTTTTTTTTACTAGTAATGGCGGCGATCAGCGATTTTTATTGTGTCTGCAACATTATGGCGGACACATCGGACATTTTTGACACATTTTTGGGACCATTGTCATTTATACAGCAATCAATGCTATTTAAATGCATTGATTCCTGTATAAATGACAGTTGTAGTGAAGGGGTTAACCACTAGGGGGAGGGGAGGGGTTATGGGCTGTGACGTGTGTGTGTTTTTTTTTACATTAGGGGGCGGGGCTGACGTCTGACGTCATTGATCGGCTTTCCCGATGACCGGGAACAGCCAATCAATGACAGGCAGAGTAGGAAGCGCGGGGAGAGGTTTGTTTACACAAACCTCTCCCCGTTCTTCAGCTCCGTGACCCGATCGCGGGACACCAGCGGCGATCGGGTCCGCTGGTCCCCGCGGCCGGGGTCACGGAGCTCCCGACCAGGTTACTGGAGTTAGGAAGTGTGTCTTCCTTCTTTCAACGCACCTCAACCACCTTTGGTGTGAGCGAGAGCTAATTGAATTTAAACACGCATGGGACAAACATAGACCTTTTTTTTTTTTTTAAAGAAAATTAACAAAGGGTCAGAGCTGACGGGCCATTGTACTTCTTCTGCTGCTGTCACCTTTCTAGGTTTGTGATGGATGTCTTGTTGACATACATGGGTAAATGTCCTCTTTGTGACGCCTGAGGGATAACTAGATGTCACCTGGAGTTCTAGAGGGCTCTCATCATTTTATCTGATGTCCAATTTCCCTGCAGATAACCTGATGTGACATCCGTAGGTGACACAACAGGTCTCCTCGGTGCCACACGCTGCGCCGGTCCTATTTCACCTTATCTGGACTATGAGTGATGTGAAAGAATTCCTCCACCACTTCCTGAGATGTCATATGGGAATTGATTAGGGTTTATACAAGGAGATTTTAAAGAGAACCTGTCATTGATGGTAAAAGGACAGGTTCTCTTGGAAGCCAGCCCATGCACCCATTGATAATCAATTTTTTACTGCACTATTCAGCCCCTCCATTCTTGGAAATACCTAAAGCTTCCAAGACGGTAACTCTTCTTCTTCCTTCTTCCAACGCACCCCAACCACTTTTAGTTGGAGTTGAATTTAAACACGCATGGGACAAACATAGATCTTTTTTTTAAGAAAATGAACAATGGGTCAGAGCTGACGGGCCATTGAACTTCTTCTGTGTCTGTCACCTTTCTAGGTTTGTGATGGATGTCTTGTTAACATACATGGGTAAATGTCCTCTTTGTGACGCCTGAGGGATAACTAGATGTCACCTGGAGTTCTAGAGGGCTCTCATCATTTTATCTGATGTCCAATTTCCCTGCAGATAACCTGATTCGACTTTCATAGGTGACACAACAGGTCTCCGTGGTGTCACACGCTGCACCGATCCTACTTCACCTTATCTGGACTATGAGTGATGTGAGGAAAGAATTCCTCCACCACTTCCTGAGATGTCATATGGGAATTGATTAGGGTTATACAAGGAAACTTTAAAAAGAACCTGTCTTTGGAGGTAAAAGGACAGGTTCTCTTGGAAGCCAGCCCATGCACCCATTGATAATCAATTTTTTACTGCACTATTCAGACCCTCCATTCTTGGAAACACCTAGAGCTTCCAAGACGGTAACTCTCTTCTTCTTCCAACCACCTTTAGTTGGAGTGAGAGATAATTGAATTTAAACACGCATGGGACAAACATAGATCTTTTCACTCCATTCTTGGAAATACCTAGAGCTTCTAAGACCTTCTCCCCCTCCTCCCAGGACTTATGCTTGGGTCTAAGTGGTCTGAACATGGTGATGTGAAGAAGGTGAGATGTCCAAAACCCTGTGCCAGGCTGTCATGGAGCTTACACAGGACTCACTGCTCCAACAGAGGAAGGGAATGGTGGATAAGCACAGCAAAGGTGAGGGGCTTTAAAGAGAACCTGTCGCCTCGCCCTTAATTCACAACAGATTTATGTAATTTCCTTAAAATCAGGGACATTTTAAGGAATGTGCTGTCAAAAACTGACACTGTCCTACAAAACCAATGGCTTATTATTATGGAAATAATGATATAATTAGGTAATGCATAGACTTTTCAATGTCTTTGGCTATACAGTACTTCTAAAAGAGATCACTGCTTTATGATCAATGTGTATTAGGCTGGGGGAGGGTGGTAGAAAAAAAGGCAGTTGAGACCCTCCCTCCCCCCGGTTGCTCATCTAAAGCTACATTGGTGACCAGACATGGGGGTTTCACATGCTGCTGCAAAAATAAATTACACCCCATGTCACTTTCGGCAGTGCCGCCACCAAATGTAACGCAACCAAGTAAATGGGGCAACTGCCCTGAACTGTGGTGCAGTTTTTCAGGGTTAAAACAGGGGGAGAACAGGCAACATAATACTTCCCAGCAGACTATAAACCCCCCGGCGCAGATCACTTTTCGGGGGGCGGGGGTGCAGCAAGGACTGCCGCAAGCAGAATAAGCCCTTATACACCCAACCGGTTTTCCCGTCGGAATAAACTCCGAAGGTTTTTCAGATGGAGTTCCTCTGAAACTGTCTTGCCTACACACGATCACACCAAAGTCCGACCGCCAAGAACGCAGTGACGTACAATGCGTACGACGGGACTAGAAAAGGGAAGTTCAATAGCCAGTAGCCAATAGCTGCCGTCTTGTACTTGCTTCAGAGCATGCGCCGTTTTCGGTCCGTCGGAACAGCATACAGAGGAGCGGTTTTCCCGATAGGAATTGGTTGTGACGGAAATATTTAAAACATGTTCTATTTCTAGGTCCGTCAGAATTTTCCAAAAAAAAGTCAGATGAGGCACACACATGATCGGAATATCGGATGAAAAGATTCCGTCTGACTTTTTCTGCCGGAAAGTCCGACCGTGTGTACGCGGCATAAGTATCTTGAAAACCGTTTTCCTTTGTATACTTTATAACTGTACATATAAAGTATGTAAAGGCAGCCATATTCCACCATTTGGACTTTAGATACACTTTACATGGTACATTTGTTTAATTAAAGTGTTTACAATAGGCCACAATGATGGGGCAACTAAAGAGGTAATTTGAGTCCCTTTAAATGCGGAACATTTGGGAGCTATGGAGAGATGGGAGTGGTAAATCTGCAACTAAGAAGATATAGAAAAATGGGCATGTGAAATCTAATAAAAGAATAGTACTAATAACTGAAAAAAAAAATGCTGTTACAGAAAATATAGTGTATTTTCCCCTTTAACTAGCTGAATTAGCCAGCGCTTTAGCACAAAGGATGATTCATGGTAAATGACTGCTACCTGCTGGTAACATTTGACTATTACAATCTTTCAAATAGTTTGCTGTCAAAGGACTTAGAGGTGTAATGCTGCGTACACACGATCAGAATTTTCATCGGAAAAAGCTCTGATGGTTTTCCTGATGGAATTCCGCTCAAACTGTCTTGCCTACACACGGTCACACCAAATTCCGACCATCAAGAATGCGGTGACGTACAACACTACAACGAGCCGAGAAAAAATGAAGTTCAACGCTTCCGAGCATGCGTCGAATTGTTTCTGAGCATGCGTAGGAATTTTGCATGTCTGAATTGCTACAGACGATCGGAATTTCCGATAGAAACCTTTTCCGTCTGAAAAATTGAGAACATGCTCTCAATTTCTTGCTGGCGGAAATTCGGCCATAAAACTTCCGATGGAGCCTACACACCGTCGCATTTTCCGATGAAAAGCTCTCATCGGTCTTTTTCTGGCCAGAATTCTGATCGTGCTCTCATCGGTCTTTTTCTGGCCAGAATTCCGATCGTGTGTACGCGACATAAGGGTAGGTTTACACATGTAGCAGTGCTTGCCACTCCTCTGAAAGGTGATACATCTCACAGAGTCCCTTTCTCACGGCTCATTGTGTCACCCTCAAGAAGGGACCCTGCAATACGCAAAAAATAATTCCCTGAGCAAGGGCTTCTGCGGGTCACTTCCTAAGTGTGACATGGTGATCCCTGAGGAAGGGACGCTATGAAATGCCAAAACATTGGCTGTATCTGACAGGTGTGACACAATATGAATAACATTAATCATGCTCTGAAGAAGGGTCTCACAGGGTCCCTTCCCCAGGGCTCATGGTGTCATTCTGAGGAAGGGATCCTGCTAGGCACCAAACCATTGGGTTTATCTGACCAATGTGATGTGATACATATAACATCCTGTGAGGAAGACTTTGCAGAGTTCCTCTTCAGGGTGACACTGTGAGCCCAAATGAAGGCACCTTGCGAGGTGATGAAATGTTGGCTATACCTGACTTATGTGACACAATACGAATAACATCATACTTAGATTTCTGTAGAACTGCTTGTGGTCAACACTTCGGGGCCTAGAAAAGTCCCTTCCTCAGGGATCACTGTGTCAGCCTGAGGAAGGAACCTTTTGAGGTGCCAAAACCTTGGCTCTACCAGACCAACGTGATGCAATACCAAAAAAATCACATCCTCAGGTAGCCCTCACAGGGTCCCTTTCTCTGGGTGACCACGTGAGGCTTAAAGAAGAGACCCTGCAGGGCTCCTAAATGTTGGCTCTATCTGACCAATGTAACGCAATACAAATAACACCCCTCTTTTGATGGATTTGAAGTCCCGGCCAATGCTTTGGGGTCTCATAGAGTCCATTCCTCAGGGCTCACTGTGTCACCCTGAAAAAGGGTCCCTTCCTGAGGATGACACCATAAGCTCTGAGGAAATGACTCTAGAAGGCCCTAAAAAGTTGCTATATCTGACCGATGTAATGTGATATGAATGAGACCAATCCCTGAGGAAGAACTTTGCAGGGTCCGTTCCTCAGGGTGACATAGTGAGCCCTGAGGAGGGGACTCTACAAGGCCCCAAAGCGTTGTTGACCAGCACTATAATAGAAATCCAGTAAAAGCATAATTTTATTTCATAATGTTATTTGTATTACGTCACATCAGTCAGATATAGCCAACGTTTCGGAGCCTCGCAGGGTCTCTTCAGGGTGACACAGTGAGCCTTGAGGAAGGAACTATATAAAGCTCTGAAGCTTTGACCAGCAATTGAATAGAAGTCCAGCATGAGGGTTATGATGTTCATATTCCGTCACTTTGGTGAGCTATAGCCAATGTTTCAGCATTTCACAAGGTCCCTTCCTCAGGGCCCACAGTGTCACCCTGAGGAGGGGACCCTGCAAAGACATTTTATCAGGGCTTTATTTTATTTGTAATGTGTCACATCAGTCAGATATAGCTAACATTTTGGGGCCTCGTTGGGCCCCCTCTACAGGGCCCACTGAGTCACCCTGAGGAAGGCAACCTGTGAGGACTTCATTAGGGTGTGAGTTTATTCATGTTGTATCAGACAGAGCCAATAGTTTGGTGCCTAACAGGGTCCCTTTCTATGAGTGACACAGTGAGCCCTGAGAAAGGGATCCTGAAGACCCTGAAAAGTTGGCTGTATCTAACTGATGCAATACAAATAAAACCATGTTTATGCTGGACTTCTTGCTGTTGACTCTTCTGTGAGGACTTCCTTAGGATGTGATTTGATTTGTATCACATTACATTGGTCAGATATAGCCAAAGTTTTAGTGTCTCACAGGGTCCCTTGTTCAGGGTGACTCAGTGAGCCCTGAGAAAGGGACTCTATGAGGCCACCACAGTGTTGACCAGGGCTTTAATAGAAATCCAGCATTAGAGGAATGTTATTCATATTGTGTCACATCGTTCAGAGAAGGCCAACATTTTAGGGCCTTGTTAGGTCCCTTCTTTAGGGCCCACTGTGTCTCCCTGAGGAAGGGACCCTGTGAATACTTCATCAGGGTGTAATTTTATTTCGTCAGACAGAGCCAGTAGTTTGGTGCCTAGCAGGGTCCCTTCCTCTAAAGGGACACAGTAAGCCCTTGTCAGGGCTGGGCTCAGCCCTTCCTTCTCTGAGTTGGCCGCTCAGCTGTCGGCTAATTGCCAGCTCCTATCTCTCCACAGTGACTCACCTGTTGATATCCTGCTCATCAGTCCTGCCTACTTAAGCCATCCAGCCCAGATGATCTCTGCCTTCGCCTTGGTCAACATCACAGAGACTATCTTCTACGTTCCTGTTAAAGACTTGCTTGGCTGACATTCCTTCTGGCTCCAGATCCTGCTTGCTGTTCCACTACACTGATCTCTGGCTTCCTGACTTTCTGGCTTGTCTGACTATCCGTTCTGGTTACCAAACTTTGGCTATGTTTTGACTACGTTTGTTCTATTTACTTTTATTATTAAACAAGTGTGATTTAACTGTACTTCAGTCGCGGTCTGATTCATGGTTTCTGACAGCCCTGAGAAAGGGATCCTCAAGACCCTGAAAATCTAACTAGTATGTTAAAAATAAAACCACATTTGGGTTGGATTTCTTCTTGCTGGTGACTCTTCTGTGAAGACTTCCTTAGGATGTAATTTAATTCATATAGCATTACATTGGTCAGATATAGCCAATATTTCAGCATCTTGCAGGGCAACCTCCTTAGGGTGATACAGTGAGCACGGAAGAAGGGTCCCTTTAAGACATTTCCTCAAAATATGATTTTATTTGTCTTGTGTCAAATCAGTCAAATGCAGCCAATGTTTCAGCTCCTCATAGTTCCCCTTCCTCAGGGCTCACAGTGTCACCCTTAGGACATTGCAGGGTCCCTTCTTTTGGGTGACACAGTGAGCTCTGAAGAAGGGACCTCATGAGACCCTGAAATGTTGGCCTTCCTCATTGTATCATTTTTTCAGATCTCATGTCAGATATAGCCAACAGTTTGGCACCTCACATGGTCCTGTTTGCATAGCACATAAAGTTACCCTGAGGAAGGAAACCTGCAAGGACTTCCTCAAGGTGTAATTTTTTTTTTTGTGTCACATCCACCAGATATAGCCAATGTTTTGGAGCTTCACAGGGTCCCTTCATCAGGACTCACAGTGTCACCCTGAGAAAGGGATCCTGTGAGGACATTGTTAGGGTGTGATTTTATTTGTATTGCGTTGGATAGAGCCAATGTTTTGGAACATAGCAGTGTCCCTACCTCAAAGTAACATAGTGAGCCCTGAGGAAGAGACCCTGTGAGACACTTCCTCAGAGTGTGATTTTATTTGTCTTGTGTCACATCAGTCAGATACAGCTAACATTTCTATCTCCTCACAGGTTCTATTCCTCTGGGATCACGGTTTCACCTTTAGGACATTGCAAGGTCCCTTCTTGATGGTGACACAGTGAGCCCTGAGGAAGGAAGCCTATGAGACCCTAAAATGTTGAGTTTATCTGACCCATGTAACACCATACAAATAAAACCACATTCATGCTGGAGTCGGAGTGCTGGTGACTTGTCTTCTTCCTTCGGGGCTATACTGTCCAATGCAGACCAACGGGGTGTGTGATTAATGAGCCCTAAGTGAATTTTAACATGCTTGGAACAAACTTAGATCTGGACTTCTTGTGCTGCTGTCACCTTTCTAGGTTTGTGATGGATGTCTTGTTAACAAACAGGCGAATGTCCTCCTTTTGACGCCTGAGGGATAACTACAGTGCCTTGAAAAGGTATACACACCCCTTGAAATTTTCCACATTTTGTCATGTTACAACCAAAGACGTAAATGTATTTTATTGGGATTTTTTTTTATGTGATAGACCAACACAAAGTGGCACATAATTCTGAAGTGAAAGGAAAATGATAATTGTTTTTTTAAATTTTTTACAGATAAATATGTGAAAAGTGTGGCGTGCATTTGTATTCCCCCGGAGTCAATACTTTGTAGAACCTCCTTTCACTGTAATTACAGCTGCAAGTCTTTTTGGGGATGTCTCTACCAGCTTTGCACATCTAGAGAGGGACAATTTTTGCCCATTCTTTCTTGCAAAATAGCTCAAGCTCTGTCAGATCGGACGGAGAGCATCTGTGAACAGCAATTTTCAAGTCTTGTCACAGATTCTCAATTGGATTTAGGTCTGGACTTTGACTGGGCCATTCTAACACATGCATATGTTTTGATCTAAACCATTCCATTGTAGCTCTGGTTGTATATTTAGGGTCGTTGTCCTGCTGGAAGGTGAACCCCCCCCCCCCCCCCCCCCCAGTCTCAAGTCTTTTGCAGACTATAACAGGTTTTCTTCTAAGATTGACCTGTAATTGGCTCCATCCATCTTCCCATCAACTCTGACAAGCTTCCCTGTCCCTGCTGAAGAAAAGCATCCCCACAACATGATTCTGCCACCACCATGTTTCACAGTGGGGACCGTGTGTTCAGGGTGATGTGCAGTGTTAGTTTTCCCCACACATAGCGCTTTGCTTTTAGGCCAAAAAGTTAAATTTTGGTCTCATCTGACCAGAGCACCTTCTTCCACATGTTTGCTGTGTCCCCCACATGGCTTCTCCCAAACTGCAATTAGGACTTCTTATGGCTTTCCTTTAAAAATGTCTTTCTTCTTGTCACTCTTCCATAAAGGTCATATTTGTGGAGAGCACGACTAATAGTTGTCCTGTGGACAGATTCTCCCACCTGAGCTGTGGATCTCTGCAGCTCCTCCAGAGTTCCCATGGGCCTCTTGGCTGCTTCTCTGATTAATTCTCTCCTTGGCCGGCCTGTCAGTTTAGGTTGACGGCCATGTCTTGGTAGGTTTGCAGTTGTGCCATACTCTTTCCATTTCCGGATGTTGGATTGAACAGAGCTCTGTGAGATGTTCAAAGCTTGGGATATTTTTTTATAACCTAACCCTGCTTTAAACTTCTCCACTACTTTATCCCTAACCTGTCTGGTGTGTTCCTTGGCCTTCATGATGCTGTTTGTTCACTAAGGTTCTCTAACAAAGCTCTGAGGGCTTCACAGAACAGCTGTATTTATACTGAGATTAAATTACACACAGGTATTTACGAATAAGGTGACTTCTGAAGGCAATTGGTTCCACTAGATTTTATTTAGGGGTATCAGAGTAAAGGGGGCTGAATACAAATGCACGCGGCGCCACACGTTTCAGATATTTATTTGTAAAAAAATGTGAAAAACATTTATCATTTTCCTTCCACTTCACAATTATGAGCCACTTTGTGTTGGTCTACATAAAATCCCAATAAAATACATTTACTTTTTTGGTTGTAACATGACAAATTGTGGAAAATTTCAAGGGTATAAATACTTTTTCAAGGCCCTGTAGATGTCAACTGGAGTTCTCGAAAGCTCATACCATTTTATCTGATGTCCATTTTTCCTGAAGATAACCTGTTGTGACATCTGTAGGTGACACAACAGGTCTCCGTGGTGTCACATGCTGCACCGGTCCTATGTCACCTTATCTGGAGTACTATGAGTGATGTGTGCGAAGATTCCGCCACACTTCCTGAGATGTCACATGGGAACTGATTACGGTTGAATGTATTTTTATTTGTTTTCAAGAAAAAGGAGGGGGTGGCAGGGGAGGCGTGTCCTATGCCTACATATGTTTGCTAGTAGGTGTCCCTCATTCCCATCTCAAAATGTTGGGAGGTGTGCCAAACTCAACTGTGGTTCCTATGTGGGTAGACGTAGACGCAGAAGTCGTTAAAACAGAGAGAAGAGATAATGGGGATAATTTGGGCATGGGCAGTCACATGGGAATTGGTTAAGGTGAGACAAGGAGACTTTAACCGCTTAAGGACCGCCTCACGCCGATATACATTGGCAGAATGGCATGGCTGGGCACAACCACATACCTGTACGTGGCCCTTTAAGTGCCCAGCCGTGGGTCGCACCCGCGACCCGGTCCTGAGATCCGTGACCGCGGGACCAGCGGACCCAATCCCTGCCGGTGTCCCGCGATCGGGTCACAGGGCTGAAGAACGGGGAGAGGTATGTGTAAACAAACCTCTCCCCATGCTTCCTAGCGTGGCTGACACTGATCGGCTGTTCCCGGCCATCGGGAAAGCCGATCAGTGACGTCAGACACAAAGCCACGCCCCCCTACTGTAAAAAAAAAAAAACACACACACACACTTAACCCCTCCCCGCCCCCTAGTGGTTAACTCCTTCACTGCCAGTGTCATTTACACAGGAATCAGTGCATTTAAATAGCACTGATTGCTGTATAAATGACAATGGTCCCAAAAATGTGTAAAAAGTGTCCACCATAATGTCGCAGTCACAATAAAAATCACTGATCGCCGCCATTACTAGTAAAAAAAAAAATATTAATAAAAATGCTATAAAACTATCCCCTATTTTGTAAACGCTATAACTTTTGCGCAAACCAATCAATAATCGCTTATTGTGATTTTTTTTTTAGCAAAAATATGTAGAAGAATACGTATCGGCCTAAACTGAGGTTAAAAAAAATTGTTTTTTTATATATTTTTGGGGGATATTTTTTATAGCAAAAAGTAATAAATATTGATTTTTTTTTCAAAATTGTCGCTCTTTTTTTGTTTATAGCGCAAAAAATAAAAACCGCAGGGGCGATCAAATACCACCAAAAGAAAGTTCTATTTGTGGGAAAAAAAAGGATGTCCATTTTGTTTGGGAGCCACGTTGCACGACCGTGCAATTGTCTGTTAAAGCGACGCAGTGCCGACCAAAAGTGGTCTGGTCTTAAGCCAGCAAAATGGACTGAAAGTGTTTAAGGGGGTGTGGTAGGAGGCGTGTCCTATGCCTACATACATTTGCTAGTAGGTGTCCCTCATTCCCATCTCAAGATGTTGGGAAGTATGCCAAACCCAGCTGTGGTTCCTATGTGGGTAGACGCAGAAGTCGTTAAAACAGAGAGAAGAGATAATGGGGATAATTTGGGCATGGGCAGTCACATGGGAATTGGTTACCGTGTTCACTGAGGTTAAGGGGCAGGTTCTCTTGGAAGCCAACCCATACACCCCATTGACAAAGGACACACTCCTTCCACGCCCACAGTTATATGGATCATGAGGAATTAGGCAAAAAAAGTGATTGGTTAAACCCACAAATGTTTTATTTTTATTTATTCACAATATTTTTAACCACCTGATTACTTTGCACTTAAGCCCCCCCTCGTGACCAGACCAATTTTCAGCTTTTGGCGCTGACGCACTTTGAATGACAATTGCGCGGTCATGCAACACTGTACCCAAATGAAATTTTTATCATTTTTTTCCCACAAATAGAGCTTTCTTTTGGTGGTATTTAATCACAGCTGGGGTTTTTATTTTTTGCTAAACAAACAAAAAAAGATGGAAAAGATGGCGGCACAGGTGGGCACTGATAGGCTGCACTGTGGGCACTGATAGGCTGCACTGGTGGGAACAGATAAGTCGGTACTGATGGGGACAGCAAAGATGGCACTGATGGGCACGGATGGGTGGCACCGATGGGTGGCACCGATGGGCACTGATGGATGACACTGATAGGCACTGATGGGTGGCACTGATGGGTGGCACTGATGGGCACTGATAGGTGGCCCTGATGGGCACTGGTAGGTGACACAGATGAGCACTGGTAGGTGACACAGATGAGCACTGGCAGGTGACACTGATGTGCAGCACTGGCACTGTGGGCACTGAGAGATGGCACTGTGGGCACTGAGAGATGGCACTGTGGGCACTGAGAGATGGCACTTTAATGGGGCAAAGGTGGGCACAATTGATTGGGCACATCGCTGGGCACATTGCAGTGAGAGGGACATCAGTCCCTCTCACTGCCGCCGGTGATCGGCTTCTTTTTTTTCTTCTGACAGCGAGAGGAGGAAAAAAAAGCCGATTACCGGCTCTGTTATCACATGATCAGCTGTCATTGGCTGACAGCTGATCACGTGGTAAGGGGTCGGGATCGACCCCTTACTCGGATCTGTGATCCAGCGAGTCTCACAGACTCGCTGATCACAGAGCGCGCCGCGCCGGCACAATAGATCCGCGCTGTAGCCGTCATTTGGCTATAGCGCGGGTCTAAGGTAGTTAATCAATGATTTTTTTTTTTTTAAATCAATGATGTTGGGTGGGGGGTTAAATGCTTGGGGTTCCTTTTTTAAAAGACCAGCCGGGGTAGGTAACCCTCCCCTCCCACTCTGTGGGTTTTGGATACACTTAAAATGTAGGGTTGCCACCTGACTGGGATTAACCCGGACAGTTCGGGTTTTGAATCATGTGTCCGGGTTTCAGACCGTCTGAAACTTGTTTTAGTAAAGTGTTTACCCCAGACTACAATGAGGGGTAACTAAAAAGAGGTAAGAGCCATGGAGAGGATTTGGTTCAAAAAGAGGGACGGTTCAATATGGGACAGTTGGGAGCCATGAAGAGATGGGAGCGGTAAACCTATAATCTCTACTTTTAATACAATTGAAAAAAAAAATTGGAAAAGCAGGCATGTGAAATTTAATAAAAAAAGAAAAAATAAAAACACATCACAACTGAAAAAAAAATGCCCTTACAAAAAATATAGGGGGTTATTTACGAAAAAGGTGAATTCAGTTTGCACTACAAGTGCACTTGGAGGTGCAGTCGCTGGGGAAGCTCTGAAATGAGGGGAAAGCTCTGCTGATTTTATCATCCAATCGTGTGCAGGCAAAAATGCTGTTTATTATTTGCCTTGCATGTCCCCCTCAGATCTACAGCGACTGCACTTCCAAGTGCACTTGTAGTGCAAAGTGGATTTGCCTTTAGTAAATAACCCCCATAGTGTCCTTTCCAATTTAGACCCCCTTCGCACCACACTGCCCATAGCGTCGGCGGTAAAATGCCGCTATTTTTAGCTGCGTTTTACCGTCGGATTTGCGGCGCATTTCGGCCGCTAGCGGGGTGCTTTTACCCCCCGCTGGCAGCCGAGAAAGGGTTATAACCCCTGGCAAAATGCCGCAATAGCGGCGTTTTGCCGGCGGTATTACAGCGCTGCCCCAATTGATTTCAATGGGGAGCAGCACTGGAAGAGCGGTGGAGGAGCGGTGAGTTCACGGCTCCTTCACCGCTCCAAAGAAGCTGCTGGCAGGACTTTTCCCGACGTCCTGCCAGCGCACCGCTGCAGTGTGAAAGTCCTCGGGCTTTCACACAGCAGACAATGGTGCAGCTGTTTTAGGGCGGATTGCAGGCGCTATTTCTAACGCTATAGCGCCTGCAAAACGCCCTTGGTGTGAAAGGGGTCTTATTTAGTAGAATTAATAATCATAAAAAAAAATAATAAATTAGCCAGTACTTTAGCGCTAATAATGATTTATGGTACATGACTGCCACCTGCTGGTAACATTTGACTATTACACTCTTCCAAATATTAGTTTGCTATGTTTTTGGAGTGTAAGGTTAGGCAACATGTGTCAATGGTAAAAAAAAAATACATTTAACTCAATTTTGTTGTTAGCAATGTTTTTATTATTATTATTATTATTATTATTATTTTTTTAAGCATTGACATTTGCAAAGGAAAAAAAGAGTTTTGAATTGCCGGCAAATTTCATCTCCCCCCCCCCCCCCCCCCCCCCACCTTTTTTTTTTAATTTTTTTAACAGAAAAAACAGCACACAGACCCTCTCCAAAGGTAACCCAGCTGCAGCAGTAATATGAATGATTAATAATAATATTTAATTAAAATGATTGAATATAAATGAATTAACACATAAGAATAATAATGACAATAGCAAACAATATTGATATCAGTAATTTTACTTATAATAATGATTATTAATAATAATAATAATAATACAAAACCATATTAATAATCAGTATAATTAATTAGTATAATTATTTATGTTTATTGTGATTATTAATGATGAATATTATTATTGCCAATGTTAATAATACATAATCACAATGTTAATAATACTAATAAAACTTATTAAAATTATTTATTATTATTGTTACTATTAATTAATAATTATTATAATACATAATAACAAATATTTATAATAATACTAATAATATGTATTATTTTTTTATTGTGATTATTATTATTATTAATAATAATACATTATAATTATAATAGTAACACACAATATTATTAATAATAATAATAATAATAATAATATTATTGATATTACTAAGATCAATAATATTATTATTAATTACTATAATAAGAAATTATAATAATAAGTAATATTACTATTATTATTAATATTGTTTGTTATCATCATTATTATTTTTATGTATTAGTAATTTTTATTAATAATAATAATAATAATAATAATAATAATAATAATAATAATCATATCATAAATGATAATGTTCCTCCAGCTCCCTGTCTATTATATACACATCCTGTGTGATGGCAGCACATGGAGATCCCACTGCACGTTTTTCCTGATTGGCTACGGAGGAAGGTTTGTCCCTCCCCGAAGATGGGTGCGCTTGCTGACAGGCTATTGACTTAGGTTTGCCCCGCCCATAAAGCGGTAGCTTGTTGCTGATTCCCTATTAGAAGTTTGTCCCGACCTGCAGACCGTAGAAAGCCTTGATTGGCTATTGAGGAAGATTTGTCCCGCCTCTAAAGGCAGTAGCGCTTCATGACTGGCTATTGGCCAAAGCGTGCCCCGCCTCCCAGGCCGTAGCTGTGTGTTGGGATTGGTCCGCTTGCCTCTCCGTCCTCACGCTGTGTTCGTGGAAAATGAAGCCACCGCGGAAGAAGCATGGTGAGCTCTGTGTGCGCTGTATACACGCTGACCGGCGGGGCATGCTGGGACTTGTAGTCCTATGGGGGACCCCGGGATGGAATAGGAGCCAATACATAGGAGAGACCCTGCCCCTCCACACTGCGACCAATCACCTGTCTGCTTATAGCTGTCATCTTAGTAGGCTCCATCTGATTGGCTGCTCCCAGTGTGTTTACATGATTAGTGTACATTCCTCCCTGACATGGAGGTACAGGGGGGTCTCACACCTCATCATTCCTCCCCAGTTTCCAACACTAGTACCTTTTATCATTATAGGTGTCTGACATGGAGGCACATTGGGCCTCATGCCTCTCTGAGATGGAGGGAGATCTCATACATCCTCACTTGTTGCCAATGACATTTATTTTTGGTGTAGATTGGGAGAGGAGATAGAAGGTGAGAGCCCCTGTTGGGTGTTTTGGGTTTTGGTGTCCCCATTATAAAGATTCACCCCCTCTTTGTCTTGGTGTCACCATTGTCATTGGTCAGAGAGCTCATTCACACCTGACCCATGACACCACACCTTCCATAGGTCAGTGCCACCCCATTCCCAGCACACAGACATTGTGCTGCACTGCTCTAAATGCTGCATGTCTGATATTTGGTATGCTGTGGCCATTGGGTGGACCAATTGAATAAACCGCTGGTGTCTAGAATTTGGGTGTTGTGGCCTCTTCCTCTCAGCTTTTATCTACTCTCAATTGTCTCTGATTAGTGGTGGTGGCCTCTTCCTCTCATCTTGGGTCTACATCTCCTCTCCATTATATCTGATTAGTGGTGGTGGCCTCTTCCTCTCATCTTGGGTCTACATCTCCTCTCCATTATATCTGATTAGTGGTGGTGGCCTCTTCCTCTCATCTTGGGTCTACATCTCCTCTCCATTATATCTGATTAGTGGTGGTGGCCTCTTCCTCTCATCTTGGGTCTACATCTCCTCTCCATTATATCTGATTAGTGGTGGTGGCCTCTTCCTCTCATCTTGGGTCTACATCTCCTCTCCATTATATCTGATTAGTGGTGGTGGCCTCTTCCTCTCATCTTGGGTCTACATCTCCTCTCCATTATATCTGATTAGTGGTGGTGGCCTCTTCCTCTCATCTTGGGTCTACATCTCCTCTCCATTATATCTGATTAGTGGTGGTGGCCTCTTCCTCTCATCTTGGGTCTACATCTCCTCTCCATTATATCTGATTAGTGGTGGTGGCCTCTTCCTCTCATCTTGGGTCTACATCTCCTCTCCATTATATCTGATTAGTGGTGGTGGCCTCTTCCTCTCATCTTGGGTCTACATCTCCTCTCCATTATATCTGATTAGTGGTGGTGGCCTCTTCCTCTCATCTTGGGTCTACATCTCCTCTCCATTATATCTGATTAGTGGTGGTGGCCTCTTCCTCTCATCTTGGGTCTACATCTCCTCTCCATTATATCTGATTAGTGGTGGTGGCCTCTTCCTCTCATCTTGGGTCTACATCTCCTCTCCATTATATCTGATTAGTGGTGGTGGCCTCTTCCTCTCATCTTGGGTCTACATCTCCTCTCCATTATATCTGATTAGTGGTGGTGGCCTCTTCCTCTCATCTTGGGTCTACATCTCCTCTCCATTATATCTGATTAGTGGTGGTGGCCTCTTCCTCTCATCTTGGGTCTACATCTCCTCTCCATTATATCTGATTAGCGGTGGTGGCCTCTTCCTCTCATCTTGGGTCTACATCTCCTCTCCATTATATCTGATTAGCGGTGGTGGCCTCTTCCTCTCATCTTGGGTCTACATCTCCTCTCCATTATATCTGATTAGCGGTGGTGGCCTCTTCCTCTCATCTTGGGTCTACATCTCCTCTCCATTATATCTGATTAGCGGTGGTGGCCTCTTCCTCTCATCTTGGGTCTACATCTCCTCTCCATTATATCTGATTAGCGGTGGTGGCCTCTTCCTCTCATCTTGGGTCTACATCTCCTCTCCATTATATCTGATTAGCGGTGGTGGCCTCTTCCTCTCATCTTGGGTCTACATCTCCTCTCCATTATATCTGATTAGCGGTGGTGGCCTCTTCCTCTCATCTTGGGTCTACATCTCCTCTCCATTATATCTGATTAGCGGTGGTGGCCTCTTCCTCTCATCTTGGGTCTACATCTCCTCTCCATTATATCTGATTAGCGGTGGTGGCCTCTTCCTCTCATCTTGGGTCTACATCTCCTCTCCATTATATCTGATTAGCGGTGGTGGCCTCTTCCTCTCATCTTGGGTCTACATCTCCTCTCCATTATATCTGATTAGCGGTGGTGGCCTCTTCCTCTCATCTTGGGTCTACATCTCCTCTCCATTATATCTGATTAGTGGTGGTGGCCTCTTCCTCTCATCTTGGGTCTACATCTCCTCTCCATTATATCTGATTAGTGGTGGTGGCCTCTTCCTCTCATCTTGGGTCTACATCTCCTCTCCATTATATCTGATTGATTAGTGGTGGTGGCCTCTTCCTCTCATCTTGGGTCTACATCTCCTCTCCATTATATCTGATTGATTAGTGGTGGTGGCCTCTTCCTCTCCATTATATCTGATTGATTAGTGGTGGTGGCCTCTTCCTCTCATCTTGGGTCTACATCTCCTCTCCATTATATCTGATTGATTAGTGGTGGTGGCCTCTTCCTCTCATCTTGGGTCTACATCTCCTCTCAATTATATCTGATTGATTAGTGGTGGTGGCCTCTTCCTCTCATCTTGGGTCTACATCTCCTCTCCATTATATCTGATTAGTGGTGGTGGCCTCTTCCTCTCATCTTGGGTCTACATCTCCTCTCCATTATATCTGATTGATTAGTGGTGGTGGCCTCTTCCTCTCATCTTGGGTCTACATCTCCTCTCCATTATATCTGATTGATTAGTGGTGGTGGCCTCTTCCTCTCCATTATATCTGATTGATTAGTGGTGGTGGCCTCTTCCTCTCATCTTGGGTCTACATCTCCTCTCCATTATATCTGATTGATTAGTGGTGGTGGCCTCTTCCTCTCATCTTGGGTCTACATCTCCTCTCCATTATATCTGATTGATTAGTGGTGGTGGCCTCTTCCTCTCATCTTGGGTCTACATCTCCTCTCCATTATATCTGATTGTTTAGTGGTGGTGGCCTCTTCCTCTCATCTTGGGTCTACATCTCCTCTCCATTATATCTGATTAGTGGTGGTGGCCTCTTCCTCTCATCTTGGGTCTACATCTCCTCTCCATTATATCTGATTAGTGGTGGTGGCCTCTTCCTCTCATCTTGGGTCTACATCTCCTCTCCATTATATCTGATTAGTGGTGGTGGCCTCTTCCTCTCATCTTGGGTCTACATCTCCTCTCCATTATATCTGATTAGTGGTGGTGGCCTCTTCCTCTCATCTTGGGTCTACATCTCCTCTCCATTATATCTGATTAGTGGTGGTGGCCTCTTCCTCTCATCTTGGGTCTACATCTCCTCTCCATTATATCTGATTAGTGGTGGTGGCCTCTTCCTCTCATCTTGGGTCTACATCTCCTCTCCATTATATCTGATTAGTGGTGGTGGCCTCTTCCTCTCATCTTGGGTCTACATCTCCTCTCCATTATATCTGATTAGTGGTGGTGGCCTCTTCCTCTCATCTTGGGTCTACATCTCCTCTCCATTATATCTGATTAGTGGTGGTGGCCTCTTCCTCTCATCTTGGGTCTACATCTCCTCTCCATTATATCTGATTAGTGGTGGTGGCCTCTTCCTCTCATCTTGGGTCTACATCTCCTCTCCATTATATCTGATTAGTGGTGGTGGCCTCTTCCTCTCATCTTGGGTCTACATCTCCTCTCCATTATATCTGATTAGTGGTGGTGGCCTCTTCCTCTCATCTTGGGTCTACATCTCCTCTCCATTATATCTGATTAGTGATGATGTCCTCTTCCTCTCAGCTTGGGCATCCCTCTTCATTGTCTCTGACTAGTGGTGGTGGCCTCCATCTCATCGTGGTCCTCCATCTTTTCTCCATTGTCCCCACTAGTGGTGGTTGCCTCTTCCTTTTTAGCTTGCGTCTTCATTAACTCTGTTTACTTGTGCTGTCTTTTTTCTCTCAGCTTGGGCCACCATCTTCTCTCTATTTGTCTCTAATTATTGGTACTATCCTTCACCTTCTACCCATTGTCCCTGATTAGTATTGGTACTATCCTTCACCTTCTACCCATTGTCCCTGATTAGTATTGGTGGCCTGTTCCTCTTAGCTTGGATCTCCTATCTCCTCACCATTTTTTCCGATTAGTAATGGTGGCTTCTTCCTCTCAGCTTGGACCACCATCTTCTCTCCCTTGTCTCCGATTAGTGGTATTGGCCTCTTCCTCTCAGCTTGGACCTCCATCTTCTCTCTGTTCTCTGTTGTCCCTGATTAGTGGTGTGTCTTTCTCCTCCTCCCTGCTTGGATCTACATCTTCTCTCTGTTGTTCCTGATTAGTGGTGTGTCCTCCTCCTTCCCTTCTTGGACCTCCCATCTTCTCTCTGTTGTCCCTGATTAGTGATGGTGGCCTCTTCCTCTCAGCTTGGACCTCCATTATCTCTCTGTTCTCTGTTGTCCCCGATTAGTGGTGTATCCTTCTCCTCCGTGCTTGGACCTACATCTTCTCTCTGTTGTTCCTGATTAGTGGTGTGTCCTTCTCCTCTTCCGTGCTTGGACCTACATCTTCTCTCTGTTGTTCCTGATTAGTGGTGTGTCCTTCTCCTCTTCCTTGCTTGGACCTCCATCTTCTCTCTGTTGTCCCCGATTAGTGATGGTGGCCTCTTCCTCTCAGCTTGGACCTCCATCTTCTCTCCATTGTCTCTGATTATTAGTATTGGCCTCCATCTCCTCTCCACTGTTCCTGGTTAGCATTGGTGACTTCTTCCTTTCAGCTTGGGCCTCCCATTTTCTCTCTGTCACTGAGAAGTGGTGGAGTTGCCACCTCATCCCTTTAAACCTGAACACATAAGACGGGTTCTGAGGCTAATTTAATGCAGTTAAGGCACCAAGTGAGTTTAATTACCACCTTAATCAGCCACAGAACCTGTGTAATTAATATGTGTTCGGTTTTAAAGAGATGAGGTGGCAACCCTATGGTGGCGACGGCTGCCTCTTCCTTCCTGCTTGGGCCCCCATCTCCTCTCCATTGTCTCTGATTAGCGGTAGGGGCCTGTTTCCTTCAGCCTGGGTCTACATTGTCCATGGTTAGCATAGGTGACCTCTTCTTCTCGGCCTGGGCCTCTGTCTCCTCTCCATGGTCTCTAATTGTGGTGGCCTCTTCCATTTTAGCTTGGGCCTCCCATCTCCTCTCCATTGTCTCTGATTAGCGGGAGGGGCCTGTTTCCTTCAGCCTGGGCCTCCATCTTCTCTACATTGTCCATGGTTAGCATAGGTGACCTCTTCCTCTCAACCTGGGCCTCTGTCTCCTCTCAATTATCTCTAATTTTGGTGGCCTCTTCCTTTTTAGCTTGGGGCTCCATCTCCTCTCCATTGTCTCTGATTAGCGGTAGGGGCTTGTTTCCTTCAGCCTGGGTCTACATTGTCCATGGTTAGCATAGGTGACCTCTTCCTCTCAGCCTGGGCCTCTGTCTCTTCTCCATGGTCTCTAATTGTGGTGGCCTTTTCCTTTTTAGCTTGGGCCTCCATCTCCTCTTCATTGATATAAATTTATAATGTCTGAAGTGTAAGTGGAATTTATTGGGCCCGCCACACATGGTTAGTCCTGTAGGTGCTAAGAACCACATGAGAACAACTGCCCCTCGCCGGTCTGTGGGTGGATTCTAGGTCTCATCCGTAGGTCCGTGGCTGTGTTACTTGTGTAGGATGGGCATCATCTTCTAATCCTCTCACATTGCAATTCTTATCTCCTGCAGGGGAGCTCAGCAAGGCTGAGCTGATGATGAAGACCATCTCCGACATCATTAAACAGCTGGTAGAAGCTCATGAGCTAGGAAAGGATGTCAACCTCAACAAGTGAGTGTTGCTTGGGGGGGCTTGTCCGGGATGGGGACGTTTTGGCGACGGTATTTACCGAGGTGTCATACATACAGGGGTGTCAGAATTATTCATGACACTACAATACTTGCTACACGGATCTATGGCCATATGGTCAGTTTTCTTAAATTACTTCCTAGTAAGGGGTTTCTTTTGGCCTAAAGTGACCCTGCTGCCAGGGTGGTGCACATTCTGCGACAAAAATTAGACCTTTTGTGGCTGGTTCACAAACCGCATACATTTCATGTGGTTGTGGTACAGGCTTCACAAGGTTACAACAGGCAGAGAGACAGCAACCCAACACCTCCCCAGCCCAGGGCACTGCCCGAGGGCCTCAGGCCACTAGGGGGCCCCATCAGGGTTGCCAGCCTAAGTAAAACCAGGGACAGTATGTAAAAAATCAGTGTTTTTTTTTTTTTTTCTGAAATGTCCCTTACCGACATCCTTTTGGTCTAAAAATCCAGAGATAGCTGCCCCGCCTCTCCAGTACCTTCTCAGCCAATAGAAACATGTCTGTGTATACTGTGTGATTGTATATTGAGTGTGTGTATACTGTGTGGCCCCATAATCTCCTATTGCCCGGGGGCCCCATTAGTTGTCAGTCCGCCCCTGCCCCAGCCGCCTTTCAAATGTCCTCTGAAAAGTGATCCACTAGGGATTGCTCTTCACCAGTGGAAACAAGCCCTTACTGTCAAGCAACTTTTTTGATCTTACGTTCACATTTATAAACTTGCTCTTCTGTGGATCAGAGGATCAGTGCACTTTAATGCCCATATGCAAGCGAATAATAATAATAATAATAATAATAATAATAATAATAATAATGATAATAATGATAATAATGATAATAATGATAATAATAATAATAATGATAATAATAATAATGATAATAATAATAAAGATAATAGAAAAAGGAGAAAAGGTACGGACAGTACAAATAAAAATAGATAATGTGAAAGAGAAATAAACCAAACTATATACAGTGCCTTGAAAAAGTATTCGTACCCCTTGAAATTTTGCACATTTTGTCATGTTACAGCCAAAAATATAAATGTATTTTATTGGGATTTTATGTGATAGACCAACACAAAGTGGCACATAATTGTGAAGTGGAAGGAAAATGATAAATGGTTTTTCAAATTTTTTTTTTTTTTTTTTTTTTACAAATAAATATGTGAAAAGTGTGGGGGGTACATTTGTATGGCGCCCCCCTGAGTCAATACTTTGTAGAACCTCCTTTCACTGCAATTACAGCTGGGAGTCTTTTTGGGGATGTCTCTACCAGCTTTGCACATCTAGAGAGGGACATTTTTTGCCCATTCTTCTTTGAAAAATAGCTCAAGCTTTCAGATTGGATGGAGAACGTCTGTGAACAGTAATTTTCAAGTCTTGCCACAGATTCTCAATTGGATTTTGGTCTGGACTTTGACTGGGCCATTCTAACACATGAATATGCTTTGATATAAATCATTCCCTTGTAGCTCTGGCTGTATGTTTAGGGTCGTTGTCCTGCTGGAAGGTGAACCTCCACCCCAGTCTTAAGTCTTTTGTAGACTCTAATGACGCATACACAGATGCGGAATTTCCTTGGGAAAAATCTTGGATGGTTTTTCCGACGGAATTCCGCTCAAACTTGGCTTGCATACACACGGTCACACAAAAGTTTGCTGAACTTTCGACCGTCAAGAACGCGGTGACGTACAACACTACGACGAGCCGAGAAAATGAAGTTCAATGCTTGCGAGCATGCGTCAAATTGTTTCCGAGCATGCGTAGGAATTTTGCGCATCGGAATTGCTACAGACGATCGGAATTTCCGATCGGAACTCTTTCCGACTGAAAAATTGAGAACATGCTCTCAATCTTCTGCTGGCGGGAATTCCGCCAGCAAAAGTCCAATGGAGCCTACACACGGTCACATTTTCTGCCCAAAAGCTCTCATTGGTCTTTTGCTGGCCAAATTTCCGATCGTGTGTACGGGGCATAACAATAGGTTTTCTTCTAAGATCGCCCTGTATTTGGCTCCATCCATCTTCCCATCAACTCTGACCAGCTTCCCTGTCCCTGCTGAAGATAATCATCCCCACAACATGATGCTGCCACCACCATGTTTCACAGTGGGGATGGTGTGTTCAGGGTGATGTGCAGTGTTAGTTTTCCGCCACACATAGAGTTTTACTTTTAGGCCAAAAAGTTCAATTTTGCTCTCATCTGACCAGAGCACCTTCTTCCAAATGTTTGCTGTGTCCCCCACATGGCTTCTCATAAACTGTGTATACGGGACTTCTTATGGCTTTCTTCTTGGCACTCTTCCATAAAGGCCAGATATGTGGAGTGCACGACTAATGCCCCGTACAGACAGTCGGCTATTCCGATGGAAAAAGTCAGATCGGATTATGTTGTCGGAAAATCCGATGGTGTGTGGGCTCAAATTTTCCGACAACAAATTCCGATCTGACTTTTTTCCGATCGTGTGTAGGGAATTCCGACGGACAAAGTGCCACGCATGCGCAGATCAAATTACGAGACCAAAGCTATTGGCTACTAGCCTCTACGTCAGGGATCCTCAAACTGCGGCCCTCCAGCTGTTGCAGAACTACACATCCCATGAGGCATTGTAATACTCTGACATTCACAGACATGACTAGGCATGATGGGAATTGTAGTTCCTGAACAACTGGAGGGCCATAGTTTGAAGACCCCCTGCTCTACGTAGTACGCAACGAACGATCGGATTGTCCGACAACTTTGTCCGACCGTGTGTATGCAACACCAGTTTCGGACAAAATCCGTTGGAAAAAATCGGACGGATTTTGTGGTCGGAATTTCTGACCGCGTGTACGGGGGCTTATAGTTGCCCTGTGGACAGATTCTCCCACCTGAGCTGTGGATCTCTGCAGCTCCTCCAGAGTTCCCATGGGCCTCCAGGCTGCTTCTCTGGTTAATGCTCTCCTTGCCCGGCCTGTCAGTTTAGGTGGACGGCCATGTCTTGGTAGGATTGCAGTTGTGTCATACTCTTTCCATTTCCAATAATGGATTGAACAGAGCTAAATCAGAGTAAAGGGGGCTGAATACAAATAAACACCACACTTTTCACATACCGTATATACTCGAGTATAAGCCGACCCGAATATAAGCCGAGGCACCTAATTTTACCACAAAAAACTGGGAAAAACTTATTGACTCGAGTATAAGCCTAGGGTGAGAACTGCGCAGCTACTGTAAGTGGAAAAGAGGTCAACTGTGCCCATTTGCAGCCATAGGTCCACTTGGTAGTTAAGGGTTCCTAGATGCCCCCCTAGCTGCAGCCAAAATTTGGGGTCTCTGGACCCAAAGGGTCCCGAAATGACATTGCTGCAGATGGACACAGTTGACTGAATTTGGGGCCCTGTATCTCGGGGCCACTTGGTGCTAGCAACACCAAATTTGGATATGTTGTAATGTTGGTTCCACTGGGTTTGCACCCCCACTTGGGGTTCCTATCACCAAGGGGCCCCGAGATACGAGGCCCCAAAGTAGGGTGACCACGTGTCCCGGATTGACCGGGACAGTCCCGCATTTTGCAGGTCTGTCCCGGGCACCTTTATTCCAGGACAATACAGTGTCCCTGAATGAAACTGACACTGCCATCCACCCCCAGGGCTGATCTGATGCCCCCCAAAAAAGGCTGCCACATCGCTGCTTTACTCACTAACAGTACTGGTCCTGGCCGGGAATGTCTAGAAAGGCACAATCCCCACCCCCTGCTTGTGATTGGAGAAATCATAAATCCTGCCTCTTGCGTGTAATCACTGTAGAGCCAGTGTTGGAACAAGGTAAAATGGGTCTCGGTCGGCCAGGACAAGTACTGTCAGTGAGTAAAGTAGCGATGCAGTGGCCATTTTTGAGGGGCGCGATCAGTGCGTCTGGGTAAAGCGTGCACCCGGCGCCCCAGCTGTGCTGTGATTAGTTACAGCACAAGCTGATTTTTAGGAAGGGGGGGGTGTCCCTAAATGGCAGTTTGGAAATGTGGTCACCCTACCCCAAAGTCGGGTCGGAAAATGTCAAGGACTTTTCTGCAACAAAAAAATGAAATTTTCCAACGCGAATTTGCGGCCCCGTATCTCAAGGCCACTTGGTGCTAGGAACCCCCAAATTTGGTGTGCAAACCAAGTGGAACCAACATTACAACATATCCTAGCCCCAAATGGCCCCGAGATACGGGGCCGCAAAGTCGGGTCTAACTAGCTAAACACTAACTAGGCACACAGTTAACTCTTTGATTGTCCCTGATGTTAACCCCTTCCCAGCCAGTGTCATTAGTGCATATTTTTAGCATTGATCACTGTATTAGTGTCACTGGCCCCCAAGCAGTGTCAGTTAGTGTCCCGATTGTCCACCACAATATCGCAGTCGAGATGGAAGTTGCTGATCGCCGCCATTACTAGTAAAAAAAAAAAAAAAAAATTATATATATATATATATATATATTATATATCTATATCCCATAGTTTGCAGGCGCTATAACTTTTGCACAAACCAATCAATATAAGCTTATTGGGATTGGGAAGAAATATGTAGCAGAATACATATTGGTGCCTAAATTAATAAATACATTTGATTTATTTTTTTTATTGCATGTGTTTTTATAGCAAAAAGTAAAAAATATATTCTTTTTTTTTTTTTATTTTTATTTTTTTTTTCAAAATTGTCAGTCTTTTTATTTTTTATCTTTTTTATTTTTTTGTTTATAGTACAAAAAATAAAAAAACAGAGGTGATCAAATACCACTAAAAGAAAGCTCTATTTATGGGGGAAAAAAAACATGACATACATTTTGTTTGGGTATAGTGTGGCATGACCGCACAATTGTCAGTTAAAGTAATGCAGAGCCATTTTGCAAGCAATGGCCTAGTCATGAAGGGGGGGGGGGTAAATATTCCAGAGGGCAAGTGGTTACAAAAACCTTTTTAATAAAAATACTATTACTAATTTTATTAAATGTAGTATCACCATTATTATTGGATAAAAAAATAAATAAAAGCATATTTTTTTTGAAATATAATATTTTCATTATATTAAATCTCTCTCTCTCTCTCTCTCTCTCTCTCTCTCTCTCTCCCTCTCTCTCTCTCTCTCTCTCTCTCTCTCTCTCTCTCTCTCTCTCTCTCTCTCTCTCTCTCTCTCTCTCTCTCTCTCTCTCTCTCTCTCTCTCTCTCTCTCTCTCTCCTCTCTCTCTCTCTCTCTCCTCTCTCTCTCTCTCTCTCTCTCTCTCTCTCGGGATTTTGGTCCACTCTTCTTTACAGATCTTCTCTAAATCCTTAAGGTTTCTTGGGTGTAACTTGGCAACTTGAAGTTTCAACTCCTTCCATAAATTTTCTATAGGATAAAGGTCTGGAGACTGGCTAGGCCACTCCATGACCTTAATGTGCTTCTTCTTGAGCCACTCCTTTGTTGCCTTGGGGGTATGTTTTGGGTCATTGTCATGTTGGAAGACCCATCCACTACCCATCTTCAGTGTTAATGGTGAGGGAAGAAAATTCTCATCCAAAATTTTACAATATATGGTCCAGTCCGTTGGACCCTCAATTTGGCAAAGTCAGCCTGTACCTTTAGCAAAGAAACACCCCAAAGCATAATGTTTCCACCTCCGTGCTTGACTGTAGGGATGGTGTTCTTAGGGTCATAGTCAGCATTTTTTCCTCCTCCAAACACGACGAGTCCCCCTCCTCAGGAATAGCGTCCAAACAGGTGATTTATTGCATGATCACAACACAAGGATAGGGCAACGTTTCGGAGCCACGCAGGGCCCCTCATCACATGCCTGACAAAAGGGGCCCTGCGTGGCTCCGAAACGTTGCACTATCCTTGTGTTGTGATCATGCAAAAAAAATCACCCGTTTGGACGCTATTTGTTTCGTTCCATGGTGTGCTGGCAAATATCTTCACCGTGACTTGAACCAGTATCCAGCTGGTTGTTGCTGCAGCACCCAAATCCGAGAGCGCATCCAGGAACGCGTGCGATGGGAAAATGAAGTCCCCCCCCCCCCCCCCTCCTCAGGAAGGCACGTGTACAGTCATGTGCAATTAACATCTAAGTCAGCGTTTCTCAACTCCAGTCCTCAAGGCGCCCCAACAGGTCAAGTTTTCAGGATTTCCCTCAGATGAAACGGCTGTGATAATTACTAAGGGAGTGAAACTGATCAAATCACCTGTGCCAAATAATGGGAGGCCTGAAAACATGACCTGTTGGGGTGTATTGAGAACTGGAGTTGAGAAACCCTGATCTAAATGATTGAGAGTGTTGTGGTCAGATAAGGCCAAAATTGAGCTCTTTGGCATTAACTCAACTCGCCGAAAAATGCTGACTATGAACATAGTCAAGCACGGAGGTGGAAACCTGATGCTTTGGGGCTTTTTCTCTGCTAAAGGTACAGGCCGACTTTGCCGGGGCCAGTGGACGGGGCCATGTATTGTAAAATCTTGGATGAGAACCTTCTTCCCTCCCCCAGAACACTGAAGATGGGTTGTGGATGGGTCTTCCAGCATGACAATGACCCAAAACATACCACTAAGGCAACAAAGGAGTGGCTCAAGAAGACCATTAAGGTCATGGAGTGGCCTATCCAGTCTCCAGACCTTAATCCTATAGAAAATTTATGGAGGAAGCTGAAACTTCAAGTTGCCAAGAAACCTTAAAGATTTAGAGACGATCTGTAAAGAAGAGTGGACCAAAATCCCTCCTGAGATGTGGGCAAACCTGGTAACCAACTACAAGAAACGTCTTACACTCTGTGCTTGTCGACAAGTGTTTCTCCACCAAGTACTAAGTCATGTTTTGCTTGGGGATCAAATATTTATTTCACTCACTGAACTGCAACTCAATTTATAACATTTCTATCACGTTTTTTTTTTTTTTTTGGATTTTGGGTTCATACTCTGTCTCTATCATTTAAAATACACCTATGATAAAAAATGTGGGCAAACTTACAAAATTTGCAGGGAATCAAATAATAATTTTGCCCACTGTGTGTATATATAGTTTTAAATACATTTTTGTTTTTAACTGCTTCCCGACTGGCGCACGACGTACGTCGGCAGACATAAGAGCGTACAGGTACGTCCCTTTGCATTTGCTGCCGTGCCATTGCGTGCGTCGGTCGGGACCTCCGTGAGTCCGATCGCGGTGTCCCGTGGACTCAATTGCTGCGGGGATACCCGCGATCGTCTCACAGGGAGGAAGAACGGGGAGAGGCTGAAGTCAAACAAGCATCTCCCCGTTCTGCCTAGCAACAAGTGACACTGATCTCTGCTCCCTGTGATTTTTTTTTTTTTTTTTTTTCAAAATTGTCGCTTTTTTTTTTTTTGTTTATAGCGCAAAAAATAAAAACCGCAGAGGTGTTCAAATACCAACAAAAGAAAGCTCTATTTGTGGGGGAAAAAAAGGACGACAATTTTTGTTTGGGAGCCACGTCACACAACCGCGCAATTGTAGTGCCGAATCGCAAAAAGGGGCCTGGTCTTAAGCCAGCAAAATGGTCCGCTCTGAAAGCGGTTAATGATGCATTTTTCAAATAACAATGTTTATTAAATTAGCGATTTGTGGGCTTTGGCTAACCCACAGTTCAGTTCAGAAACTCTTGCCCCCCCCCCCCAGGGTTGGGGCCTTAGCTGCCCACCTCCCATCCAGAGCCTCGGTTTAGGAACTTTTGCATAGGGTTGGAGCCTGAGCTTCCCCCATCCATAGCCAGGGTTCAGTTCTGTAACTCTTGCCCCCCCCCCCGCTCCTAAAGCGCCCCAAAGATGCTGCTTGCAGGACTTTTTTTTATTTTTTTTAATTTTTTTGACGCCCCGCTAGTGCAGCGCCCCAGTGTGAAAGCACTCAGTCTTTCACACTGGGCTTGCAGATGAGGTATTTTTAGCGCTGAAGCACCTGAAAAACGCCTCCACTGTGAAAAGGATCTTACTCTTGCCCCTAGGGTTGGGGCCCTCCTCCCATCCAGAGCCTTAGTTCAGGAACTTTTGCATGCTAGGGATGGAGCCTGAGCTGCCCCCCCCCCTCCAGCCATAGCCAGGGTTCTGTAATTCTTGCCCCTCCCAGGGTTGGGGCCTGAGCTGCCCCCCGTCCCATCCAGAGCCTCGGTTCAGGAACTTTTGCATGCTAAGGTTGGAGCCTGAGGTGCTCCCCCCCCCCCCCCCCCCCCCAAGAACACAGTACAGTTCAGCTCAGAAACTCTTGCTCCCCAGGGTTGGGGCCCAAGCTGCCCCCCCCCCCCCCCAATCAATAGCCACGGTCCGGTTGGGGAACTCTTGCCCACCAGGGTTGGTGTCTGTGCTCCCCCCCCCCACAATCCATAACCTCAGGTGAGGACCTTTTGTCCCCTCCATCCATAGCCACAGTTTGGGAACTCTTGACACCTGTCTGCTGATGACCCACTGATATCCAATCCGATTCGGCCCGCAAAATCCAGACGGGATGGTGGACCTATTTTCCGTCCATCTGACAGATCGGATGAAAACGGACAGGCAGTCGGTCCGTTTCCACCTGATTTCCCCATAGAGGAGAGCGCGGACTGTGTCCGTCTCCGTTCTGCACACAGTGAGCGGAGACTGCACAGTCGTCTGGAGATCAGCGGAGCGATTCCCCCACTGAACAAAGCCGAATCCCCTCCGTGTGAAAGGGGCCTAAATGTTTTAGTGAATTCTTGTTACACAACCTGCGGGGCAGTTCCCATTTATAACCAGCAGGTGGCAGCATTGTACTTGCAGATTTCTGACTTACTGAAGAATTAGAAACTTTTTATCTACAGGAAGAACTCCGATGTTTTATTTATTTTTTATTATTTATTTCTGGTACTTGTATAGCACCGTAAATGTACACAGCGCTTTACATATACATTGTACAGTCCCTACCCGCAAGGAGCTTACAACCTAAGGTCCCTAACTCCCATTTATACGTATACTAGGGCCGATTTAGACAGGATCCGATTAACCTACCAGCATGTCTTTAGAGTGTGGGAGGAAACCCACGCAGGCACAGGAAGAACATGCAAACTCCAGGCAGATAGTGTCGTGGTCGGGATTCGAACCAGCGGCCCTTATTGCTGCTAGGGGAGAGTTCTAACCACTACACCCCTGTGCTACCAGCACTGGGGAGCTACAGTTCATTGAGGGAACCATGAATGCCAACATGTACTGTGACATACTGAAGCAGAGCATGATCCCCTCCCTTCAGAGACTGGGCCGCAGGGCAGTATTCAAACATAAGGACCCCAAACACACCTCCAAGACGACCACTGCCTCGCTAAAGAAGCTGAGGGTAAAGGTGATGGACTGGCCAAGCATGTCTCCAGACCTAAACCCTATTGAGCATCTGTGGGACATCCTCAAACGGAAGGTGGAGGAGCGCAAGGTCTCCAACATCCACCAGCTCTGTGATGTCATCATGGAGGAGTGGAAGAGACTCCGGTGGCGACCTGTGAAGCTCTGGTGAACTCCATGCCTAAGAGGGTTAAGGCAGTGCTGGAAAATAATGGTGGCCACACAAAATATTGACACGTTGGGCCCAATTTGGACATTTTCACTTAGGGGTGTACTCACTTTTGTTGCCAGCAGTTTAGACATTAATGGCTGTGTGTTGAGTTATTTTGAGGGGACAGAAAATTTACACTGTTATACAAGCTGTACACTCACTACTTTACATTGTAGCACAAGTGTCATTTCTTCAGTGTTGTCACATGAAAAGAATAAAATGTGAGGGGTGTACTCACTTTTGTGAGATACTGCGGAAAGCTATTCTGTCTTGAGCATAATTGCACAATGTTCATATGCAGGGTAATGCTATATATCAGATGTCACCATAGCTGTACACAATGTGGGATCAAATACAGATATAAAAGAGACCTAAAGATTGCAGTATTTTCTCAATCTACTTTTTTGTATTAAGATATTCTGCTATGTGGCCACTAGACAGCGCTGAAGAGCATACTAATTGCCATCTAGTGGCCATGATGTCTTTATTTTTCCCCATTCACACTTTTTTTTTTTTTTTTTTTTTTTTTTTTTTTTTAATATTGATGAATAGCATTGGATGTGCAGAAAATTAAATTGAAGGACATTTTAAATTTAGATTTTTCCCTGAAAACAATTTGTTGAAAAAAGTGACTGTGGGACATATTTGATTTTTTCCCAATGAAAATGAATAACATTCGATCTGCAGAGACTCTAACCCGAGAACTTATTTTTGCCTTATTCGCACAGTGGGGCAAAACAGTGGGAATGGTGAAAATGCTGCTTTGTGGCCACTAGATGGCGCTGAGGATCATACATTCTATGATGCACAGCACCATCCAATGGCCATAAGGAAATATTTTCCAATCACTTTTTCGATTCAATGACATTTTTTTAACAAATACTTTTTTTGATTTGCAGAGAATATAGCCTGGGAACATTCAATTATACCCGATCACACACAATAATTCAGGAGATGACTGGGAAAATTACTGCATTATGACCACTAGATGGATATGAGGAGCATACTCATTCACTAATATTCAGCACCACCTACTGGCCATGATATAGAATTTTGGCCGTGTGTTTGTGATGGAGATATATAAACGTACACTCATGGGGGTGTGTGTATGTGATTATATATATATATTATATATACACACACATTTTATTTTTTATATTGCTACCCATCTCTCTCTCTATATATATCTATCTATTTATCTATCTATATCTATCTATCTATCTATCTATCTATCTATCTATCTATCTATATTTTTAATATTATAAATATATATATATTTTATTGTTTTGCTTTAATTGTTAAATTTAAGATTAAAAAAAAAAAGAGCGAAAAACAATATAAAAAAATAAAAATATATATACTCAATAATAAGATAAATTAATAAAAATATAAAAATTTTTATTATATTATAGATATATACATTTTTATATATATATTTATTCAATTATATTTGTCTTGATGTGCAAGCTAATTGTGTAACCTGCTAGAACCACCTCTATGATGTGTCTATGAAGGTGGTGACGTTTTCTACAAATGAGGTCAACTTTATTACACTCCCCCCAAGGCTGCTGAGTTAGTTGGGACTTCTAGATACGATCGTCCTGTAATTTACATTTGGACAAATAAAGAAGAACATCAAACAGTAGAGAGTGGAAGGAAAGGAAAGCCGATGACAGGTCTGTTCCCATTGTAGTCACATGTAAATATTGACCTGCCAGCCTATAATGTTATCCGACCTCCAGAGAGATGAGGCAGCTCTGTAACGTGACGTGTGATTTCTCAGGGTACATCGAAAGAAGGAATTGCAGCCCAATTAAAGAGACTGGCCCTTTTTAATTAAATGGGGAAAAAAAAGTTTAAATGCCAACGGCTAAAAAAAAATCTAAATTTAATAAAGAAAAAACAGGAAAATAATAGTCAAGGGAAAGAAAAAGCTAAACAGGAACTTCAGTCCGCTTAATACTTAATAATAATAATAATAATAATATTATTATTATTATAAATGCGTTTGCAATTTATTTTATTTTTTTCAGGATGTATAAGTTGACTCTGCCAGCGAAGTCCACCTCGTGCAGCTTCCTGTGATGGGGTGGCAACAATGCTGCACTGCTCCTGAATTCAGAGCAGGGTTGTTGCCCCCTCATATAGGTTTTACTTGCTTGCACTACATTGGGAGGCAAAGATGTTGCAGGGGGTGTGGCTATCAGCATTTTCATTGCTGATTCACAAGCATGTAGCTTGTCAATCAGCACCTGGACACGCCTAGGTCCGCCCACTGCTTTCTGGATTGACAGCACTGATGCAGTCCCAGTGTGAATCTGGATTGACAGCACTGAAACAGTCCCAGTGTGAGCTGCAGTGTCTGCGGCCTCTGATTGCTAGTCTCAGCAGATTTGGAATGAGAATTGGTGAGGGCACTACTATGATGCTTCACTGTTCTCTTTGCTGGAGGGGAAGCTGTACATGAGGAACTGCAGTGCAAGGACCTTCCTGCTTCTGCTTCAACTGTTCTGTGGATCTGCTAGTCTCACCAGATTTGGAGTGAGGTTTGGTAAAGACTGTGCTGATCACTGTTCTCCTTGATGGAAGGGAAGTTGTACCTGAAGATCTGCAGTACAAGGATCTCCCTGCTTCGGCTTCATAATTTCTGTAGATCTGTGGAGATTTCCCGCACAGCTTCCAGACTTTAGTCCCCCTTTAACCCCATCCCCATGACAACCGATGAGTCTGAGTGAAAAAACGCATCCATGGCATCCCTTTTAGATGAGCATGTTTCTCCCTGCTTTGCTACTGGATGGTGCAGACTTTAGCTGTGCTGATCAGTTGCTTGGTAACTGTTCCAGAAACAGGTTTGCAAATATGATCAAGCAACTGATGGGTCTACACCAGCATTTCTCAAGCTTTTTTTTTTTCAATCAAGGCACCCTTTTAAAAGAATGCAAAATCTTAAGGCCCCTAGTCTAAAATGTAAATATTCCTCATCAATGGGAAACGAGCCTGGGACAGTGCTGTGTTTTTACGTTGGAGGCCCCCCCCCCCCTTTTACGTCGGAGGCCCCCCCCCTTTTACGTCGGAGGCCCCCCCCCCCTTTTACGTCCCCCCCCCCCCCTTTTACGTTGGAGGCCCCCCCCCCCCCTTTTACGTTGGAGGCCCCCCCCCCTTTTACGTCGGAGGCCCCCCCCCTTTTACGTCGGAGGCCCCCCCCCTTTTACGTCGGAGGCCCGTCCCCATTTACGTCGGAGGCCCGTCCCCTTTTACGTCGGAGGCCCGTCCCCTTTTACGTCGGAGGCCCGTCCCCTTTTGCCACCCATTTACGTCACAGGTGCTGCCTATGTTGGGGGTGGCCCCGCATGCTGCCTGCCCTGAATCGGTGCCATGCGTTACCATGGTTTAGGCCGGCTGCCAGCCAGTCAACACCCTAGCAACAAATGATGCCATGCATCCTGGCCCTAGATTGTCATTGGTCGTTATGGTGCTGGTGGCCGGCCAACCTAACCACACCATGGTAACTCTATGATGTTGATAAAAGTAGGTCCCATGATTGTGAGGTCCCCCTGACTGAGAAAAAGTAGTCTAAACCATCAGTGCCCAGCTCCCTCCCTGTAACATGCATGTCTAAAAGGTTCCCAGGATGTGTTCTTTCACTTTTGCAATCAGCAGGAAGTTGATATAGCACCCCCCCCCCCCCCCCCGCTGGCAGCTTCAGGAAAGGACTGAAGGTATGTAAACATTAGTAGGAAAAATTATTATTATAGCAATGCTAATACATTGAATCAGTGATTTTAATGCTCTTTTATTAATACCTAATGAATATGACTTTAGTACTCCTTTTCAATATAAAAATTCTGCTTTTGTCAGGGCTCTCCTTTAACTCCAAGGCGGATCAGCTGGGGGAAGTTAGTAAATGACAATTTGTGCGCGTCGGGAGGCATAGCGGCGATGCGTATTAGCTGAGCAGCTGGATTCTGGAGCCGGCTATCAGAAGGCACATGTTCAAAGTGGTGTGCTTTGATGGAGGCCAGCGCCATGCCGGGTAATTGGATTTGTGCGCAGAGCGTCTTGTGAGTGCTTTCTGTGTTTACCCCCCCAGCTACACACAGCGCGGAGGAGTTCAGCCGCCGCAGTTAATTAAAAAAAAAAAAAAAAAAAAACTCTCTCTTTAAAAGGATCTCCTGTATAGCGCGCGGCTCTCAAATATTTGCTGTTCTTTCCGCAGGTTGAAGACCAAAACATCGGCCAAGTATGGACTGTCCGCCCAGCCCCGGCTTGTGGATATCATCGCCGCCGTGCCGCCACAGTACCGGAAGCTTCTGCTGCCCAAGTTAAAGGCCAAACCCATCCGTACTGCCAGCGGGGTAAGATGCCGATCTCATCCTATAGCAGGGGGCTCAAAACGTTTTCAGTATGAGGGCCACGTCATATATTTAAAAATATTTGTGGACTGGAAAGAAAATCAGAATTGGTCTCCTCTTATGTTAGTGTTCCCATTGGTGTGTCTCCCCCCCTCCTTATGTTGGGGTCCCCATCAGGGGCCCCCTCCCCCTACGCCAAGGTCCCCTTTGGCGCGCCGCCTTTACATCAGGGTCCCCATTAGTGCCCCCCCCTTTGGTCAGGGTCCCCATTTGGCTTCCCCCTTCTACGTCTGGGTCCCCATTTGGCTTCCCCCTTCTATGTCTGGGTCCCCATTTGGCTTCCCCCTTCTACGTCTGGGTCCCCATTTGGCTTCCCCCTTCTACGTCTGGGTCCCCATTTGGCTTCCCCCTTCTACGTCTGGGTCCCCATTTGGCTTCCCCCTTCTACGTCTGGGTCCCCATTTGGCTTCCCCCTTCTACGTCTGGGTCCCCATTTGGCTTCCCCCTTCTACGTCTGGGTCCCCATTTGGCTTCCCCCTTCTACGTCTGGGTCCCCATTTGGCTTCCCCCTTCTACGTCTGGGTCCCCATTTGGCTTCCCCCTTCTACGTCTGGGTCCCCATTTGGCTTCCCCCTTCTACGTCTGGGTCCCCATTTGGCTTCCCCCTTCTACGTCTGGGTCCCCATTTGGCTTCCCCCTTCTACGTCTGGGTCCCCATTTGGCTTCCCCCTTCTACGTCTGGGTCCCCATTTGGCTTCCACCTTCTACGTCTGGGTCCCCATTTTGGCTTCCCTCCCTTCTACCTCTGGGTCCCCATTGGCGTCCCTCCCTTCTACGTCTGGGTCCCCATTGGCGTCCCTCCCTTCTACGTCTGGGTCCCCATTGGCGTCCCTCCCTTCTACGTCTGGGTCCCCTTTGGCTTCCCTCCCTTCTACCTCTGGGTCCCCATTTGGCTTCCCTCCCTTCTACGTCTGGGTCCCCATTTGGCTTCCCTCCCTTCTACGTCTGGGTCCCCATTGGCGTCCCTCCCTTCTACGTCCGGGTCCCCATTGGCGTCCCTCCCTTCTACGTCTGGGTCCCCATTGGCGTCCCCCCCCTTCTACGTCCGGGTCCCCATTGGCGTCCCCCCCTTCTACGTCCGGGTCCCCATTGGCGTCCCCCCCTTCTACGTCCGGGTCCCCATTGGCGTCCCCCCCTTCTACGTCCGGGTCCCCATTGGCGTCCCCCCTTCTACGTCCGGGTCCCCATTGGCGTCCCCCCTTCTACGTCCGGGTCCCCATTGGCGTCCCCCCTTCTACGTCCGGGTCCCCATTGGCGTCCCCCCTTCTACGTCCGGGTCCCCATTGGCGTCCCCCCTTCTACGTCCGGGTCCCCATTGGCGTCCCCCCTTCTACGTCCGGGTCCCCATTGGCGTCCCCCCTTCTACGTCCGGGTCCCTATTTGGCGTCCCCCCTTCTACGTCCGGGTCCCTATTTGGCGTCCCTCCCTTCTACGTCTGGGTCCCCATTGGCGTCCCTCCCTTCTACGTCTGGGTCCCCATTGGCGTCCCTCCCTTCTACGTCTGGGTCCCCATTGGCGTCCCTCCATCCACGTCCGGGTCCCCATTGGCGTCCCCCCTTCTACGTCCGGGTCCCCATTGGCGTCCCCCTTCTACGTTTGGGCTTCCCCCTTCTACGTCGGGGGTCCCCATCGTTACTCTCTCCCCCCCCCCCCCCTTATGCCTTGCGTCAGGGTTCCCACCGTCGCCCTGCCCTTACATCAGGGTCCCTATCGGAGTCCTATCAGCAAGTGCACTATCTCACAAAAGTGAGTACACCCCTCACATTTTTGTAAATATTTTATTATATCTTTTCATGTGACAACACTGAAGAAATGACACTTGTCTACAATGTAAAGTAGTGAGTGTACAGCTTGTATAACAGTGTAAATTTGCTGTCCCTTCAAAATAACTCACCACACAGCCATTAATGTCTAAACCGCTGGCAACAAAAGTGAGTACACCCCTAAGTGAAAATGTCCAAATTGGGCCCAAAGTGTCAATATTTTCTGTGGCCACCATTATTTTCCAGCACTTCCTTAACCCTCTTGGGCATGGAGTTCACCAGAGCTTCACAGGTTGCCACCGGAGTCCTCTTCCACTCCTCCATGATGACATCATGGAGCTGGTGGATGTTGGAGACCTTGCGCTCCTCCACCTTCCGTTTGAGGATGTCCCACATATGCTCAATAGGGTTTAGGTCTGGAGACATGCTTGGCCAGTCCATCACCTTTTGCCCTCAGCTTCTTTAGCAAGGCAGTGGTCATCTTGGAGGTGTTTGGGGCCGTTATCATGTTGGAATAATGCCCTGCAGCCCAGTCTCTGAAGGGAGGGGATCATGTATGTCACAGTAAACGTTGGCATTCATGGTTCCCTCAATGATGTGTAGCTCTTCAGTGCTGGCAGCCCTCATGCAGCCCCAGACCATGACACTCCCACCACCATGCTTGACTGTAGACAAGACACACTTGTCTTTGTACTCCTCACCTGGTTTCCGCCACACACGCTTGTCACCATCTGAACCAAATAAGTTTATCTTGGTCTCATCAGACCACAGGACATGGTTCCAGTAATCCATGTCCTTAGTCTGCTTGTCTTCAGCAAACTGTTTGCAGGCTTTCTTGTACATCATCTTTAGAAGAGGCTTCTTTCTGGGACGACAGCCATGCAGACCAATTTGATGCAGTGTGCAGCGTATGGTCTGAGCACTGACAGGCTGACCCCCCACCCCTTCAACCTCTGCAGCAATGCTGGCAGCACTCATAGATCTATTTCCCAAAGACAACCTCTGGATATGACGCTGAGCACGTGCACTCAACTTCTTTGGTGGACCATGGCGAGGCCTGTTCTGAGGGGAACCTGTCCTGTTAAACCAATGTGTGGTCTTGGCCACCGTGCTGCAGCTCAGTTTCAGGGTCTTGGCAATCTTCTTATAGCCTAGGCCAGTGATGACGAACATTGGCACCCCAGATGTTTTGGAACTACATTTCCCATGATGCTCTGGCACTCTACAGTGTAGTGGAGCATCATGGGAAATGTAGTTCCAAAACATCTGGGGTGCCAAGGTTCGCCATCACTGGCCTAGGCCATATTTATGTAAAGCAACTATTTTTTTATTTCAGATCCTCAGAGTTATTTGCCATGAGGTTCCAAGTTGAACCTCCAGTGACCAGTATGAGAGAGTGAGAGCGATAACACCAAATGTAACACACCTGCTCCCCATTCACACCTGAGACCTTGTAACGAGTCACATGACACTGGGAAGGGAAAATGTCCAAATTGGGCCCAATTTGGACATTTTGACTTAGGGGTGTACTCACTTTTGTTGCCAGCAGTTTAGACATTAATGGCTGTGTTGAGTTATTTGGAGGGGGCGGCAAATTTACACTGTTCTACAAGCTGTACACTCACTACTTTGTAGACAAGTGTCATTTCTTCAGTGTTGTCATATGAAAAAGTATAATAAATATTTACAAAAATGTGAGGGGTGTACTCACTTTTGTGAGATACTGTAGCACAAGGGATTGGCTCCTTGTGCTGCTTCTCACGCCTTCAGTCTGAGCTCTGTTGTACAGGCCAATACCAGGTCAAATTCAGGATCGTACACTGATTGCGTTGAACTAAATACATTTAATGATGTAATCATTTTGTGTTTTTATAGCTATCTGAAGTAATGATGGTAACTTCTTATTGGATGTTGACGTTTGGACAATTATAATAATAAAAAAAACACTGGAGCACATAAAATCTGGTGCAGCTCTGCATAGTAACCAATCAGCTTCCAGGTTTTATTGTCAAATCTTGATTGAACAAACTGAAGTTAGAAGCTGATTGGTTGTTAGCGCTGTATTTTTTTTTTTCCTACCAGCTGTGCATATCGGTAATGGTACAGGCTGCTGCTCAAGATGTTATACTACACCAACACATAAAAGTAAAAAGAAGGAGCTGCGCTAAAATAACTGACCACACCGAATAATACCAACCCTGGTGTATGGTGTTAAAAATAAAATGAATTCAAAATTGATATTATAATAATAAAAGCATATCACTTAGTGAAAAATTATAGTGAAAATGAATGAGTTCAAAATTAATATTACAATAATAAGAACATATTACTTAGTGTAAAAAAAAAAAAATGGTGACATCATTGCAAAGAAAAAGTCCAAATTGATGAAAAATATCCTAAATTGAAAGTGTTGTACATCAAAGTGTCCAAGAAATATCTGTGATTCGTTTAAAGAGTGACTTCCACACAGACTAGTAAGTGAAGAACCTCCACCACATAGACACACTGCTCGATGGTATTCCCCAAATAGCAAGTATATGGCAGGTACCCAAAAAGTAAATATCTGCATAGACAAATGAACACTTACTAAAACGAAGTTTAAAATCAGCAAGCCGGCCTCGCAAACAGCCCGTGGTTTCCGGGACTCAGCGTGTAGCGGTGACGTCAGTACGTCGCTCCTCCTCCCTACGCATTTTGTCATCAACAGGACGTCGCCACGGGGCCTGATAAAAGTGATATGCTTTTATTATTATAATATCAATTTTGAATTAATTTAATTTTATTCTTAACACCATACACCAGGGTTGATATTATTTGGTGTGGTCGGTTATTTTAGCGCAGCTCCTTCTTTTTACATGTTATGCACAGCTGCACCAGATTCTGTCTACACCAGTTTTAGTAAATCTCCCCAAATGTGTCCAGAATGCAATGAGTATCACCTGTCTGCTAAAGACGCGTGCTTTATTAATCCAGAATGCTCACATCCTCATGTTGAATAAGCCATTGTTGCTAAGCTGGGTGCATGTTAGGTCTGTCTGAAAGTAGGATGCCACCCACTGGTAAGTACTGAGTTTGCAGGTCAGGGAGGGAAATCTCGCATGTGTACCTGCATGGAAACCTTTTAGTCAATAGTCCACGCGTTTTGGTAGATGCTGCTCTCCTTCATCGGGATTAGACGTACAAGGATTCCCGGTCCTAATTTTCAGTTACTTGGAATTAACTCTTTGTATGTAGCATTGGAAATTCTAATTGACTAAGACAGAGAAAGGACACATACCCAAGGGTGTGAGGAGAGCTGCTCACCCCTGAATGGTAGAAAAAGTGGGGGAGTTCTTTCCTTATTCTAATTGACTAAGGCCCCAGGCTGCAAGTGGCCCTTGAGGCAATCATCTGTGTTTCCCTATTGATCTCTAGCAGTCTCATGTAACATCTAGGTCTCCTAAAGCACATCCCCAGTCATTATTATTCAGTTTTTGATGAGCATAAAGCCTCATGCACACAGGTGGAGGCACAGGACCTTGATTCGGTCTGCTCATGCACCAGTGTGCCGCAGGACTCTGCCGGGTCCTGGAGGCTGGGCCATCAAAAATGGCAGTTCCGGTATGGGGGGGAACATAAAGGGGGACTAAAGTTCCCCTTTAAAGCAACTGATATGTTCTATTTAAGGGATACAGTGAGGGGGAAAAAGTATCTGATCCCCTGCTGATTTTGTACGTTTGCCCACTGACACAGAAATGATCAGTCTAGAATTTTAATGGTCGGTTTATTTTAACAGTGAGAGACAGAATAACAACAAAAATATCCAGAAAAACGCATTTAAAAAAAGTTATACATTGATTTGCATTTTAATGAGTGAAATAAGTATTTGATCCCTAATCAATTAGCAAGATTTCTGGCTCCCAGGTGTCTTCTACGCAGGTAATGAGCTGAGTTTAGGAGCACTCTCTTAAAGGGAGTGCTCTTAATCTCAGCTTGTTACCTGTATAAAAGACACCTGTCCACAGAAGCAATCAGATTCCATCTCCACCATGGCCAAGATCAAAGAGCTGTCCAAGGATGTCGGGGACAAGATTGTAGACCTACACAAGGCTGGAATGGGCTACAAGACCATTGGTGAGAGGGTGACAACAGTTGGTGTGATTATCCGCAAGTGGAAGAAACAAACAAAATAACTGTGTCAATCTCCCTCGGTCTGGGACGCCATGCAAGATCTCACCTCATGGAGTTTCAATGATCATGAGAACGGTGAGGAATCAGCCCAGAACTACACAGGAGAATCTTGTCAATGATCTCAAGGCAGCTGGGACCATAGTCACCAAGAAAACAATTGGTAATGCATTTTGCCATGAGGGTTAGAGTTAGGGTTTGCCCTTGAAGAACAAGGTTAGGACTCAGGGATTGGAATATGGACCTCCTCCAAAGGTCAGCAGGCATGTCCCCAGAGGTCAGTGGTCAAGAGTCATAGCTGACCAACCCCCACACTTCACTACACCGTGAAGGACTGAAATCCTGCAGCGCCCATAAGTTCCCCCTGCTCAAGAAAGCTCATGTACAGGCCCGTCTGAAGTTTGCTAATGAACATCTGAATGATTCAGAGGAGAACTGGGTGAAAGTGTTGTGGTTAGATAAGACCAAAATCGAGCTCTTTGGCATCAACTCAACTCGCTGTGTTTGGAGGAAGAGGAATGCTGCCTATGACCCCAAGAACACCATCCCCCACAGTCAAACATGTTAGGTGGGAACATTATGCTTTGGGGGTGTTTTTCTGCTAAGGGAACAGGACTTCACTGCATCAAAGGGACGATGGACGGGGCCATGTACCATCAAATCTTGGGTGAGAACCTCCTTCCCTCAGCCAGGGCATTGAAAATGGGTCGTGGATGGGTATTCCACAATGACAATGACCTAAAACACGGCCAAGGTAACAAGGAGTGGCCCCAGAAGAAACACATTAATGTCCTGGAGTGGCTTAACCAGTCTCCAGCCTTTAATCCCATAGAAAATATGTGGAGTGAGCTGAAGGTTTGATTCCCAAAACATCAACTCCGAAACCTTAATGACTTGGAGATAATCTGCAAAGAGTAGTGGGACAAAATCCCTCCTGAGATGTGTCTGAACCTGGTGGCCAACTACAAGAAACGCCTGACTTCTGATTGCCAACAAGGGCTTTGCCACCAAGTACTAAGTCATGTTTTGCGAAGGGGTCAAATACTTATTTCACTTATTAAAATGCAAATCCATTTATAACTTTTTTTTTTTTTTTTTTTTTTTTAATGTGTTTTCTGGTTATTTTTGTTATTCTGTCTCTCATTGTTAAAATAAACCTACCATTAAAATTATAGATTGATCATTTCTTTGTCAGTGGGCAAACGTACAAAATCGTCGGATCAAATACATTTTTTGTTTTCCTCACTGTGTGTGTGTGTATGTATATGTATGTGTGTGTGTGTGTGTGTGTATGTATATGTGTGTGTGTGTGTGTGTGTGTGTGTATGTATGTATGTATGTATGTATGTATGTGTATGTATATATGTATATATATATATATATATATATATATATATATATATATATATATATATTATATTATATTATATTATATTATATTGCGAGTGGAAAATTGTTCCTGGCGAGGAGCTGGGGTCATGGGGGGCGAGTACAGCAGGCATGTGGGGTTGATCGGGAGCCGTTCTCCCATCGACCGCCCCAGGGGAAGCGAGCATGCAGCAAAAGAAAGCTGCGGGATTACAGAGCGGATAACCTGCTGTTACAGCTGAGTTTACATTACAAGTATCTCCCCTCCGTTCGTGGTTACACAAAGCCCAGCCCCCTGACCCCGCGCCTGTGATAGACAGAATGCCAGTCCAATGCTGGGATGTGTTCTGTCTATCACAGGCGTGGGGTCAGGGGGCGGGGCTTTGTGTAACCAAGAGCGGGCTATCCGCTCTGTAATCCCGCGGCTTTTCTCTTGCATGCTCGCTTCCTTGTGGTGATCCTCTTGCACAGGTGAGCTGAAGCTGTAATGGGGGCACAGTGATCTGAGGCTGTAATGGGGGGAGAGTGATCTGAGGCTGTAATGGGGGGAGAGTGATCTGAGGCTGTAATGGGGGGAGAGTGATCTGAGGCTGTAATGGGGGGAGAGTGATCTGAGGCTGTAATGGGGGGAGAGTGATCTGAGGCTGTAATGGGGGGAGAGTGATCTGAGGCTGTAATGGGGGCACAGTGATCTGAGGCTGTAATGGGGGCACCGTGATCTGAGGCTGTAATGGGGGCACAGGTGAGCTGAGGCTGCAATGGGGGCACAGGTGAGCTGAGGCTGCAATGGGGGCACAGGTGAGCTGAGGCTGCAATGGGGGCACAGGTGAGCTGAGGCTGCAATGGGGGCACAGGTGAGGCTGCACTGAAAGTTGTTGTTAATATTTATTTTTGTAACTTTAATTCTGCATAAAACATTTAAGTGTAATTTCATGAGATAATTTACGAGGGCGTGTTTAGGGGGGAAATTAGGGGCGGTGCAGGGTAGGGATCGGTTGGGGCAACAGGTGGCGAGTAACCTTTAAGGCCTGGCTAGTAGTCCAGGATATGAAATTTTGACTGTGGTCTACTCTTTAAATCATAATGACAACAGAAACTACCCAAACTACTCAAAAGTTTACATACCCCAGTTCTTAATACCGTGTATTGCCCCTTTTATCAATGACAGCTTGAAGTCTTTTGTGGTATTTGTGGATGAGGCTCTTTATCTTCTCAGATGGTAAAGCTGCCCATTCCTCTTGGCAAAAAGCCTCCAGTTCCTGTAAATTCTTGGGCCGTCTTGCATGAACGGCACATTTGAGATCTCCTCGGAGTGGCTCAATGATTTTGAGGTTAGGAGATGGAGATGGCCGCTCCAGAACCTTCACTTTATTCTGCTGTAGCCAATGACAGGTCGACTTTGCCTTGTGTTTTGGATCATTGTCATGTTGGAATGTCCAAGTACTTCCCATGCGCAGCTTCCTGGCTGATGAATGAAAATGTTCCTCCAGTATTTTTTGATAACATACTGCATTCATCTTGCCATCAATTTTGACCAAATTTCCTGTGCCTTTTGTAGCTCACACATCCCCAAAACATCAGCGATCCACCTCTGTACCTTTTTATACAGAGGGCCTTTATACGAAGGCCTTTCATCATAGGCCTTGTTGACTCCTCTCCAAATGTAGTGTTTATGGTTGTGGCCAAAAAGCTCAATTTTGGTCTCATCACTCCAAATGACTTTATGCCAGAAGGTTTGAGGCTCTTCTCTGTGCTGTTTGGTGTATTGTAAGTGGGATACTTTGTGGCATTTGTGTAGTAATGTCTTTCTTCTGGCGACTCGACCATGCAGCCCATCTTTCTTCAAGTGCCTCCTTATTGTGCATCTTGAAACAGCCACACTACATGTTTTCAGAGAGTTCTGTATTTCACCTGAAGTTATTTGTGGGTTTTTCTTTGCATCCCAAACAAATTTTCCTGGCAGTTGTGGTGAAAATTTTAGTTGGTCTACCTGACCGTGGTTTGGTTTCAACAGAACTCCTAATTTTTCACTTCTTGATTAGAGTTTGAACACTGCTGATTGGCATTCTCAATTCCTTGGATATCTTTTTATATCTCTTTCCTGTTTTAATACAGTTCAACTACCTTTTCCTGCAGATCCTTTGACAATTCTTTTGCTTTCCCCATGACTCAGAATCCAGAAACGTCAGTACAGCACTGAATGAAAGATGTAAGGGTCTGTCAGAAGTCCAGAAACTCATCGACCTCATTATACACTAAAATAATGTGTGTGTGTGTGTGTGTAAAATAAATAAATAAATAAATAAATAAATAAATAAATAAATAAATAAAAAAAAAAAAAAAAAAATATATATACACACGCGCACACACTTCTTTTTTTTTTTTTTTTTGTTCCTGTATTGAGAAACCACTTTTTTTTTTTTTTTTTTTTTTTTACCAGGTTTGTAAGCTTGGTGCAGGGGCAGTGTCTATGGACGTAGACTTACCCACAGAACTTCATCTCCCAAGAGCCTTTTCCTTACAAAGCTTGTGTGAGGGGCGGCAATAGGTGGAGTTTTGTAGTCCTGCAGGCTGGGCTGACGGCACCGGATGGGATTTCAATGTAGAAAAGTCCCTGTGTTGTCAGAGAAGCAGGAGGTTGGGTGTTCTGGCATTAAATGGTAAATCCTTCGGTGATTGGTGCCATCTTTTAATTTATCGTGTTTTTTTTTTTTCTTATAGATTGCGGTGGTCGCCGTCATGTGCAAACCCCATCGCTGTCCTCACATCAACTTCACTGGGAATATCTGTGTGTAAGTATACATTGTACCACCAATCTGCTCTTTTATGGTCAGGGGAGCTCCCTTGGGGGGGGGGGGGCAGCAGCAGTGATTGGTGGACATGGTGAAAAGTGGGTGTGATGTTAGAAAAGACATACACCTTTTTTTAATGGGTGTTTTTAGGCAGACTTTGCATGTAGACCGCCCCCAAGGTAATACCCAGATGGCATGATGAGCCTCTATTATTGGAAGAACTGAAATCCAATGAATGATAGGGGCAGGCCAGGGACAGTCATGCTGATAGGAGGAGAGATTCGCTCATCAGTTGATGATGATGGTGATCAGATGATAATATTTGTTATGTCCCCTTAGGTACTGTCCAGGCGGTCCAGATTCCGATTTTGAATATTCAACTCAGTCTTATACAGGATATGAGGTGAGGACATGTTCTGTGAAGAGCCAATATGAAAACAGAATTGATTTGTTGTTCTATGCAGTCTTGACACTATCCTTTTGCATCCCTCAGTAAGAGACTACTCCTTCTTCTGCCACCAACGTATTTAGGTTAGAGTCTGGCTGTCATGGCCTCTTTCTTTCTTTCTTTCTTTCTTTCTTTCTTTCTTTCTTTCTTTCTTTCTTTCTTGGGAGAGGAGACAGATCGTGTGTTCATACTAAGTACCATTTGCAGCCATAGGTCCCCCGAACTTCAAACTTGGTAGTTAAGGGTTCCTAAATGCCCCCCTAGCTGCAGCCAAAATTTGGGGTCTCTGGACATTGCTGCAGATGGACACAGTTGACCGACTTTGGGGCCGGTTCGGAAAATGTCAAGCACTTTTCTGCAGCAGAGAATGACATTTTCCGACCCGACTTTGGGGCCCCGTATTTCAGGGCCACTTGGTGCTAGGAACCCCATCTTTGGATAGTGCTAGTTCCTCTGGGTTTGCATACCAAATTTGGGGTTCCTAGCACCAAGTGGCCCTGAGATATGTCATTCTCTGCTGCAGAAAAGTGCTTGACTGGAGTATAAGCAGAGGGGGGGCATTTTCAGCACAAAAAAATGTGCTGAAAAACTCGGCTTGTACTCGAGTATATACGGTACACAGCAATCAATGCATTTTTATGGCACCGATCGCTGTATAATTGTCAGTGGTTTCAAAAATGTGTCAAAAGTGTCTGTGTCCACCATAATGCCGCAGTCCCGATAAAAATCGCAGATCGCCACCGTTACTAGTAAAAAAAAAAAAAAAATAAGAATGCTCTAAATCTATCTCCTATTTTGTAGAAGCAAACCAATCAATATATGCTTATTCTGAATATATATATATATATATATATATATATATATATATATATATATATATAATATATATAATATATATATATATTTTTTTTTTTTTACCAAAAATATGTAGAATACATAGCTGCCTAAACTGAGGAAAAAAAATCTTTTTTTTGATAAAAAATGTGGGATATTTATTATAGCAAAAGTAAGACATTGTGTTTTTTGACGTTCTTCTTTTGTTTTTATAGCACAAAAAATAAACCGCTGAGGCAATCAAATACCACCAAAAGAAAGCTCTATGTGTGTGGGGGGGGAAAAATGATGTAAATTTTGTTTGGGTACGGTGTCGCACGAACGCGCAATTGTCAGTTATAGCGACGCAGTGCCGAATCGTGGAAAAAATGGCCTGGTCATTGAGCAGCCAAATCTTACCGGGCTGAAGTGGTTAAAGTCCCAATTTGAGGAACCTACTTTTACTCTATGCATCAGGGATGTGGTCCACAATCGGTATAGTCAGCTAGTTGCGGCAAAAGTATATTTTTCTACTACCAATGCAGTGCAGATTGCACTACATTCTTCCCAGATCAGGAAAACCTGACACGGAAATAAGGAAGTGATGTTATACACGTCGCTTCCCGATCAGGGGAGGAGAGCAGATGCACGTCCGCTCGTCTCCCTACCCTCTATCCGGCCGCACCCATCATTCTGGTCCCTGGCACGCCAATGGTACGAACCTGGTAGTAAAAGGGTTAAAGCCCCCCCTCATTGTTTTTGCAAGGTAAACCTTTGGCACCTTGTTAGGTCAGAAGCTTGCCTATGCCTTCCTGTGTATTCTCGGGGTTGCAAAAAATTCAGGACCTGCAACCTTACTGAATCTTCATGAATTCGTGCTTGGGTTGGTGTCCTACTGTGGCCTTTTCTGCCTTGGGTGTTGAAGGATCCTATCACAGCACTGCGTATTCCTTTTGGCTAGTGAGGCTGATGAGCCTATAGGAATGGGGGTGGGAGGGGGGTGGGGCTTAGCAGCTCCAATTCTACCTGGAAGGGTCCAGAACCGTTCTGGATTTTGGCTAAAAGAGCTCGGCAGGCACCTGCCTGAGAATCCTGCCCAGCAACATGCAGGAAAATTTCAGTCCTAGAGGAGACTTCCAAGTTCCAGTGAAAGACGGCATGAAAACTCTAATTCTTGACTCTGTTATTTGTTCTTGCTAATCTAGTCAACTGAACTTTTTTTTTTTTTGTATAGCCGACATCAATGCGAGCGATCCGCGCTCGCTACGACCCCTTCCTTCAGACGCGGCATCGAGTGGAACAGGTACTGTATGTTGTTGTTTTTTTTTCTCTTTTTACCCTAAAGAGAATGTGGCTGTGTTTTCCAAAATTAGTGGTGTCTTATCAAATATTCTGAATGTTTTGGCATGCTGGAACGTGTAGTGTCAAGACTTGTAATGCATTGCATAGCTGTAATCTTGGGGGCTGGTCCGGGATTGGGCCCTGTGTTTTTTTTTTTTTTTTTTTTTTAAACAAAATACTACTGTCATCAAGCACTTGCCTGGGGAGATTTTCTACATGAATTTGAAGGAGCAGCGTGTTCTGGTGTAATTAGGAGCAATACGTATTTTTTCCAGGACCATATGGTGACAGCTTCTCATGCAGCCTGGAGCTTGCCTTTTAAAGGATAGGTGTAGTTTGTATTGGAATTGCCTACATGACTTATTAACCACCTCAATACAGGGCATTTTCACCCCCTTCCTGACCAAGCCATTTTTCAGCTTTCAGCGCTGACGCACTTTGAATGACAATTGTGTGGTCATACGACACTGTACCCAAATGAAATTGTTATTATTTTTTCCCCACAAATGGAGCTTTTCTTTGGTGGTATTTGATCACCTCCTGCGTTCTTTTTATTTTTTTGCGCAATAAACAAAAGAAAAGCGACAAATTAAAAAAAAAAAAAAACAATATTTTTTACTTTTTGCTATACTAAATATCCCCAAAAAATATATAAAAAAACATTTTTTTTCCTCAGTTTAGGCCGAAATGTATTCTTCTTCTACATATTTTTGGTAAAAAAAAATCGCAATTAGCGATTATTGATTAGTTTGCGCAAAAGTTATAGCGTTTACAAAATAGGGGATAGTTTTATAGCATTTTTATTAATATTTTTTTTTTTTTTTTTTTTTTACTAGTAATGGCGGCGATCAGCGATTTTTATTGTGACTGCGACATTATGGCAGACACATCGGACATTTTTGACACATTTTTGGCACCATTGTCATTTATACAGCAATCAATGCTATTTAAATGCATTGATTCCTGTATAAATGACACTGGCAGTGAAGGGCTTAACCACAAGGGTAGGGGAGGGGTTAATTATGTTCCCTGGGAGTAATTCTTACTGGGGGGGAGGGGAATCACAAGGGGAGGAGACCGATCTGTGTTTCTCTGTACAGAGAACACACCATCGGCTCCTCTCCTCTGACAGCACCGTTGATCTGTGTGTTTACACACACAGATCCACGGTCCCGCTGTGTTACCGGGCAATCGCGGGTGCCCAGCGGACATCGCGGCCGCTGGGCACGCGCATCGGGTGCCCAGTGACACGGCGCGCGCGCGCTCCCTGGAGTGCACTGAAGGGGAGGACGTCATATGACGCCCTCCCGGGCTGAGAGCTGCGCCGCCTGCCCGTCAATTGACAGCTGGCAGTCGCGAGGTGGTTAAACCAGTAAACACCATGCCCCTTGTTTATCCATAACCATTGGTTAGAGTTTACCTCCTGTGCTCCGAATCGATGGAGTCCGGGACTTGTTGCTTGGCATCACTATAGATCAGTGACGGTGAACCTTGGCACCCCAGATGTTTTGGAGCTACATTACCCATGATGCTCATGCACTCTGCCGTGTAGATGAGCATCATGGAAAATGTAGTTCCAAAACATCTGGGGTGCCATGTATGGGTGCCATCACTGGTATAGATCTAGACCAGTGTCTTACAATCCTGGTGTTGTCTGGTTCCCTTCCCCCAGGCTGCTGTGAGCATGGGACTTAATTTGGATCAGTGTCATGAGTGCCACGTTGCCTCCAGCACAAAAACAACCAATGAGGCCCTAGGGCCAGATTGCACAACGGCAACGCATTGCATGTCTCTGATTCAGGGACGGCAGGGCAACTCCCCCCCCCCCCCCCCCCGAACGTTCAGGAGAAGAGAGAAGTCCTCCAGACCTCCTACCCTCTGCCATGCTTCTAGAGCCAAAAGGTAGGGTCCTGAATGTGATGGGGGGGGGGGGGGGACTCATGTAAAGGAAGCCTCTGATGTATATGATGGGATGAGGGTCCCTGATGTTTGGCGGGAACTTTGATGTGATGGGGAGGGGGCATTTATGTGAAGGAGATCCTCTGATGTGATAGAGAATCCTCCCACCCTCTGCTGAGCTGCAAGAGCCAAAAGGTAAGGCCTCTGATGTAATGGAGGGACATGTGTAGGGAGCAAATCTGCTGTATGGGAGGCCTTTAATGTGATTGGGGCCTCTGACGGGATTGGGCGACTCTGATGTGAACGGAGGACCACTACTGTGATGGGGGAGACTTCTGGCATGTTGGGTGGGGGATGGGGTGATGTATAAGAGGACTTTTGATGTGATGGGGGGGAGGGGGGCTCTGTTGTGAAGGGAGGCTTCTGATGTAAAGGAGGGCTATGATATGTTGGGGGGGGGGGGGTGATGGGAACCTCTGATGTGAAGAGGAATCCACTGACCTAATGTGGGGAACACTGTTGTGATGAGTGTGGGGCTCTGATGTGATGGGGGACTTGTGTGGGGGCCTCTGATGTGATGGGGGGACTTGTGTGGGGGGCCTCTAATGCACTGGGGCAACTCTGATGTGAGGGGAGTGCCTCTGATTTTGAAGGGGTATCTCTGATGTGATGGGAGACCTCTGATATGAGGGGGGGGGGCTCTGATGTAAAAGGGGGGCTTCGGATATAAAGGAGGGCTATGATGTGTTGGGGGTGGAGACCTCTGATGTGAAGGGGAACTCTGATGTGATGAGTGGGGGGGCTGTGATCCAATAGGAGGGGGGCTCTGATGGGGGGGGGACTTGTGTGGGGGGCCTCTGATGTGATGGGGGGTCTTGTGTGGGGGGCCTCTGATGTGGGAGGGCCTCTGATGTGATAGGGGGACTTGTTTGGGGGGCCTCTAATGTACTGGGGCAACTCTGATGTAAGGGGAGTACCTCTGATTTGAAGGGGTAGCTCTGATGTGATGAGAGACCTCTGCCATGAAGGGGGGGGGGGGCTCTGATGTGAAGGGGGGGCTTCTAATGTTAAGTTAATTTCATCAAGGTGGTTGTGTGCATCGCCCCAGGCTTGGGTTTCCCCTTGATAAGTAACATTTCCATTTTTAAAATGTTAGACTGGTGGAGAGATTTTGCATACTTTTAAAGGTTAGCCACGACTGGAAAAAAGGTTGAGGAACGCTGATCTATACTTGGACAAAATACAAATTGGGGGTTCAAACCCGCCATCTGTACACAGGACAGCAGACACTATGGGTCTGTGTTTGGCTTTGGGAACAGGCAAGTGATCCAGCCCATGAGTAGCCCAGCTGTGCTCTGCCACCTCCCCTGAGGAGTAATGCCCATAAGTAAACCACTGTTATGGGGAGCAACCATTGGATAAAGAAAGATTTTTCTCAACAAAGGGATTGCCGTTTAATAGAAAAGACGATTCAGGGTATTTGTAAATGGTTCTTTGGACTGGTGTTTTCTTTTTTACAGGTCATGGGGCACCTTGAGGCGTATCTGTAGGTCCACATAACGCGATTAAGCTCACTTCATTATATACAGTGCATCCAGAAAGTATTTACAGCGCTTCACTTTTTCAACATTTTGTTATATTACAGCTTTATTCCAAAGTGGATTAAATTCATATTTTTTTTCAAAACTCTACAAACAATACCTCATAATTACAATGTGAAAGACGCTTACCGTATATACTCGAGTATAAGCCGAGGTTTTCAGCCCCTTTTTTTAGGGCGGAAAGTCCCCCCCTCGGCTTATACTCGAGTCAGCACCGTCTGTCTGCATGAACAGCGTGTCATGCAGACCGACGGCAGTGTCCACTGTTCAAAAGCCGTGCCGCGCCTCCGCCTCCTCCAAATTTAAAAGCCGCGCCTCCTCCTCGTCCGTGATAGGCGGACACTAATTTTCCCAGTCAGTGTGCAGTGTTCAGCCTATCACGGACATCCTGTCATTCTCATCTCATGGACGAGGATGAGAGGATGTCCGTGATAGGCGGAACACTGCACACTGACTGCTGGGAAAACAGAGTGTTTCTCCTATCACGGAGGAGGAGGAGGCGCGGCTTTTGAATCTGTAATGGCGCCGTACACGCTGATCGCCAGGATCAGCATGGGGGGGGGGGGGGGACACAGGACGGGGGACACAGGACACAGGACATCCAGCGATCGTGCCGACAAGGAGGCATTAACGATCGCAAGCCTGCAATGGTGGAGAGATCGGAGGTGACAGATCGGCACAGGTAGGCTGCAATGGGGACAGGGGGGGGGGGGGGGGGGGGTTTGTGCAGGACACAGGGGACCTGCAGCTGCAGATGGGCATTTGCTGACCCTCTTCTCCACTTACAGTAGCTGCTGCATTTTTCACCCTCGGCTTATACACGGGTCAATAACTTTTCCCAGTTTTTTTGTGGTAAATTAGGGGCCTCGGCTTATACTCGGGACGGCCTATACTCGAGTATATACGGTATTTGAAATCTTTGCAAATTTATTAAAAAAAAAAAAATGTATTCACAGCCTTTGCCATGACGCTCAAAATTGAGCTCAGGTGCATCCTGTTACCACTGATCATCCTTGGGATGTTTCTACATGTTGGTGTCCACCTGTGGTAAATTCAGCTGATTGGACATTGGATGTGAGTCGGACATGAAGCCGCAGGGCAAAGTCGGATCCACAGTCCTACGACTGTCATGTCGTACCAGTGTGAACGCGGCCTCAGATGCTTCTACAAATTGAGTGGAATCCACCTGTGGAAAATTCAGTTTATTGGACATGATTTGGAAAGGCCCACACCTGTCTCTATAAGGTCCCACAGATAACAGTGCATGTTGGAGAACAAACCAAGCCATAAGGTCCAAGGAATTGTCTGTAGACCTCCGAGACAGGATTTATTGAGGCACAGATCTGGGGAAGGGTACAGAAATGTCTGCAGCATTGAAGGTCTAATGAGCACAGTGGCCTCCATCATCTGTAAATGGAAGAAATTTGGAACCACCTGAACTCTTCCTAGAGCGGGCCGCTCCGGCCAAACTGAGCGATTGGGGGAGAAGGGCCTTAGAGAGGTGACCAAGAACCCGATGGTCACTCTAAAAGAGCTCCAGCGTTTCTCTGTGGAGAGAGAACCTTTTCAGAAGAGCAACCATCTCTGCAACATTCCACCAATCGGGCTTGTATGGTAGAGTGGGCAAACGGAAGCCACTCCTCAGTAAAAGGCTCATGACAGCCCACCATGAGAAACAAAATTCTCTTGTCTAATGAAACAAAGATTGAACTCTTTAGCCTGAATTGTAAGCGTCATATCTGAAGGAAACCAGGCACCGCTCATCACCTGGCCAATACCATCCCTACAGTGAAGCATGGTGGTGGCAACATCTTTCTGTGAGGATGTTTTTCAGCGGCAGGAACTGGGGGACTAGTCAGGATCGAGGGAAAGATGAATGCAGCAATGTACAAAGACATCCTTGATAACCTCAGACTGGGGCAAAGGTTCATCTTCCAACATGACATCGACTCTAAGCACACAGCCAAGATAACAAAGGAGTGGCTACGGGACAGCTCTGTGAATGCCCTCGAGTGACTTGAACCCGATTGAACATCTCTGGAGAGATCTGAAAATGGCTGTATACCGACGCTCCCCATCCAACCTGATGGAGCTTGAGAGGTCCTGCAAAGAAGAATGGGAGAGACTGCCCAAAAATAGGTGTGCCAACCTTGTAGCATCATACTCAAAAAGACTTGAGGCTGTAATTGGTACCAAAGGTGCGGGCAGGAGTTTAGGAGAGGCCAGACGCCACGGACTAGGCCGAAGCCGCGGCTTCGCCTAAAAACTCCTGCCCACAGCTCCTCAAGATCGGTGCGGTGTCCATCAAAAAAAAACTTGATTCGAATCGTGATTTTTTTTTATTTTATTTTTTATTTTTTGAGAAAATCGCTCAGCTCTACTTATTACATGTGATTTATTTCTTTTTTTTATGTTTAATAAATTTTCAAAAGATTTTCAAAACAAACTTCTTTCTTGTTGTCATTATGGGGTACTGTTTGTAGAATTTTGAGGAAAATAATGAATAATCCATCTTGGAATAAGGCTGTAAAATAACAAAATGTGGAAAAAGCGAAGCGTTGTGAATACTTTCCGGATGCACTGTAGCTGAAGTCACATGTTGGTGTAACACGGCACCAAGGCTTTGGTCGAAATGGTACTTCTACCATGCAGATAATTTCTCAAAGTGTCTTTGCAGATAATATTGCTGTCAGAAAAGGTGTGAAAAGCTTCTGCTGCCTCCTTATCTACGTGGTGACCTGTGCACTGTGTTACGCCAACATATGATTTTGGGTTATATATTGAAGTGAGCATTCTCTATGGGGATACACGTGTGGACCTACAGATACTTAGAGGCACCCCTGTTTCTTCTTGTATTTACCGTTACCATACAGGCCTGGCAATTGTAATTGGTGCTTTTCCTAAAAAAAAAAAAAGAAATAGGGCAACAAGTATCCTAAAATAAACGCGTATGTGTGTTTTTTTTTTTTTTTTCTCGTTTTTTTTTTTTTTATAAACTGTTCATCCATCAAAACGCCATGTAAATCCGTTCTGTAGGAATGGTGCAAAATCGAATGTTCTCCAGTAGAGCTGCACGATTAATCGTTAAAAAATCGCGATCTCGATTCACCCCCCCTGACGATCTCTCCTGCTGAGAGTAGGCGATTCTTTCATATAAAAAAAATTAAAAATTAAAAAAATTAAAGTTTCTTTCATAAAAACAAGTGGAGAGATTATCTGAAGCAACTTTCCAACTTGAAACATTGTAACTAACACTTACTTCTTAGATCAAAGGGATAGAACTTCTTGTGTAAACAAATAATCTGGGCAGTCTGCCAAGCTTTCAACCACGTGTAAATGCAGGAAGTTTAACCACTTAAAGTCTAAATCTTTTTCTGACACTTCTTTCTAAAGTTAAAATCAATATGTTTTGCTAGAAAATTACTTGGAACCCCCAAATACATACATACATACATACATACATACAAGTGTATTGTTTCCCCAAAAAGTGCATTTAAAAGACCGCTGGGCAAATACAGTTTAACATAAAATATTGCAGCCATTGCCATTTTATTCCCTAGGGTGTGTGTGTGTGTGTATGTATGTATGTATGTATGTATATATATATATATATATATATATGTATGTATGTATGTATGTATGTGTGATCCGCGGCCTCGGCCTTAGGAAAGGCCGCGGCTTCGGCCTAGCTCCAGAGCGGCGGCGGCCATCTTGGTACACCCGGCGGCCTTAGGAAAGGCCGCGGCTTCGGCCTAGCTCCGGAGCGGCGGCCATCTTGGTACACCCGGCCACTGTTTACAATGTGATCGCTCCGTCAAATGACGGAGCGATCACTTGTAAACATACCCTGCGTTACCCAGCCAATACTCTGCATTACCCAGCCAATACTCTGCGATACTCTGCATTACCCAGTCAATACTCTGCGATACTCTGCATTACCCTGCCAATACTCTGCGATACTCTGCATTACCCAGCCAATACTCTGCGATACCCTGCGATACCCAGCCAATACCCTGCGATACCCAGCCAATACCCTGCGATACCCAGCCAATACCCTGCGATACCCAGCCAATACCCTGCGATACCCAGCCAATACTCTGCGATACCAGCCAATACTCTGCGATACCCAGCCAATACTCTGCGATACCCAGCCAATACTCTGCGATACCCAGCCAATACTCTGCGATACCCAGCCAATACTCTGCGATACCCAGCCAATACTCTGCGATACCCTGCCAATATTACAGTGGGGAGAGGATGTAGATATTACAGATGAGGAGATGGCGTCGATATTACAGTGGGGAGATGGCGTGGATATTACAGTGGGGGAGATGCGTGGATATTACAGTGGGGGAGATGGCGTGGATATTACAGTGGGGGAGATGACGTGGATATTACAGTGGGGGAGATGGCGTGGATATTACAGTGGGGGAGATGACGTGGATATTACAGTGGGGGAGATGGCGTGGATATTACAGTGGGGGAGATGGCGTGGATATTACAGTGGGGGAGATGGCGTGGATATTACAGTGGGGACTATATGGTGGCGGAATTTTCACAGGTTTTTGCAAATTCAATTATTTGCTGATCCGAAAAATGATCCGATCCGTGACTCCTGATCCGAGGATCGATCCGATCCGTGAGTTTTTTGATTCGTTGCACCCCTTATATATATATATATATATACACACACACACCCTAGGGAATAAAATGGCAATGGCTGCAATATTTTATGTCAAACTGTATTTGCCCAGCGGTCTTTTAAATGCAATTTTTTGGGAAAAAATACACTTAAATAAAGAATGAAACAGTAAAGTTAGCACAATTTTTTTTGTTTTAATGTGAAAGATGATGTTACGCCGCGAGAATTGTGAGAGAATCGTGATCTATCTTCTAAGCAAAAAAAAAACTTGATTCTCATTTTAGCCAGAATCGTGCAGCTCTATTCTCCAGCTATATTGTCATTCGTTCAAATGTGTGCATATGGAAAATGCTGCATTATGGCCACTAGATGGCGCTGATGAGTATAGAAAATACCGTATATACTCGAGTATAAGCCGACCTGAATATAAGCCGAGGCATCTAATTTTACCACAAAAAACGGTGAAAACGTATTGACTCGAGTATAAGCCTAGGGTGAGAAATGCGCAGCTACTGTAAGTGGAAAAGAGGGTCAACAATGCCCATTTGCAGCCTCACTGTGCCCATTTGCAGCCATAGTTCCCCCAAACTTCAAATTCGGTAGTTAAGGGTACCTAGATGCCCCCTAGCTGCAGTCTCTGGACTCAAAGAGTCCTGAAATGACATTGCTGCAGATGGACACAGTTGACTGACTTTGGGGCCCTGTATCTCGGGGCTACTTGGTGGAACTAACACTACAACATATCCAAAGATGGGGTTCCTAGCACCAAGTGGCCCCGAGATACGGGGCCCCAAAGTCGGTTCGGAAAATGTCATTTTCTGCAGCAGAAAAATGCTTGACTCAAGTATAAGCCGAGGGGGGCATTTTCAGCACAAAAAAAGTGCTGAAAAACTCGGCTTATACTCGAGTATATATGGTAAGTATAAAAATGGGGGCAGAATCAAATGCTCTCTAGCTAATATTCTCTTTAGCTCAGGTGTGGTGGGAAATACTGCATCGTGGCCACTTGGTGGAGCTGAGGAGCAGAAAATTAGAAATGAAATAGACGGGGTGCAAATTTGAATATTCTCTGACTGTATTCTCAACAGTTTGAAAATCCTGCAATATGGCCACTAGATAGAACCTGAGGAACACATGAAATAATGGGGCGTATCATTATTTCTATAAATAATGGGGCAAAACTGAATATTCTCCAGGTAAATTCTCTGCCGATTCAATGTGTAAATGGGGTGAAAAATACTGCATTATGGGCACTAGATGGAGCTGAGGAGTATAGGAAATAAGTAAATGGGGCAGAATCGAATGCTCTCTAGCTATATTCTCTGTAGCTCAAGTGTGTGATAAATACTGCACTCTGGCTACTTGATGGAGCTGAGGAGCATAGGAAATAAGTAAATGGAGGGGCAAAATGTAATGTTTTTCTGGCTATATTCTCAGCAGTGTGAATGTGGGAAATACCACAGTACAGCCATTTGATGGAGCTGAGTAGCATAAGAAAATAACGGGGCAAAATGAAATGTCCTCCAGCTAAAATACTTAATTCTCACCTGTTTGAATGTGTGAATGCGAGAAATAACACATTATGGTCACTTGATGGCGCTGACTGTCGTAGGAGAAGAAATAGGCTCCTCAGCTCCATCTAGTGGCTGTAAATTGGTATTTTCTGCATGCACACTTTTTTTTTAATTGCAGAGAATATAGCTGACAAACACCCCCCCCCCCCCCCCCCATTAGCACAGAATGAATTTACAGGCCGTTTTAATGGATGACATTTTTATAAATGCTTCCTTAACCACTTTAAGACCAGCCTCGTTTTGGATTTTAGGTGTTTACATGTTTAAAACAGTTTTTTTTGCTAGAAAAAAACTTAGAACCCCCAAACATTATATATTTTTTTTCTAACACCCTAGAGAATAAAATGGCGGTCGTTGCAATACTTTTTTTCACACCGTATTTGCGCAGCGGTCTTGCAAGCGCACTTTTTTTGGAAAAAATTCACTTTTTTGAATAAAAAAATAAGACAACAGTAAAGTTAGTCCAATTTTTTTATATATTGTGAAAGATAATGTTACGCCGAGTAAATTGATACCCAACATGTCACGCTTCAAAATTGCGCCCGCTCGTGGAATGGCATCAAACTTTTACCCTCAAAAATCTCAGTAGGCGACGTTTAAAAAATTCTACAGGTTGCATATTTTGCGTTACAGAAGAGGTCTACGGCTATAATTATTGCTCTCGCTCTACCGATCGCGGCGATACCTCACATGTGTGGTTTGACCACCGTTTTCATATGCGGGCGCTACTCGCGTATGCGTTCGCTTCTGCGCACGAGCTCGTCGGGACGGGGCGCTTTAAAAAAATTTTTTTTAGTTTTTCTTATTTATTTTTCTTGATTTTTATTTATTTTTTTACACTGTTTTTTTAAAAAAAATTTATTGGCTCACTTTTATTCCTATTACAAGGAATGTAAACATTCCTTGTAATAGAAAAAAGCATGACAGGTCCTCTTAAATATGAGATCTGGGGTCAAAAAGTCCTCAGATCTCATATTTGGATTTCAAGGAAAAAAATAAATAAATAAATAAAAAAAAAAAAAAATTTCATTTAAAAAAATGACATTTGAAAAATCCTCTTTAACCACTTTCAGACCGGACCAATTTGCAGCCAAAGGACCAGGCCCCTTTTTGCGATTCGGCACTGCGTCGCTTTAACTGACAATTGCGCGGTCGTGCGACGTGGCTCCCAAACAAAATTGACGTCCTTTTTTTTTCCCACAAATAGAGCTTTCTTTTGGTGGTATTTGATCGCCCCTGCGGTTTTTATTTTTTGCGCTATAAACAAAAATAGAGCGACAATTTTGAAAAAAATGCATTATTTTTTATTTTTTGCTATAATAAATATCCCCAAAAATATATAAAAAAAAACATTTTTTTTTCCTCAGTTTAGGCCGATACGTATTCTTCTACATATTTTTGGTAAAAAAAATCGCAATAAGCGATTATTGATTGGTTTGCGCAGAAGTTATAGCGTTTACAAGATGAGGGATAGTTTTATAGCATTTTATTAATAATTTTTTTTTATTATTAATGGCGGAGATCTGCGATTTTTTTTTTTTTTTTTTTGTGAATTCGACATTATGGCGGACACATCGGACATTTTTGACACATTTTTTTGGGACCATTGTCATTTTTACAGCAATTAATGCATTTAAATGCATTGATTTCTGTATAAATGACACTGGCAGTTTAGGAGTTAACCACAAGGTGGCAGTGTAGGGGTTAAGTAGGCCTAGGGGTGTTTTTTTTACTGTGGGGGGGCGTGGCTGTCAGCTAGTGAATGCTGATCTCTGCTCCAATCACAGGGAGCAGAGATCGGCGTCACTAGTTGCTAGGCAGAACGGGGAGATGCTGTTTATCTCGGCATCTCCCCGTTTAGCCGCTCCGTGAGACGATCGCGGGAGTCCCCGCGGCGATCGAGTCCGCGGGGGACCGCGGCCGGACTCACGGGGGTCCCGACCGGCGCGGGAGCGCGCCGCTCCCGGCGCGCTCCCGATGGCACGGACAGGCTAAAGGAGGGACGTATATATACGCCCTCCTGCCTGTACGTGCCATTCTGTCGACGTATATCGTCGTGCGCCGGTCGGCAAGTGGTTAAGAGGTATGGGCGGAAGTGACGTTTTTGATGTCGCTTCCGCCCTCCTATGGTATAGAGGTGAGTGGCGGCCATCTTAGCGTCACTCATCTCTAGACACAGGAGGGGAACGGACCCGATCGCCTCCGCCGCTGCCGACGGTTCCGGTAAGCGGCGGAAGGCGCGGGAGATCTCGCGGCGAATCCGCCACGATGACCACCATTATCGGACAGCCGACCGGCGCCTGAAGAGATGGATACCTCGGTTGTGGCAGCAGCTGCTGCCGTTACCGAGATATCCCTCTTCAAAAAAGGGACGTACATCGTCGTGCGCCGGTCGGAAAGTGGTTAATCATCTCTGCTCGAACTTTTTTTTTTTTTGGAAGGTCTCATTTTAAAGTGGAACTAAAGCCTAAGTATTAGACATTGCCGGCAGGTAGAGTTTTAAGGCACTAACTGTAATTTCCAGTGTAAAGTTTCGAAATCTGCAAGAGTTGAGTGGCAGTTTAATGAAACTCTGCTGCGCGTGCTCGTGACTTGTGTCGTGTGGCTGACCAATGGTTGAAGAAAAAAGACACTGGAGAAGGTTGATAAATCGAGGATTAGAGTGCCACACTGTAATTCAAGTAAAGAAAAAAAAAAAAAGGTTTTTATTGTAAATACAAATTGTGTACAAAATCCAACATGTTTCGGGGGCTACACTCCTTTCATCAGGGCTGAAATATGACATAAACGGTAAAAAATAATCATAATAACCATCAAAGTAATGACAGAAGAGAATAAAAGTATTTTATACTTTTAATTTTGAAATGTGTTTGGACATCCTTGACACCAAAAAAATAAATAAAAATTAAGAAGATTATTGGATTGATAAAATAGGAAGGAAAACATTAAATTGGTGATGATATAACCAGAATGATTGTACTGGTATAATAATAAAGTTATATTATGGGTTGTATTGGCAATACTGTCCATCACTTTAATAAAATGGCTCTCAGGTCTGTCTGGACATTTTAGGAATGACAATGACCATTTTGTACTATTTGTCTCCCCACAGCTCAAGCAACTGGGGCACAGTGTGGACAAGGTGGAGTTCATTGTGATGGGGGGGACGTTCATGGCACTGCCTGAGGACTACAGGGACTTCTTCATCCGAAACCTCCATGACGCCTTATCTGGGCACACTTCCAACAATGTACCTGAGGCTGTTCGGTAAGACAGAGTCAATGCAGCAGTAAAACATTCTCAGAGTTCTATATTTTATTTCCTTTTTTGGGCTCTTTTTTTTTTTTTTTTTTTTTTTTTTTTCTTATTTCCTTTTTTATTTAAGTCCCCTCCCTTTCCCTCTCCTCCACCCCCTCCTTTTCCCTTATTTTTTCCTTTCTCCTCTCCCTCCCCCTCCTTTTCCTTCTTTCCTTTCTTCTCTCTTTTCTACTCCAGCCCCCTCCTTATTCCCCTCCTTTCCTGCCTCTTCTTCTTTTTTTTTATTTTTTTTCTCTCCCTCTCACCCCCCCCCCCCCCTACTTTTCTCTTCCTCTTTCTCTCCTATCCACATCCTTTTTTTTTTTTTTTTTCATTCTCTCTGCTGCCCCCCCCCCTTTTTTTTCCCCCCCCTTTCTTTACTCTTTCTTTTCTCACCCCACTTCCTGTTCTTTCCTGTCTCCTTTTCCCCCCTCTCCTTTTTCTCCCCTGTCCTTTACTGTGCACCCACCCACCTTTCCCATCTCTCCTCTCCTCCACCCTTTCCCTTCTCTCCTCTCCTCCACCCTTTCCCTTCTCTCCTCTCCTCCACCCTTTCCCTTCTCTCCTCTCCTCCACCCTTTCCCTTCTCTCCTCTCCTCCACCCTTTCCCTTCTCTCCTCTCCTCTCCTCCACCCTTTCCCTTCTCTCCTCTCCTCCACCCTCCTCCTCCCTCCTTCCCTTTCCCTCCTCTCCTCTCCTCCACCCTTTCCCTTCTCTCCTCTCCTCCACCCTTTCCCTTCTCTCCTCTCCTCCACCCTTTCCCTTTTCTCCTCTCCTTCCACCCTTTCCCTTTTCTCCTCTCCTTCCACCCTTTCCCTTTTCTCCTCTCCTCCCACCCTTTCCCTTTTCTCCTCTCCTCCCACCCTTTCCCTTTTCTCCTCTCCTCCCACCCTTTTTTTCTCCTCTCCCTCCCACCCTTTCCCTTTTCTCCTCTCCTCCCACCCTTTCCCTTTTCTCCTCTCCTTCCCCCCCTTTCCCTTTCCTCCTCTCCTCACCCTTTCCCCTTCTCCCTCTCCTCTCCTCCCACCCTTTCCCTTTTCTCCTCTCCTCCTCCCCCTCTCCTCCCTTTTCTCCTCTCCTTCCCACCCTTTCCCTTTTCTCCTCTCCTCCCACCCTCCCCCCCCCCCCTTCTCCCTTCTTTCCTCTCCTTCCCCCCCCATTCCCTTCTTTCCTCTGGCCTTCCCACCCTTTTTCCCTTCTTTCCTCCTCGTCCTCCCACCCTTTTTTCCCTTCTTTTCCTTCCTTCCTCTCTGGGCCTCCTAAGCCATGCAAGAGGCTCTGTGCTAATCCTGAGTTATTACCCAGATCAGGCTCTGTGACAATTATCTGCTTCCAGTATAGCGCCGGCCTCATTGTAGTTTGCTGATTGGCATAAAGGTTTATATTTTGGTTGGTGATACCGGAGTCCAAGATAGGTAAACTTCTGCAGTCTGAGTTGGTCTATAGTGAACATCTGTCAACAGAGGCTTTCAGGGTTGGGCCATAGTGTGTGGAGGCTCTCAGGTTTAGTTCATAGGGAACACTAGTGTAGGGAAGCTCTCATGGTTGGGCCATAGTGGATGCTAGTATACAGAGACTCTCAGGATTGGGCCACAGGGTAGGGAGGCTCTCTGGGAGGTTTTTGGCCATAGTGTTGGGAAGCTGTCAGGGTGAGCCATAGTGTATGAAGCCTTTTAAGGTTGGTCCATAGTGAATACTAGTATACAGAGGCTCTCGGGGGTTGGGCCAGAGTGTAGGGCGGCTCTCGGGGGTTGGGCCAGAGTGTAGGGCGGCTCTCGGGGGTTGGGCCAGAGTGTAGGGCGGCTCTCGGGGGTTGGGCCAGAGTGTAGGGCGGCTCTCGGGTTGGTCCATTATGCAGGTACTTTCAAGTTTGGTCGCAGAGCTGTGTACAAGCATCCGGTAGTGCCTTTTGTCTTTGTTAAACAGACCCTTCTATATACAGTGGTCGGGGCAGGTTCTTTTCTGGTGTAGTACTACTTATTACCAGCAGAGGACAGAGAGAATGATCCCACCTGCAGTGCCTCCTGTCTTTTTTTCTTTTCTTTGCTTTGTTTATCTAACCCCCCCCCAATTCTATAGTAAAGCAGTATGTGTTGAACATTGGTATTAAACTGACTCCAGCTGGCTTTGGTCTTTAAAAGTTTGCCAAAAAACATTAAAGCGGAAGCGCTTAGTTCGCAGGGGACGTACATATGACAACTGTTTTACCAGGCAAATGGTTTGCATTTTCATCCAGTCCTGAGATTTACACAGCTTTGCCACACAGCCAGGTGATTGACACTATTTATGGTTAACCTCCTCCAACCAGTAAGAAAGCCGGGGCGCATGCACAATGAATGCCGGCCGGGGTGCATGCTCTCCAGCAAACATTGTAAATATGCTAAAGTCAGCCCATTTTGGTTTATCATCGTCCTCTAACCTCAGCGTTCTCCTCTGCGGCCAGATTCCAGCGAGATCCTCACATGTGGAGTGGATCTTTCCACTTTCCCAAGGCTTGTGCTGGGTAACTTCCTTACACTTTTTTTTTTTTTTGTTTTATAAACATTTGCAGTGGGTGTGTTTGGGGTTTCCTCCGCTGTATTAGAAACTGGTAACCAAAAAGGGTTCCCAGATCACCCTTTATCGGTGGGCGGTCCTTAGAAGGTCATTGATGTAATGAATAATCCTTCTAGGCTCCAGCACTGGGAGACCAGTATGATTATGCACCCCCCAGGGGGGCGGGTCCATGACAGCCTCTGCTCTGAAAAAGTAGGGTTGGATAACTCTGGGCTTCATTTAGCCTGGAGGACTGAGGACATCTGGTGGTGGAAAGGTATTACTGCGGGGGACAGCTCTGGATTGAAGGGGATTATTGCAGTTAAAGCTGTTCTTCTTTTTTTTTTTTTTTCTAACATGCCCTGAGTACCGTATATACTCGCGTATAAGCCGAGTTTTTCAGCACATTTTTTTTTTTGTGCTGAAAGTGCCCCCCTCGGCTTATACTTGAGTCAAGCACTTTTCTGCCAGAGAATGACATTTTCCGAACCGACTTTGGGGCCCCCGTATCTCAGGGCCACTTGGTGCTAGGAAATTTGGTGTGCAAACACAGTGAAACCAATACTACAACATATCCAAAGACGGGGTTCCTAGCACTAAGTGGCCACGAGATACGGGGCCCCAAAGTCGGTTCGGAAAATGTCATTTTCTGCTTCAGATAAGTGCTTAACATTTTCCGAACCGACTTTGGGGCCCCGTATCTCGGGGCCACTTGGTGCTAGGAACCCCAAATTTGCTGTACAAACTCAGTGGAACTACCACTACCACATATCCAAAGCACCAAGTGGCCCTGAGATACGGGGCCCCAAAGTTGGTTCGGAAAATGTCATTCTCTGCTGCAGAAAAGTGCTTGACATTTTCCGATGGAACCTCATCTTTGGATATGTTGTAGTGTTGGTTCCACTGGGTTTGCACACCAAATTTGGGGTTCCTAGCACCAAGTGGCCCCTGAGATACGGGGCCACAAATTTTGCAATATCCATCTGCAGCAATATCATTTCGGGACCCTTTTGGGTCCAGAGACCCCAAATACAGATAGGGGGCATCTAGGAACCCTTAACTTCCGAGTTTGAAGTTCGGGGGACCTACGGCTGCAAATGGGCACAGTGAGGCTGCAAATGGGCATTGTTTGACCCTCTTTTCCACTTACCGTAGCTGCGCATTTCTCACCCTAGGCCTATATTCGAGTCAATACGTTTTTCCCAGTTTTTTTGTGGTAAAATTAGGTGCCTCTGCTTATATTCAGGTCGGCTTATACTCGAGTATATACGGTATCTTCTTTTTATTTATTTATTTAAAAATAACTAGACTTTCACTTTTAACCGCTTCCCGACCGGCCACTGCATATATACGTCAGCAGAATGGCTCGGGCAGGCAGAATCACGTACCTGTACGTGATCGTGCATGTGCCTGCCCGTGGGTCGCGCGCGCGCCGCTAGCGGCGCGCTCGCGACCCGGTCGGGAGCTCCGTGACCCCGGCCGCGGGACCAGCGGACCCGATCGCCGCTGGTATCCCGCGATCGGGTTACGGAGCGGAAGAACGGGGAGAGGTCTATGTAAACAAACCTCTCCCCGCGCTTCCTACACTGACTGTCAGTGATCGGCGGTTCCCTGTCATCGGGAACGCCGATCAATGATGTCACACATACAGCCACGCCCCCCTACGGTAAAAAAAACACAACACGTCACACTGACTCCTCCCCGCCCCCTAGTGGTTAACCCCCGAACTACAACTGTCATTTACATAGGAATCAGTGCTATTTAAATAGCACTGATTTCTATATAAATGACAAATGTCCCAAAAATGTGTCAAAAATGTCCGATGTGTCCGCCAAAATGTCGCAGTCACAATAAAAATCGCTGATCGCCGCCATTACTAATAAAAAAAAAAATATTAATAAAAATGCTATAAAACTATCCCCTATTTTGTAAACGCTATAACTTTTGCGCAAACTAATCAATAATCGCTAATTGCGATTTTTTTTTTTTTACCAAAAATATGTAGAAGAATACGTATCGGCCTAAACTGAGGAAAAAAAATGTTTTTTTATATATTTTTTGGGGATATTTATTATAGCAAAAAGTAAAAAATATTGCATTTTTTTTTCAAAATTGTCGCTCTATTTTTTGTTTATAGCGCAAAAAATAAAAACCGCAGGGGCGATCAAATACCACCAAAAGAAAGCTCTATTTGTGGGAAAAAAAGGACGCCAATTTTTGTTTTGGAGCCACGTCGCATGACCGCGCAATTGTTAGTTAAAGCGACGCAGTGCCGAATTGCAAAAAGGGGCCTGGTCCTTTAGCTGCAAATTGGTCCGGGGCTGAAGTGGTTAATGTCTGTTTTGCCTGTATGCATTTCGAGGCATCTTTAAATGCAGGAACATTGTGCAGTGCTCTCAGTGCAGACATCCTGAGTTGATGCTCATCTCTTGGATTGTCTTATATTCGTATATATAATTTTTATTTTTCTCCGCTCTGCTTTTCTGAAAGGTTATTGTTGCTGATTGCCTGGTGAGATAGCCATCTCTCTCTCTCTCTCTCGTCGTTGAATGTGTTAACATTTCCTTGTTATGTTGTAAGTTGTTTCATTTCTAGATGTAACACTAAGAGATCCAAATTTTCACTTTGCACAAAAATTGCATTCTGGTTCCACGTTGTTTATCCGCAAACCAAAAACTCAACAAAAAAGCCGACCATGATCGTAATCTGCTGTAAAATAAAAATGAATTCTTCCTCACATTGACTTGGCTTGGTAACCACATTAGCTTAGGTTTTGATCTTCTTCTTTTTTTTTTTTTTTTTTTTTAAATCATTTTTATTATTATTGTTAACAAAAACATTAATATATAATAATATAAACAATTTAAAAAAAAATGTATATATTACTTTTATATGGCAATAACTTTGTCCTTACTGAAAAACAACAGGTCCATAATAATAATAATAATCAAAACAAAATGTAAATAATGTTTTATTATTAATTATTAGAATTAAAAAAAATCAATATTAGAGTGTAGGGAGGCTCTCGGGGTTGGGCCAGAGTGTAGGGAGGCTCTCGGGGTTGGGCCAGAGTGTAGGGAGGCTCTCGGGGTTGGGCCAGAGTGTAGGGAGGCTCTCGGGGTTGGGCCAGAGTGTAGGGAGGCTCTCGGGGTTGGGCCAGAGTGTAGGGAGGCTCTCGGGGTTGGGCCAGAGTGTAGGGAGGCTCTCGGGGTTGGGCCAGAGTGTAGGGAGGCTCTCGGGGTGGGGGCCAGAGTGTAGGGAGGCTCTCGGGGTGGGGGCCAGAGTGTAGGGAGGCTCTCGGGGTGGGGGCCAGAGTGTAGGGAGGCTCTCGGGGTGGGGGCCAGAGTGTAGGGAGGCTCTCGGGGTGGGGGCCAGAGTGTAGGGAGGCTCTCGGGGTGGGGGCCAGAGTGTAGGGAGGCTCTCGGGGTGGGGGCCAGAGTGTAGGGAGGCTCTCTGGGGTGGGGCCAGAGTGTAGGGAGGCTCTCTGGGTTGGGGCCAGAGTGTAGGGAGGCTCTCTGGGGTGGGGCCAGAGTGTAGGGAGGCTCTCTGGGGTGGGGCCAGAGTGTAGGGAGGCTCTCTGGGGTGGGGCCAGAGTGTAGGGAGGCTCTCTGGGGTGGGGCCAGAGTGTAGGGAGGCTCTCGGGGTGGGGCCAGAGTGTAGGGAGGCTCTCGGGGTGGGGCCAGAGTGTAGGGAGGCTCTCGGGGTCTGTCCACCTGTAGGGAGGCTCCCCCCCCCCTCTACACCCCCACTATGGACCTGTTTATTTTCAGTAAGGACAAAGTTATTGCCAAATAAAGTAATATATACATTTTTATAATATTATATATTAATGTTTTTGTTTATAATAATAATAATAATAATAAAAATTTTAAAATATAATAAAACAAACAAAAAAAATCAACTAAATAACATTTATAATTAAAAAAACAAAAATCAAAATAAACTAAAATTCAAAAAAATTAAACTAATAATGTCATTACATTATTTCCTTAGAAGTAATGATTTGAAAAATCGGCTGGGGTGCCGACATCGAGGGGAGGTATCCCTGGACAGGTAAGTGTCCTAATATTAAAAGTTAGCAGCTACAGTATTTGTAGCTGCTGACTTTTAATTTTTGGAGGGGAGGGGGCTGGAGCTCTACTTTAACTTTAATTAAATTTTGTTTTTTTGATTTATTCATTTTAATAATTTATTAATAATTAAAATACAATACAAATGAACGATAATACATTTTTTTTTATTGTTATTTTACTATAATTTTTAATGTGTGTGTGTATAATATATATATATATATATATAATATATATATATATATATATATATATATATATATATATATATAATATATATATATATATATATATATATAATATATATATATATATATATATACATTTTATATATATATATATATATATTTATATTTTTTTCATAGAAATTACTTACTACTACTTTACTACCCCCAATAACAACATATATATTTTCTGTAATCGAATAAAATGGTGGTAGTTGGATTTTATCTATGTCACATGATATTTGCGCAGATATTCCCATATTTTCAGGAAAATGTGTGTGTGTGTGTGTGTGATATAAATTGACATATACGGTATATATTTACCATTTTGGTCCACCTTGGAGACTTGGCTGCTTTTAGTTCTTGTTCATTTTTTAGCAGATCCTGATTGGCTGCTACTACTGCCCTCTTTTCCGAGTCTGGGTACTGTTGTATAAGGCATTACAGAAGGCCATCAAGGCAGATGCAGGTAATTATACTAGTACTGGAAATACATTTATTAAAGTTCTGAGTAATACATAGCTGAATAAAGCTTTGTTTTTAACGCTTGCCTGGAGTCCTAATGAAAATGCGAAAGTTGCCTTAAAAGTTAGTTCCAGGTTAACGTTACCATAATCGCTCCTGACGCCATCCTTACTGAAAATGTTCTGTGGTCTCCTTTTTTGATATCCTTCGTTTTTTGTCCCTTCCGCCGCCTCTTCTTGGTTGGCTGATCTCCCGCTAACGACCCGCTTAGCGGGGTGGCTGCTTTCTAGAGAAAATTACCACTTGAATAATTGCTGCGTTTTGGCACAGACTACTTACAAAATCCTGAGGTCTTTTATATTTTTCTCTTCATATGCATAAATAATGTCTGCATTCAGTTTGCAAATTGTAGCCTGGAACTCTTGAATGCCAAATGATGTCTGAAAACAGGAATTGAAGAACTCTGCAGAGCATTCTTTGTGTCTAGGATGTCCTTAATGCATAACCACGTCACAAGTTTTGTAATACTTTGTACTGGGCAGGAAGCTGCTTCTATGGAGTCCTGTACCTGTAGCTCTAATACATTTGGGGCCCTGTGATTGGCTTTTCTTCGTCCTGAGCACCTTCCTCAAAAAAAGGTCAAAAGAGGAACCTTGTAACTTTTTCTTCCTTTTTGCTACTTCTCATAAGCTTCCATTTCTCTTCATTATGCCCTTGACCTCCTCAAGATCTTTCTGGTTCGATTTGCCAACTCTGGTAAATCCACCAACAAGCCTTCTTCGGCATGAAGGTGAGCCCCAATTCCAGGGCAACTTTGCACGTTTTCTTCATTTTCTACTTCTCGGAAGCGTCACTTTTGCTTCACTATGCCCTTGACCTCCTCATCATGATCTTCCAAGGTCGATTCATCAACTTTGCTAACTGCCCCAAACAGCCTTCTTCGGCCTGAAGGAGACCCCCACTTTTCATGGCAACTTTGCACGTTTTCTTCATTTGCTACTTTTCAGAAGCGTCCCTTTTGCTTCACTATGCCCTTGACCTCCTCAACGTGATCTTCCAAGGGCAATTTGCCAACTTTGCTAAATCCACCATCAAGCCTTCTTCAGCATGTTGGTAAGCCCCACTTTCCATGGCAACCTTGTAAGTTTTCTTCTTTTTGCTACTTCTCAGAAGCTTCCCTTTTGCTTCACTATGCCCTTGACCTCAAGATCTTACAAGTTTCGATTTGCCAACTCTGGTAAATCCACCAACAAGCCTTCTTCGGCATGAAGGTGAGCCCCAATTCCATGGAAACCTTGCAAGTTTTCTTCCTTTGCTACTTCTCAGAAGCATCTCTTTTGCTTCACTATGCCCTTGACCTCCTCATCGTGATCTTCCAAGTTCGATTTGCCATCTCTGCTTAATCCACCAACAAGTTTTCTTCAGCATGAAGGTGAGCCCCACTCTCCATGGCAACTTTGCACGTTTTCTTCATTTGCTACTTCTTAGAAGCGTCCCTTTTGCTTCACTATGCCCTTGACCTCCTCATCGTGATCTTCCAAGGGCCATTCACCAACTTTGCTAAATCCACCAACAAGTCTTCCTCAGCATGTAAGTGAGCCCCACTTTCCATGGCAACCTTGTACATTTTTTTCTTCTTTTTGCTACTTCTCAGAAGCTTCCCTTTTGCTTCACTATGCCCTTGACCTCCAGATCTTACAAGTTTCGATTTGCCAACTCTGGTAAATCCACCAACAAGACTTCTTCGGCATGAAGGTGAGCCCCAATTACATGGAAACCTTGCAAGTTTTCTTCTTTTTGCTACTTCTCAGAAGCTTCCCTTTTGCTTCACTATGCCCTTGACCTCCTCATCGTTATCTTCCAAGGTTGATTCATAAACTCCTGCTAACTTCACCAACCAGCCTTCTTCGGCCTGAAGGAACCCCCCCCCCCCCCCCTACTTTCCATGGCAACTTTGCAAATTTTTTCTTCATTTGCTACTTCTCAGAAGCATCCCTTTTGCTTCACTATGCCCTTGACCTCCTCATCGTGATCTTCCAAGGGCGATTCGCCTACTTTGCTAAATCCACCAACAAGCCTTCTTCAGCATGTAGGTGAGCCCCACTTTCCATGTTACTTGGGTGCAAGAGGTGGTGTCTCAAGGTTACCAGCTCGTTCCTTGCCCCCTCTTTTTACTTTCTAATCTTCTTTTTTTTTTTCTCCAGGTATTTCTATGGGATGGAACCTCGCTTTCCTGCGGCTGGGTCAGGTTTTCGTACTAAGTGCCTGATCTTTTCTGTTGCCATTCTCTTCCAGAGACCATTGGCTTTCCACTCTCCGATTAGGACTTTTGTTCAAGGGATTCCCATGTGGCCTTTGCTCCAATGGAATTTGAATGTAGGCCTATCATTGCCTTAGACGCCCCCTATTTGAACCTATCAAAGACATTCCTCTCAATGCTCTGACCCACAAGGGTAGTTTTCTTTTGTTGCCTTGGCTTGGCCAATGTCTGAACTGGTAGCTTTATCATGCAAGGGCCGCTTTTTGGTCCTGCAAAGAGAGAAGGTGGTGTTGTGACCTGGGGCTTTTTCCCTAGGGTTGTCTCTATCCCAACCAGGACATGGTCCTAACTTTGTGCCCAGCTCCAGTTCACCAGAAGGAGATTTCTCTCTACTGTCTGGATATGGTTTGGACTATTCAAGTGTATCTCTGTATCACCTCTCCTTCTGCAGGACAGGTTCTTTTTATCATTCTGGATGAGCTCAAGAAATACTCCTGGCATTATGTTAAGGCATGGGTGCTATGACATGCATTAACCTGAATTGCGTTATGGCAGATAGTTGATTATGAATGATCTGGCAATGCACCATAAAAAACATGCATGACCGAGTTTAACAATGCAGAAAACGGTATATATGTGTTGTGGTGCTTTTGGCTCTAATGTGCTGGGATGGCTTTCACACTGAATGGCACCACAATGTTGTAGAGTTGAGTGTGAATGGGCTCTAAATACACTCATCACCCACATTATTAGGTACACCTGTCTAATTCCTTGGTAACACAAATTGCTAATCAGCCAATCGCATGGCAGCAACTCGGTGCATTTAGACATCTAGACGTGCTGAAGACCACTTGCTGTTCAAACCAAGCATTAGAATGGGGAAGAAAAGGGATTTAAAGCGGTAGTAAAGCCGCTGAACTTTTTTTTTTTTTTTTAACACCTGTAAAGGAAAAGGCATAATGAGCTAGTATGCACCGCATACTAGCTCATTATGAAATACTTACCTTAGAACGAAGCGTCGGTAACTCACCTGGTCCACGCCGAGGTCGCTGACATGTTGCCTCGGCGTGTCTTCCGGGTATCGCGGCTCCAGCGCTGTGAGTGGCTGGAGCCGCGATATCGTCACTCCCGCGCATGCGCACGGGAGACTTCTTCCCGACAGGGTTCGGATTCTGCCAGCCCTTCAGCCGAGAATCCCCCGTGCGCATTCGCCGCTGCAGTCAGCGGCGCATTGCACGGGGAATATCTCCTAAACCGTACAGGTTTAGGAGATATTTTTTTTTACCTACAGGTAAGCCTCATTATAGGCTTACCTGTAGGTGAAAGTCCAAAATGTGACTTTACTTCCACTTTAAGTGACTTTGAACGTGGCATGGTTGTTGCTGCCAGATGGGCTGGTCTGAGTATGTCAAAAACTGCTGATCTACTGGGATTTTCACACACAACCATCTCCTAGGGTTTACAGAGAATGGTCCGAAAAAGAGAAAAATATCAGGTGAGCGGCAGTTGTGTGGAGGAAAATGCCTTGATGTCAGCGGAGAGAAAGGCAACAGTAACTCAAATAAGCACTCGTTACAACCAAGGTATGCAGAATACCATCTCTGAATGCACAACACATCGAACCTTGAATCAGATGGGCTACAGCAGTAGAAGACCACACTGGGTGCCACTCCTGTCAGCTAAGAACAGGAAATCGAGGCTACAATTCACACAGATCACCAAAATTGGACAATAGAAGATTGGAAAATTGTTGCCTGGTCTGATGAGTCTGGATTTCAGCTGCGACATTCAGATGGTGGTCAGAATTTGGCGTAAACAACATGAAAGCCATGGATCCATCCTGCCTTGTATCAATGGATCAGGATGTGGTGGTGGAGTAATGGTGTTTAAGATATTTTCCTGGCACACTTTGGACCTCTTAGTACCAATTGAGTATCATTTAAACTCCACGTCCTACCTGAGTATTGTTGCTGACCATGTCCATCCCTTTATGACTACAGTGTCCCCATCTTCTGATGGCTCCTTCCAGCAGGATAATGCACCATGTCACAAAGCTCCAATCATCTCACCACTGGACAATGAGGTCACTGTACTCCAATGGCCTCTACAGTCACCAGATCTCGTCCAATAGAGACACTCACCAGATCTCGTCCAATAGAGACACTCACCAGATCTCGTCCAATAGAGACACTCACCAGATCTCGTCCAATAGAGACACTCACCAGATCTCGTCCAATAGAGACACTCACCAGATCTCGTCCAATAGAGACACTCACCAGATCTCATCCAATAGAGCACCTTTGGGATGTGGTGCAACGAGGGATTCGCATCATGGATGTGCAGCCGACAAATCTGCAGCAACTGGGTGATGTTATCATGTCACTATGGACCGAAATCTCTGAGGAATGTTTCCAACACCTTGTTGAATCTATTCCACGAAGAATGAAGGCAAAAGGGGGTCCAACTCGGTACAGGGGGTCCCCGGGTTACGAACACGTTATGAACATTTCCGATTTGCAAACAGGAGGAAAGTCCCTAAGTCGGCCGCGCATGTGCAGAACAACAATTACGGACATTTCCAAAGTTACGTTGAATGGCGTTCCGCGCATGTGCAGTAAATTACGGACATTTCCGATGTTCCGTTGAATGCCACTATGCGCATGCGCGGAAAATTACGGACATTTCCGGCATTTTCCATGGCTCCGCCTGGCCGCGCAGAATGGCCAATGTCCCCGCAGAACGGCAAAGGGTCCCCGCAGCGCCCCGGTTCGTAAGTAGGAGTTGTTCGTAGGTCGGGCGTTCGTAAGTCGGGGACCCCCTGTCTTAGCAAGGTGTACCTAATGAAGTGGCCGGTGAGTGTAGTTCAGTCGTGGCCACAAATTTTCACCACCGCACACGCCTTCAGTTCCCAAGGGGTTAACCCAACTGAAATAACAGCAATCTAAAACACATCTATGCGCAGGCCATCCTGGGTCGGTGCCCCATGAAGAACAAAAAAAAAATCTCTTATCAGTTTAATTGATTTACTTTTAATTCATTACAAACTGGATGAACTTGGATGAAGGACAGAACGGGATTATCCTCCATCGTTGCTATGCCACGCAAGCCTAATCTGCATTAACTGCTCTCAGTGACTCATCGGCTCCAAAAGAAAGTGCCGATTAGTTGGGGGGGAATTATTTATTTATCACAGCTAATGTTATGTTTACCAGCACTTTTCTTCCAAACATGGAATTAAACGCAGCCTGAACGGCGTTTTAAGTGCTGTAATCTTTAATGATTAAGGCCTGTGTTCATTGCTGTACGACTACAGAGGTGACCCAGGAAAACTGGTTTGGATACTGTTGTAGGGTTTTTGGATCCTGCAGGGTGATGAGAGGTTTTAGGCAAAATTTATACTGAAATGGTAATTTTAAGGTTTGTTCAAGGGACCCCTGGCCCCCAGACCATGTCAACAAAAATCTTCCCATAAGGTTGTGGGAATTTAACGTTTTTATATGCACATCATTCACCTTGTGAAGACATTTAGGAGCCTTGAGACTTTGTGAAGGGTGCTACCATCTTGGATGTGATGTCGGCAGCCCCATCAGACTCTGGCGTCACTCAAGGTACCCTCCATAGCAGTGCACTTCCTGTGCCTAGGCATTGTAGCTGTATATCTGCAGTGTGAGATCATTTAACCACTTGCCGACCGGCTCCTGTACATATACGTCGGCAGTTTAAAGATGATGGATATCTCGGTAACGGCATCTTGGTGGAGGGAAAGCTGTACCTGAGGATTTGTAGTGCATGGATCTCCCTGCTTCTGTTTCATTCATTGTGTGGATCTGTGCTCCCCCCCCCCCCCCCATCTCTTACATTACCCCCTACTGGTCATCAGGGGGACAGCTCAGTCATTACGAAGCAAAGCCCTCCATCTACCAAGATGACCATCTCCACACAGGGAAGCAGGGCTGAACAAGGCATGGTAAATCAGCAGCCATTCTCAACCAAGTTTCCATGGAATCCTTAGGGAATCCGAAGGTCTCCCTGCAGCTAATCTTTTCCCTATTACTGACTTTACCATGCCGTTGTCTGCACTGCATTCCTGTATGGAAGCTGCCATTTTGGTAGAGCCAAGGCTTTGCTTCCTTATGTCAGAGCTGCCCCCCCGATGACTGGGGGGAGGTAATAATGGAGAGGTGGGAGAAGCGCAGATCTACACAATGAATTAAAGCAAAACTCCTGCAGGAGCCACTTGTGACTGTTGGTTATCTCCCACCCTGCCGGCCAGGCACATGGATTTTCCATTCACACTGGGGTCAAAAAGCAGTCCTTGCAGCTTTTGCTTTTTGTGTTTTTTTTTTTTTTTTTTTTTCCTTAAGGAATTTGATCTTGGATGGGGAAGGGTTATTATGGGATGCCCACTTGATCAATAGAAAATCTTCAGGAACATAGAATTTATATACATCCAGTATATACACGTTCCTTTTCTACTTCCAGCACAGACTTGCTTGTAGGACTACAACTCTCAGGACCAGTTAGCACTGAGGAGAGTATCTGACACTGACTTAGGTCCCTTTCACACTTATACGACTTGTCCCACGATTTGGGACTGCAAAGTAGCATGACAAGTCGTTCCCCATGATTTCCAATGACAGCCATTTATATTAGTACGACTTCAAAGTAGTCCCTTCACTACTTTGGTCTGATTTTTGATGCCACTTACACAGGCATTCCTTGAAATCGTGGCAAAATCGTGCGACTTTGAAGTCGCACAAGTGTGAAAGGGGCCTTAGTCAGATCCAAAACTAAAGCTCCTTTGCTGGCAGGGACCACGGGCCCCTTTTTGCTAAGGAAATATAGAAGTCTTGAGTGCTAGCTGTCGAATCTGTGGGTACTGCTCCCAGTACCACCTCTTCAGACACTGTCAGCCCACCTGGCTGCAGCTGTCCCTTTCACTAGCCCTCCTGGCTACTTCTCCACAGTTCTCCCAGACTGGCCGTGCATCCATCCCAGACAGCTTGCACCCCCCTTAGTCCCTTTAGATATGCCTCTCAGTCCTCTGACTGCAACACTTACCAGCCCTCTTGACTGTCTTCCTCCCTGGAGACTTGCAAGGCAGTGTTCTTTCTGTCCTCTCCTTGCTCCCATGCCTCCTGGTCAGGATCCCTCTGTGTGTGTCATAAAGAGGGGTCCCTTCCGCACCCAAGCCCAGGCCTGAGTTCGACCCCCCCCCCCCCAGACTAGGAAGCTACTCTCAAAGGCCCCCCGACAGCCTAACATTCCATCTCCATCTTTCAACTGAACTCCACACTGCCCCTGCTGGGCTGACCCTGAGTGGTTTAGGGGGCCTGCCCCCTACTAACCCTTCTGTTGGGGATTGGTCGGTGCCCTCAGAATACTCCAGGAAGTTCCACCTTACTTCCCCTCTCATTCTTGTAGAAGATTCCAGTACATTCTAGAAGTAGGGGGATGTCTCAGTGTTGCTGCCTGTGAGTCATCTAGCTCTCCCTGGATCTATGCCCAACCCAGGAAAAACACACAGGGTTGGCTGCCAGTCAAGCTTAAAATTTTACCTACACTAACATTAAAACATCCTATTTTAGTACTCTAGCAACGCGGGCGGGGGGGGGGGGGGGGGTGGCTATACTATACTCCCTGGCTCTCCAGCGCTGTGACCTCCCCAGAGCTCCCTGCTGTCCACTGAAATCTTGAGCCTGATGGATTATGGGTATCGATTCCCCCCCCCCACCCTTTCCATTGGTTGGGCCAAGATGACATATCTTCCACATATATGCGGCAGTTCAGTTATTTCGGCATTGCCAAAATTCATACATTAAGCTGCACGTGCGCAGATCAGTGTGCAGTGCGGACATGCAGGTAAGTAACGTTAATGCAGAAGAGACATAGCATATCCCTTCTACATTGAAAATACTGCCTGTTAACTTTTATTTTTTTATTTTATTTTTTTTAACTAAAACCACAACAGTAAAATCAATCTGTATATACAGTAAAGCATGCTTGTTATACTCACTGTGGAACCTAAGGGGAAATCCTCTGCATTGTGTAAAAAGGCTGTATGATCCTATAGGGCCAATCAGCACTGTCCAGACATAGGATGAGGGGGGGTCATACAGCCTCATAGGACAGTCAGAAGAATGAATGAAAACTCCTCTTACAAGCTTTAACCAGACGGTAATAGAAGTCACAAGACTGCTATACACTGCTGATGAGAAAGGGTATTTAGCAGTTTTATTTACATTTATATTAACAAAAATAATTGCATTTCCATGTTTTGTGTACTGTGGGTGACCAGGTATAGTGAATGCAGGGTCCTGGGTGTACTGTGGGTGACCAGATGTAGTGAATGCAGGGTCCTGGGTGTACTGTGGGTGACCAGATATAGTGAATGCAGGGTCCTGGGTGTACTGTGGGTGGCCAGATATAGTGAATGCAGGGTCCTGGGTGTACTGTGGGTGGCCAGATATAGTGAATGCAGGGTCCTGGGTTTAGTAACACTTTACTTTAATGTTCCACTTTAAACAGAAGCAGGGAGATCCTTGCACTGCAGGTCTTGAGGTACAGCTTTCTCTCCAGCAAGGAAAACAGTGATCAGCTCAGTAGTGACATCCCCAAATCTCACTACAAATCTGGTGCCACAAACAGTCAGAGGCAGAAGTGCCTTAGATCGGGGAGTCTCCAAACTATGGCCTGTGGGACACTTGCGGACCACTACCAGACTTAATTGGGCCACAGCTATAGTCAGTGTGCACAGATTGAGAGTTAAGGTCAGCAGAGGTTGCCTGTGGTCTCCGCTTCTGATGTTAGGGGAGGACTTATGGGGGTTCTGATGTACAGGGGGGACTTATGAGGACTCATGATAGGGAAAGACTTACTTGGACTCTGATGTAAAGGGTCTCTGATGGGGACACTAATGTAAGGGAGGACTCTGATAGGTACCATGATCTAAGAGGCACTCTGATGGGGGACCCCTATGTAAGGGGGGCTCTGATCTGGATTTTTTTTTTTTTGCCTGCGAATGTTTGTAAGCTATACAATGTGGCCCTTTTTGTGTTCAGGTCTGCTTTATAAAGTGAACTAAAATGCATAGTTTTCTGGAGTACTTCCTAAATGATTTATTGTCTGAATCCGTTTATAGTCACATTTGTCATACTTCCGGCTTGTTTCTTCCAGTATCTGAATTTTAGATTGCTTGCAGAAAATACGTTTTGCAGTAAATCGCTCTTTACAAAGCGGCGTTAATTTGACATGAAAATAATACATTATGAGGACGGGTTATTCTTCCAACGGTGTGATATTGACAGCCTCCTGCTTGTGTCCTATTGTGCTTTTCTGTTCTCCATTAAACGTGTTAATGTATCAAGTCATTCAGACAAGTAATGGTCTATTGGAACAAGGGCCATTGTAAGTGATATAGATTTATTTTTTTCTTCCTCCACTCATTCATTTTACTTACTATAAAACTAGAGCCCCGGTGACTTGGACATTCATTACCCAATGTATTGTTAATACTCTACAGTGGTATGCTGGTTTTCAGCTCCTGAAATTGGTGTGGATGTTTCTGGGCTGAGGTTTCTTGTTGGAGAATTTGCCACATGTACTTTTAGCCACCCTTGACATGGCAGAGAACGCAGCAAAGATAGGGAATGGTTAAAGCGGAACTCCAGTGATGCCAATTCCCAGTGCACTAGTGTAAATATGCAATGGAATGGGCCAAGGTAAGTATGTATTGGAATAGACCACTTTTGGCATGCAATGGAAAAGGCCACTGGTCCATTCCAATGCATACACACCATGGTCCGTTCCACTGCGTGCACGCTTTGGCCCATTCCACTGCGCGCACACCGTGGTCCGTTCCACTGCGCGCACACCGTGGTCCGTTCCACTGCGCGCACACCGTGGTCCGTTCCACTGCGCGCACACCGTGGTCCGTTCCACTGCGCGCACACCGTGGTCCGTTCCACGGCGCGCACACCGTGGCCCGTTCCAGGGCGCGCACACCGTGGCTCGTTCCAGGGCGCGCACACCGTTGCCCGTTCCAGGGCGCGCACACCGTGGTCCTTTCCATTACATACATACATTAGTTTGTGGCTTATAACAGTCACCACTTTTTATCAACTCCTTTATCATGAAATGATGTGAGCTTTTGCCATTCACTAAGGATGTGTATGCACTGTATCCATTCCGGGGAAAACAGCAGCTGATCGCTATTATGAAATCACTCCAATAAAGATTCAATGACTGACTAAGTGCACAACATAGACAAACAAGCACCTATCACTTCAGAATAACAAAAGGTATCAAATCTGACCGCAGCAAAGTTTGTTAAAACAATACTACAATGTACATTGATAAGACTTTTTTTCTCTGGACTTAAAGAGGAAGTAAGGCCTCCTCCAAAAAAAAAAAAAAACGGAACCTGCAAGGCAAAGGCATAATGAGCTAGTATGCATAGCATACTAGCTCATTATGAATGACTTACCTGAGAACGAAGCCCCCGAAGCGACAATCATCCACGATCTTCTGCGCCGCCATCAAGCCCGGAGTGACTTCCGGGTCTCGCTGCTCCAGCGCTGTCATTCGCTGGAGCAGCGATGACATCACTCCCGCGCATGCGCACGAAAGCTGCATATCGCCGTGATCTCGGCATGCGCACCGCTGCCTGTTTTTTTTTTTTTTTTTTTTTTTTTTTCTAAATATCTCCTAAACCATGTAGGTTTACGAGATATTTATTGGACCTACAGGTAAGCCTTAATCTAGGCTTACCTGTAGGTCAAAGTGGTTTGTAAGGGTTTACAACCACTTTAAGTGTGCTGTGCTTTCCCTTTTGTATGAATTTCGGGATGAGTTTTCTGCAAATGATGCTTCAAGTTTTGTTTTTACCAGCGAGTGTCGCTCCACATGGTTTGCAAAGAGTCTTCTTGTCCTTAACATAAAATGTAAAATACATCCATAGATCTTCTCTACTCTTTCTACCAGTCGGACACCAATATGTCTGTGGGGTTGGGATAATGGGAGTGACCTCAGTCTGAGTCCAACAGCGCTGAAGTGGTGACAGGAACCGAGGTGGGGGGAAATAGGATAGGTAGTTGAAAGTTTTTTTTTTTTTTTTTTTTTTTTTTACCTAAATGCTGAATTGCAATGCATTAAGGTAAGTAAGGTTTAGATTTTAGAACCCTGCTGGTTACCCAGCCTGTAGCCCAAGTGCCGCATGTTGCCCTTTGGTATATGATGTGCGGCCTTCGGACTTCAGCAGTCTGTATTGGTTGATTAGGGTAATACCATTGATCTCTACTAGCCTCTCCCGGTTTTGTATTGTCTTCTGCAGCATATCCCCAGCCCAACAGTGTATCCTGTCCACACTCTCTGACCCTCATCTCCTCTATTAGGTCTGCAGCTTCTGAAAGTCCTCTCAAGCATTACATAATAAATAAAAAAAAAAAAAAAAATATATATATATATACTCACACATATATTTGTTATATACAATAATTGGATTTTAACTCGCTTGAGTGATGGATTTTGATGATGATTGAAGTGAATGGAAGGTCTGTTTTAAGATCAGTTCCAGATCTTTAAACAGCTCTACCTTTATCATTTTATGGGGGAAGAACTAATATTTAAGGGTCTCCAGAGTCCTCCTCTTTGAATAACTTTTCCATCAGTGTCATTCGTTTTAGCTAAATAGTTGATGCTCTATAACGATGGATGAGGTTCCATTAGAAATGTGGAATTTTATATTCTTGATACCCTAATACAGTCTTCTTTTTTTTTTTTATAATGGAGGAGCCCTTGAAATAATTTTCACATCCCTGGGACTCCTGCCAATTTTTTCTAGATCTACAGCATGTTGGCTTGAACATTAAATTCAGATATAAGAAAAAATAAAAGGATAGGTAATGTCTGAATCAGTGGCAAGAATGCTCCTTACATTGGTGATTAGTATGAAGAATGACCCTTCCATTGGTGATCAGTATGAAGAACGCTCCTTACGTTGGTGGTCAGTGGGAAGAATGTTCTTTACATTTAGGGGTGCTACGGATCAAAAAACTCACGGTTCGGACCGTTCCTCGGATCGGATCATTTTTCGGATCAGCAAATAAAAAAAAAAATAAAAAAAAGTTTATATAGTAATATCCACGTCATCTCCCCGCTGTAATATCCACGTCATCTCCCCGCTGTAATATCCACGTCATCTCCCCGCTGTAATATCCACGTCATCTCCCCGCTGTAATATCCACGTCATCTCCCCGCTGTAATATCCACGTCATCTCCCCGCTGTAATATCCACGTCATCTCCCCGCTGTAATATCCACGTCATCTCCCTGCTGTAATATCCACGCCATCTCCCCACTGTAATATCCACGCCATCTCCCCCACTCACTGTAATATCCACAATCTCTCCACAATAGACTTCTTCTCCTGCTGCCACCGGGTATACCAAGATGGCCGCCGCTCTGGAGCTAGGCTGAAGCCGCGGCCTTTCCTAAGGCCGAGGCAGCGGAGCGATCCGCGGATCATGTGGTGGACAGGTGGAACCGTTCGGATCATGGATCGGTGACGATCCGTTGCACCACTTCTTACATTGGTGGTCAGTATGAAGAATGTCTATTACATTGGTGGCCAGTGGGAAGAATGCTCCTTAAATTGGTGATCAGTGAGAAGAATGTCCCTTTACATTGGTGATCAGTGGGAAGAATGTCCCTTACATTGGTGATCAGTGGGAAGAATGTCCCTTACATTGGTGATCAGTGGGAAGAATGTCCCTTACATTGGTGATCAGTGGGATGAATGTCCCTTACATTGGTGATCAGTGGGAAGAATGCTCCTTAAATTGGTGATCAGTGAGAAGAATGTCCCTTTACATTGGTGATCAGTGGGAAGAATGTCCCTTACATTGGTGATCAGTGGGAAGAATGTTCCTTACATTGGTGATCAGTGGGAAGAATGTTCCTTACATTGGTGATCAGTGGGAAGAATGTCCCTTACATTGGTGATCAGTGGGAAGAATGTCCCTTACATTGGTGATCAGTGGGAAGAATGTCCCTTACATTGGTGATCAGTGGGAAGAATGTTCCTTACATTGGTGATCAGTGGGAAGAATGCTCCTTACATTGGTGATCAGTGGGATGAATGTCCCTTACATTGGTGATCAGTGGGAAGAATGCTCCTTACATTGGTGATCAGTGGGAAGAATGTCCCTTACATTGGTGATCAGTGGGAAGAATGTCCCTTACATTGGTGATCAGTGGGAAGAATGCTCCTTACATTGGTGATCAGTGGGAAGAATGTCCCTTACATTGGTGATCAGTGGGAAGAATGTCCCTTACATTGGTGATCAGTGGGATGAATGTCCCTTACATTGGTGATCAGTGGGAAGAATGTCCCTTACATTGGTGATCAGTGGGAAGAATGCTCCTTACATTGGTGATCAGTGGGAAGAATGTTCCTTACATTGGTGATCAGTGGGAAGAATGCTCCTTACATTGGTGATCAGTGGGATGAATGTCCCTTACATTGGTGATCAGTGGGAAGAATGTCCCTTACATTGGTGATCAGTGGGAAGAATGTCCCTTACATTGGTGATCAGTGGGAAGAATGTTCCTTACATTGGTGATCAGTGGGAAGAATGCTCCTTACATTGTTGATCAGTGGGAAGAATGTCCCTTACATTGGTGATCAGTGGGAAGAATGTCCCTTACATTGGTGATCAGTGGGATGAATGTCCCTTACATTGGTGATCAGTGGGATGAATGTCCCTTACATTGGTGATCAGTGGGAAGAATGTCCCTTACATTGGTGATCAGTGGGAAGAATGCTCCTTACATTGGTGATCAGTGGGAAGAATGTTCCTTACATTGGTGATCAGTGGGAAGAATGTTCCTTACATTGGTGATCAGTGGGAAGAATGTTCCTTACATTGGTGATCAGTGGGAAGAATGTTCCTTACATTGGTGATCAGTAGGAAGAATGCTCCTTACATTGGTGATCAGTGAGAAGAATGCTCTTTAGGTTGGTGGTGAGTCGAAAGACTGTCCCTTTTTAATTTGTTTGACTTCTTTAGCCACGGCAAGATTAGGACCTATGCTGTCCGAGTGGACGCAGTGGTCTCCTCTGCAGAGCTCTGAAAAAGCTTTAGCTGTACAATCGGCAAAGTCGATTCTCACTACTGATTGGAAATCTCTGGCTCGGCAATGGATGGGGTGGAGTGGGAGAACCTAATAAACACTTTGTGCTTATTGAGTTGCCTGTGCATTTGTAGTGAATGAGGGTGATAGTTCCCAGACTAGCTTCTCGCATTCATTGAATATTGGTACCATTGCATATCATCACTTGTGTTGTCGCATTGAAAAAAAAAGCGCGGTTGGATGTGGCGGCGCTGGCAGCAGGAGATCTGATAGAGTAGAGAGAGGGAGCAACTTGTGTGGGAGTGAAAAGACTCTCAGAACGTTCTCTTTTAATCTCACAAATAACCAGATGTAATTAGTTTATATGAAGAGCGGCGGACTGCGCTCGCCAGACCACTTATTGATGAGAAAATCTAAAGGCAAATGCTGCACGCAAAAAGCTTTTATTTGTCGCACGAGAGCGACGACTGACTAATGAAATCTATGTATTTCAAAGCTAGAGGGTAAAAGGTACATTAGCTTTAAAGCAGAGATGTAAATCTGATCTCCGGCCTTCCCTAGAGGTGTACAATGGCATCACTGGATCCTTTAATCCTTGCAGATGTTCTAGTTTAAGCTTGTACCACGAACTTTGCCCCAGGTTTCTCGTTTCAGGGTTGCGCCTTTCTCTTGCAGCGTCCTATGGCGTCACCCTTCCTTGTAGGGATTAGAGTTGCGTCTTCCTGCACTGTGTGCATCAAAAGAAACACACTTCCCTGTAGCCTAGGATGGCAAGGCTCTTCCCTTCTCTAAGCTTCTCAAAGCTTACAGATTGACCTCAGACAGCACTGTCCACTGTTAAAGTATAACTAAATGTAAAACATTTTTTAGTGTTGATAGAGTGGAGCGGGTTAGAACACCTGTTTATGGATATTCACCCTCTCGGTTTGCATCAGCCACTGTTCTCACCGAGAGTGAAAAAAAATCCCAAATTTGGTTTGTCACCAGAACAGGGATAGAGGGCAAATCTTATGTGGCGTACACACGGTCGGAATTTCCGATGGAAACAGTCCGATGGGAGCTTTTCATCGGATTTTTCTGTCTGAAATTCCGACGGACTTTGGATTGAGAACCTGTTCTCAATTTTTCGAATTTTTCGGATTTTCCGATTTGTGTGTAGGCAATTCCGACACGCAAAATTCCGACGCATGCTCGGAAACAATTCGACGCATGCTCGGAAGCATTAAACTTCCCTTTTTTATAGTGCTGTCGAACGTGTTTTTATGCCGCTGTGTTACAGACCGTCGGAATTTGGTGTGACCGTGTGTAGGCAAGACAGTTTGAGCAAAATTCCGTCGGAAATTCCGACGGGAAAACCATCAGAGCTTTTTCCGACGAGAATTCTGACCGTGTGTATGCGGCATTACAGTTAAGGACACTAGTTGGTGACAACTGGGGGTTCGCTCACTTTGGAGGGAGTTCCTCTCACTTGTGAGTAAAGGACAGGAAGTGAAGGGAAATCTCCGCAACGGGGCACATAAAAGCTGACAGGGGCTATTGCCGTCCCTTATGCCGCGTACACACGAGCGGAATTTCCGTCGGAAAAAACTTGGATGGTTTTTTCCAACGGATTTCTGCTCAAGCTTGGCTTGCATACACACGGTCACACAAGTTCTCTGAACTTTGGACCGCCAAGAACGTGGTGACGTACAACACTACGACGAGCCGAGAAAATGAAGATCAAAGCTTCCGAGCATTCGTCAAATTGTTTCCGAGCATTCGTAGGAATTTTGCACGTCGGAATTTCCGATCTGAACTTTTTCTGACCGAAAAATGGAGAACCTGCTCTCAATCTTTTGCTGGCGGGAATTATGCCAGCACAAGTCCGATGAGCATACACACGGTCGTAATTTCCGACCGAAAGCTCTCAACAGATTTTTGCTGGCAGAATTTCCGATCATGTGTACGGGGCATAACTCTGTACACACTCTGGAAAAAATGCATCTCGTACAGTACAGAAAGAGGTATAGTATTCATAGGTTCTAAGTATTTATAGGCTCATGCATTTAGGTAACTGTTGAATTGTTGAATCAGTGCGTAGTGTCTTTATCAGATTTGTCTGGGCAAAAAAGCAACCACGCATGTCCCACCAAGATATTTGGCCATGGCCAAAACCCATGGAGGCATGGCCTTTCCGGACCCAATTCGATATTACCATGCAGTACACCTCGCTAGGGCACTAGCATGGTGTAGAGACGGGAGACATAAAGCCTGGGTAACGATTGAACAATCTTGTACTGAGATCCCACTTCAATGTGTGCCATGGTTATGGCCAAGATCACTTGGAACCTTACGGCACCACCCCCTTATAGGGGCAACTCTTAGAGTAGTGCAACAAAGTCCTCTTTTTTTTCCAAGACAGAAGGGGAGATTACTCGGCTTTATCCAGTATTGGAACCCAGCATCTCCCCCAAACAAATTTTTGGGCAAGGTAAATTTAGTCAATTACCTTGAAGACTCTAGGTTGCAGACTAGGGCTGAAATACAGTTGATGTTAAATCCACCATTGGACCTGTGGCGGATGCAGCAACTTACCCATTTTCTTAGCTCTCTCCTTCGCGGGGGGTGGTCAAACCATTTCTAATACATCGTTGGAAAATGTATGCCTGGTAGAGGCACCCTCTGCCCATGGGGTATCTGAGGCATATAAAGTGACAACACATCCTCCTGAGGGTTTTTTTTTTTTTTTTTCCCGGGATTCCTTCAGAAATGGGAAAGAGATTTGGACATCATATTCTCAGACGAGCAGCAGGGTCATATTCTATACTTTGCCCACTATTCCTCAGTGGCTAGTAAATTATCAAGAGCTGAGTTAGAAGATCCTCACACATTGGTACAAAGTTCCATCCCCGCTGCAGAAAATCTATCCTGAAATGATGAATACCTGTTGGCATTGTGGAGAGGCAGAGGGTCCCATGCTGCCGGAAATTGGGGGAGTTTTGGTCTAAAGCATGGGTCTCCAAACTTTCTAAGCAAAGGGCCAGTTTACCGTCCTTCAGGTATTAGGGGGGCTGAACTGTGGCCAGTGGGAGTAGAAAATGCCCTTGCATCAGTGCCTCACCATTGGTTTTAATGGGAGGAAAAGCGCCCCATTGGTGATATCAATGAGAAGAATCGCGCACCATTGATGGTGTCAGTAGGGGAATGGTGCTCCATCATTGTGTCAGTTGGTGAAATAGTGTCCCAAGGGCCAGATAAAAGCAAGCAAAGGGCCACATCCGGCCCTTGGGACGCAGTTTGGAGACCACTGGTCTAAAGTGTGAGACATCATAAGGCAGCTCACTGATCTGGGATCTGTCCCGGCCAAATATCTTTCTTCATCTTTCAAATTTTTCAAAGCGTAAATATAAAAATTTAATTATAGTCCATCTTCTGAACGCGGCTAAGGCATGCTTTCCGGCCTTATGGAGGCAGGAATCTCCTCCTTCGATTTCGCTAAAATACGGTAGCTGACATACATGCCATGGAGAGAGGTTTTGCACCTTTGCAAGGTAAAGAGGAGAAATTTAACAAAAAAAGCATGTGTTATGTTGTTGTGTTTGTTGTTTTTAACATTATTACACAGTCAAGATGGCAGAGGTCCAAGAGTCTGCTACCACTAGAACCATAATATAAGGAATATGACTTTCTGGATTTTGTGTGCCTACCAAAAAACAAAACTGAATTGTGTTAAAGCTATATTTTGTGGTACGCACGCAATTGTATCATGTTTGTTTCTATGAAAAATTGTTTAACATAAAATATAGAATTTAAAAAAAAAAAAAAATGTGTTGACCGGCAAAGCTTTTTAGGACACGTCCCTCCATGGCATTTCCCCTATAACCCTGCCCTACTTCACGTCTCCTCTTTTGCTAGTGTCCCATGGTGATGCACCTTTTTCTCCTTTGTGAAGAAGTCACCCTTGGCTAAACTAGTTTATTATTTTATCTTTGTATTCTTCAAACCATAGAAAATCCTCCATTTTCAGTATTCTACCTCAAGGAAGACCTAGTCCTCCCATCAGTCTACCTCAAAACCACATCTTCTAGTAGGTAAAGATGACTCCCTACGCATCCTACCCTCAGGACCTCGTTTGAGGCTTCCCGTATACATATTCACCATCACTAGATAGATACGTTGGCTCATCTCATGAGTCTACACTATAAATTTTGAGATTCCTCTTACTAGAGCTGCACAATTCTGGGAAAAATGAGAATCACGATTTTTTTTTTGCTTAGAGAGTAAAGATCACGATTCTCAAATCTCTATGTATGTGTATGTGTGTGTGTGTATATATATATATATGTGTATATATATATATATATATATATATATATATATATATATATATATATATATATATATAAGCACTGTATATAATATAGAGGGAGCACTGTATAAAATATAGAGGGAGAGGGAGCACTGTATATAATTCTGAAAAAAAAGTAAAGCTGCTCACGTTTCCTCAGTGCTGCAGCATGCAGCTGCAGTCACGCTTGTCCCTGGTGCCGAAAAACGTCCCCTCGGCGTATAATGTCCCCCTTGTACTGCGCAGGCGCAGCGCTTCTGCAGTACGAAGAAGGGAGCCTCCAAAAATAGCTGAAGAGCTGTGAGTGAGTTGAAGACGGCGCCTGTGCAATGAGCAGGACATTGGGCTCGTCCTACTCTACAGCTTTGGCTATTTTCGGATGCTCCCTTCTTCCTCGTACTGCGCCTGCGCAGTAAAAGGGGGATATTATCCGCCGGAGGGGCGATTTTCGGCAAGATTACTTACCTGACCATTGTGACCAATCACATTCTTCTGAGTGACGTCAGCACGCTGGCTCAGCACGCACGGCTTCCCCTCCGCTCTGAAACAGGGAAACATGCCAGATGCAACAACGATCGGCGGTGCGGGGCGTGCTTTTCAGCTCACAACAGCTTGATGGTCAGAATCGCACAAATCCTGAGTTGCGATCGCGGCGGGTGGAGAATCGCGATAACGATTCTCTGCGATTAATCGTGCAGCACTACCCCCTACTCTATTACGTTTTCACTCCACCAAATTGGTGGGAGATTCTGGTGCACCCTGGCCTTATGCCTCTGTTGCCCAACATTAGAAGTCTACTACCTGGTCTAGTGCATAGAAAGGTTATAGGTTCTACCGGGTTGATGTCCAGTCCTCTGCGGATGCAAAGCTCTTGTTGTGGCACTCTGGAGTTTAGGCTATTGGCCTTTGTATAAGTTGGGCCTGTTGTTGCCCACTCTTCTTTTTTATTGCATGGAGTATGAATACTCTGCTTGTGTCCTGTACTGTACGATTAAGGCTCTGTTTACACTAGTGTGACTTGCAACCCATTAAGTTGCATGACAAGTCCAAACCCATGTATTTCAATAGCACCCGTTACAATCTATGCGACTAAAGTCGAATCGTCTTTTTAAAAAAAGTTCGTGCACGACTTTTACTTTGCTGCGACTTGACTGCCATAGAGTGTAATAAATTGCACTGCAAATCGCGTGACTTTCATCGAGTCACCTTCCCTTCTTATTCCTTGGTTAGTCTGCATTGCTTTTTACAAAACGGAGGACTCCTGGAGTGGAGTAGGGCTATAGAGGAGGCAGGTACTGCAGACTCCTGGGAAATTACCTGGGTATCCCAGGAGGCTGCAGGAATAGGCTGTATATATCCCCCTCATCTAGGCAGGAATTGAAGACTGGATGGTTCAAATGAAAGAGAAAAAAAAAAGGGGGTACTTTAAGCAATTGAATATTACACTTTTTATATTGTAGAGAGGGGGAAGAATGAATGGGAAATTATCTACTTTAAAATGGGGGGGGGGGGGGGGGGAAACCTTTGAATATCATGGTGTCCCTCTATTGCAGGTACTCGGAGCGGAGCAACACAAAGTGTGTGGGGATCACCATAGAGACCCGACCGGACTATTGCCTGAAGCGTCATCTGAGCGACATGTTGTCATATGGCTGCACCAGGCTGGAGATCGGTGTGCAGAGCGTGTACGAAGATGTAGCCAGAGATACCAACCGGTATGTAGTGTCTTCATTCATAGAGCAAGGTGGCACCACTACTGTATAGTCAAAGCTGATGATGATGATCATATCCTGATTTGTGTTTAGTTCAATGTTATTATGGTGGTGTTTGGAATGTCCACTATGACCTTTTGTACCTCCTCAACATGACAAATTTTGGAAAAGAGAAGCCAGAGTATAATACACTAGGGCGGTGATGGCTAACCTTGGCACCCCAGATGTTTTGAAACTATATTTCCCATGATGCCCATGCACTGTGCCGTGTAGTTGAGCATCATGGGAAATGTAGTTCCAAAACATCTGGGGTGCCAAGGTTCGCCATCACTGCACTAGGGTATAATCTGCAATTTGTTTCGCATTATCACCTTTTGGGTACATGTCCACCAAGTATGGAGCATAGTGCCAGGGCAATCGTAGCCACAGATTCTAGCTGCAGTAATATAACAGCAGAATATTACTTTGTAGGAATTCTCCAGTGATAAGATAATGAGTGAACTGCAGGCTGTGACATTGGCTTACCTTGGTCTTCATTGGCTTACCTTGGTCTTCATTGGCTTACCTTGGTCTTCATTGGCCTACCTTGGTCTTCATTGGTCTTCATTGGCCTACATTGGTCTTCATTGGCCTACATTGGTCTTCATTGGCCTACATTGGTCTTCATTGGCCTACATTGGTCTTCATTGGCCTACATTGGTCTTCATTGGCCTACATTGGTCTTCATTGGCCTACATTGGTCTTCATTTGTCTTCATTGGCCTACACTGGTCTGCTTTGGCTGCATACCAAAGACGTCACTTTTAATAAGTCTTTATTAAGCCAGCACAAGTGCATAGAGAGTCACCACCTACATTTCATGGCTGATGCGTTTCACCCATACGGGCTAAGTGGTAGAGAGTGGTTAGGGTTTGGTCATCTCTACGACTAAGCCCATAAGGGTGAAACACATCAGAGGGTTGGCCTGTAGTCGCGGGGACTATCAGTATATTGTACTGGATCAATAAAGACTTACTATGAGTGACATCATTGGGTTGCGCCGCCTGCATGATTTAGTACAGAACGCTGATAGGCTCCAGATCTGTTTACATCGGGACGGAGGAGGATTGGTTGGGTTTGGAGCAGTGCCTTACCTTTTTATATGCCTTCTAACAGAAAAGAGGGTTTGGTATAGATAAAAGAGAAAAGGATAATGACGCGGCCCCCGGCGCGCCGCGTCATTGGATGTGATTGATAGCAGCACGAGCCAATGGCTGCGCTGCTTTCAATCCATCCACTCTAGCCAATCAATGGCCAGGGTGAGCGGCGAAGAGGATGTCGGGGGCGAGCGCGGGACATTTTCGAGGGGTCAGGTAAGTAAAACGGGGGGCGGTATAGTCAGATGTTTTTTCACCTTCGTGCATAGAATGCACGAAGGTGAATTTTTTTTTTTTTTTTTTACCTTTACAACCCCTTTAAAGTTATACTCTGCTGGACTCAGTGAGAGACTGGAGGGAAGGGACGTGCCCCTTTCACACAGGAACAGATCTGTGGCTGTCAATCACAGACTATGTGCTGGAGCTCCCTCCCCTGTCCCCTTGTATCTCTTGGTGTCAGGAAAACTTGTCTGAAGGGACTTGTGCTGGAATCAGCAGACAGAAAAGACGCGTAGTGCTTTGGATAGAGACAATTAAACACTATAGAGGGATATGCTTTGTTCATATTTCATGTCTGAGGTCTACAACCACTTTAAAGCTACCCAATGGCAGGGCAGGGCAGGGCAGGTTTGATTTGTTACCCTAGCCTTTAAAAAAAAAAAAAAAAAAATCTAGTTTTAGAAGGTTCCCTATGGACAAATGATTGTTCCTTCTAAATGGTGGGTGATCATATAACATCTAAAGAGCAATGAAATGAGATACACCTAAAGAGCAACCACAAACTCTTCAAGAAGCTTCCCCCGATCTCCTTGTGCGTGCCCACGAGATCGGGCATTGCCAGTAAAAGTCTAAATCTAAGCAATACTGATTCCTTAGGTAGACTGAAGCTTCATCCAACCATTTACGCTTTGTTCTGGTTTCATCCACACTCAAACGCCACCAGAGCGATCTTTGCATCCTGCGCGTGCCTTACCTTCATCTTTTGGCGTTTTTTTTTTTGCTCAGCTCGTCGCCTGAAAAGTTGTTTTGCTGATGCTGGCTGAAGAGTTCTGGACAAAAAAAAAAAATAATGGAAAAAAAAAAAAAAAACTGCCCACGCGGCGAGCGAGGGGGCGGGTGGAGATGGGAGATAACCGTCCTGCCAAGGCGCTGCCTCGGCCTAATCAATAAATCTTTTAAGCGTGAGACTTGAAATCTTGACTTTTCACGACCTCTATTATATTACTGCCTGTCCTTGTCACTGGCACACAGCCCCGGCTGCAATGTTTTCTAATTCCAGACACTTCTCCTCTGCTGTCGGTGGGAAAACCAGTTTTGGTGCAGGAAGCTATATATATTGGAAGTAATATACACAGTTATCATTATATCTGACCTCCGGCCTTCCCTTCAGTCTTCCACAGTTGTAGCGGCTTCTCTCCAGGACAGAAATGGCTTTTTCTGATATCACTGCACACTGTGAGCTTCTCTCAATGTGCATTGGAAGCTGCAGCATCATTTAACCCTTTCCACTCCTGTCCTTGGCCTGCCCCTTTCATTCGTTTTGGATAGGGCTGCAACTAACGATTATTTTCATAATCGATTAGTTGGCCGATTATTGTTTCGATTAGTCGGCTAATAACCTTAAAAAAAAAATATGTGGTGTATAATTTAGTTAATATGTAAAGTTTTTAAAAAAAAAAAGGCAATTTTTTCTTAAATATCTCTATGCAGTGGTAAATATAAACAACCAACTATATGGTCAGGGAGCAAAATATCAAATCCACTCTGAGAATAACAGACAGAAGAGATATACTGTATACACTATTAGAGGAGATATACTGTATACACTATTCAAGGAGGTATATACTATTAGAGGAGATATATACTGTATATACTATTAGAATAGACATACTGTTTTTTGGCCAATTTGTTGTTGGGCAGAATAAAAAACAAAAATTGCTGCAAAAACGCATTACATGCTTTTCTGCAGCTTCTCCATTGAAGTATATTGAACCAAAAAAAACGTTTTGCGTTTAAAAAAAAAAAAAAGTCCCTGACGCTTTCCAAATACGCAGCAGCTGAAAAAAGCACAGATGTGAACGTGTCCCATAGGAAACCATGTAAATAAACTGTAGTACGTTTCTGCAAAAAGCACCAAAAAACACATAGATGTGAACCAGGTCTAAGACGTTTAGTAAAATAACGGGGTTAAAAAATAACTAAAATTAGCCCTTTATAGTACAAAAAAAGCAGATAATCACTACTGTAAGGGTTTAATTTTTTTTTTTTATCGTACAACTGTGAAAGTAATATTTACAGTAGTGATTATTTGCTCTTTTTGTACTATAAAGGGCTCATTTTATTTTTATTTTTTACCCCCATTATATTACTGGCCGATTAATCGATTATGAAAATAGTAATCGATTAATTTCATAATCGATTAGTTGTCGATTAATCGATTAGTTGTTTCAGCCCTAGTTTTGGATTTTAGTCCTTTCAATCAGCGTCACATGTGGGTGTTATGCCGTGTACACACGACCGGAATTCTCGTCGGAAAAAGCTCTGACTGTCCGCTCAAGCTGTCTTGCCTACACACGGTCACACCAAATTCCGATCGTCAAGAACACGGTGACGTACAACACTAGGACGAGCCGAGAAAAAATCAAGTTCAATGCTTCCGAGCATGCGTTAAATTGTTTCCGAGCATGCGTAGGAATTTTGCGTGTCGGAATTGCATACACACGATCGGAAAGTCCTGCTCTCAAATTTTTGCTGTCGGGAATTCGGCCAGCAAAATTCCGATGGAGCATACACAAGGTCACATTTTCCGATTTGAAAAGCTCTCATCAGTCTTTTGCTGGCCGAAATTCCGATCGCGTGTACGCGGCATTAGTGTGGGGGAAAATAATTATTTGATCCCCCCCCCCTGCAGACTTTGTAAGTTTGCCCACTTACAAAGCAATGAAGGGTCTATAATTTTTTATCATAGGTGTATTTTAAATAATAGAGACAGAATATCGACCAAAAAATAAAAAATAAACAAACGCATGATACAAATGTTATAAATTTGAATTGCAGTTCAGTGAGTAAAATTAAGTATTTGATCCCCAAGCAAAACATGACTTGGTGGAGAAACCCTTGTCGGCAAGCACAGAGGTAAGACGTTTCTTGTATTCGGTGACCAGGTTTGCACACATCTCAGGAGGGATTTTGGTCCACTCCTTTACTGATCTTCTCTAAATACTTTTTTATTTTATTTTTTTGGGCAACTCGAAGTTTCAGCTCCCTTCCATAAATTTTCTATAGGATTAAGGTCTGGAGAGACTCCATGACTTTAATGTGCTTCTTCTTGAGCCACTTCTTTGTTGCCTTGGTGGTATGTTTTGGGTCATTGTCATGCTGAAAGACCCATCCAGGACCCATCTTCAGTGTTCTGGCTGAGGGAAGAAGGTTCTCATCCAAGATTTTACAATAATCGCCGTCCATTGGCCCCTCAATGCGGCAAAGTCAGTATCTACCTTTAGCAGAGAAACAGCCCCAAAGCATAACGTTTCCACCTCTGTGCTTGACTGTAGGGATGGTGTTCTTATGCCACGTACACACGGTCGGAATTCTTGTCGGAAAAAGCTCTGATGGTTTTCCCGTCGGAGTTTCGCTCAAACTGTCTTGCCTACACACGGTCACACCAAATTCCGACGGTCAATAACACCACGCCTTAAAAAACGTTCTACGGCACTATAAAAGGGAAGTTTTAATGCTTCTGAGCATGCGTCGAATTGTTTCCGAGCATGCGTCGGAATTTTGCGTGTTGGAATTGCATACACACGATTGGAAAATCTGTTTTTCCGTCGGAAAAATTAAGAACAGGTTCTCAATCCAAAGTCCGTCGGAAATTCCGACAGAAAAAGACCGATGTGCATACACACGGTCGTAAAATCCGATGAAAAGCTCCCATCGGACTGTTTCCATCGGAAATTCCGACCATGTGTACGCGGCATTGGGGGTCATAGTCAACATTTTTCTTCCTCCAAACAAGGCAAGTCGAGTTAATGCCAAAGAGCTTAACTTTTGGTCTCGCCTCATCCAAGATTTTACAATACATGGCCCCATCCATTGTCCCCTCAATGCGGCAAATTCGGCCTGTACTGTTATCAAAAAAATGGCCCCAAAGCATAACGTTTCCACCTCCGTGCTTGACTGTAGGGATGGTGTTCTTGGGGTCATAGTTGGCATTTTTCTTCTGCTGTACACGTCAAGTCCAGTTAATGCCAAAGTGCTCAATTTTGGTCTCATCTGACCACAGCACTTTCTCCCAGTCTTTCTCTGAATCATTTTAGATGTTCATGGTCAAAATTCATACGGACCTGTACATGTGGCTTCTTGAGGGGGACCTTGCGGGCGCTGCAGGATTTCAATCCATAGTGGCGCATTGTTACCAATGGTTTGTTTGGTGGCTGTGGTCCCAACTGCCTTGAGATCATTCACAAGCTCCTCCCGTGTAGTTCTGGGCTGATCCCTCACTTTTCTCATGACCATCCTTATCCACAGGGCCGTTTTTTCCACTGGGCACGCTGGGCAGTTGCCCGGGGGCCCCACTTGCCTGGAGGGCCCCATCCAGGGCCGATCCTCAGGGCTGCAATCTGCTGCTTAAGTTGACTGACTGCACTGGTTGCTTACTTGCTAGAATCGCCCAAACACAGTCACTGTCGGTGCCCTTCGAAAGCTGCCACTGTGCCCATCAAACACAGCCACTGTCTGTGCCCATCAAACGCTGCCACTGTGCCCATCAAACGCTGCCACTGTGCCCATCAAACGCTGCCACTGTGCCCATCAAACGCTGCCACTGTGCCCATCAAACGCTGCCACTGTGCCCATCAAACGCTGCCACTGTGCCCATCAAACGCTGCCACTGTGCCCATCAAACGCTGCCACTGTGCCCATCAAACTCGTGTTATATTGTCCAAACGTTGTGTTAATGTTTAAACACTGATTTTGTTGGAAGTACCAATAAATATAGCCTTATTGATCATTTGCATTTTTATTCTCGTGCGTGATCGTGTAGACAGGGCCCCAGTGCACTGTATTGCCCGGGGGCCTATAATGCTCTTAAGATGGCCCTGCTTATCCATGAGGCGAAAACTTGCATGGAGCTCCAGACCGAGGGCTGATGGCTAACCTGATTATTTAGTATTTCTTCCATTTGAGAATTATCGCTCCAGCAGTTGTCTCCTTCTCACCAAGCTTCTTGATGGTCTTGTAGCCCATTCCAGCCTTGTGCAGGTCTACAATCTTCTCCCTGACGTCCTTTGGCAGCTCTTTGGTCGTGCTTGTAATAGTGAGTTTTGAATGTAAGAGATTCTGTGGACAGGTGCATTTTTATACACATAAGTTGTTAGGAGCACCTTCTTAACCACTTTCAGACCGGACCAATTTGAAGCCAAAGGACCAGGCCCCTTTTTGCGATTCGGCACTGCGTCGCTTTAACTGACAATTGCGCGGTCGTGCGACGTGGCTCCCAAACAAAATTGACGTCCTTTTTTTCCCACAAATAGAGCTTTCTTTTGGTGGTATTTGATCACCCCTGCGGTTTTTATTTTTTGCGCTATAAACCAAAAAAGAGCGACAATTTTGAAAAAAAACGCATTATTTTTTGCTATAATAAATATCCCCCAAAAATATATAAAAAAACATATTTTTTTTCCTCAGTTTAGGCCGATACGTATTCTTCTACATATTTTTGGTAAAAAAAATCGCAATAAGCGATTATTGATTGGTTTGCGCAGAAGTTATAGCGTTTACAAGATAGGGGATAGTTTTATAGCATTTTTATTAATAATTTTTTTTTATTAGTAATGGCGGCGATTTTTATTGGGACTGCGACATTATGGCGGACACGTCAGACATTTTTGACACATTTTTGGGACCATTGTCATTTATACAGCAATCAATGCTATTTAAATGCACTGATTCCTGTATAAATGACACTGGCAGTGAAGGGGTTAACCAGGGGTGGCAGTGTAGGGGTTAAGTATGCCTAGGGGTGTGTTTCTTACTGTGGGGGGCGTGGCTGTCAGCTAGTGAATGCTGATCTCTGCTCCAATCACAGGGAGCAGAGATCGGCGTCACTAGTTGCTAGGCAGAACGGGGAGATGCTGTCTATTTCCGCATTTCCCCGTTCTGCCTTCCCGTGAGACGATCGCGGGTGTCCCCGCGGCGATCGAGTCCGCGGGACCCGCGACCGGCCTCACGGGGGTCCCGACCGGCGCGCTCCCGATGGCACGGACGGCATTAAGCAGGGACTTGTATATACGCCCTCCTGCCTGTCCGTGCCATTCTGCCGACGTATATCGTCGTGCGCCGGTCGGGAACCGGTTAAACTGACAGGACTAACCTGTGATCAAATACTTATTTTACTCACCGAACTGCCACTCAATTTATAACATTTGTATCGTGTGTTTTTTTTTCTTGATTTTTGGTTGATATTCTGTCTCTATCATTTAAAATACACCTATGGTAACAATTATAAACCCTTAATTTCTTTGTAAGTGGGCAAAACTTACAAACTCTGCAGGGGAACAAATAATAATTTTCCCCACTGTACCTAGGGGGATCTACATGTAAATACCGCCTACCTAAAGTGCCCACTCCCCATCAAGGCATTTGGATCATTGCTTAAATCCTCCTCGGGAGTGTAGTCACAGCAATTCATGTCAGTACACAGGCTTGCTTCAGCTCTGCCCAGCCTCTCCCTGCAGCAATTGATCACTGCGCTAGTGATCTGTTGCTGACTGCACTTAATATAATCTTCTAAAAATAAAATATTTCCTCCCCAGATAAATCTTCAGGTCCCAGCAATGACAGGGGATGATTGAATGACATTTGCCTTTAATGCGCAAGTGTCTAATGCTCAGGTAATTGAACATAATTGTCATTCTAATTTTTGGCGCCTCCCCCTGTCGTGCTAATTTTGTGCTCTTGTCAACCTGACTTAAATGTAGAACTACAGGCAAAACTTTTTTATTCTCATTTTGAATAAAGTATGGGAAGGTTATAACTAGGGATGGTCCTGATGTTTTGAGTCGATCGTAAGTTCGACTTGAACATCAGGTGTTCGTTAGTTAGTAGAACAAATGAACCTATGGGGCGCTCGCAGGACTTTTGCGTGCAGACGAGCGCACCATAATACACTGTGTGTGTATGTGTATATATATATATGTGTGTATATGTGTGTGTGTATGTATATATGTGTATATATATATATATATATATATATATATATATATATATATATATATATATATATATATATATATATATATAATTTTATTTATTTTCACACACACACACACACACACACACACACACTCTAAAGTAGACATGGCCATTTGTAGTATATCCTGTCCTGCTGCCCATCCGCACTGCGCATGTTGGCAATTTTTTGCAACTCAATAATTTCCCTTGGGAATTCAGAATACTTTATGAATTCCAAACTGTCAAAATGACAGCCGGCATTTGCTGAGTGAATACTGGTTTTGGATTTATTACTGCCTTAAAGTAGACAGGACCATTTGTAGTATATCCTACCCTTCTGCCCCTCCCCATTGTACTTGTTGGCAATTTTTTGCAACTCAATAATCTCCCTTTTGGGTTCAATATTTTCCCTGTGGGATTAATAAAGCATTCTGAATTCCCAGCTGTCAAAATGACTGCCAGCAGTTGCTTGGTAAATACTGATTTTGGATGTATTTACTGCTTTAAAGTAGACAGGGCATTTGTAGCATTTCCTACCCTTCTGTCCCTTCTGCTGCTCCTCCCCATTGTACTTTTTGGCAATTCCCAGCTGTCAAAATGACAGCCAGGAGTTGCTGTGTGAATACTGGTTTGGGATGTATTACCACTTTAAAGCAGACAGGGCATTTGTAGTATATCCTACCCTTTTGTCCCTCCACATTGCACTTGTTGGCAATTCCCAGCTGTCAAAATGACAGCTGGTAGTTGCTGTGTCAATACTGGTTTGGGATTTATTACAACTATAAAGCAGACCGAGCATTTGTAGTATATCCTACTCTTATGCCCCTCCACATTGCAGTTGTTGGAAATTCCCAGCTGTCAAAATGACAGCTGGGAGTTGCTGTGTAAATATTGGTTTTGGGTTTAATATTACACTAACTATTTATACAAACCATATTTCTTTTCCTCTGCATGCTCTGTAGCATTAAAATATTGCATTAAAATCACACTAATGTGATATTTTAACCAGCAGATTTGATTATATTTTGTGTACCGTATTTATCGGCGTATAACACACACTTTCCCCCCCTAAAAATCGGGGGAAAGTCGTGGGTGCGTGTTATACGCTGATACCCCCCCAAAAAAATGAAAAAAATTGGTTGCGATGCCGAAAAATGGCGACCGCGGCCGAAAAAGACCGAGCCGACTGTTCAGCTCCGCTCGTAGTCCCGCCCCCCTGCGCTCGCTCCCGAAACAGCAGGGAGGCGGGACTCCGAGCGGAGCCGAACAGTCGGCTCGATCTTTTTCGGCCGCGGTTCGGTCTTTTTCGGCCGCGCATGCACGGTTTGTCTCGCGGCGGGAAATTTAAACGTCGGCAAGACTGCAAATGACGCTGGCAAACTGCAAATGACACCTGGCAAGCTACAAATGACTCTGGCAAGCTGCAGATGACACTGGGCAAGCTACAAATGACACTGGGCAGGTTGCAAATGACGCTGGGCAGGTTGCAAATGATGCTGGGCAAGGCTGAAAATGACGCTGGGCAAGGCTGAAAATGACGCTGGGCAAGCTGCAAATGACGCTGGGCAAGCTGCAAATGACGCTGGGCAGGGCTGCAAATGACGCTGGGCAGGGCTGCAAATGACGCTGGGCAGGCTGCAAATGACACTGGGCAAGGCTGCAAATGACGCTGGGCAAGCTGCAAATGACGCTGGGCAGGGCTGCAAATGACGCTGGGCAGGGCTGCAAATGACGCTGGGCAGGGCTGCAAATGACGCTGGGCAGGGCTGCAAATGACGCTGGGCAGGGCTGCAAATGACGCTGGGCAGGGCTGCAAATGACGCTGGGCAGGGCTGCAAATGACGCTGGGCAGGGCTGCAAATGACGCTGGGCAGGGCTGCAAATGACGCTGGGCAGGGCTGCAAATGACGCTGGGCAGGGCTGCAAATGACGCTGGGCAGGGCTGCAAATGACGCTGGGCAGGGCTGCAAATGACGCTGGGCAGGGCTGCAAATGACGCTGGGCAGGGCTGCAAATGACGCTGGGCAGGGCTGCAAATGACGCTGGGCAGGGCTGCAAATGACGCTGGGCAGGGCTGCAAATGACGCTGGGCAGGGCTGCAAATGACGCTGGGCAGGGCTGCAAATGACGCTGGGCAGGGCTGCAAATGACGCTGGGCAGGGCTGCAAATGACGCTGGGCAGGGCTGCAAATGACGCTGGGCAGGGCTGCAAATGACGCTGGGCAGGGCTGCAAATGACGCTGGGCAGGGCTGCAAATGACGCTGGGCAGGGCTGCAAATGACTCTGGGCAGGCTGCAAATGACTCTGGGCAGGCTGCAAATGACCCTGGGGAACACCACCCCAGGGTTCCACTTACCTTAGAGTGGCTGGTGCAGGCATCTCCAGGAGCCGTTCGGGAAGCCTCTGCTTCCAACATCTCCCGCTGAGGATCGGTGATGCCTTCGCCTCAGAACGCTGTCGCTACAGGCAAAAACGAGGCAGCACCAGCCAGAACGCCGTGCATGCGCGGCCGAAAAAGACCGAACCGCGGCCGAAAAAGACCGAGCCGACTGTTCAGCTCCGCTCGTAGTCCGCTCCCCTGCGCTCGCTCCCGAAACAGCAGGGAGGCGGGACTCCGAGCGGAGCCGAACAGTCGGCTCGGTCTTTTTCGGCCGCGGTTCGGTCTTTTTCGGCCGCGCATGCACGGTTTGTCTCGCGGCGGGAAATTTAAACGTCGGCAAGACTGCAAATGACGCTGGCAAACTGCAAATGACACCTGGCAAGCTACAAATGACTCTGGCAAGCTGCAGATGACACTGGGCAAGCTACAAATGACACTGGGCAGGTTGCAAATGACGCTGGGCAGGTTGCAAATGATGCTGGGCAAGGCTGAAAATGACGCTGGGCAAGGCTGAAAATGACGCTGGGCAAGGCTGAAAATGACGCTGGGCAAGGCTGAAAATGACGCTGGGCAAGGCTGAAAATGACGCTGGGCAAGGCTGAAAATGACGCTGGGCAAGGCTGAAAATGACGCTGGGCAAGCTGCAAATGACGCTGGGCAAGCTGCAAATGACGCTGGGCAAGCTGCAAATGACGCTGGGCAGGCTGCAAATGACGCTGGGCAAGGCTGCAAATGACGCTGGGCAAGGCTGCAAATGACGCTGGGCAGGGCTGCAAATGACGCTGGGCAGGGCTGCAAATGACGCTGGGCAGGGCTGCAAATGACGCTGGGCAGGGCTGCAAATGACGCTGGGCAGGGCTGCAAATGACGCTGGGCAGGGCTGCAAATGACGCTGGGCAGGGCTGCAAATGACGCTGGGCAGGGCTGCAAATGACGCTGGGCAGGGCTGCAAATGACGCTGGGCAGGGCTGCAAATGACGCTGGGCAGGGCTGCAAATGACGCTGGGCAGGGCTGCAAATGACGCTGGGCAGGGCTGCAAATGACGCTGGGCAGGGCTGCAAATGACGCTGGGCAGGGCTGCAAATGACGCTGGGCAGGGCTGCAAATGACGCTGGGCAGGGCTGCAAATGACGCTGGGCAGGGCTGCAAATGACGCTGGGCAGGGCTGCAAATGACGCTGGGCAGGGCTGCAAATGACGCTGGGCAGGGCTGCAAATGACGCTGGGCAGGCTGCAAATGACTCTGGGCAGGCTGCAAATGACTCTGGGCAGGCTGCAAATGACGCTGGGCAGGCTGCAAATGACGCTGGGCAGGCTGCAAATGACGCTGGGCAGGCTGCAAATGACGCTTAAATGTAAGTTGTTTTTTTTTCCCCTAAACCTCTCTCCTAAAACTTTTTTCCCCATCCGTCTTTCAGGACAGCACCATAGAGAGACCCTGGCTCCTCCCCTCTCAGGAAACACCGCCTTAGATTTTGAATTTAAGCCCCCACCGTCCTGCCAGTCCCTCAGTTATGGTGTTTCCTCCGGTGGGGAGACACCGCTATGGAGCCAAGGGCTAAATAGCCAGGGAGGCTAAGGCCGATCGTTTCCAGAGGAGGGGGGGGACCAGGTCTCTCTGCCTCTCTACATCATACCTTGCGGTCCGTGAGGCTGGGGAAGCCTGAGACTGGGCTGACATTTCTGCACGCACCTCCGGCTTCTCTTGGCGAAACTGCAAGCCGGAGGGTTCCGCTCTTCTCCGGTCCAGGGGGACGCCAGCGGAAGCACAGGAGGCCGCCATGTTCGGCGTGGAGCTCAGTGCGCCGGGTCGGATGGCGTGTGACGTCATTTCCGGCGGGGGGTCAGTGCTTCCGTTCGACCCGCGGCTTCCGGTTCCGGCCGCGGGATTTGAAAAGCGGAACAGGCGTTCTGGCTGGTGCTGCCTCGTTTTTGCCTGTAGCGACAGCGTTCTGAGGCGAAGGCATCACCGATCCTCAGCGGGAGATGTTGGAAGCAGAGGCTTCCCGAACGGCTCCTGGAGATGCCTGCACCAGCCACTCTAAGGTAAGTGGAACCCTGGGGTGGTGTTCCCTTACTAGATAGCCTGTAAGCTCCACAGGTGTGTTTGTCTCCCTTGGTGGTGGGGAAGATGGGGGGTAACTAGGACCCTGGTGGTGGTGGTCACAGTTATAGCACCCCTGGTGGCCCTCTGTGTATATTGCTGGTGGTTGAGGGGAGTCTGACTGCTCTCTTTCATGTTTGTCTTTTTTCAGAGCAAGTCTGCTGAGAAAACCAAATCGCCCCACAATTCAAAGAGAAAATGCCCTTCGTGCAGAACTACAATGGGGGAATCGTGGTCCAAAGCACTCTGTAGGGAATGTATAGAGGGGCTAGTGAGGGAGCAGTCAGCGGAGCAAAGTACGGAGTTAGCTGCGTCTGTCAAGGAACTATCTAGCACCGTACAATCTTTTAAAACGCTCTTCTCTAGTTTTCAGTTTCCGCAGACTCAGGTTAACCCTCCACCAGCACAGCAGAGTGTTGCGCCAAGCCTAATGGATGCTCCCTCGGCGAGTGGTGAGAATCCAGGAGGCTCTAGAGAAGAGATTGAGAAGGAGCCAGATAGCGTTGCTTCAGATTCCCAAGGGGAATCCGAGGGAGAGGAGGTGGATGGCGAGTCCACGAGAGCCTCTCGCTACTAGCTTTCTCTGGAGGAAGTGGAAGAGCTTTTAGGAGCTATTCATACCACTTTGGGAATCCAGGAAGAAAGGAAAAAGCTGTCGCTCCATGACCAAATGTATAGGGGCTTAGGGGAACAGAAAAAAAGTGTTTCCGGTCCATGAGGTACTGGTCGATGCCATTAAAAAAGAATGGCAAGACCCGGAAAGGAAACCGTTCTTTTCAAGGAGTTTGAAAAGGAGGTTTCCTTTTGCAGAGGAGGAAGCTCTAGTATGGAATAAAATTCCTAAACTAGATGCGGCCTTCTCGCAGGTCTCTAGGCATACCGACCTGGCCTTTGAAGATATGGGAGCCCTCCCAGATCCTATGGATAAGAGGATGGTCTCGATATTGAAAAAATCCTGGGATTCATCAATAGGCAACCTCAAACCCGCCATGGCGTCCACAGTGGTGGCACGAAACATGGAGTACTGGTTGACGCAAATTAAAGTGCACATTGAAGCAGGAACTCCTAAGGAAACAATCCTGTCTTCCTTTCCTATGCTCCTCAATGGAGTAGCTTATCTGGCTGACGCCTCAGCGGAGTCAGTAAGGATGTCAGCAAGATCAGCAGCCTTGTCCAACTCAGCAAGGCGGGCTCTTTGGCTTAAGACGTGGCAGGGAGATAGCGCGTCAAAAGTCAAGCTCTGCGGTATTCCTCTCACAGGGGACTTGTTGTTCGGTCCTGGCTTGGAGGCCGTCTTGGATAGGACGGCCGACAGGAAAAAGGCCTTTCCTATCAAAAAGAAGTTTGCGGAAGCCAAAAGGAGGGTTCAACCTAGGAGGAAGTTTGAACCTCCTAAAAATGAGCAACAGAAAAAAGTTTGGGGGCAGAAGGGCAAAGGGCGTGGGGGAGCTATTTTTCGCCCTCCTGAACAGCCCAAAAAGTCCAAATGACGGAACCACGGTGGGAGGAAGACTGGGGTACTTCCTTCCACAGTGGGAGCTGATCACCTCCAACCATTTTATTTTGGAGATTTTTAAGGAGGGGTTACAGGTTGGAGTTTTCAAAACCCCCACCTCTCAGGCTTCTGGTCACCACGCTACCAAGATGTGCAGAAAAGGCTTCAGCTCTTCTTTCCTCTCTACAGGAGTTGGAGGAACAAGAGGTGGTAACCCGAGTCCCGGTGGAAGAGACAGGCAGGGGCTTCTATTCCCACATCTTTGTGGTCCGCAAACCATCGGGAAAGTTCAGACTTATCCTGAACTTGAAGCCCCTGAACGTCTCGGTTACATACAGGAAGTTCCGAATGGACTCGATTGACTCGGTAAAAGCACTTCTTCCCCAGAATTGCTTCATGGCGTCCATAGACCTGAAGGATGCCTATCTGCACATCCCCATAGCAGAGGGGTACCAGAAGTTCCTCAGGTTGGCGGTGAAGACCCCAGAAGGGATAGTGCATCTACAATTCAAGGCTCTTCCCTTTGGGCTATCTTCTTCCCCCCGTATATTCACCAAAGTCATGGTGGAGGTTCTGGCCTTCTTGCGACTCAGAAACATTTCAATAGTCGCATATCTAGACGATCTGCTCCTATTTGCTTCTTCCCCAGAGCAGCTGTCCAGAGATCTGCAGGTAACAAGGGACATCCTCGAAAATCTAGGATGGCTCCTGAACCTGGAAAAATCCAGCCTGACCCCATCTCAGAAAATCATCTTCCTGGGCTACAGGTTGGATTCAACAAAACAAAAAGTCTTTCTTCCAGAAGAAAAAATACAGAAGGTAGACAGGGCGATGTTGTTCCTGCAGGGCAATCAGCAGGTCTCAATAAGGAAAGCCATGTCAGCTCTAGGGCTACTGACATCCTCACTCCCAGCAGTACAGTGGGCAGGGCTGCATTTTCGCCCCTTACAACTTTTCATCCTGGGAATTTGGGACCACAGTCAGAGTTCCCTGGACGCCCTGATAGAGGTGCCAATTCAGGTAAAAAGGTCACTCTGGTGGTGGAGAAAAGGGGCCAATCTTTCTCAGGGTTTGAAATGGGTCCTTCCGGTATCCAAAACCATCACGACCGATGCAAGCGGCACAGGTTGGGGAGCACATCTGGATTCCCGGATGGTTCAGGGCACCTGGCTAAGGCAAGAAGCAAGGGAATCCTCGAACTGGAGGGAGCTGAAAGCCATAGAGTTGGCACTCAGAGCCTTTCAGGAGGAACTCCAGGGTCAACACGTGAGAGTCAGGTCAGACAACTCCTCTGCAGTAGCGTATCTCAACAGGCAGGGAGGTACCAAAAGCAGGTCACTGTGGAGCTTGACAAGCAGCATTCTCAAGTGGGCCGAGGCAAATATTCTGTCCCTGTCGGCGGTACATCTAAAAGGGGATCAAAATCAGGTTGCGGATTTTCTCAGCAGGAGAAAGCTGAGAGAAGGCGACTGGATTTTGAACCAGGATGTCTTCGAGGCAATTACCCAGAGGTGAGGGGTGCCTTGTATAGACCTCTTCGCCTCAAGGGAAAACAGAAAGACAGGTCTCTTCTTCTCCCTGAGCAGATGGGACGGAGCACTTGGAGTCGACGCACTGGCTCAGAGCTGGGAGTTCTCCAAGTGCTATGCCTTCCCCCCTCCCGTACTAATCCCAGCAGTACTGAGGAAGTTACAGTTGGAGAGCACAACTCTCATTCTGATAGCACCTCATTGGCCCAGGAGGCCGTGGTTTTCCATCCTGAAGAGTCTGGCAGTGGAACCCCCTTGGATTCTGTCATTCCAGGAAGATCTTCTGTCCCAGGGTCCAGTCTGTTGTCCTCAGGTGGAGCGGTGGAACCTGGCTGCTTGGCTACTGAGGAGGAATTGCTGAAGGGCAAGGGGTTCTCAGATCGTTTAGTATCGACCCTACTAAGTTGCAGAAAAAGGGAGACGCAAGCTATCTACCTGAAAGTGTGGAAACGCTTCAATAGCTGGTGCGCGGATAGTTCCTTTGACACAAGTAGTTCTGTAGCGGTACTGGAATTTCTGCAAGCGGGGGCAGACAAGGGGTTGGCTGTTAGCACACTGAAAGGACAAGTATCTGCTTTGAGTGTGTTTTTGGAGAAACAGTTAGCATTGGATCCCTGGATATCTAGGTTTTTTAAAGCTCTAAACAGGCAGAGGCCAGTAAGAGTATCTTCTTTTCCAGTATGGGATCTTTCTTTGGTGTTACAAGCTCTCACCGGTGAACCATTTGAACCGCTGGAGGCTTGTACGTTAAGGTTGATCACCCTCAAAACTGTGTTTTTGGTGGCGATCACCACGGCAAGAAGAGTAAGTGAACTCGAAGCCCTTTCAATTAGGGCACCTTTTTTTCAGATGTTTCCGGATCGTGGGGTTTTTAGAACAGATCCGGCATTTTTGCCTAAAGTGGCCTCAAGTTTCCATAGAGGCCAGGAAATAATTTTGCCTACCTTCTGTGTAAACCCGGTGAGGGAACAGGAACGCACATTTCATAAGTTGGACGTTAGGGGGTGCGTCCTCCAGTACTTGGAGAGTACAAAGGACTATAGGAAGTCTGATTCTTTTTTTGTATTATTTTCAGTAGCTAAAAAAGGGTCTAGAGCTTCTAGACGGACGATAGCCAGATGGATTAGGTTAGCCATCAGACAGGCTTATGTAGCGGGGGGAGTGGAGCCCCCGGATGGCATTAGAGTGCATTCCACCAGGGCAGTGGCGACTTTGCAGGCTGAGTGGGCTGGTGCTTCTCCAGAGCAGATCTGTAGGGCGGCAACGTGGTCCAGCTTTGATACGTTCGTAAGGCACTACAGGTTGGACCTGCTGTCAGCGAAGGACCAAGCCTTTGGGCGTAAAGTTCTGCAGGCAGTAGTCCCACCCTAAGGTAAGGTACTCGCTTATCCTCTCTATGGTGCTGTCCTGAAAGACGGATGGGGAAAAATGGAGTTACTTACCGGTAACATCCTTTTCCGGGAGTCTTTCAGGACAGCACAAGTTACCCACCCAAATTTGTTGGACATGGAAGAAGTCATCGCATGAGACCGTCAGGTAAGAGATGTAAGTTATTATGACGTGTTCTTGTGTCTCCCCAGCTGGCCGGAGGTACTCTTGAAGAACTGAGGGACTGGCAGGACGGTGGGGGCTTAAATTCAAAATCTAAGGCGGTGTTTCCTGAGAGGGGAGGAGCCAGGGTCTCTCTATGGTGCTGTCCTGAAAGACTCCCGGAAAAGGATGTTACCGGTAAGTAACTCCATTTTTTTTCCTTAAAATTCCCTCCTAAACTTGGGGTGCGTGTTATATGCCGATAAATACGGTAATTTATGCACCCCCCATATATTTATCACAACTGTTGCCTTAGGAAAAACTTCACGGAAATTCATTTGTTTGAGTTATTTTTTGTTTATGACCAATAAAAACAAAAAAATGTAAATGTTTTGTATTAAATAGCTGTTACAAAATGTAAGTCTTCTTTGCCCCGAATGAAATGCGTTCGGGTAGTCTACATATGTACAGAACCAAGAAATCACCAAAAAACAAACAAAACAAAGCTCTGGGACTTAATGGGATTGGTAGAAAAAAAAATAAAAAAGCCCAGGGGCTCAAGTGGTTAAGAAGCCTGATACTCAAGAATTATTTCAGACGTCTCTCAGCTCTTCTTTACTTTAATCAAAGTTCAGCTCGAGTGTCACGACTCATGAGAGAATGCATGGAAAGTCCTTATGAGTAAATGAGCATTACTGACCCTTCTCAGAAGAGAATCATTATACCTTCAGCTCAGCGATAACCTTTCTCCGTCTCTGTAATTTGGAAGGGGGGGGGGGGGGGGGGGGGGGGGGGGGGGGGGGGGGGGGGGACATTTGTCTGATCTGTTACATTTTCCTGCAAAATGTCAAGCGCCCCTCAACGATACTGAGGAACCAAGGAGCAGCGGACGGACGATCCCCAGTTTAATAAGCTGCTGTAAATTGTCGGAGCACCTGGGCTATTGTGGCAAATTTGTACCTTTTTTTTTTTTTTTTTTTTTTTTTTTTTTTTTTTTTTTTTTTTTTTTTAATTAGCAGAAGTTGAAGAATTTACTGGAAAACGACGGGTAAGATGGAAGATTCTGTAAAAGGACTTGTAATGCCCAACTGCCAATCACCTACAGACTACAGCAGGGATGCCCAACCAGTGGCCCGCGGAGCCCTCTGATGTGGCCCGCGACCTCCTGCTCTGGGATAGAATAGAAAGAATACTGTTATTAACCACTTCCCGCCCGGTCAATAGCATATTGACATCCGGGAAGTGGTTCCGTTATCCTGACTGGGCGTCATATGACGTCCTTCAGGATAACATGCCGCCGCGCGCCCGTGGGGGCGCGCATCGCGGCGATCGGCGGAGCGGTGTGTCAGTCTGACACACCGCTACACTGATCTCGGTAAAGAGCCTCCGGCGGAGGCTCTTTACCACGTGATCAGCCGTGTCCAATCACGGCTGATCACGATGTCAACAGGAAAAGCCGGTGATCGGCTTTTCCTCACTCGCGTCTGACAGACACGAGAAGAGGAGAGCCGATCAGCGGCTCTCCTGACAGGGGGGTTCTGCGCTGATTGTTTATCAGCGCAGCCCCCCTCAGATGCCCACACTGGACCACCAGGGACTCCACTAGGATCACCAGGGAAGTGGGCAACATGTGGATGGCCAGGTATGTACCCCCTGGCCATCCACATGTGCAAATAATGCCCAATCTGTGCCCACAAATGGGCACTGGCTGGCACCATCAAGTAGCAATCAGTGCCACCCATCACCCAGCAATGCCACCCAGTGTTATCAGTGCCACCCATCAGTGTCCAGCAGTGCCACCTATCAGCGCCCATCCATGCCACCTATCCGTGCCACCCATAAGTACCCATCAGTGCCACCTATGAGTGCCCATCAGTGCCACATACCAGTGCCACCTATCAGTGCCCATCAGTGCCACCTATCAGTGCCGCCTATCAGTGCCCATCAGTGGCCGTCAGTACCACCTCATTGGTGCAACCTCATCAGTGCCCGTCAGTGCAGCCATATCAGTGCCCATCATTGAAGAAGAAAACGTACTTATTTACAAAAAATTTAACAGAAACAAAGAAAAACTTGTTTTTTTTTCAAAATTTTTGGTCTTTTTTTTTTTATTTGTTGCGCAAAAAATAAAAATCGCAGAGGTGATCAAATACCACCAAAAGAAAGCTCTATTTGTGGGAACAAAATGATAAAAAATTTGTTTGGGTACAGTATTGTATGACCGCGCAATTGTCATTCAAAGTGCGACAGTGCTGAAAGCTGAAAATTGGTCTGGGCGGGAAGGTGTCTAAGTGCCCGGTATTGAAGTGGTTAAAGGTCAGTTTATTACTAAAATCACAGTGTATATATGGCCATATCTTTTCTGCAGTGGTTACTGGGCTGCTTACAAACTGATCCGCAGGTGCAGAGCAGTTTACCTGCGGGTTACCTGCACTGAGCCATAGACTTCTATTATTACCTGGTGAGCTTTCTGAAAGTGCACCAAACCTGCAGAATATAATATTGCAAACTGCAGGAAAGCCAAAGGTACATTGCATTGCACACGTGGTGCTGGTAAACCGCAGAGCCTCAGTGTGAAAGCAGCCATGGACCCCTTTCACACGGTCAGTCCGACCAATTGGACCCTCCATTCACCTCCTAAGTAGTGGCAGACACAAACCGACTTGTGTTCTACCTCCATTACGATCCGCTAAAAAGTACTGTGGGCTGCGTCCGTGTCCTCTCTCCAAATGCAGAGTGGACACAGACATGCCATCCACCCGCTCCTCTCATTGTGGCCCGCGACCGGTTACCAAGTCGCTTAAGTGGCCCTCGCTCTTCAAAAGCTTGGGCACCCCTGGACTACAGTATCTGGCGAGCATGCCCTTTAAAACAAACTTTTTTTTTTTTTTTTTTAATCTTGGATAAAGTACAAGGACAAGCTGCTGCACACACAGGCCGAAAGCCTCTGTGTACCATGCTTTACACATTGCAATGACAAGTTTCGCACAAATAGAGCTTTCTTTTAGTGGTATTTTATCACCTCTGCGGTTTTTATTTTTTGCGCTATAAACAAAAAAAGAGCGACAATTTTGGGAAAAAAAAAATATTTTTTTTTTACCTTTTTCTATAATAAATATCACCAAAAATGTTTTTTTAAAAAAACAAATTTCTTCAATAGTTTCAGTTGATATCGCAGACAATGACTGTCGATCACATTGTCTATAAAATGTGTTTGGTGGCCCTGCGCTTATGGAAGTAAAATGGGGAAAAAAAAAAAAAAAGAACCGCTGCCCGTACCGGTACAACCACCTAAGTAAATAAAAAAGGTTGAAATGAGGGGAGGTAGATGTGCCGCTGTTCTGGGGTGCAATGTTACATGCCCCTGTGTGACGCTCTATATATACTAATGTTATAATAAATCAAAAACAAAATTTTAAAGGGTCATGTGCTTAGTGCAAATCCTAGTGTGTGCAAGTACTGTCAATGCACATATACAAGAATAAATATAATATAACCCTTTCATGACTAATGCCGCCAGAGCCGATCGGCCCTATAGGCACACTATGCAAGCTGCTTAGGGCCCCGCCGCTGTGGGGGGGGGGGGAATCCCCCCCCCCCTGCACCTATGGCTGGCCGTTTAGAGTGCAGTGGGAGGAGGTGGAAGGCGGCGATCGGCAGCTCTATGGTGCCTGAGTGGGCGGCGGGATCTCCCTGGGATTTGTAGTACTCTCAGTGGAGAGGAGAAGGGAGGGGCCTCTGACCCAGGCAGGTATCAGTTTCACTTTCACTCTGCTTGAACACTGTTGCTGATGCCCGGGTCAGAGGCCCCTCCCCTCTCCGCTGTATACATTCGGAGATAGAACTACTATCCCCAGGGAGATCCCCCTGCCTGTGAACACCATATAGCTGCCGATCGCCGCCTCCCACCTCCACCAGCCAGGTACAGGGGAACCTCTGCATGGGAGGGGAGTCAGCTGTTTGGGGGCCCAAATGTAAGAGGGGGGGCTTTCTGGGGACACTAATGTAAGGAAGGAGGTCTCTGGGGACACTAATGTAAGGACGGTGCCCTCTGGGGACCTCATTCTGTTCTATATTGTTGTACTTATTCTTTGACTGTTTTGTTTTAAAGGAGGGAGGATTGTTTTAGGAGCACTGAAGTGTCAGGTGTGACTGTGTGGCAATGGCAAATAGTTGACATAGATCACGGGTCAAGTAGAGGGCCCCTTAGCAGAATTTTGCTTAGGGCCCCAGGGAGGTCAGGATCGGCACTGAATGCGCGTACACACGGTCGGAATTCTCGTCGGAAAAAGCTCTGATGGTTTTCACGTCGGAATTCCGACAGAATTTCGCTCAAACTGTCTTGCCTACACACGGTCACACCACATTCCGACGGTCTGTAACACAGCGGCATAAAACCCGTTCGACAGCACTATAAAAGGGAAGTTTAATGCTTCCGAGCATGCGTCAAATTGTTTCCGAGCATGCGTCAGAATTTTGCGTGTCGGAATTGCATACACACGATCGGAAAATCCGATAGAAAGGTTTTCCGTCGGAAAAATTGAGAACAGGTTCTCAATCCAAAGTCCGTCGGAAATTCTGACAGAAAAAGACCGATGGGCATACACATGGTCGGAAAATCCGTTGAAAAGCTCCCATCGGACTGTTTCCATCGGAAATTCTGACCGTGTGTACGCGGCATAAGCCTATTTCTGACAGTTGGTGTTTACAAGTTAAAATCCGTATTTTTTTGCTAGAAAATGACTTAAAACCCCCAAACATTATATATATATATATATATATATATATATATATATATATATATATATATATATATATATATATATATATATATATATATATATATATATATATATATATATATATATATATATATATAATATATATATAATATATATATATAATTTTTAGCAGAGACTCTACAGAATAAAACGGAGATTGTTGCAATATTTTATGTCGCACGGTATTTGTGCAGCGGTGTTTTAAGCGCAACTTTTTGGGAAAAAGATAGTTTCAGGAATTTAAAAAAAACAAAACAGTAAAATTAGCCCAATTTTTTTGGTATAATGTGAAAGATGATGTTACGCCGAGTAAATAGATACCATACATGTCACGCTTTATAATTGCACGCACTCATGGAATGGCGACAAATTACGGTACCTAATAATAATAATATAATAATAATCTCCATAAGCGACGCTTTAAAAATGTTTTAGGATTACCAGGTTAGAGGTACGGAGGAGTTCTAGTGCTAGAATTATTGCTCTCGCTCTGACGATCGCGGCGATACCTCACACGTGTGATTTGAACACCGTTTACATATGCGGGCGCGACTTCCGTATGTGTTTTATTTGCTGCGCGAGCTTGCGGGGAAGGGGGCGCTTTAAAAAAAATTATATTTTTTCTTATTTATTTTATTTTAGATAATTCATTTGTGTTTTAAAAAAATAAATAAATAAATTTGATCACTTTTATTGCTGTCACAATGAATGTAAACATCCCTTGTGACAGTAATAGATGGTGACAGGTACTCTTTTATGGAGGGATCGGGGGTCTAAAAGACCCCAAATCCCTCCTTTTGCACTTCAAAGTATTCAGATCACCGAAAACGGTGTATCTGAATACTGTATATTTTTTTAAATTCGGCGCCATTGGCAGCCGAGTAAACAGGAAGTGACGTTGTTGCGTCGCTTCCGTGTTTACATCAAGGATACTAGAACCAAGCCGTTTCCGGCTTTGTTCCAGTCCCTCACTAGCCGGAAGCCGGAAGCGGCGGATGTTAGATCGGGTCTCCCGATCGAACGGGAGGCTCCATAAGAGCGGCGGAGGGGGGGGACGTCCCCTCCCGCTCCTCCGGTATAACAGCCGAGCGGCTTTTAGCCGCATCGGTTGTTATCCTCGGAAAGCCGCTCGCCGGCTCTAAACAACGGTACTGGGATGATGCCTGCAGCTGCGGGCATCATCCCGGTATAACCCCCGAAAACCGAGTATGCATATCTGTGTACGCTCGGCGGGAAGGGGTTAATAAACACCTACTTAAAGTGACAAGTGCACTTCAAAATTGTACCTCAGTGCTGCTCATATACATCAATTTCATACAAAAGGAAATATAAATATATTCTATATATATATATTAGGGCTGTGGAAATTAAAGATGAATTCCTCAATTAATCATTCATTTTTTTGATCAATCAAAATTCTTTTGATCGGTACTTACCTCTCCGCCGGCTTCCGGGTCTTCAGGGAGTTCCGTCGGAGATCCAGTGACGTCACAGACATAGACGTCACCGGACTCCTCACCCCTTTCCCAAGTGCCTCCGTCTGCTAATGAAGGGAAGGGGGGAGGAGTCCGGTGACGTCAAAGTTCCGATTGAACGTAACGCGTATGGGGGAGGAGCTACGCATGACGTCACCCGCTGCTGCCCTACGGAACTAACACGATTGTCGGCTTTACATGCTGTGTTTTTATCATCTTTATGTGAGTAGTTTGTGTTTGAACATAAAAATGAAATCTTATACTTAAGCGGTGAGCACTTAGATCTTTTCTTTCTACCCATGACCTGGCGTCCTTGCTGAGATCTAAGGAGACGTGAGAGAAGTTTATGGTCCGTGTTAACCCTTTTGATACCCGCTTGCATGTCCATCTGTTAGCACAGGGGGTCCATGCCATAAGATGAGAGTGATTAGTCAGACCGGAGGTGGAGGGATTGTCACGCTACTGTGGAAAAAAAAAAATTACTTACGTCAGTGCTACAATTTGAACTTAAAACGTATTTGTGTGAACTGTGAAGTTAAGTCATGGATTGTGGAAACTAACTAGTGTCGGACGATTTGTATATAGTGTATACCACATTTACCACTGACTAATGCAGAGTTGCAATGCAAGGAGATCAGCTAAAAGTAGTTGGATCTGTATGTGCGTTATAATTAATTGAAATTAATCGATTAAAATTTTCGTGTTCGATTAATCTATTTTTATTTTTTTTAATCAGTAACAGCCCTAATATATATCTATATCTATCCGCTTCAGCCCCAGAAGATTTTACACCACAAATGGAGCCTTCTTTTAGTGGTATTTTATCACCTCTGCGGTTTTTATTTTTTTGCCCTATAAACAAAAAAAGAGCGACAACTTTGAAAAAAAAAAAAAAAAAGTTTTTTTTTACCTTTTTGCTATAATAAATATCACCAAATTAAAAAAAAAAAAAAAAAAGATTTCTTTATCAGTTTTAGGCCAATATCAATTCTTCTACATACTTTTGGTGAAAAAATTAGCAATAAGCGTATATTGGTTTGCGCAAAAGTTAAAGTGTCTACGTCTCTGGGAAAGATATTTTATGGCTTTTTTTTTTTTTTTTTTATACTAGTAATGGCAGTGATCTGCGATTTTTTTATTATTTTTTTTTTTTTGCGGTACTGCGACATAGTGGTGGACAGATCGGACACTTTTGACACCTTTTTGGGACCATTGACATTTATACAACGATCAGTGTTAGAAAAATGCACTGATTACTGTGTAAATAATACTGGCAGGGAAGGGGTTAACACTAGGCGGAGATCAAGGGGTTAACTGTGTGCCCTAGTTACTGTTTCTAACTGTAGGGGGATAGGACTGACTGGGGGAGGAGACATCGTTGTTACTACTTAGGAACCGGGGCAGATCCTATTTCTAGTCCCCCCCCCCCGACAAAATCGCAGCGCGCGAAGCGTGTCGCTTAAAAAGGAGCAGGAGCGTCTTTTGAGTGACAGTGTGTGATTTGCCGTGACTGCAGCTCAATTTAGGAAGGTTAGAGTATTATAGGGGCAGGTTAGGGCAGTATAGGGTATTATGGTGGCAGTCTAGGGTTGTATAAAGTATTATGGTGGAAGATCAGGGCAGTATAGGACTTTATATGGGCAGGTTAGGGCAGTATAGGGTATCGTAGGGTCAGTGTTTAGGGCAGTATAGTGTCAGTGTTTAGGACTGTATAGGGTGTTATAGGGGCAGGTTGGGGCAGTATAGGGTATTATAGGGGCATTGTTTAGGACTGTATAGGGTGTTATAGGGGCAGGTTGGGGCAGTATAGGGTATTATAAGAGCAGTATAGGGTATTATAGGGGCATTGTTTAGGACTGTATAGGGTGTTATAGGGGCAGGTTAGGGCAGTATAGGGTGTTATAGGGGCAGGTTAGGACAGTATAGGGTGTTATAGGGGCAGGTTAGGGCCGTATAGGGTATTATGGGGGCAGTACAGGGGCAGGTTAGGGCTGTATAGGGTATTATAGGGGCAGTAAGGGTATTATAGGGGCAGTGTTTAGGGCAGTATAGGGTATTATAGGGGCAGTGTTTAGGGCAGTATAGGGTATTATAGGGGCAGTGTTTAGGGCAGTATAGGGTATTTTATAGGGGCAGTGTTTAGGGCAGTATAGGGAAGTGATGGCAAACCTTGGCACCCCAGATGTTTTAGAACTACATTTCCCAGGATGCTCATGCACTCTGCAGTGTAGATAAGCATCATGGGAAATGTAGTTCCAAAACATCTGGGGTGCCATGGTTCGCCATCACTGGTATAGGGTATTTGTAGGGGGAGTGTTTAGGACTGTATAGGGTGTTATAGGGGCAGGTTACGGCCCTTTAGCGTATTATAGGGGCAGGTTACGGCCTTTAAGCGTATTATAGGGGCAGTTTAGGGCTGTATAGGGTGTTATAGGGGCAGGTTAGGGCCGTATAGGGTATTATAGGGGCAGGTTAGGGCTGTATAATGTATTATGGGAGCAGGTTGGGGCAGTACAGGGGCAGGTTAGGACTGTATAGGGTATTATAGGGTCAGGTTAGAGATGGCTGTGCATGAAAATCCCAGTAGATAAGCCGTTTTTGAAATGCTTAGATCAGCCGTCTGGCACCAACAACCAGACCATGTTCACTGTCACTTCAATCCCATTTATTCCCCATTCTGATGCTCGGTTTGAACTTCAGCAAGTCGTCTTCACCATGACTAGAGGCCTAAATGCATTGATTTGCTGCCGTGCGATTGGCTGATTAGCAATTTGTGTTACCAAGCAATTGAACAGGTGTACCTAATAAAGTGTCCGGTGAGTGTATAGGCCCGTACACACGATCAGACTTTTTGACAACCAACATGCAAATTAGCTATTTTGGGCCAACATCCGACCGTGTGTACGCTCCATCGGACCAACTTTTTCCAGGTTTCATCAGACTTTTGTTGGCTGTGTGAACGGACCAACTTTCTGCCAACAAAAGTCAGACCGTGTGTACACAAAACCAACAGACTTTTGTACAAAGTACAAACACGCATGCTCAGAACCAATGCAAAAGATCAGACAACAATATAGAAGTTGACCAAAGGTGGCGCTGGAGTATTCGAACGTTCTCTTTTTGAAGTGTCGTCAGTACGTTGAAACGTCACTACGTTCATGTTTGTTGCCTAAAAAGTCCGATCGTGTGTATGCAATACCAACTTGGGGCCAACGCCCTTTGGACAAAAATCCACGGGAAAGTTGGTCCACGATCGTGTGTATGAGGCTTTAGTCTGTCTTCAGTGTCTCTACCATGAGTTAGTTGTGTATGAAGACCCTCACACCCACGGTGTAGGACGTGTAAGTGGAGTGATACGTCTGCCTTGTCCAGGTATGCCTTTAAACAGCAACAAGTCTCCTACGTAAGATGCATCTCTTGGAGGCCGATAATTGTAGGACCATATTTTTTTCGCAACGTGGAGAAAACCCACAGTCTTCCTAAGAGGGCTCCTCAACCCCCTCACTTTCCATGGAACTAGGGACATGTCCATCATAACAGTGATCGGTCCTTATTATGGGAAGTGGGATTACTGCTCAGATCTGGAATAAATGCGCAAAGTTCATTAAGAGTCTAGGAAGAAAACACGACTCTTTTTTTTTTGTATTTGGACAACATTTGCCTATCGTGGAGTTCAGCCCTAATGCTTGCCTCCTAAAAGCATTTGTTTAGACGATAATCAGTTGGTAGGAAAGTTCTACTTCTCAATTACCAATCAGGAATATGTGTTGGAAGCGTCGTGGGTGGCGGCGGTCATTATTGTTGAGTGTCTTTTTGTCTGGGTAAAGGCCAAACAGTACGGGGCGGCGATTGTCCATCGGTTAAAGCAATTCGTATCCCATTGTTTTTGTGCCTCTTCCAGTGATGCATTCCATCTCCTCTTTCTGCATTTTCATGGTAATTGGCCTAATTAAAAGAAAAGGCAATTTGGCTTTACGGCACAATTTCTGGTCTTTTTTTTTAAAAAGCGAAAAATTGTTTATTGGTTTTATTAATATTACAGTGATAGTTAGGAGAATGGCTTTTATATAGAAAATAGGACTCTGTAGACATGAGGAAAGTAATATGCGTATGGGTTAAGTTCTCATCGCGGTAGGGCTGTTCTCATTAAAAATAATAGGACATCTACATTGATCTCCCCAGAACAAAGGGCTGCCAAATGCTGTATTTGTAATGGGGGGTAGATTAGCTGACTTTCCAAAAAAGCATGATGGCTTCGTGCCCTGTTGGCCTACCTGCATCCTGGGTGCAGCCCTTCGGCACACATTGTGTGGGACCCTCTGGACCTCTGAAGACAGCAGTCTGAGTTCTCCTTAAGTGCTTCCTCAAGACAGTGAAGGAAAAGTTTTATAATAACAGTTAAATGGCGCTGTCTTTTACTTTCGGTGTCATCTTTTTTTCCTTTTTTTTTTTTTTTCCTCCTCTCCTCTTTGATTCTTTTTTCTAATAGATCTTGAGAAATATCAGATGTGACACAATGTAATTTTAGGGGGGGCTTTGTGGAAGCATCAATTTGGGGTCGTAATAGCAATGATTCCTAGCTGTCTCATGTAAGGTGTCTCAAGCCGATAACTGTCTCCTAAAGCATGTCTCCATTCTCCAACAACTTTTGTATCATGTCTGCAGTCTCTGACCATCTCCTGTATCATGTCTGCAGTCTCTGACCATCTCCTGTATCATGTCTGCAGTCTCTGACCATCTCCTGTATCATGTCTGCAGTCTCTGACCATCTCCTGTATCATGTTTTGAGTGTCTGACCATCTCATGTCTGCAGTCTCTGACCCTCTCATGTCTGCAGTCTCTGACCCTCTCATGTCTGCAGTCTCTGACCCTCTCATGTCTTCTGTCTCTGACCCTCTCATGTCTGCTGTCTCTGACCCTCTCATGTCTGCAGTCTCTGACCCTCTCGTGTCTGCAGTCTCTGACCCTCTCGTGTCTGCTGTCTCTGACCCTCTCGTGTCTTCTGTCTCTGACCCTCTCGTGTCTGCAGTCTCTGACCCTCTCGTGTCTGCAGTCTCTGACCCTCTCGTGTCTGCAGTCTCTGACCCTCTCGTGTCTGCAGTCTCTGACCCTCTCGTGTCTGCAGTCTCTGACCCTCTCGTGTCTGCAGTCTCTGACCCTCTCTTGTCTGCAGTCTCTGACCCTCTCGTGTCTGCAGTCTCTGACCCTCTCGTGTCTGCAGTCTCTGACCCTCTCGTGTCTGCAGTCTCTGACCCTCTCGTGTCTGCAGTCTCTGACCCTCTCGTGTCTGCAGTCTCTGACCCTCTCGTGTCTGCAGTCTCTGACCCTCTCGTGTCTGCAGTCTCTGACCCTCTCGTGTATCCTGTCTCTGACCCTCTCGTGTATCCTGTCTGCAGTCTCTGACCCTCTCGTGTATCCTGTCTGCAGTCTCTGACCCTCTCGTGTATCCTGTCTGCAGTCTCTGACCCTCTCGTGTCTCCTGTCTGCAGTCTCTGACCCTCTCGTGTATCCTGTCTGCAGTCTCTGACCCTCTCGTGTATCCTGTCTGCAGTCTCTGACCCTCTCGTGTCTGCAGTCTCTGACCCTTTCCTGTATCCTGTCTGCAGTCTCTGACCGTCTCGTGTCTGCAGTCTCTGACCGTCTCGTGTCTGCAGTCTCTGACCGTCTCGTGTCTGCAGTCTCTGACCGTCTCGTGTCTGCAGTCTCTGACCGTCTCGTGTCTGCAGTCTCTGACCGTCTCGTGTCTGCAGTCTCTGACCCTCTCGTGTCTGCAGTCTCTGACCCTCTCGTGTCTGCAGTCTCTGACCCTCTCGTGTCTGCAGTCTCTGACCCTCTCGTGTCTGCAGTCTCTGACCCTCTCGTGTCTGCAGTCTCTGACCCTTTCCTGTATCCTGTCTGCAGTCTCTGACCCTCTCGTGTCTGCAGTCTCTGACCCTCTCGTGTCTGCAGTCTCTGACCCTCTCGTGTCTGCAGTCTCTGACCCTCTCGTGTCTGCAGTCTCTGACCCTCTCGTGTCTGCAGTCTCTGACCCTCTCGTGTCTGCAGTCTCTGACCCTCTCGTGTCTGCAGTCTCTGACCCTCTCGTGTCTGCAGTCTCTGACCCTCTCGTGTCTGCAGTCTCTGACCCTCTCGTGTCTGCAGTCTCTGACCCTCTCGTGTCTGCAGTCTCTGACCCTCTCGTGTCTGCAGTCTCTGACCCTCTCGTGTATCCTGTCTCTGACCCTCTCGTGTATCCTGTCTCTGACCCTCTCGTGTATCCTGTCTGCAGTCTCTGACCCTCTCGTGTATCCTGTCTGCAGTCTCTGACCCTCTCGTGTATCCTGTCTGCAGTCTCTGACCCTCTCGTGTATCCTGTCTGCAGTCTCTGACCCTCTCGTGTATCCTGTCTGCAGTCTCTGACCCTCTCGTGTATCCTGTCTGCAGTCTCTGACCCTCTCGTGTATCCTGTCTGCAGTCTCTGACCCTCTCGTGTATCCTGTCTGCAGTCTCTGACCCTCTCGTGTATCCTGTCTGCAGTCTCTGACCCTCTCGTGTCTGCAGTCTCTGACCCTTTCCTGTATCCTGTCTGCAGTCTCTGACCGTCTCGTGTCTGCAGTCTCTGACCGTCTCGTGTCTGCAGTCTCTGACCGTCTCGTGTCTGCAGTCTCTGACCGTCTCGTGTCTGCAGTCTCTGACCGTCTCGTGTCTGCAGTCTCTGACCGTCTCGTGTCTGCAGTCTCTGACCGTCTCGTGTCTGCAGTCTCTGACCTTCTCCTGTATCGTGTCTGCAGTCTCTGACCTTCTCCTGTATCGTGTCTGCAGTCTCTGACCTTCTCCTGTATCATGTCTGCAGTCTCTGACCTTCTCCTGTATCATGTCTGCAGTCTCTGACCTTCTCCTGTATCATGTCTGCAGTCTCTGACCTTCTCCTGTATCATGTCTGCAGTCTCTGACCTTCTCCTGTATCATGTCTGCAGTCTCTGACCTTCTCCTGTATCATGTCTGCAGTCTCTGACGGTCTCATGTATCATGTCTGCAGTTTGACCAAAAATATTTGAAACCTGGGGATTAAAAACCATAAGATTGGCAATATATTTTTGGTGTGTGCCCCTTGTGCATGCATGCGTTTTGCTGCTTTTAGCGCTCCTCTAAAGCTTCAGCACCTACTAATATGGTAAACCAGCTGCAGTGGATGTCTAGAGAGATGGAGGTTGCTGTAAATGCATCATTGCATATAGAGCCCTGCATCATTAATGTTCCATGCTTAGTCCGATAGAAAGCTTGTTTAAATCGCATAATGACTGTTGGTGAAGGGTGATTGTAGATATTGATTGAGAAAGAGAGTGTAGACATTGAGCATATATATTAATGGGCTTTTCATTGTCTGTAACATAACGTGAAAGGTTAACCTTGACAACACCCTTGGGAATAATCATGGCCTTGTACACCTTTTTCTAGTACCCCAGCCTTTTTCAACCTTTTTACCCAGGAGGATCCCTTGAAAAGTCTCAACCCCTTCTAAAATTAACTCATTGGTGATCAGTGGGAATAATGTCCTTACATTGGTGATCAGTGGGAATAATGTTCCTTACATTGGTGATCAGTGGGAAGAATGTTCCTTACATTGGTGATCAGTGGGAAGAATGCTTCTTACATTGGTGATCAGTGGGAAGAATGTCCCTTACATTGGTGATCAGTGGGAAGAATGTTCCTTACATTGGTGATCAGTGGGAAGAATGTTCCTTACATTGGTGATCAGTGGGAAGAATGTTCCTTACATTGGTGATCAGTGGGAAGAATGTTCCTTACATTGGTGATCAGTGGGAAGAATGTTCCTTACATTGGTGATCAGTGGGAAGAATGTCCCTTACATTGGTGATCAGTGGGAAGAATGTCCCTTACATTGGTGATCAGTGGGAAGAATGTTCCTTACATTGGTGATCAGTGGGAAGAATGTCCCTTACATTGGTGATCAGTGGGAAGAATGTCCCTTACATTGGTGATCAGTGGGAAGAATGTCCCTTACATTGGTGATCAGTGGGAAGAATGTTCCTTACATTGGTGATCAGTGGGAAGAATGTTCCTTACATTGGTGATCAGTGGGAAGAATGTTCCTTACATTGGTGATCAGTGGGAAGAATGTCCCTTACATTGGTGATCAGTGGGAAGAATGTTCCTTACATTGGTGGTCAGTGGGAAGAATGCCCCTTACATTGGTGATCAGTGGGAAGAATGTCCCTTACATTGGTGATCAGTGGGAAGAATGCCCCTTACATTGGTGATCAGTGGGAAGAATGTCCCTTACATTGGTGATCAGTGGGAAGAATGCCCCTTACATTGGTGATCAGTGGGAAGAATGCCCCTTACATTGGTGTTCAGTGGGAAGAATGCCCCTTACATTGGTGTTCAGTGGGAAGAATGCCCCTTACATTGGTGATCAGTGGGAAGAATGTCCCTTTACATTGGTGATCAGTGGGAAGAATGTCCCTTTACATTGGTGATCAGTGGGAAGAATGCTCCTTACATTGGTGGTCAGTGAGAAGAATGTTCCTTACATTGGCGGTCAGTGAGAAGAATGTCCCTTACATTGGTGGTCAGTGGGAAGAATGTCCCTTACATTGGGGATCAGTGGGAAGAATGATCCTTACATTGGTGATCAGTGGGAAGAATGTTCCTTACATTGGTGATCAGTGAGAAGAATGTTCCTTACATTGGTGATCAGTGGGAAGAATGCTCCTTACATTGGTGATCAGTGGGAAGAATGCTCCTTACATTGGTGATCAGTGGGAAGAATGCGCCTTACATTGGTGATCAGTGGGAAGAATGATCCTTACATTGGTGATCAGTGGGAAGAATGCTCCTTACATTGGTGGTCAGTGAGAAGAATGTTCCTTACATTGGTGATCAGTGGGAAGAATGTCCCCTTACATTGGTGGTCAGTGAGAAGAATGCTCCTTACATTGGCGGTCAGTGAGAAGAATGTCCCTTACATTGGTGGTCAGTGGGAAGAATGTCCCTTACATTGGTGGTCAGTGGGAAGAATGTCCCTTACATTGGTGATCAGTGGGAAGAATGATCCTTACATTGGTGGTCAGTGGGAAGAATGCTCCTTACATTGGTGATCAGTGGGAAGAATGCGCCTTACATTGGTGATCAGTGGGAAGAATGATCCTTACATTGGTGGTCAGTGGGAAGAATGTTCAGGAGACGAGAACAGAGAATATGACCACATGAGCAGCAGAGGATTGCGACAGCATGTGCAGTGGAGGAGAGCAGAGAGTATGGCAGCGTTGGCAGGAAGAGAGCAGAGAGTATGACAGGATGTGCAGGAGAGGAGAATGGAAGAGTAGAGGAGTATGCCAGCTTGTGTAGGACAGGAGAGCAGAGAATGTGACCAAATGTGCAGCAGAGTAGAGTATGACAGCATATGCAGGAAGAGAGTATGGCAGGATGTGCAGGAGAGGAGAACTGATAGTATGACCGCATTTGCTGGAGAGTGGAGGAGAAAGGAAGTATGTCAGCGTGTACAGGAGAGGTGTGAAGGAGAGAAGCGAATATGACACTTGTGAAGGAGAGAAGAGTGTATGTCAGCATGTGCAAGACAGGAGAGCATGACAGGATGTGTAGGAGAGGACAGTGGAGGAGAGTATGACAGTGTGCAGGAGAAGAGCGCAGAGAATATGACCTCATAAGCAGCAGAAGAGTGTGACGTGCAGGAGAGTGGAGAGCAGAGATTTTGACAACATTTGCTAGAGAGGAGAGTGGAGGAGAGCAGAGAGTATGACAGTATGGTTCGGAATGGAGAGTATGACAGGATGTGCTAGAAAGGAGAGTGGAGGAAAATTACAGCATTGCAGGAGCGGAGAGTATGACTGCACATGCAGGAGGGGAGAGCAGAGAGTATGACTGCACATGCAGGAGGGGAGAGCAGAGAGTATGGCAGCAGTAGCTCAGAGCAATCTGAAGGTGCCGCCAGAGTGGAGCCCATTGGTCTAGAGTTAATAAAAGTGGCATGTTTACTTGCAATACTTTAGGACAGGGGTCTCCAATCTATGGCCCTCCAGTTGTTCAGGAACTATAATTCCCGTCATGTCTGTGAAGGTCAGCGTTTTACAATGCCTCATGGGAAATGTAGTTCCGCAACAGCTGGAGGGCCATAGTTTGGAGATCCCTGCTTTAGGAAGTTGAATGCTTTTTTCCATTCTTGTGTGTCAGTGAGGACAAGCTCTGTTCATTTAAAGGCAAAAAGTGATGGGTTTTCTCTAAAACAAAGAGCGCCATGTATCGGAATGCCCATGTTATCTTGTACTAATTTTCGTGCCATCTGTAAGTAGAAGACAAGATCTGAAATGTACTACTATTGACGTAAATTATGTTCTTCCTTTTTCAGGGGTCACACGGTGAAAGCAGTGTGCGAGTCGTTCCACATGTCCAAAGACGCCGGGTTTAAAGTTGTATCTCACATGATGCCGGATCTGCCAAACATGGGCCTGGAAAGAGATATCGAGCAGTTCATTGTAAGTTACCAGATTTTTTTTATTTATTTTTGCTCAAACCAGGATAAGTATTAATGGCCAATGAATAAAAGGGGCAGGTCAGTGACGGTTTAGGGAGGAAAAGGCCAGATGATGCTGGATGCCCTCTAGCCAGTAAATGAGGTGGGCTCGGACTTTCTGCAGCTTCTAATGTACATGTTGTAAAGTTGGGGGTTGTTTAGCTCCCGTAGTAGATGCTTTTGCCAGTGACTCAAACCAGTCAGGAACTGTATTTTAGGGCATGGTAGCCCAATTTTATTAAAAAGGCAAATAAAAGTCCATAACATAACGGTTTCCCACGCAGGGGTTCTTCTCCAGCAAATACACATGTAGCGGCCATAACCCCTTGAGGGGCGGCCTTGACTTTTGGGCTTACCAGTTACCTCCTCTTGGCTTGTCGGTGAATGTCCAGGGGTTCCCAGGGTTAGTACCCAACAACTTTGGATGCTGACACATAGCAGTACTTCTGCTCTTTTTATCCTGGTCACACAGACCACTGGATCCTTCAGTGTGGACGTCTTTACTTTAGCGGGCACAGCTCCGCTCTGGCCTTAGTCCTCAGGCCATTTCACTGGCTCTTGTAGTCGCACATGTTCTGGCTGCCTCCTGCCGCCCCTCTGACTCCTGGAGACCTCCTGTCTCTTGGTGTGGAGCAGTCTCCAACTGGGAGCACTGAGGTATTCCCATAAACTCATTATAAGGGCTGTGCTCACCTGAGCACACACCCTGCTGGCCATCTATAAAATCTGGACAAAGGGTTGGAGATCCCGTGCCACCCAAGACACTGTGGAATCTCTAAACTACAGAGCCCCCTGGACGGAATACCAAAAACTGGAGAAAGCTGTGAAAAGCAGTCTTCTCCAGTCCACACCTATGCTCTGCAGTCTTGCACCAAGTAAATGTGCACACCCTGTGTCCCCCAAAACTACCAATTTTACCGTGACAGCATCTCCTACCGTCACAATGTTAAAAGCTCAGTGTGCTGTGAAATCGGAATAAGAAATTTCAGTACAGGTTGAGGAGCCTGTACAAAGCTGGAGTTAAGATTTGAGTATCAAAGTCTACAAAGGACCAACACGTTGCGGGTTTAGGGAGTCTTCCAGTGCATTGTGTAGAACTTCTGTTTGGTGTTTTACTGTATGCCTTGGCGGAATTCTGCATTTTGGTTAGCAGATGGGGCAGATTTGCACCTAGAAATAGCGCTGCAACAAGGGGATAGACACATCGCTGTTGGAGACACCTTTTGTGGACAGTGGGTTGGAGACTTCCAACCAGCGGATAGACACCCCACCGTTGGAGCCAATGGTTATAGACTTTTGACCAAGGGATGGACACATCATCGTTGGGGCCACCTGTGGGGACAGATATTTGGAAACTTAACCAGGGTATAGACACATTGTTGTTGGAGACTTTCTACCAGGGGATAGACGCATTGTTGTTGGAGACTTTCTACCAGGGGATAGACGCATTGTTGTTGGAGACTTTCTACCAGGGGATAGACACATTGTTGGAGACTTTCTACCAGGGGATAGACACATCGCTGTTAGGGGACCACTTGTGGGGACCGAGGGTTGTAGACTTTCAACAAGGGGATTGACACATCACCGTGGGAGCCACTTGTGGGGACAGGCGGTTGGAAACTTTCAACTAGGATATAGACACATCATTGTTGGAGCCACCATTGGAAACAGAGGATTGGAGACTTTTTTTTTTTTTTTAAATCAACCAGTTTTATTTACAGTGCATACATGTTATATTGTACATTTCCAGGTATGGTACATATCACACAAAGTTTCAAATAACATTTGTATCCCCATCGTAGATCTTTGTTATCACATTATGTCTTATGCCTGAGATAACTGAAGTGAAGAGGTACCTTGCGTCTGTGTTTTTGGTTTGCTTTATTACCCATGGGCTTGGAGATCTTCGTGTCATTTACTTCGTCGTGCATAGTGCAAAAATCAGGTTATGAACAAGTGTCAGACTCCTGCAGCCACCTGTCCCAAATTTTATAGTATTTCTCAGGGCATCCTCTGTTGGTGTATATAAATTTTTTATAAGGGAGGGTGTTGTTTATTTCTGCTTTCCAGTCTGCAATGCACGGGGGACGAGTCCTCATCCATTTCTTCGCTATTGTCTTTCGTGCTGTGAATAGTGTCTCGTGTAGAAATGTCTTTGTGTACCTGTCGATTGAGTCTGGCAAGAGTCCTAGAAGGCACATTTTAGGGTCAAGCGTGGCCGGGGAGCCCATGTCGTCGTGAAGAAATCTCACTATCTGAGTCCATAGTCCCTGTACTTTGGGGCATGACCACAATAAGTGAAGGATTGGAGACTTTTAACCAGGAGATGGACACATCACTGTTGGAGCCACTTGTGGGGACAGAGGGTTGTAGACTTTTAACCAGAGGATAGACACATTGCTGTTGGAGCCACTTGTGGGGACAGAGGGTTGTAGACTTTTAACCAGAGGATAGACACATTGCTGTTGGAGCCACTTGTGGGGACAGACAGTTGGAAACTTTCAACCATGGTATAGACACATCACTTTTGGAGCCACCATTGGGAGACAGACAGAGGATTGGAGACTTTCAACCAGGGGATAGACATATTGCCATTGGAGACTTTCTATGGTATTTGAGTAGGGGACAACGGTTTCCTGTGCATCAGTCTTGACATCAGAGGACCTACATCTGGCAGAGCACAGGGGAAAACAAAGGTCCCGGGACCAGTCCTGCAGTTTGGAGGATCAAGTAAGTATGCTCCTCCATGTCCCCTAGACATAGACTAGCTTTTAACCCTTGCAGTGTAGTCTTTTAATTTCCTGGCGTTCAACTTTAACTCATGTGAAGGTCTCTTAGTTAAATAAATTCTAAGTAAAGGCCCAGTTTACTTACCTAATTCTATAGTCACGTGACAGGCCAGGTCCTAGGTCTTCTCTCTAGTGTCGTAAGGTCCAGTCTACAATGGCCATGTCACCTCTTTGTGATTTAAACCCTGTCCATGGGCTGCCACAACTAACCATCTCTGGATTCAGTAGCACCTAGGAGGGACATCATACAAGAGACGGGCATAAAATTGATCATGGAAGAGAGGGAATAGCCGCTTTAGACCATTGGCCTCCTCTACTGGAGACAGGTTAGCTAGGTGTAGGGGAGGATGAGTGGAAAATGGATCTTTCTCTTCTTTCTCTTTCTTTTTATTCTCTTCTTTCTCTTTCTTTTTCTTCCTTTCTTTCGCTTCTTTTTCTTTCTTTTTTTACTTCTTTCTTTCTTTTTACTTCTTTCTTTCTTTTTCTTCTTTCTTTCGCTTCTTCTTTCTCTTCTTCTCTTTTCTTTTCTTTCTCTTCTTTCTTTTTCTTCCTTTCTTTCTTTCTTTCGCCTCTTTTTCTTTCTTTTTTTACTTCTTTCTTTTTTTTTTTTTTACTTCTTTCTTTTTTTTACTTCTTTCTTTTTTTACTTTCTTTCTTTCTCTTTACTTCTTTTTACTTATTTCTTTCTTTTTATTCTTTCATTCTTTCGCTTCTTCTTTCATTTTTTCGCTTCTTCTTTCTTTTCTCTTCTCTTCTCTCTCTTCTCTTCTCTTCTTCCTTTTGCCTCCCCCTTTCTTCCCGTAAACAGATTCAGACCAGACAGACGCTTGACTCTATTTGTTTATTACGGTTTGGCCGATTTATTATCAATGAGCAAGTGGGCGTTACGGTCATCTTGCCTGTCACAATGCTACCTCCCCGTAATTCCAGTGAATCGGCTGCCCCTACAGAGCCTGGCCTTTGCCACTTTAAATGGCCTTTAAACATAGAGTGCTGGTGGTGCCAGAGATAAGATAATTACAGTAATAGGTTTCATGAATCATGGTTTCACTCAGACAGGATTAATGGCACTCACGGTGGACCTGACACCTCATTCTCCTCGACCAGATAAACTCTGACTCTGTGGCGTCACACGAAAAGAGGGATGAGACGACACCTGTACCGTGACGGGCAGGAGGGGGAAGATGCTCATTAATCACCTCTTCTGTGAGACCTCGGACTGCTACACAAGAGACGGGAGTCAATAGAAGGATGTTGTTTAGAAGAGGAGCTTCCAGACTGAAGAATCTTATTGTTTAATCTGATATCCCGTCACCTCCCAGCAGCAAAGCCAACAATGTCCATTATCCAGTCTGATGTGCTACGGTGACCTTGGCTCACTTATTGCATTGTGCTTTTCAGTGCTGTAAATTCACCTATAGAATCCGTGCTGGGTGTTCTATAAAGGAATTAAAGGGGGCTGCCTTCAGTGCAAAACTATTTGTCCTTAGGCTTAATGTACACGGGACGTTTTAAAACCTTCCCTGAACGATTCACCTTGACAGATAGTAAACAACGTTTAAAAACATCAGTTTTGCCACAGTTAAATGTCGCGTTTTAGCCGCATTTGCATTTTTAGGAGCGTTTTTTTAGAATTTTTATTTTTAAATAGTCGAAAATATATCTCCCTTAACCACTTCGCATCCAGGCCAATTCTGACATTTCTCTCCTACATGTAAAATTCATAATTTTTTTGCTCAAAATTACATAGAACCCCCAAACATTATATATGTTTTTTTAGCAAAGACCCTAGAGAATACAATGACGCTCGTTGCAACTTTTTATCTCGCACGGTATTTGCGCAGCAATTTTTCGAACATGTTTTTTTCAGAAAAAAACAATTTCATGCTTTAAAAAAAAAAAAAAAAAAAAAAACAGTAAAGTTAGCCCAATTTTTTTTTGGATAATGTGAAAGATGAAGATACGCCGAGTAAACAGACACCCAACATGTCACGCTTCAAAATTGCACGCGCTCGTGGAATGGCGCCAAACTAAATTGCACGCGCTCGTGGAATAGCGCCAAACTTTGGTATTTAAAAATCCCCATAGGCGACGCTTTAACATTTTTTTACTGGTTACATGTTTTGAGTTACAGAGGAGGTCTAGGGCTAGAATTATTGTTCTTGCTCTAACGTTCGCGGCGATACCTCACGTGTGGTTTGAACACCGTTTTCATATGTGGGCGGGGCTTACGTATGCGTTCACTTCTGCATACGAGCTCATGGGGACAGGGCGCTTTTAAAAAAAAAATTTTTTTTATTATTGTTAATTTGACTTTATTTTTTGAGTTTGACTGTTTAAAAAAAAAAAAAAAAAAATTGATTACTTTTATTCCTATTACAAGGAATGTAAACATCCCTTGTAATAGGAATATTACATGATCGGACCTATTTACAGTGAGATATGGGGTCAATAAGACCCCAGATCTCACCTCTAGGCTGGGAAGCCTAAAATAAAAAAAAATTAAAAAAAAACGATCACGGCTTCCCAGCGGAGGCGGCGCCGTTATTTGAATGCAGAGGCTGGGCGTGACGTCATAACATCGCGCCCGGCCTCCGAATGATCATAGAGACTCCGGCGACCATCTGGTCCACCGGAAATCTCTATGGTCATCATCCGGGGGCTGGCGGATCCTGTGTCCGACTCACCGATGAAAGCGGTGAGTCGGTAGAAGCACCGGAGGGCGGCGGGAGGGGGGGCGTCCCCTCCCGCCGCCCGTAAGAACGATCAAGCAGCGGAACAGCCGCTATGATCGTTCTTATGGTGCAGGGAATCGCCGGCTGAAAACGGCAATATCTGAATGATGTCTGTAGCTACAGGCATCATTCAGATATACCCCCGCAAACTGGAGGCCGTCATATGACGGCCTCCGGATGCGAAGTGGTTAACCACTTGCTTACTGGGCACTTAAACACCCTTCCTGCCCAGACCAATTTTCAGCTTTCGGTGCTCTCACACTTTGAATGACAATTACTCAGTCATGCAACACTGTACCCAAATACATTTTTTGTCCTTTTTTTCCCACAAATAGAGCTTTCTTTTGGTGGTATTTGATCACCTCTGGGTTTTTTATTTTTTGCGCTATAAATGAAAAAATACCCAAAATTTTGAGAAAAAAAGAATTTTTCTTTGTTTCTGTGATAAAATTTAGCAAATTATTAATTTTTTTCTTCATACATTTTGGCCACAATTTATACTGCCACATATCTTTGGTAAAAATAACCCAAATTAGTGGATATTATTTGGTCTTTGTGAAAGTTAGAGACTCTACAAACTGTGGTGCGAATCATACAAAATTGATCACATCTGATGTACTGGTGACCTATCTCATTTCTTGTGACCCGAACAAGCCAGGAAAGTGCAAATACCCCCCAAATGACCCCTTTTTTGAAAGTAGACATTCCAAGGTATTTAGTAAGAGGCATGGTGAGGTTTTTGATGTCATTTTTTCCCACAATTCTTTGCAAAATGAAGATTTTTATTTTTATTTTTTTTTTCCACAAAATTGTCATTGTAATATCAATTGTCATTATTTCTCTCACATGGCATGTGTATACCACAAATGACACCCCAAAATAAATTCTGCTACTCCTGAGTATTACGATACCACATATGTGGGACTTTTTCACAGCCTGGCCACTTAGAGAGGCCCAACATGCAGGGAGCGCCATCACGTGTTCTAGGAGCATACATTACACATCTAACTTGTTGACTACCTATTACACTTTTGAAGGCCCTGGAGCACCAGGACAATGGCACTGATGACACGTGGCACTGATGCCAGATGCCACTAATACGGGGCACTGATGACACGTGACACTGATGACAGATGGCACTAATATTTGGCACTGATGACAAATGGCACTTATACGTGGCACTGATATCATGTGGCACTAATACGTGGCACTGATGACAGATGGCACATGACACTGACAGGTGGCACTGACAGATGCACTGATAGGTGGCACTGACAGATGCACTGATAGGTGGCACTGACAGATGCACTGATAGGTGGCACTGACAGATGCACTGATAGGTGGCACTGACAGATGCACTGATAGGTGGCACTGACAGATGCACTGATAGGTGGCACTGACAGATGCACTGATATGTGGCACTGATGACAGATGGCACTAATGTGTGGCACTGATGACACGTGACACTGATGTGGCACTGATGACAGATGGCACTTATACGTGGCAGTGGGGACAGGTGGCACTTTATTTCGTTTTTTTTTTTTTTTTTTTTTTACTTATGGCCGCTGCAGCCGTTCATCTCTCCCTCCTCACACGCTGTCTCTGTGTGAGGAGGGAGAGCGGCACTGAGAGATCTCATATGTTTACATATGAGATCATCTCTCATTGGACACGCCGATCGCGGTGTAACTGGCCGCTGTGATTGGCCGTTTACAGCGATCTGTGACTGGCTGTTACCAAGGGACACGGCCAGCACAGAACTTCCCCGATGTGCGCTCTCAGGAACACGCATTGCTCCTGGAACTTCCGCTTTAAGCACTCCTCCCCCCTTACATGCCACATTTGGCATGTCATTTTTTCTGGGGGGAGATGGACTTCCTGTCCCACTTCCTCCTTCTGCCCACGGACCACCTAGGCGACTCCTCCTCTCCTCTCTATTTTTTTTTTTTTTTTTTTTATTAGTGTTTTTTTTTTTTTCCCTATGAAAGTGGAATTACCCTTTTAACATCCACTTTAGTTTTTAGCGCCGGCACTTCGCTGATTCCTTTAATAGATAATCAATGCGGTTGCCAGATAAAATAAAAAAAATGTACAGAAAGGAAACACATTTTTTCCGAGAAATAAATTGCGACGACTTCAGCTTGTCCGGCGGTGCTTGATGTCCTCCCACACGCTGCGCTTCTGAAATGATTACCGTAAAAAAAAGAAAAAAAAAATGAGAAGGCAGCAAACTCCTGTAAGGTTTATTGCTGACTGGTCGGGGGAACGGAGACGAAAGAAGGCTGACAACCGTCGCCACGACCAGGAGGGGACTGACCGTCATTTTTATAAATTGAGCTGTCAGTGGAGAGTAAGACGGACAACCCAATGGGACTTGTTTTCTCCACATTTCTGACAAGACTTAATATTTCCGTTACGTATAATATTTTCTTTAAATGATCCGGTGCTTTGCCCATCTATAATACCGTATATACTCGAGTATAAGCCGACCCGAATATAAGACGAGGCACCTAATTTTACCACAAAAAAATGGGAAAACGTATTGACTCGAGTATAAGCCTAGGGTGAGAAATGCGCAGCTACTGCAAGTGGAAAAGAGGGTCAACAATGCCCATTTACAGCCATAGGTCCCCCGAACTTCAAACTTGGTAGTTAAGGGTAGACATGTGCACTGACAAAAAATTTGTTCATTTTCGTTTTTGTTTCATTCGTTTTTTTGCTTTTTTCGGAAAATCGAAAATTCGCAAATTCGGAAATTTCGGGAATTTTCACATTTCTATTCTTCGGATTTCCGAATTTCGAAATTTAGAATTTTCGGATTTCCGGATTTAGAAATTTCGGATTTACGAATTTTCTAAATTTCGTAATTTGGTAATTAGAAAATTCGGAAATCCGAAAATTAGAAAATTCGGAAATCCGAAAATACGAAATTTGGAAATCCGAAAATACGAAATTTGGAAATCCGAAAATTCCAAATTCAGAAATCCGAAAATTCGTATTTTTGGATTTCCAAATTTCGTATTTTCGGATTTCCGAATTTCGAATTTTCGGATTAACTAACAGACAAATTTGAAAGGGAATTCCAATACCTATAATTTAATAGTTAGTTATTATTTCGTTTTTAACAGATTTTCTTTCTTTTTTTTTCAGATTTTCGATTTTTCAAATTTTTGAATTTCCAAATTCCGGAAATTCGAAAATCCGAAAATTAGGAAATTCGAAATTCGTCATTTCGCAAATTTTGAAATTCGAAAATTGAAATTGAAATTGCACATGTCTAGTTAAGGGTTCCTAGATGCCCCCTAGCTGCAGTCTCTAGACCCAAAGGGTCCCGAAATGACATTGCTGCAGATGGACACAGTTGAAAGAAAATGCTGGACTCGGGAGCGCGCCCGCAAGGTAACCCCCCTGGGAGAGCGCTTCTCCCAGGGTGTTTACCGATGCGAAGATGAGCCGCAGGCTCTCTTAAAATGGAGGTCCGCCAACCGCTGCAAAAATGTAAAAGCTTGCAGCTACACATACTGCAGCTGCTGACTTTTAATAATAGGACACTTGCCTGTCCCGGGATCCAGCGATGTCGGCAATGTTTCCATCAGCTGTCGGGTGCTGCCGCCGCCATTGCGGGTAAGGGAACCCGGCAGTGCCGCATTACGGCTTCACGCTGGGAACCCTACTGCGCATGCGCGAGGCTCCGCTCCTCTCCGCTTTCCTACTGGCCCGGCGACCGGGGGAGGAGGATTGAGCCGAGTGGTGACGTCATGTGGGCCACGGCTGTGGCTCCTGGAAGTGGTATCCTGTCCCCCCCCTCCCCACCTCTGGAAGGTGCCAAATGTGGCACCGGAGGAGGGAGAGGAGACAAATGAGTGGAAGTTCCTCTTTTGGGTGGCACTCCGCTTTATCTCCGGAGACCTCTTTTTTATCTGCAGCGGTTAAGTGACACTTGCAGGTCTGGTCCCTCCCCCAGCCTGTGATTGGGCAGTGTAAGGAGAGGCAGCTCGTCTCTGTCACTCCGCTCTCTCCTCCTATCGGCAGGCAGAACAACTGATCGGCTAAAGTTATTGGCTCCTTG